>OY728137.1:1422683771-1423933771 GCA_963277665.1 Viscum album
ATCATGGAATAAATAAATAATAAAATGAATTAAAATAATTTAACTCATCTATGGGGCTCATGTAAAGAACGTTCAATTGAAAAATAAAAATAAAATGATAAATAAATACTTAATAAAATTAATAGATTGAGTGGAAATCCACAATGTATGACCCCAACATTGATTTAGGATTGATCGATAGAGAATAATGGATTCTTCCATGATGAGGATAATTCACTATATTCATTGTCTATTGTTCCACCTTTATCTAATCACAATTTGTTGTCAGATCCCAATTCACTAACCAATGTTGTCAGAGCTCCTATCAATTATCCTATGGTTTATACCACTAACCCTTGAGAGTTTTTATAATGGATTGTTCATAGATTATTTAATTATAACATTTAATACAACTAATAAATAATTTACTTATTTATTTTAATTAAATACACCCTCCAACAGATACCTCAATCGGTTGTCTGGTGCTTCCAAACCTTTGGATGAGCCTAGGATAAACCCCACACTTCAGAATTAATTGTGGTATCATATTCTTGATTTAAGACTCCATTTATGAGATATTACTTTTTTTTAAATAACATAAGTGTGTGAAATAAATATGTAACATCCTGGGTAAATAAAGAATATTACATTCTCATATTTATCAATAATTGTGAATAAAATGATAATATTACATTAAAGGGAATTCTACGCTCGATGTCATACCCAATACACAACAACGAGTTTCTTTGAAATCTTACGTTGCACACTAATAATAAAATAATATTATTTTAAATTATAGTTAACGCCTAGCCGTTTTAATAGAAGGAATGAACATAACTAACTACAAAATGGTTTTATATGTTTGTTAACTATTTTTACTTTTATCCAATATATTTTAGAGGCTTAAAATGCGAATGAATCCAATTTTAAGCGTAAATATTCTAATATTATTAAAAAGGTTGATTAACCGCCTTTTTATGGCGAACCCTTTATTTCAAATCCACTTTTTGACAATTTTATATGTTATATTTAAACAAATAAAATCCTTCTTTAGAATTGGGACATCAAAATTTTCTTTGTGTATGTTTTTGGTATTTCTTCCGATAAAATTCATTTTTTTAATGAGTCGTGAAAGATGTTGTATTTTTATTCAAAACCTCATTTTAATCTAATTTATTTATATGGATAGATTATCTTTTTAAATGGTTTTAAAGTGAAATTAGAATATTTTTTTACAATTTAATCCAATGGTGAACATTGTAATTAAATTCAATTTGAAATTGGACATAAACAAGTGTCAATCTTTTGATACATATTGTTTCCTAAAAACACGCTATTTGTTTTGACAATGGGAATTATTTATTAAAAAAATTAATGAAAATTATATGTTTTGAATTTTTTAAAATATACATCATTTTTTAATTTGGAATGTCAAATATATCTTAGGGTGAATTATTGGTATTTTTCTGAAAAACTTCAATTTTTGATGAATAGTGAAACCACTAAGTGGTAGTTAAAAAACTGACTTTTCGTTTTAATGAAATTTTACCGAATATATGAATTGAATTTTAAAAATAATACATACATGGTTTTAATTATTAAGTAATATTTGGTTCAATGGGATAAAATTAATTTTTGGTAAATAGTAACTTTGGAGTTTTATTAATCGCGATTAGAGGTAATTAGTGTAATTTAAGGTAAAAATAATGTTTTAATATTATTAAATTACCTTGAAACATGTTCTACCCTTATTGGATGAGTCATTTCCGACCAAGAATATCCATGGGTCAATTTGGGGACCCCTTGGAGCCACTTCGATATGAAAATAACTTTAACAACTTTTTATTTAAAATTAAAATAAAAGTGTCACAAACATGTATTGTGTTACTAAAGCAATTTTTATTTGGGGTTATATATGTTATCTTTTGGAATATAAATATTCATTTGAAATCTAAAATTATTTCCTACGTCATGATAATTTTTTAAAAAAATTTAAACATTAAATAAATAAATTTATTTATGACACCATGATGATGCAACGATTACGTCATTAATGATCGATTTAAATAAAATGAAAGGATAAGGTAAAAACTAAGACATAAACTTGTCTAAAACCTATTATATGTGTGTATTTATAATTCTTATAACTTTAACCAATAAATATATCATTGTGGTACCTTTAAAATCTGAAAATCATTTCATAATAAAGTAACATTTCATGACCATCCAAGAGTGCCCCTCATCCCTCTTATAAAAGGCCCCCACATCTACTCCCTTACCCACACCTCTCAAGCCGTTGGCTCATCCAACCCATGCTCCTATTGTCTCTCCACATCCCTCTATTCATCCTAGAATCCTTACATTAGGCATAAAGCTCTTCAAGAAACCCTTTTGGTTCAAACCAAGGGGAGTTACCCGATTTAAAGATAATGTCTTCTCTTGTGTTCTTTTGTTTTATTTTTCTTATACAATCCCTATAAACTCTTTTTATTCCTCTAATTTCTAACAAAACCAGTATCTTCAATATACTAGGACGTTTTTAAGAGAATTACTCGAGCTAAACTTACACACATATCCATCTAATAGATGAAGAACATACTGTTTTTGTGGACGGCGAACTACTGCCCACAAAATGATGACTGTTAAATTATCTCCTACTGCCTCTCATGGTGGCCATTGTGAGGTCACTGTATTTTATATATGATATATATGGTATTTATGTTTTCTATATACTTCTGTATTTTATATTTAAAACATACTTTTATGCTTTAAATGTTTTGCAAATGCGATAATTTCTTATGAGGAAGTGTGGACTTCCGCCCCCTCAAGTGATGTGACTCGTTAATGAAATACAAAAAATGTATAAAGAATAAAATTAATGCACTTATGTGAACTATATAAAATATATATTATACTGGAATTATAAAATATATATCTCTCATTTAGTTTTAATTCCATTAATATGACAAAGAAATGAAAGTAGTGTTCATGCGTACGTACGGTCTATCATCTCCATGAACGGTGCATTTCATTTTTTTATCTCCAAATGATATGGAATAGTATAAAATGAATTTGTACTGGATATATAGGATATTTAAATAATTAATACTATTCTAGAGATGATTTACTAATAACTACATGGGCAATTCCTTTCAAACAAGTTCATTTTTGACTCATGTACCGAACATCGACAAAAACGTCTGATAAGAAATCACATATTTAACTAATTATTATAACATTATAATATGAATTGAATAATAAAAAATAAAGGAATTACTTATGAAATTATAAATTGAAAAAAGTTTATCATTCAGGAATATAAATAAATGAACAAGACAAGTCAGACATGAGGTAAGGGATCCGACCTCTCTCTTTCTTTTCAAGTACTCTCTTTTATGTCATTTAATTTATGCTCCATGTTCTTTTGTTGGAGAAGGTTCTTTTATATTAACCATAATATAATTTGTATTTTCATATGATGAGATACCCCCTATTACTCTCATCAATTCATTTTAATAATTTTTAAGTGGCGATGTTAGGCTGCCGAATTTTTGTAAGGGGATTTCTTATCTCGCTTTTAATTCAATGTGATTTCCATTATTAGCCACTTATTTATTGCATTTGGTGTATATAATAATTCCATATATTATCATGATTCTATTTATATTCATGTTATTAAGAGATTCAATTTTTTTTATTATCTTTTGGTCAGGCGACTTGATTTATTACAACGAGGTATGAGGTTTTTATCTCACTTTTATTCCTGTGAGGTTCATGACATATTTGTCACTATCTCCTTTGAGTGGTGTATGTACATCCCATTATAATACTATTTGTGTAATATACTTTCATTTATGGGTATTCTCATCAACATTGTATGGTCCTTCTTTAATGGGGTGTACGTTTTGAAGGTTACCCAAATCGGTAAGGGAACCTTTCACCCTCCTCTTTTTAAAAGACTTCTTTTTGTTATGTAATATAATTTATATATTATTATGGTGGGATATTATCTTATATATCCTTATTTATTTAAAAATTATTTCCAAGTGATGAGATACCCTTTTTGTCTCATCAACTCATTTTCTGAATTTTAAAGAGACGTTGTTAGGCTGTCGAATTTGTACAAGGGAACTTCTTAACCCAATTGAGATTCTTTGGGTTTAACTTGTACTTATTGAATATGTCATCCTATGAATATGTGTGAATGACCTATTATTGTTTTACACTTAATATCCACTTATAATGGGTGTATTTATATTTTTCTCACATAATAAGGAGATTGATTTATCCTTAATTTTAGGATACCATCTTGATAAGGGATTTCATCTCAATTAACATTTCCATTGAGACTTCGTTGTTGTTATGCACCAATTCACTCTTATATGGGGTATATATTGTCCTTTGACATATTATATCGTGAATCCCTTTATTCTCAAGATATTATAAAGTTATGATTATATGTAATTTTTCAATTATTTATATTCAAGAGTCTCTCATTTTGTTAAAAATTCTTTAACTAAAATATCATTTTAAATATTTTAAAGATTTATTATTATAATCCTTTATCTTTAATATCAATTTATTAAAAATGGTTTCCAGTATTAATTTATATGGACATTAATGTTTTGAAATTATAATTCTGTTAAAAGATTCAAATTTGTATGGGACACTTCAATTCATAAATATTTTTTTAAATGGTTTATGAAAATGGATTGATTATTTCAATATCTTAAAATTACTTCATGTGATTTGAAATGAAAAGTAATTAGTGAAATGTTTATATTTGCAATATTTTATGTGCTATAATGGTACTTGGACATTCTACGTGTGGTTGCGTGATAAACCATATGATGGGTGGTGCTGTGAAAACCAGGACGAGTGGTTATGTTATAACCTCCAATGCATTGGGTATGGAAGTCGAACGTATGGATATTCCATTTAGTGATATGTGTGGAAGTCGAACATATGGTTATTCCATTTATGTATTTTTATGTCCCATGTTACCTTTATATGTTATATGTTCTTTATATGGGTCGTATGGTAATCTTTTTGTTACAAAAGGGTAAGAAATTAGCTTTTATTAATTAAAGAGTATTTACTACTTCATAAAGGTGAAAAGTATTACTTATGATATAGTATTTAGGGTTTACTTTTTGTTTTGAAAAACTATCAGTTTTCCTTCCTTTTGTACAGCTTACCGAGCTTTTTATGCTCATCCCAAGTTTTTGAAATGTTTTTCGCAGGACAAAAAGTGTAATAGGGTCAAGGATGGGATCAAAGGAAAATCATGCTGTCTAAAACATGGAACTGCACATTACCCTTTTTTCCAAGAGTTATTTTATTTTATGAAAAAATGGAAACTGAGTAGGAGTGTCTACTTTTTAATCTTGTTAGATGTAATAGTTATGTCCTAATTCTCATAAGCTCTAAACTTGAAAAGATCCTCAATGTGAATTATTCATTTAATTCAATATTATGTAATGTTTTAAGGATTGTTCCTTATAGTTGGTATCAGATGTATGATTAGATAACTTTATAGGTTAGAGTGTTATTTAATCATAAGTGACATGTTGTGTATAACCAAAATGGTTATTATATTAGATGGAGTCATTGTTATGAGTTTGAGATAACTTGGATAAGTATATCATAGTGTTTTTCTTCCTCATTAGTACATGATGATTTGTTGATATACTCACACTGACATTTTGGTTTAAGTAAATGGATGGATCTAGCAGGCACCAAAGTGACAATGGGTATGAAGGAAACAGTGGTGGTTCTCTGATTATGAAACTGGTTGAAATGGGGAATTCAAGGAGGAATCTCGTGGTTATCCAAAACCAACTATCAAGGATTCATGATTAACCACTTGAACCTTGGTGAGTTCTCTAATGCATCATGTATGAGAGAACCAACTCGATGTGGATGTTCAGGTAATAATTATAAAGGTAACCATTAGGGTTTATATAATCCTTACTTTTGAGGTAATTATGGGTTACTATATGTTATGATGGAAAATTAAAGGCATGAGATAAACTTGAGTTTATAATAAGTTATTGTTATATTTGAAGATTTTATCTCTTTTTGGGGAATGTTTCAAGAATTATATAGTTTTGCAAAAAGGACAACACGCAGACCGTGTAACAGCCCGTCGCGTCGGACGAAGCTGTGGGAATCGAACCGACAACCAAAGTGCGACTCACATTTATCGCCTAACACTGGACTACGTGAAGTCCCTGGTTAGCATGACTAATTATTTTTAGTTAAATGATCTTATAAATAAGTAATAAGATTATTTGAGGTTATCTATATAAATTATTAACCTATCATGGAAGATATGTGATTAGGTTAATTACTTTTCAGTATGAGACATTAAGAGTAAAAGATGTTATTTGGGGATAAATGTTATGATTTACCTTGGAAGAGTATGTGATTAAATCCTTCAGATATTTGGGTTTCAATCATAGTTTGGTTTATTTTTGAATAATTTTAAGGAAAATTTTTTATTGAATGGTCTATATTGAACTGTGGGTTGTTTGACAAATTTTGGAGATTAAGAGTAGTTTTAATTTTTGTAAAAGATTATCTTTTTTGGGATTATCTGATCTTATACTAACAATTTTGGTTTTGGTTAAGTTCTAATGACATGGGAAATATATAGTTATCTTTTGTGGATTAGGTGATTCTTTAGATGTTGATTATAGCGCTCTAAATGTGAACAAGTCATCCTTAATACTCACCTTTTGGAGAAAATATGGGTTTGTGTATGAAATCAAGTAAGAGATGAAAGTCTACACGATAATTAAGTATGTTTCCTTATGTTTGAGTTAAGCTCATTAATAAATTCCTCAATGAAAAGTAACTTAATACAAAAATTATGTCTGTTAACTTTTCCTACTGTGGAATCAAATACCATTTCACCCATCACAAGTTTATGATTTTCTGGTGGTTAACTTTCTCCTAGACATATTTTCCCATCACTCTCTATCCAAACATGATGGTTTTTTTTCTCATCCATATCCATGTTTTCATGGAATCCTAGTATCTGTTGTATCATGTTACCTTTTTACTTTTATATATTTATTTTAATGTGATAGTTTAATTTACTCCTTTCTTGATGTGGGGCTTTCAATGAAGTTTTCGAGGCCAATTTTAAAATTGCGAGGATGCAATTCCCAAAAGGGGGGAAGGATGTAACATCCCGGGTAAATAAAGAATATGACAGTCGCATATTTATCAATATTTGTGAATAAAATGTTAATATTACTTTAAAGGTAATGTTATGCTCGATGGATTACCCAATACGCAACAACGAGTTTTTTTGAAATCTTACGTTGCACATTAATAATAAAATAATATTATATTAAATTCTAGTTAACGCCTAATCGTTGTAATGGAGGGAATGAACACAATTAACTAAAAAATGATTATATATATTTTTTAATATTTTTACTTTTAACCAATAAATGTTAGAGGCTAAAAATAAGAATGAATCCAATTTTAAGCGTAAATAATCTAATATTATTTAAAAGGACGATTAACTGCCTTTTGATGGTGAACCCTTTTGTTTAAATCCACTTTTTTAAAATTTTATATGTTATATTTGAAAAAATAAAATCCTTCTTTAGAATCAGGACATCAAAATTTTCTTTGTGTATGTTTTTGGTACTTTTTCCGATAAATTTCATTTTTTTATTGAATAGTGAAAGATGTTGTATTTTAATTCAAAACCTCCTTTTAATCTAATTTATTTAAAGAGATATATTATCTTTTTAAATGGTTTTAAAGTGTAATTAGAATATATTTTTTCCATTTAATCCAATGGAGAACATTGTAATTAAAATCAATTTGAAATTGGATATAAACAAGTGTCAATCTTTTGATATATATTGTTTCTTAAAAACACGGTATGTGTTTTGACAACGGGAATTAATTATTAAATTAATTAATGAAACTTATATGTTTTGAATTTTTTAAAATAGACATCATTTTCTAATTTGGAATACCAAATATATCTTAGGGTGAATTTTTGGTATTTTTCTGAAAAACATCAATTTTTTATGAATAGTGAAACCATTAAGTTGTAGTTAAAAAACTGATTTTTCGTTTAAATGAAATTTTACCGCATCTATGAATTGATTTTTAAAAATCCAACATACATGGTTTTAATTATTATGTAAAATGTGGTTCAATGGGATGAAATTAATTTTTTTTGAATAGTAACTTTGGAGCATTATTAATAGCGATTAGAGGTAATTAGTTTAATTTAAGGTAAAAATAATGTTTTAGAAATATGAAATTACCTTTACAAATGTTATATCCTTATTGGATGATTCATTTCTGACCAAGACATTCCATGGGTCAACTTGGGGACCCCATGGAGCCACATCGGTAAGAAAATTACTTTAATAACTTTTTATTTAAAGTTAAAATAAAAATGTCCTAAACATTTATTGTTTTACTAAAACAATTTTTACATGGGGTTATATAAGTTATATTTTTGACTATAAATATTCATTTGAAATATGAAAATAGTATCTACATCATGGTAATTTTTTTATAATTTTTAAACATTACATAAATAAATTTATTTATGACACCATGATGATGCAGCGATTACCTCATTAAAGAACGATTTAAATAAAATGAAATGATAAGGTTAAATATAAGACATACACTTGTCTAAAACCTATTGTATGGGTGGATTAAGAACCCTTATCACCTTATCCTCGAAATATATCATTGTGGGACCTCTAAAATCCTAAAATCATTTCATAATAAAGTAACATTTCATGACCTTCCAAGAGTGCCCCTCGTCCCTCTTATAAAAAGCCCCTACATCTACTCCCTTACCCATACCTCTCAAGCCCTTGGATCATCCAAAACATGCTCCTATTGTATCTCTCAATCCCTATCTTCATCCTAGAATCCTTACCTTATGAATAAAGCTCTTAAATAATCCTTTTTGGTTAAAACCAATGGAAGTTACCCGATTTAAAGGTAATGTCTTCTCCTATGTTATTTTGCTTTATTTTCTTCTCCAACCCCCCTAAAATCTTTTTATTCCTCTCATTTGTAACAAAACCAGTATCTTCAGTATACTAGGATGTTTTTAGGAGAATTAATCGAGCTACACTTACACACAACTCCATCTAATTGGTGAAGAACATATTGTTTCTGTGGACGGTGAACTACTATCCACGAAATGATGTTTGTTCAATTATCTTCTACCGCATCTCATGGTGGACATTATGATGTCACTATATTTTATAAATGATTTATATGATATTTAAATTTTTTATATGCTTCTTTATTTTATATTTAAAACATTACTTTATGCTTTTCATGTCGTGCAAATGCGATAAATTCATATGAGGAAGAGTGGACTATCACCCCCTCAAGTGATGTGACTCGTTCATAAAATACATCAAATGTATAAACAATTTAATTAATGAACTTATGTGACCTATATAACATATATATTATACAGTAATTGTAATATATATATCTCTCATTTAGTTTTAATTCCATTAATATGAAAAATAAATGGAAGTAGTGTTCATGCGTACGTACGACCTACCGTCTCCATGAACAGTGCATTTCATTTTTTATCTCCAAATGTTATGGAAAAGTATAAAATTAATTTATACTGGATATATAGGATATTTAAATCATTAATACTATTCTGGAGATGATGTACTTATAACTACATGGACAATTATTTTCAAACAAGTTCATTTTTGACTCATGTACCAAACAATGACAAAAATGTCTGATATGAACTCATATATTTAACTAATTATATTACATTATAATATGAATTGAATAATAAAAATTATTGGATATCCTTAAGAAATTATAAATTGACCAATTTTTATTATTCATGAATATATTGAAATGAACAAGGCAACTCACACTTGAGGTACGGGATCCGACCTCTCTCTGTCTTTTCAAGTACTCTCTTTTATGTCATTTCATTTATGCTCCATGTTCTTATGTCAGAGGATGTTATTTTATATTCATCGTACTGTAATTTTTATTTTCATATGATGAGATACCCCCTCTTAATCTCATCAATTCATTTTAAAAAAATTTATGTTGCGCCATTAGGCTGCCGAATTTTTGTATGGGGATTTCTTATCTCACTTTTAATTCCGTGAGATTTCTATTGTTCGTAACTTATTTATTTCATGTGGTGTATATTATACTTATATATATTATCATGATTCTATTTATATTCATAGTATACAGATATTCATTTGTTTTTTATTATATTTTGGACATGTGACTCGATTTATTACAACGAGGTAAGAGGTTTTTATCTCACTTTTATTCCCATGAAATTCATGCCATGTTTGTCACTATATCCTTTGACTGGTGTATGTACTTCCAATTATAATACTCTTTGTGTTATATACATTCATTTATGGGTATTTACATCAACATTTTATGGTCCTTCTTTCATGGGGTGTACGTTTTGAAAGTTACCCAAATCGGTAAGGGAACCTTTCACCCTCCTCTTTTTAAGAGACTTCTTTTTCTTATGTCTTTTAATTTATTTCTTATTTTATTGGGATATGTTATTATATATCCTTATTGATGTAAAAATTATTTCCAAGTGATGAGATACCCTTTTTGTTTCATCAACTGATTTTCTTAATTTTAAAGTGTCTCTGTTAGGCTGTCGAATTTTTACAAGGGAACTTCTTAACCAAATTTCATTTCTTTGGGTAAAACTTGTACTTATTAAATATGACATCCTATTAATATGTGTGAATGACCTCTGATTGTTTTACACTTAATATCCACTTATAATGGGTGTATTTATATTTTTCACGCATAATTATGAGATTGATTTATCCTTAATTTAAGGATACAATCTTTATAAGGGATTTTATCTCAATTGAAATTTCCATTGAGACTTCATTGTTGTTATACACCAATTCACTCTTATATGGTGTATATACAATCCTTTGATATATTTTATCATGAATCCCTTTATTCTCATGATATTATGAAGTTCTGATTAAATTTTATTCCTCAACTATTTGTATTCAAGAGTCTCTCGTTTTGTTAAAAACTCTTTATCTAAAATATCATTTTATATATTTTAAAGATTTATTATTCTAAATCGTTATCTTTAATGTTCATGTTTTAAAAATGGTTTTCAGTATTTATTTATATGGGCATTAATGTTTTGAAATTATAATTCCATTAAAAGCTTCAAATTGGTTTGGGACACTTTGATTCAAAAATCTATTTTTAAATGGTTTATGAAAATGGATTGATTATTTCAATATCTTTAAATAACTTCTTGTGATTTGAAATGAAATTTTATTAGTGAAATGTTTATATTTGCAATGTTTTATGTGCTATGATGGTACTTGGACATTTGACGGGCAGTTGCGTGATAAACCATATGATGGATGGTGTTGGGAAAACCAGGACGAGTGGTTATATTAGAACCTCCAATGCATTGGGTATAGAAGTCGGTCATATGGCTATTCCATTTAGTGATATGTGTGGAAGTCAACCATATCGTTATTCCATTTAAGTATGTTTATGTCCCAAGTTACCTTTATATGTTATGTGTTGTTTATATGGATGGTTTGGTAATCTTTTGGTTACAAAAGGGTAAGCAATTATCTTTTATTCATTGAAGAGTATTTACTACATAATAAATGTGAAAAGTATTACTTATGATAAAGTATTCATGGTTTACTTATTGTTTGAAAAAACTAACAGTTTTCCTTCCTTGTGTATCCTTTACTGAGATTTTTATGCTCATCCCAAGTTTGTGAAATGTTTTTTGCAGGACATAAAGTGGAATAGTATCAAGGATGGGATCAAAGAAAAATCATGTTGTCTAAAACATGGAACTGGACATTACTCTTTTTTTCAATATTTTTTTTATTTTATGAAAAAATAAAAACTGATTTGAAGTATCTACTTTTTAATATTTTGAGATGTAAAAGTTATTTCCTAATTCTCTAAATCTCTAAACCTAGAATGATCCTTAATGTGAATTATTTATTTAATAAAAGATTATGTAATCTTTTAAGGTTGGGTCCTTATAAAATATATTTAATATTTTTTATAAAACCAATTCCTGGCTCACCATGCCTCAGAAAGTCACACCGTCTCAGTTCTTGGCTATGATTATATACCTTAAAATATTTATGTCTTACAAGTAAAAAATACGGGGGATATATTATTTGATGAATATTTTGATCATTTGAACATTGTTCAATTTATAAAATAATTTCACTAAGATAATCCCAAATAGAATCCCACTAGTGATTATCCTCATGTGCTCCTTGATCTCTGAATGTTGTTGATGGATCATCAAGTACTAGAGTAGAAGATTTAGTATTGTTATATTGTAAATCCTAATCATAAATAGTGATCCTTTGGTTTTGAGGATCATGTCTCTTGTTCACTCATTCTTGAGAGGGGTAATGATGTGAAGGAACTCTCTTAGGCTTGAGATTAACCCTTGATAATTTATTCATTGAATAATTATCTTGGGATATGATGTGTCATGCCCAACCAAAATGATTTATCTTTTTCTCTAAAATGATATAATTGGGTATATATGGAGTTAGGGTTTCTTAATTTCCATTTATAAATGTCCCATAATCAAATAATAAAACTAATATATACCCCATGACATTAATAAAATTTTTATTATGTAATAGTGCACGCTGACTTCTGCAAATAAATATCATTTTATTAAATAAATAATCTCTTATTTATTTAAATGATATTCAATGATTATATAATTTTTATTGAGCTTATAATTTGTTTTTCCACCTTCCTCAACATTCACTGAACCTATAATAATAAATGAATAATATTTATTTAAAAAAAATAAATATTAATTTCATTGTCTTGAAAATAAATATTTATTTTAATATTCTGATAATTAAAAAAATAGGTATATATAAATAAATATTATTTATTATTTTTGTAAATAAAAAAAGAGATACATTAATATTATATTCGATGGTCTTGAAAATATAAAAACATTTAAACATTCAACTCACATTATAATTAGTGTCGGAATAAATGTGATCAATTAATTTGAAATAAATATTATTTTTCAGTATTAATAATAATATATATTCCAAATGTTAAATGAAAATAGTATATAACTATGATTGAGGGAAATAATGAGGGTGTGACCCTCCAGGACGCTTCCCTGGAGGCATTAATCAAGATTTCATAAAGTCTAATATTAGCATCTAGAAACACATAAAGACACCCATATAGGTAGAATTTAATATCATGACAACAAAAAACATAAAAATTCCCATAGTATAATATAATCCTATTTATTGATATATCAAATTGAACAAATTTCATACGTGTTTCATCAACCTATGTGGTTGATAAATATTTATTTGACTTCTTAAAATGAACCTTTCAGTCACTATGACCATGGAATTATAGTTCGATATGTATATTCCAATAAAAGTGACTAAGATGTCATCTTCCTTAAATTGAAGGGTAAAAATACTATATTTACTTACTCATTTATTCAATATCACTCCTGGCATATCCAACATTTCTTACTTCTTTGTGAGAATATATCATGGCGATTTTCTGAAATATATCAAAGTACATGACTAATGATAAGGATTTATAACAATATCAAGTATAAGGACCATAACACACATTCATATATAGGAATATTTAAATACATGTAAACCTATGGAATTTTTATTGGGGGGTATGTTCACATAACCTCCTCTCTTGATGATTACCATGTGAAAACTTCATGAGATGATGTCTTGTGCTCTCACAAGTATCATGCACCTAACAACCAAACATGTTATGTGTCCTATTGGATAATTTTATCGGATCATAGAACATGTATTTAAGATTATTTCTATAGATTCAACGTTCTAATCATTGTGGGGAATTCCTATGACCTTTCAATGAGACAGTTATTCTAAGGCATTATAACATTAATGTTATGAATAATAACAATAAATAAATTTTAAAATAATTATTAATATTTAATTATATTAATATAAAGGTAATATAATGTAAAAAATAGTTAGTTCTAGGGAACCAACTCGAATAATTAGTAATAAACAAGTCATATTCTCTTCTTTTAAAAACTAGTATGAATAGTTTTAGTTCCTTGTTGCTTTTTATGAATTTCAATATCCATAGAGGATTCTCATGGGAAAGAGCTTCTCTTACACATTATTAAATCAACCATAGAGGTAGAGGTGGGTTTATTTTGTATTTTATTTATCTATACTTTTTAGATTCTAATTTCCATCATGAAATATGTATGAAATTAGATTTTAAGGAATAATAATTTTTTAGAGTTGATGGTACCTTTTTATTAGTGTTTAATATAGATTTATATTAGATGATATTTTATTCTTATTACCATATGATTAAGGTATTTAATCCCAAACATCATCTTTATCAGTGTTCATTGATATAGGACATTTCTTAGTTTATTGTGAAGACTCGTTTTGAACAATCTCTAAATTTATTAGCTTAACTTCAAGCTCAAGATATTTCATATTAAGGATATTTTCCTAATTATCCACTCACTTCATTCTATATTTACACTCTATTATTATCTATTGAATATTCTTCTCGTGATTTTCATTCATATTATTCTTCTTTAAAAAATTATTTACATGATCTTTAATCCTCCTTGATTTGATCTCTAGTAATGCACTCTTGACATCAATGCAAGCCTTTTGTTTTTAATCAAATTCATGAAAAATATCTTCAACCTATTTCTTGGATTCATTATTTTATCGGATTAATTTAGACCACTCATTTTGAAATATGGATAAAATCTTTTCTATTTCCACATTCATCGAACTTATGGATCCTACTTAACTAAACAGTTTTATATATGTTAATAATTTTTTTAAATACTTCTCCACCTCTTCAAACTCATCTTTAAATTGGGTGATCTCATATTGCATTGTTTTACCTCCAAATATGTATTTTTGTATTTCCATAAATCCATTTTAAGGATAAATGTTAACCACACATTCCAAATAAAAAACCACACCACAACAAGACATAAAACCAGATTCATAATTCATAAAATAGTACTCCCCAAAGCGCCAAATTCAAAATTTAAAAATACTGCATCGATCCCAGAACCATATAATTACCTCAGTCCGTGAGATAACCGATCCATGCACTCTAAAATGAATCACCACCATCAAAAATACACAACAATGAAAATTGGATACCCCAGTCGCCATCGTCAACCTAAAACCACCGGAACTGAATGGTTTCTGAGATGCCGGCAGAACCCACCAGCCATTGACCTACCGAAGCACCTTGTGTCATGACCCCTAACTGTAAAAATCACCACCTTCATCTACCCATACACAAAATGAGAACTCATTAGCCATCATCCTTGCAACATCAAATCATTATCATAGAACATGAAAGACTTTTATTCACCAAGACTCACATTTAAAAGATCCACAAATATAAGTGACTATATATTTTGGATAATTGTGCAAGACTTCCTTTAAATGAAAAATTGATTCATCTTATGAATATTTAGATATGTGTTATTCACGACTAGTGCTAAATATTTCTGTATAATATTTTTTTCAAGAAATATCAGTTAACTCTTCATCACAAGAATATTTTGATCCTTTTGAGGTGCAAGTGTTATCCATCTTTTTAGTGGTAGATTGAACTACTAGTTATTCTTTTTCCTTGAAAGATCATTATTCAAAGAGATTATAATATGGGCAAACTAATTCTGGACAAAATATATAGAATTGAAAATATAGGAAAATAAGTACCATAAAATTACATAGGAGAATATGTAGAATAATATATGAGAATATATAAGAAAAACATAAGTGTACCATCACTGTACAAAATAAACCATACAAAAGCATGATGTAGAATATTAGGAAAACATATAAGAGAATATATAAGGAAAATAAAATCATTTGAAAACATATTAGAGAATAAAAATGGAAAAGAAATCCTACATTAAAAATGACATTTGAATATTGTAGATAGCTTTCAATTGAAAACAAAAAGAACATTTTTGAAAAAAAATGAAATGAACATGAATGAAAACATACAAGAATAATGAAAAGAAAAAAGGTCACAATATACAAAACAACATAAATATCCAACTTCAAATATGTGAATAAAAACAAAAAATGGACAATAATTAGAAAAGTACATTAAAAATGAACATGAATTAAATAACATAAATATTAATGTCGCAGTGATATTATGAAAAGAACATGAAAGAATTATTATAAAATATTAGTATAAACAGCATAAAAATCCATTGGACATGAATGAAAATAACATTCAAACGGACATTTAAATTTCAAAACATACATCATAAGTATTAATGTCGCCAATCAATTATGTCACTATATAAATATCCAACATCAAATGCCTAATAGATTTTTCTACATAGAAAAAAATGTTTAAAATAAGAATACATGAATTTATAGAATAAAAAATGAATGTTAACATAAAAGAATTAATTAGAAACAAAAATAAAATAAGGGTAAAATTTTGAGTGCAACACCATCATACCGAAGGAAATAAAAAATCCACAGTAAGTGCATACAGTGATGATCACCTCTTCATATGTCGACCCCGACCTCGTGAACCCCACCCCCCCCCCCCCCCGAGTTGGATGACACCCTCTTCTCCATTACATCATTTGCATATGTCATTCTTCAACGGCCGAGCCCTCAAAAACTGCTTCGTGAGGCGGATCATGTGCGGAAAGATCATCCTGAATGACCATATAGATTGTGATGCATGACTACAGAAGATAGATGAAAAAAGCATAATTTTTTGCATCATCAGATCAATTATTATACCTTAAAATCTCCATTCAAAAGAAATAAACATTAAAACTCCAAAATATGGGGATACTGGTAATAAAATATACTTATTCACCCACCCAACTTACGGAAAAGGGAAAGGTGACAGAAAATATACAAATCTTACTTGCTGAGTGCTTTATGAAGCAAAAGTAGGCCTAATGCAACACCATCCATTCCAACACAAGCACACGACAAAACATCCAGTGCTTAAACTGCTTATAAATCGGCAAAACCTGTTAGGTACTGTTTAACAGACCCTTCAAATGCATAGAATTATTTGGGATGTATATGAAGCTGAACCCACGGGCATTGCTTACCTGGCAAAAATAGGAGGACGGGATATCCTTCCAGCGGCCACCAGCATTCAACCGGGAAAAACCGCCGAGGTGGTCCTCCATCAGGATTAATTATCTCCTGGGCATTATCAAGGTAGTTCTTCACACTCGTCATACCATAAACATCGGCCCCAAGAACCCCCATGTTTTTTGACACCACGACATTATCCAGGACATTGAGCCCCTGCAGCTGAGCCCTGGGCCTCCTCGATAGTTCAATTTTTGTATAGTCTCTAACATTTCTGGTACCATTAACTATAGGTGAAACCAAAGGCAAAGCCACTAAATCCCTAGCATCTGAATTACTATCCTTGGCTTCAAAATGATGGGAGTCTGAATTGAAAGAAAAGCAATGTGAGGCCTGTAAATTTAGAACCGATTCCATGGCCCCTACACCCATTGGGATGAGAATAATATTCTTTGGTTATAGTTCATCCCTTCACTAGTTCATGAATACAGCAGCACAGGAGCCATGATATTCTCCAACAACAAGGATTGAATTATAGTTCAAGGACACTCCTACGGATTTTAGTTGTTATATATGTAATTTAATATAAATTCTGTAAAAAAAATGGTAACATATTGTGATGTTTTAAAAAGGGAACCTCCATTTTAAACACTCTTATTGAACATCTAAGAGAACATATATGTAATTACAAAATAAAATAAGATAATATTAATGGAATTTTATGTTTTTGAGTCAACAATGGATACAAAAATAACAATAAAAAATAATTGTTTTAGTTTATCATTAAAACAAAATATAGTAAGACAACAACCTTGGTAATGGATAGGGGTCCGATGTTTCTTCATTTATGTAAGTATAGAGCAGTCTTGTCCCATATTTGAAGTGGAATCAGTACTAGACTATTCCAGTATAACATATTTTATCCAATATCAAATTTCTCTTATCATGACTCATTTTTATATGAATCAACAAATAATGAACATGAATCAATTTTCACAATTCTAACAGACTACACAATTCATTATGAATGATCATATCCAGAGCAGTAAAGTTTCCCAATTCATGAGACTTCCACGACATAGACACTATTTTAGTACCTAATTGAAAAATCCATAGTATGAAACAAAATTAGAACCTTTGATTGTCTACTTAAGTGGGAACACTCACAATATATATAAACACACCACTTCTAAGTCGTACTTCCAAATCATAACACAGTTTTTTCCTTCTACCGATGTCAGGCTTTTAAAATGATTGACCCGCAGTTTTGTACCTATAAGTAATCATAGAAGAAAAAATTCTAAGAATCTAATCAATCATTTTATGCATAAAAATTTCAATTTGGAGGCACAATACCTAGAGGTGTGTAGAGACCCGAAGCTTTATGTACATAGACATTACATTACATTTGCGGAATACTTAGTACATAACAAAAACACATGCACAAGGATCGTAATAGTTTAGTGTCTTTGGAAACTCGGAATATAATCTTCTAATCATGGTGAAAGATCATCAACATCTCCCATAAAGATCTTCCTTATTTTTTTACCTAAAACATTTCTTTATATCCTGGGGAAAAGAAAACATAAAAGGGTGAGCTAAAATGCTCAGTAAGGGTAAACAAAAGAAATATCAATCACATCATATTCATAAGAACATAACATTTTGGAAATCTTATCCTCCAAAAGAGAGAATAATTTCATAAGATGGGATAAATCATAGTAGTGAAATGAAATCCCAATAATCATAACATAAAACATGAAACATTGTTTCATACACACATAATCATAGAGAATCATTTCTTATTAGTCACGACTCATGGCCAAAACTATCTTAGTGGACAAATTCCCTTTCTGAACCGAGTTCACTCCTCGTTTCAGTCCTGTTTCACTGAACTGGTATAACCTACCGTTCCAGCCATGTCTATCTCATGAGATATAAAATCTTTACCCAATGCATTTGAGGGAGATATAGGTCCCACCCATCTCATAATGATACCATTCTTACGTGTGCCACAAAATCATAAATCATACATCATTGCATAAACCATGTAATAAAAATGGGAATCTTAAACATCGTGGCATCATAAAACAATTCATATAAGATAAAGGAATTCATAAAAATATTTCCATCACAACATAATCAAATCAATGTAATAATAGGGATAGAGACAGAACCCTTTATTATCTTAGATGGAAAATAATTTTTATAAAACTCTTGAACTCAATTCTTGAGGAAAATATCCTTTCCACTTCAAAAACATTTTCCTTTCTTAACATGTCATACAATTTTAAACTAAAAGAGGTTGATTAAAAATAAACGTGAAAACATGTAAAGGAAGCTTCTTGGAAATAATTTTTAAAAAATCCATTCATGCTGTATAAGTTAAAAAAACATTCTTCTCGTACTTTTGTCGAAAAAGTCAAAAAGTACCTCGTGTGAAAAACGACAAAAGATTACTTTCATATATTTTACTAAAAACTCACCGAAGGGTAAAATTGGATATAAACTATTTTAGAATAATATTAATATTACATATTGAGGAAACATGGATGTGGATGATAAAATACACCCCAGTAAATTCCAAAGTATAAACAATCACGGATAAAAATGAGATTGTGATATTTTCCCTTACCTTAGGTCTGATTTGATTTGTAAGTTTCTGAACCTCCTGTATAATGATTTAAATCAAGTCATTGACTTATTACAGAATCATATTCATTGTTATGATATCATATATGGTTCACTTATGACTTTATATTACCCGTTCTTTTGTAAATTACATGTTAAATAGTGTTTTGGGTAAAATCATTTCATTTGTCGTCCGTGTTTTGACTTGTAATTATTCATATGATTACATAGATCATGATTACTTAATTCCAGAATAAAAAACATTATTTATATGTAATATATATTCAGAATATGCATATATATAATAGATCGATAAATGGAAAGAAATACACCGTTCATGGAGACTGTAGGTCGTACGTACGCATGAATGCTGTTTTCATTTCCTTATTGAGTTGAATGGAATTAAGTAGATGACATACATATATACATAAATCCAGTAGCTTTATAATGTCATATATTTCATTATTATTTCTTATATATACTTTATAATCATTCTTAAATGGTTAACATGGAGAATGAATCACATCGCTTCGTGGAGACGGTAGTCCGTACGTACACACGAGCGATGATATCGTTTCCATAATTATTGAATTGAATTGGAGTGGATGATACAATATATCATAATCAGTATGATGTTATAATAACTATGTATAGTTATTCATTACAGCATTATACCCATCCATGTAAGGTGTTGGTGGAAAAACAGATTACACCACGGCCTAGAGACGGTATTCTGTACGTACGCACGCACAGAGATTTTGTTTTCCGTAGCATGGATAGAAGGTGAAATGGGGTTATTTCATATTTATAATAACAAATCAGTATATTAGTGATACTGATGTTATTACATCATAATGAAACAACTAAATAAGAATAAGTTGAAAAATAAATAAGCATGAAAGAATCGAGAGAAGAAATTACCTCTTCTTCGATACGCCTCTTTGAAACCTCATCTTAGGGCACTAAGATTGGTCTTTAATGTAGACAAGAACCTCTAGGATGTTTCTAGGGAAGTGTATAAGATAATTTGGCAGGGTTTGGCCGAGCATTAAGTCTCAAATTGGTGTGAGGAGGAGAGGGAGGAGGTGCCCTTTTATAAGGGAGGAGAGGGGCACCTTTGGAATAACTAAAACTATTATTTTTTTATAAATCCAAATTCGGTTTTAAATAGCTCCAAATTGATTTATTTCAAAGCTAAGGCGGGGATGGGTCGAAATTATCTCATCAAATATAATTTAGACAGGTTTAGTTTCATATTTTAAACTTATCAATTAGATTTAACATTAAGTTAAATAATTTTACTTTTACCGTGTCTTCTTGTTTTCTTATACTATAAGGCTAATAAACTTACTATAAGAAGCCAAACGAACCCCAAGATGTTTATTAATAATATATATAACCTTATATAAGTCATTTGGCCGAACCTTAGATTTTTATGAATAAAATAACAATTAATAATATAATATTTCTTTTAAAAACTATTTTATGTCAAATTTGGAACTATTTAATAATTGATTTTTTTGAAAATTATAACAGAATGATTAGTTCGAACCAAGTTACTTGAATCAATACTAACATGTCATATTAACCTATGAAATTATTTGAATTCATAAAAAGTCTTAAATTACATTTATTTGGGTATTTATAACATCAATTATGTCAATATTTCATTAATAAGACAATTACGGCATCATCATTGTGTCATAATAAATGATACATTTTTAATCCCTAAAAATTCTAAATAAATTCCTATGATGTATATAATTGTATTAGAGTTCTGGGTACTATTCATGTTTGATGTTTAATGAATTTTACCACTAAATTAAAATTATTATACTTATAAGATTTAAGAAAGTGGCATATTGTCACATTCTTTGGTTTTAATAATAATTAAATTATTTTCATGGAACAAAGTCCATTAAATGAATCTAATCTGACCCTTACATGATATGGGTCGACTTTTAGTCATCCAATAGGATTTTGACATGTGTTAGGGTAATTTTATAATATTTTATTTACCCTTAATTACCCGATGTACCTTTAACTATGGTAAACAAAATTTACCGTAGTTACTATTCATAATTCCAAAAAATAAAAAATAGATTATTAACATAATTGGGATAAAATTATTCCAAATATGGAATCCATTTTTCCAAATTCAATACACAAAAGTTTCAGAAATGTAATTAAAATTAATCTCGTTGTCAAAAGAAAACGGGTTTTTCTTTAAAACATTGCAAAAGATTGAATTGATTTATCCAACGAATTCAAGGTAGAATCAATGATAATGACATAAATTATATTAAATGGTAAAAATATATTCTATTTATACTTTAAAACCTTTAAATATTATAATTTAACCATATAAATTATTGCGATGAAAAAAGTTGTTTTTAATTAAAATATAGCGTGTTTTTACTATTCATCAAAATATGAAAGTTACCATAATAATATGAAAATTTTATCCAAAGTAAATTTTTATTTCATGATTCCAAATAAAAATTTTATTTTGTCAAATTGAACTTATAAACATGTCAACAACTATATTTAAAGTGGGTGCGCCATCAAAAGGCGGCAAAACTGCATTTTTTGAAAAATACTTATTTTACCCGAAACAATTATTTTGTTCTTATACCATGTTTTAGTAAATGTGTAAGACGGATAATAATGTTATAAGATTCAAAATATAGTTAATACTTTTCATAACAGCTATTTCATAATAATATAATAATAATATATCATTGTTTAGTAAAACCCAGTATTGCGTACAACACATGCTACCGAGGAAGGTCGTGATTGCGTGTAATGAAAGCCAAGTCCGGGTTGAGTGCTGTGCAATAATCCTTCGTTGTTTCGTATAACATAATCCAACCATATTTCTTTTATACATTGAATATATATATATATATACTCAATGTTTCGTAGAATAACTATTATCACAATTGTGTGTAACACGATCCAAGAATAGTGTTGTGTATACTGCAAGCTAATACGGTGTTGCATATAGCGCACGGTAATCATGGTGTAGCATAAAACACAAGACATTAATGAAATTAAAAGAATATTTTTTATAAAATATCAGGGTGTTACATTCTACCCCCCTTAAAATGTATTTCTCCCTCAAAATTCGTCGGGGTTATAAATGGTTTACTACTCGAAAGTTTGTTTATTAGAAACCCACATCGTAAAAAGGAATACCAAAACATGGCTTTAAAAACTAAAGTATGAAATGTAATGGTTACCCAAATTAACTCATCACTGGGTTTCCACATAGGTGAAAATATGGATATGGAAGAAAAATCTAACCATCAAGTTCTGATGGAGAGTGGTAGAGAACATGGCTATGAAAAATCCAACAATCACAAAGCTATTGATTTGTGATGATCTAAGGTACCATCTGATTCATCATATATAAGAGCACTAGGAAAACATTTTTGGTTTTCAAGATCGTTTCCCTAAAGTTGATGAAATTGGAATTATAAGAAATACTTTCATGATTTTTCTATAGTCTCACCGTTGGTCGGTCTTTGGATAATTTCCACTTCATCTCTTAAAGAAATGAAGTTGAATTTTTCATTCGTGAAGTGTTAGTAGATCCTATGATAGAATGATGGGTCATTCCATCTGTTTCAAACAAAAGGTTAGAAAAGTTATCATAAAATACATAAGTCCATCTATAGTGAGATTAATCATATATGGTTCCTAAAATGGACATATACTTCATATATCATGCTGCTTAATATAATAAAACTAGTTTCTACTAAACAGGGACTTCCTGTAGCCCAGTGGTAGGCGATAAAGGCCAGTCGCACTTCGGTTGTGGGTTCGATTCCCATGGCTTTGTCCGACGCGATGGGCTGTCGCCCGTCCTGCAGGTTGTCCTTTTTCTAAAACTATATTACTATAACATCCCATCAATAATATCGAAAAAAAGTTTTATCCTTAAACAATACTAAATTATGTCCAACATAATCCATTCCAATCATTTGGATTATCTAAAATACTTCGGTCCAAGATCATAGTATAAAGAAAATGATCATGTGAATGCCATCATTTGTCCCTCATATATCTTGTTCGTCACATTCCAGTCATGTGAATACCATAAAATGAATACCCATTGAATCTTAGTGAAAACATGAGTGCTGTCAGAAGTTAACTCTTTCCAAATATCAAAATCCTCCAAATTCATGATATCACTTAGTCCTTATATCAATCGTGAGCTCATGAATACTGTCAAACATTTCATTTTCTCCTTATCCCTTCATTATGCGCATATCATCTACTTTCCAAAATATTTGAATCACTTTTCATGGTTACCGGTACCTTAAAATTATTGAAAACCACAATAACACAAAAATATTCTAATACACAATAAAAGTACCTCAACAACATTATTCATGAATACAAATACATAAACACTTCAATCCAACCTCTTCAATTATTGTCCTGGAATAAGTCCTTCCTTGATTTAGAAGTAACTTTTTAGGTCAGGGCATTGATTTGGGTAATGCCCATGTTCTCCACAAAAAATACATTGAACTCCATAACAGTCTGTCACACTATGACCCTTTTCTCCACACAAATAACAACGGTCCCTCCATTTGAGGTATTCCTCAAGGTTCTTCTTCCCTTCTTTAGAAATCTCAATCTTCCTTTCTTTATGCTCCTCAACATGCGAACATGCATAATAGTCTATCTTACTCCTCTTTGATGAATTAGGTATGACTCTAAATTTATCCTTGTTAATCATATATCGCGAGGACTGATTCGGCATAATCACAATATCTTTCTCTCTAGGCATTACATAATTTTGTTGCTCATAGTCACCAATTTGTCCATTGGATTCAATGTTAACCGAATTTCGTCTGGTTCCCTCCATTAACTAAAACACAAAAAGAATTCTGTGAGAGGCAAAAATCATGCTAGAGAAAACAACATAGTAAAGGGGGAGTACCCTAAATATATAACATTTTAGGTTAAATTCTAAGATCGTTAGCGCAATTCTAAGACTATAACCTATACGTATACTTATCCTTAGAGACATCCCTAGACATACCTTAGAAATATCTCTAGGGATCTCACTAAAGTTCTCACATCCTAGTTTCCAAAGGTTGACTAAACCTTTCCTCGGATACCAACTGTAGAGACCCGAATCTTGACGTACATAGACATTACATTACTTTTGCGGAATACTTAGTACATAACAAAAACACATACACAAGGATCGTAATAGTTTAGTGTCTTTGGAAACTCGGAATATAATCTTCTAATCGTGGTGAAAGATCTTGAACATATCCCATAAAGATATTCCTTATTTTTTTTACCTAAAACATTTCTTTATATCCTGGGGAAAAGAAAACATAAAAGGGTGAGCTAAAATTCTCAGTAAGGGTAAACAAAAGAAATATCAATCACATAATATTAATAAGAACATAACATTTTAGAAATCTTAACCTGCAAAAGAGAGCTTAATTTCATAAGATGGGATAAATCATAGTAGTGAAATGAAATCCGAATAATCATAACATAAAACATGAAACATTGTGGCATACACACATAATCATAGAGAATCATTTCTTATTAGTCATGACTCATTTCCAAGACTATCTTAGTGGACAAAGTCCGTTTCTGAACTGAGTTCACTCCTCGTTTCAGTCCTGTTTCACTGAACCGGTATAACCTACCGTTCCAGCCATGTCTTTATCATGAGATATAACATCTTTACCCAATGCATTGGAGTGAGATATAGGTCCCACCCATCTCATAATGATACCATTCTTATGTGTGCCACAAAATCATAAATCATACATCATTGCATAACCCATGTAATAAAATTGGGAATCTTAAACATCGTGACATCATAAAACAATTCATATAAGATAAAGGAATTCATAAAAATATTTCCATCACAACATAATCAAATCAATGTAATAATTGGGATAGAGACAGAACCCTTTATTATCTTATATGGAAAATAATTTTGGTAAAACTCTTGAACTCCATTATTGAGGAAAATATCCTTTCCAATTCAAAAACATTTTCCTTTCTTAACATGTCATACAATTTTAAAATAAAATAAGTTGATTAAAAATAATACTTAAAAATTGTAAAGTAATCTTCTTGGAAATAATGTTTTAAAAATCCATTTATGCCGTATAAGTTAAACAAAACATTCTTCTTGTACTTTTGTCGAAAAAGTCAAAAAGTACCTCGTACGAAAATTGACAAAAGATTCCTTTCATATATTTTACTAAAAACTCACCGAAGGGTAAAATTGGATATAAACTATTTTACAAGGATATAAATATTACATATTAAAGAAACATTGATGTGGATGATAAAATACACCCCAGTAAATTCCAATGTATAAACAATCTCGGATAAAAATGAGATTGTGATATTTTCCCTTACCATAGGTCTGATTTTCTTCATAAGTTTCCGAACCTCCTGTATAATGATTTAAATCAAGTCATTGACTTATTACAGAATCATATTCATTGTTATGATATCATATATGGTTCACTTATGACTTTATATTACCCGTTCTTTTGTAAATTTCATGTTAAAGAGTGTTTTGGGTAAAATCGTTTCATTTGTCGTCCGTGTTTTGACTTGTAATTATTCATATGATTACTTAGATCATGATTACTTAATTCCAGAATATAAAACATGATTTATATATAATATATATTCAGAATATACATATATATAATAGATCTACAAATGGAAAGAAATACACCGTTCATGGAGACGGTAGGCCGTACGTACGCATGAACGCTGTTTTCATTTCCTTATTGAGTTGAATGGAATTAAGTAGATGAAATACATATATACAAAAATCCAGTAGCTTTATAATGTCATATATTTCATTATTATTTCTTATATATACTTTATAATCATTCTTAAATGGTTAACATGGCGAATGAATCTCATTGCTTCGTGGAGACGGTAGTATGTACGTACGCACGAGCGATGATATCATTTCCATAATTATTGAATTGAATTGGAGTGGATGATACAATATATCAGAATCAGTATGATGTTATAATAATTATGTATAGTTATTCATTACACCATTATACCCATCCATGTAAGGTGTTGGTGGAAAAACAGATTACACCATGGCGTAGAGACGGTATTCCGTACGTACACACGCACGGAGATTTTGTTTTCCGTAGCATGGATAGAAGGTGAAATTTAGTTATTTCATCTTTATAATAAAAAATCAGTATATTAGTGATACTGATGGTATTACTTCATAATGAAACAACTAAATAAGAAGAAGTTGAAGAAGAAAGAAGCTTGAAAGAATCAAGAGAAGAAATTACCTCTTCTTCGATACGCCTCTTTGAAACCTCATCATAGGGCACTAAGATTGGTCTTTAAAGTAGAACAGAACCTCTAGGATGTTTCTAGGGAAGTGGAGAAGATAATTTGGCAGGGTTTGGCCGAGAATGAAGGCTCAAATTGGTGTGATGAGGAGAGGGAGGAGGTGCCCTTTTATAAGGGAGGAGAGGGGAACCTTTGGAATAACCAAAAATATTATTTTATTATAAATCCAAATTCGGTTTTAAATAGCTCCAAATTGATTTATTTCAAAGATAAGGTGGGGATGGGTCGAACTTCTCTCATCAAATAGAAATTAGACATGTTTAGGTTCCTATTTTAACCTTATCAATTAGATTTAACATTAAGTCAAATAATTTTACTTTTACCGTGTCTTCTTGTGTTCTTATACAATAAGGCAAATAAACTTACTATAAGAAGACAAACGAACCCCAAGTTGTTTATTATTAATATATATAACCTTATCTAAGTCATTTGTCCGAACCTTAGATTTTTAGGAATAAATTAACAATTAATAATATAATATTTTTTAAAAAAACTATTTTATGTCAAATTTGACACTATTTAGTAATTGATTGTTTTGAAAATTATAACAGAATGATTAGTTCGAACCAAGTTAATTAAATCAATCCTAACATGTCATATTAACCTATAAAATTCTTTTAATTCATAAAAAGTCTTAAATTACATTTATTTAGGTATTTATAACATCAATTATGTCAATATTTCATTAATAAGACAATTACTGCATCATCATTGTGTCATAATAAATGATACTTTTTTAATCCTTAAAAATTCTAAATAAATTCCTATGATGTAGATAATTGTATTAGAGTTCTGTATACTATTCATGTTTGAAGTTTCATGAAGTTTATCACTAAATTAAAATTATTATACATATAAGATTTAAGAAAGTGGCATATTGTCACATTCTTTGGTTTTAATAATAATTAAATTATTTTCATGGAACAAAGTCTATTAAATGAATCTAATCCGACACTTAGGTGTTATGGGTCGACTTTTATTCATACAATAGGATTTTTACATGTGTTAGGGTAATTTTATAATATTATATTTACCCTTAATTACCCGATTTTCCTTTAACTATGGTAAACAAAATTTACCGTAGTTACTATTCATAATTCCCAAAAATAAAAAGTACCTTATTAACATATTTTGGATCAAATGATTACAAATATGGAATCCATTTTTCCAAATTCAATACACAAAAGTTGCAGAAAGTAAATTAAAATTAATCCCGTTGTCGAAAGAAAACAGGTTTTTCTTTAAAACATTGCAAAAGATTAAATTGATTTATCCTACGAATTCAAGGTAGATTCAATGCTAATGACATACATTATATTAAATGGTAAAAATATATTCTATTTATACTTTAAACCCATTCAATATTATAATTTAACCATATAAATTATTGCGTTGAAAAAAGTTATTTTTTATTAAAATATAGCGTTTTTACTATTCATCAAAATATGAAAGTTACCAGAATAATATGAAAAATTTATCCAAAGTAAATTTTTATTGCATGATTCCAAAGAAGAATTTTATTTTGTCTAATTGAACTTATAAAAATGTCAAAAACTATATTTAAAGTTGGTGCGCCATCAAAAGGCAGCAAAACTGCATTTTTTGAAAAATACTTATTTTACACGAAAAATTTATTTTGTTCTAATACCTTGTTTTAGAAAATGTGTAAGACGAATAATAATGTCATAAGATTCAAAATTTAGTTAATACTATTCATAACATCTAGTTCATAATAATATAATAATAATATATCGTTGTTTAGTAAAACCTGGTATTGCGTACAACACACGCTACCGAGGAAGGTCGCGATTGCGTGTAATGCAAGCCAAGTCAGGGTTGCGTGCTGTGCAATAATCCTTCGTTGTTTCGTATAACATAATCCAACCATATTTCATTTATACATTGAATATATCTATATATATATATATATATTCAATGTTGTGTAGAATAACTATTATCAAAATTTTGTGTAACACGATCCAAGAATAGTGTTGCGTATACTGCAAGCTAATACAGTGTTGCGTATAGCGCAAGGTAATCATGGTGTAGCATAAAACACAAGACATTAATGAAATTAAAAGAATATTTTTCATAAAATATCAGGGCGTTACATTCTACCCCCCTTAAAATGAATTTCACCCTCGAAATTCGTCGGGGTTATAAATGGTTTACTACTCGAAAGTTTGTTTAATAGAAACCCACATCGTAAAAAGGAATACCAAAATATGGCTTTAAAAACTAAAGTATGAAATGTAATGGTTACCCAAATTAACTCATCACTGGGTTTACACATAGGTGAAAATATAGATATGGAAGAAAAATCTAACCATCAAGTTCTGATGGAGAGTGGTAGAGAACATGGCTATGAAAAATACAACAATCACAAAGCTATTGATTTGTGACAATCTAAGGTACCATCTGATTCATTAGATATAAGAGCACTAGGACAACATTTTTGGTTTTCAAGATCGTTTCCCGAAAGTTGATGAGATTGTAATTATGAGAAATACTTTCATGTTTTTGTTATAGTCTCACCATTGGTCATTCTTTGGATAATTTCCACTTCATCTCTTAAAGAAATGAAGTTGAATTTTTCATTCATGAAATGTTAGCAGATCTTGTGATAGAATGATGGGTCATTCGATCTATTTCAAACAAAAGGTTAGAAAAGTTATTAAAAAATAAATAAGTCCATATATAGTGAGATTAATCATATATGGTTCCTAAAATGGACTTATAATTCATATATCATACTGCTTAATATAATAAAACTAGTTTCTACTAAACAGGGACTTCCTGTAGGCTAGTGGTCGGCGAAAAAGGCCAGTCGCACTTCGGTTGTGGGTTCGATTCCCACGGCCTTGTCCGACGCGATGGGCTGTCGCCTGTCCTGCAGGTTGTACTTTTTCTAAAACTATATTACTATAACATCCGATCAATAATATCGAAAAAAAGTTTTATCCTTAAACAATACTAAATTATGTCCAACATAATCTATTCCAATCTTTAGGATTATCTAAAATACTTCGTTCCAAGATTATAGTATAAAGAAAATGATCACGTGAATGCCATCATTTATCCCTCATATATCTTGTTCGTCACATTCCAGTCATGTGAATACCATAAAATGAATACCCATTGAATCTTAGTGAAAACATGAGTGCTGTAAGAAGTTAACTCTTTCCAAATATCAAAATCCTCAAAATTCATGATATCACTTAGTCCTTATATCAATCATGATCTCATGAATACTGTCAAACATTTAATTTTCTCCTTATCCCTTCATTATGCGCATATCATCGGCTTTCCAAAATATTTGAATCACTTTTCATGGTTACCGGTACCTTAAAATTATTGAAAACCACAATAATACAAAAATATTCTAATACACAATAAAAGTACCTAAACAACATTATTCTTGAATACAAATACAGAAACACTTCAATCCAACCTCTTCAATTATTGTCATGGAATAAGTCCTTCCTTGATTTAGAAGTAACTTTTTAGGTCAGGGCATTGATTTGTGTAATGCCCATGTTCTCCACAAATAATACATTGAACTCCATAACAGTCTGTCACTCTATGACCCTTTTCTCCACACAAAAAACAACGGTCCCTCCATTTTAGGTATTCCTCAAGGTTCTTCTTCCCTTCTTTAGAAATCTCAATCTTCCTTTCTTTATGCTCCTCAACATGCGAACATGCATAATAGTCTATCTTCCTCTTCTTTGATGAATTAGATATACCACTAAATTTCACCTTTTTAATCATATATCGCGATGACTGATTCGGCATAATCACAATATCTTTCTCTCTAGGCATTACATAATTTTGTTGCTCATAGTCACCAATTTTTTCATTGGATTCAATGTTAACCGAATTCTGTCTGGTTCCCTCCATTAACTAAAACACAAAAAGAATTCCGTAAGAGGCAAAAATCATGCTAGAGAAAACAACATAGTAAAGGGGGAGTACCCTAAATATCTAACATTTTAGGTTAAATTCTAAGATCGTTAGCGCAATTCTAGAACTATAACCTATACGTATACTTATCCTTAGAGACATCCCTAGACATACCATAGAAATATCTCTAGAGATCTCACTAAAGTTCTCGCATCCTAGTTTCCAAAGGTTGACTAAACCTTTCCTCTGATACCAACTGTAGAGACCCTAAGCTTGACGTACATATACATGACATTACTTTTTCGGAATACTTAGTACATAACAAAAACACATACACAAGGATCGTAATAGTATAGTGTCTTTGGAAACTCGGAATATAATCTTCTAATCGTGGTGAAAGATCTTCAACATCTCCCATAAAGATCATCCTTATTTTTTAACCTAAAACCTTTTTTTATATCCTGGGCAAAAGAAAACATAAAAGGGTGAGCTCAAATGCTCAGTAAGGGTAAACAAAAGAAATATCAATCACATCATATTCATAAGAACATAACATTTTGGAAATCTTAACCTGCAAAAGAGAGCATAATTTCATAACATGGGATAAATCATAGTAGTGAAATGAAATCCCAATAATCATAACTTAAAACATGAAACTTTGTGGCATACACGCATAATCATAGAGAATCATTTCTTATTAGTCAAGACTCATTTCCAAGACTATCTTAGTGGACAAAGTCCCTTTCTGAACCGAGTTCACTCCTCGTTTCAGTCCTGTTTCACTGAACCGGTATAACCTACCATTCCAGCCATGTCTATCTCATGAGATATAAAAACTTTACCCAATGCATTGGAGAAAGATATAGGTCCCACCCATCTCATAATGATACCATTCTTATGTGTGCCACAAAATCATAAATCATACATCATTGCATAACCCATGTAATAAAAATGGGAATCTTAAACATCATGACATCATAAAACAATTCATATAAGATAAAGGAATTCAAAAAAATATTTCCATCACAACATAATCAAATCAATATAATAATAGGGATAGAGACATAACCCTTTATTATCTTATATGGAAAATAATTTTGATAAAACTCTTGAACTCCATTCTTGAGGAAAATATCCTTTCCACTTCAAAAACATTTTCCTTTCTTAAAATGTCATACAATTTTAAACTAAAAGAATTTGATGAAAAATAAACTTTAAAACTTTTAAAGGAAGCTTATTGGAAATAATTTTTTAAAAATCCATTCATGTCGTATAAGTTAAAAAAACATTCTTCTCATACTTTTGTCGGAAAAGTCAAAAAGTACCTCGTACAAAAAATGACAAAAGATTCCTTTCATATCTTTTACTAAAAACTCACTGAAGGGTAAAATTTGATATAAACTATTGTAGAAGGATATAAACATTACATATTGAGGAAACATGGATGTGGATGATAAAATACACCCCAGTAAATTCCAAAGTATAAACAATCTCAGATAAAAATGAGATTGTGATATTTTCCCTTACCTTAGGTCTGATTTGCTTCATAAGTGTCTGAACCTCCTGTATAATGATTTAAATAATGTCATTGACTTATTACAGAATCATATTCATTGTTATGATATCATATATGGTTCACTTATGACTTTATATTACCCGTTCTTTGTAAATTCCATGTTAAAGAGTGTTTTGGGTAAAATTGTTTCATTTGTCATCCATGTTTTGACTTGTAATTATTCATATGATTACTTAGATCATGATTACTTAATTACAGAATATAAAACATGATTTATATATAATATATATTCAGAATATACATATATATAATAGATAGATAAATGGAAAGAAATACATCGTTCATGGAGACGGTAGGTCGTCCGTACGCATGAACGCTGTTTTCATTTCCTTATTGAGTTGAATGGAATTAAGTAGATGACGTACATATATACATAAATCCAGTAGCTTTATAATGTCATATATTTCGTTATTATTGCTTATATATACTTTATAATCATTCTTAAATGGTTAACATGGAAATGAATCTCATCGCTTTGTGGAGACGGTAGTCCGTACGTACGCACGAGCGATGATATCGTTTCCATAAATATTGAATTGAATTGGATTGGATGATACAATATATCAGAATCAGTATGATGTTATAATAACTATGTATAGTTATTCTTTATACCATTATACCCATCCATGTAAGGTGTTGGTGGAAAAACAGATTACACCACGGCGTGGAGACGGTATTCCATACGTACGCACGTGCGGAGATTTTGTTTTCCGTAGCATGGATAGAAGGTGAAATGGGGTTATTTCATATTTATAATAACCAATCAGTATATTAGTGATATTGATGTTATTAATTTTTAATAAAACAACTAATTAAGAAGAATTTGAAGAAGAAATAAGCTTGAAAGTATCGAGAGAAGAAATTACCTCTTCTTCGATACGCCTCTTTGAAACCTCCTCTTAGGGCACTAAGATTGGTCTTTAAAGTAGACCAGAACCTCTAGGATATTTCTAGGGAAGTGGAGAAGATAATTTTGCATGGTTTGGCCGAGATTGAAGCCTCGAATTGGTGTGAGGAGGAGAGGGAGGAGGTGCCCTTTAATAAGGGAGGAGAGGGGCACCTTTGGAATAACAAAAAATATTATTTTATTATAAATCCAAATTCGGTTTTAAATAGCTCCAAATTGATTTATTTCGAAGATAAGGTTGGGATGGATCTAAATTCTCTCATCCAATAGAATTTAGACAAGTTTAGGTTCCTATTTTAACCTTACCAATTAGATTTAACATTAAGTTAGATAATTTTACTTTTATCGTGTCTTCTTGTGTTCTTATACTATAAGGTTAGTAAACTTACTATACGAAGCCAAAATAACCCCAGGTTGTTTATTATTAATATATATAACCTTATATACATCATTTGGCCGAAAAATTGATTTTTAGGAATAAAATAACAATTAATAATATATTATTTGTTTTAAAAACTATTTTATGTCAAATTTGACACTATTTAGTAATTGATTTTTGTAAAAATCATAACCGAATGATTAGTTAGAACCAGGTTACTTAAATCAATACTAACATGTCATATTAACCTATAAAATTCGTTGAATTCATAAAATGTCTTAAATTACATTTATTTGGGTATTTATAATATCAATTATGTCAATATTTCATTAATAAGACAATTATTGCATCATCGTTGTGTCATAAGAAATAATAATTATTTAATCCCTAAAAAATTTAAATAAATTACTATGATCTAGATAATTGTATTAGCTTTCTAGAGACTATTCATGTTCGAAGTTTCATGAAGTTTATCACTAAATAAAATTATTATACCTATAAGATTTAAGAAAGTGACATATTGTCACATTCTTTGGTTTTAATAATAATTAAATTATTTTCATAGAACAAAGTCCATTAAATGAATCTAATCCGACCCTTAGGTGATATGGGTCGACTTTAAGTCATCCAATAGGATTTTGACATGTGTTAGGGTAATTTTATAATATTATATTTACACTTAATTACCTGATTTACCTTTAACTATGGTAAATAAAATTTACCGTAGTTACAATTCATAATTTCCAAAAATAAAAAGTATATTATTAACATAATTTGGATCCAATGATTCCAAATATGAAATCCATTTTTCCAAATTCAATACACAAAATTTGCATAAATTAAATTAAAATTAATCCTGTTGTCGAAAGAAAACAGGTTTTTCTTTAACACATTGCAAAAGATTGAGTTGATTTATCCTACGAATTCAAGGTAGAATCAATGCTAATGACATACATTATATTAAATGGTAAAAATATATTCTATTTATTCTTTAAAACCATTCAATATTATAATTTAACCATATAAATTATTGTGATGAAAAAAGTTGTTTTTAATTAAAATATAGCGTGTTTTTACTATTCATCAAAATATGAAAGTTACCAGAATAATATGTAAAATTTATCCAAAGTAAATTTTTATTTAATGATTCCAAAGAAGAATTTTATTTTGTAAAATTAAACTTATAAACATGTCAAAAACTAGATTTAAGGTGGGTGCGCCATCAAAAGGCGGCAAAACTGCATTTTTATGAAAAATACTTATTTTTCCCGAAAAATTTATTTTGTTCTTATACCATGTTTTAGAAAATGTGTAAGACGAATAATAATGTTATAAGATTAAAAATTTAGTTAATATTAGTCATAACGTCTAGTTCATAATAATATTATAATAATATATCGTTGTTTAGTAAAACCCGGTATTGCGTACAACACACGCTATCGAGGAAGGTCGCGATTGCGTGTAATGCAAGCCAAGTCAGGGTTGCGTGCTGTGCAATAATCCTTCGTTGTTTCGTATAACATAATCCAACCATATTTCATTTATACATTTAATATATATATATATATATACTCAATGTTGCGTAGAATAACTATTATCACAATTGCGTGTAACACGATCCAAGAATAGTGTTGCGTATACTGCAAGCTAATACGGTGTTGCGTATAGCGCAAGGTAATCTTGGTGTAGCATAAAACACAATACATTAATGAAATTAAAAAAATATTTTTCATAAAATATCGGGGTGTTACATTCTACCCCCCTTAAACTGTATTTCACCCTCAAAATTCGTCGGGGTTATAAATGGTTTACTACTCGAAAGTTTGTTTAATAGAGACTCACATCGTAAAAAGGAATACCAAAACATGGCCTTAAAAACTAAAGTATGAAATGTAATGGTTACACAAATTAACTCATCACTGGGTTTCCACATAGGTGAAAATATGGATATGGAAGAAAAATCTAACCATCAGGTTCTGATGGAGAGTGGGAGAGAACATGGCTATGAAAAATCCAACAATCACAAAGCTATGGATTTGTGACGATCTAAGGTACCATCTGATTCATCAGATATAAGAGCACTAGGACAACATTTTTGGTTTTCAAGATTGTTTCCCTAAAGTTTATGAAATTGGAATTATAAGAAATACTTTCATGATTTTTCTATAGTCTCACTGTTGGTCGTTCTTTGGATAATTTCCACTTCATCTCTTAAAAAAATGAAGTTGAATTTGTCATTTGTGAAGTGTTAGCAGATCCTGTGATAGAATGATGGGTCATTCCATCTGTTTCAAACAAAAGGTTAGAAACGTTATCAAAAAATACATAAGTCCATCTATAGTGAGATTAATCATGTATGGTTCCTAAAATGGACTTATATTTCATATATCATACTCCTTAAAATAATAAAACTAGTTTCTACTAAACAGGGACTTCCTGTAGGCTAATGGTAGGCGATAAAGGCCAGTCGCACTTCGGTTGTTGGTTCGATTCCCATGGCCTTGTCCGACACGATGGGCTATCGCCCGTCCTGCAGGTTGTCCTTTTTCTAAAACTATATTACTATAACATCCCATCAATAATATCGAAAAAAAGTTTTATCCTTAAACAATACTAACTTATGTCCAACATAATCCATGCCAATCTTTAGGCATATCTAAAATATTTCGGTCTAAGATCATAGTATAATGAAAATGACCACGTGAATGCCATCATTTATCCCTTATATATCTTGTTCGTCACATTCCAGTCATGTGAATACCATAAAATGAATACCCATTGAATCTTAGTGAAAACATGAGTGCTGTCAGAAGTTAACTCTTTCCACATACCAAAATCCTCAAAATTCATGATATCACTTAGTCCTTATATCAATCATGAGCTCATGAATACTGTCAAACATTTCATTTTCTCCTTATCCCTTCATTATGCGCATATCATATGCTTTCCAAAATATTTGAATCACTTTTCATGGTTACCGGTACCATAAAATTATTGAAAACCACTATAATACAAAAATATTCTAATACACAATAAAATTACCTCAACAACATTATTCTTGAATACCAATACATAAACACTTCAATCCAACCTCTTCAATTATTGTCATGGAATAAGTCCTTCCTTGATATAGAAGTAACTTTTTATGTCAGGTCATTGAGTTGGGTAATGCCCATGTTCTCCACAAATAATAAATTGAACTCCGTAATAGTCTGTCACTCTATGACCCTTTTCTCCACACAAATAACAACGGTCTCTCCATTTGAGGTATTCCTCAAGGTTCTTCTTCCCTTCTTTAGAAATCTCAATCTTCCTTTCTTTATGCTCCTCAACATGTGAACATGCATAATAGTCTATCTTCCTCTTCTTTGATGAATTAGGTATACCTCTAAATTTCTCCTTGTTAATCATATATCGCGATGACTGATTCGACATAATCACAATATCTTTCTCTCTAGGAATTACATAATTTTGTTGCTCATAGTCACCAATTTGTCCATTGGATTCAATGTTAACCGAATTTCATCTGGTTCCCTCCATTAACTAAAACACAAAAAGAATTCTGTGAGAGGAAAAAATCATGCTAGAGAAAACAACATAGTAAAGGGGGAGTACCCTAAATATATAACATTTTAGGTTAAATTCTAAGATCGTTAGCGCAATTCTAAGACTATAACCTATACGTATACTTATCCTTAGAGACATCCCTAGACATACCTTAGAAATATCTTTAGGGATCTCACTAAAGTTCTCACATCCTAGTTTCCAAAGGTTGACTAAACCTTTCCTCTGATACCAACTGTAGAGACCCGAATCTTGACGTACATAGACATTACATTACTTTTGCGGAATACTTAGTACATAAAAAAAACACATACACAAGGATCGTAATAGTTTAGTGTCTTTGGAAACTCGGAATATAATCTTCTAATCGTGGTGAAAGATCTTCAACATATCCCATAAAGATCTTCCTTATTTTTTTTACCTAAAACATTTCTTTATATCCTGGGGAAAAGAAAACATAAAAGGGTGAGCTCAAATTCTCAGTAAGGGTAAACAAAAGAAATATCAATCACATCATATTCATAAGAACATAACATTTTATAAATCTTAATCTGCAAAAGAGAGCTTAATTTCATAAGATGGGATAAATCATAGTAGTGAAATGAAATCCCAATAATCATAACATAAAACATGAAACATTGTGGCATACACACAAAATCATAGAGAATCATTTCTTATTAGTCAAGACTCATTTCCAAGACTATCTTAGTGGACAAAGTCCCTTTCTGAACCGAGTTCACTCCTCGTTTCAGTCCTGTTTCACTGAACCGGTATAACCTACCGTTCCAGCCATGTCTATCTCATGAGATATAACATCTTTACCCAATGCATTGGAGTGAGATATAGGCCCCACCCATCTCATAATGATACCATTCTTATGTGTGCCACAAAATCATACATCATACATCATTGCATAACCCATGTAATAAAATTGGGAATCTTAAACATCGTGACATCATAAAACAATTCATATAAGATAACAGAATTCATAAAAATATTTCCATCACAACATAATCAAATCAATGTAATAATTGGGATAGATACATAACCCTTTATTATCTTAGATGGAAAATAATTTTGATAAAACTCTTGAACTCCATTCTTTAGGAAAATATCATTTCCACTTCAAAAACATTTTCCTTTCTTAACATGTCATACAATTTTAAAATAAAAGAAGTTGATTAAAAATAAACATTAAAACTTGTAAAGAAAGCATCTTGGAAATAATGTTTTAAAAATCCATTCATGCCGCATAAGTTAAACAAAACATTCTTCTCGTACTTTTGTCGAAAAAGTCAAAAAGTACCTCGTACGAAAAACGACAAAAGATTCCTTTCATATATTTTACTAAAAACTCACCGAAGGGTAAAATTGGATATAAACTATTGTACAAGGATATAAATATTACATATTAAAGAAACATGGATGTGGATGATAAAATACACCCCAGTAAATTCCAAATTATAAACAATCTCGGATAAAAATGAGATTGTGATATTTTCCCTTACCTTAGGTCTGATTTTCTTCATAAGTGTCCGAACCTCCTGTATAATGATTTAAATCATGTCATTGACTTATTACAGAATCATATTCATTGTTATTATATCATATATGGTTCACTTATGACTTTATATTACCCGTTCTTTTGTAAATTTCATGTTAAAGAGTGTTTTGGGTAAAATCGTTTCATTTGTCGTCCGTGTTTTGACTTGTAATTGTTCATATGATTACTTAGATCATGATTACTTAATTCCAGAATATAAAACATGATTTATATATAATATATATTTATAATATACATATATATAATAGATCTACAAATGGAAAGAAATACACCGTTCATGGAGACGGTAGGCCGTACGTACGCATGAACGCTGTTTTCATTTCCTTATTGAGTTGAATGGAATTAAGTAGATGACATACATATATACATAAATCCAGTAGCTTTATAATGTCATATATTTCATTATTATTTCTTATATATACTTTATAATCATTCTTAAATGGTTAACATGGCGAATGAATCTCATCGCTTCGTGGAGACGGTAGTCTGTACGTACGCACGAGCGATGATATCATTTCCATAATTATTGAATTGAATTGGAGTGGATGATACAATATATCAGAATCATTATGATGTTATAATAACTATGTATAGTTATTCTTTACACCATTATACCCATCCATGTAAGGTGTTGGTGGAAAAACAGATTACACCATGGCGTAGAGACGGTATTCCGTACGTACACACGCGGGGAGATTTTGTTTTCCGTAGCATGGATAGAAGGTGAAATTTAGTTATTTCATCTTTATAATAACAAATCAGTATATTAGTGATACTGATGTTATTACTTCATAATGAAACAACTAAATAAGAAGAAGTTGAAGAAGAAAGAAGCTTGAAAGAATCAAGAGAAGAAATTACCTCTTCTTCGATATGCCTCTTTGAAACCTCATCTTAGGGCACTAAGATTGGTCTTTAAAGTAGACCAGAACCTCTAGGATGTTTCTAGGGAAGTGGAGAAGATAATTTTGCAGGGTTTGGCCGAGAATGAAGGCTCAAATTGGTGTGAGGAGGAGAGGGAGGAGGTTCCCTTTTATAAGGGAGGAGAGGGGAACCTTTGGAATAACCAAAAATATTATTTTCTTATAAATCTAAATTCGGTTTTAAATAGCTCCAAATTGATTTATTTCAAATCTAAGGTGGGGATGGGTCTAAATTCTCTCATAAAATAGAATTTAGACATTTTAGGATCCTATTTTAACCTTATCAATTAGATTTAACATTAAGTCAAATAATTTTACGTTTACCGTGTCTTCTTGTGTTCTTATACAATAAGGCTAATAAACTTACTATAAGAAGACAAACGAACCACAAGATGTTTATTATTAATATATATAACCTTATCTAAGTCATTTGGCTGAACCTTAGATTTTTAGGAATAAAATAACAATTAATAATATAATATATTTTTAAAAAACTATTTTATGTCAAATTTGACACTATTTAGTAATTGATTGTTTTGAAAATTATAACAGAATGATTAGTTCGAACCAAGTTAATTAAATCAATACTAGCATGTCATATTAACCTATAAAATTCTTTTAATTCATAAAAAGTCTTAAATTACATTTATTTGGTTATTTATAACATCAATTATGTCAATATTTCATTAATAAGACAATTATTGCATCATCATTGTGTCATAATAAATGATAAATTTTTAATCCTTAAAAATACTAAATAAATTCCTATGATGTAGATAATTGTATTAGAGTTCTGTAGACTATTCATGTTTGAAGTTTCAGGAAGTTTATCACTAAATTAAAATTATTATACTTATAAGATTTAAGAAAGTGGCATATTGTCACATTCTTTGGTTTTAATAATAATTAAATTATTTTCAAGTAACAAAGTCTATTAAATGAATATAATCCGACCCTTAGGTGTTATGGGTCGACTTGTAGTAATCCAATAGGATTTTGACATGTGTTAGGGTAATTTTATAATATTATATTTACCCTTAATTACCCGATTTTCCTTTAACTATGGTAAACAAAATTTACCGTAGTTATTATTCATAATTCCCAAAAATATAAAGTACCTTATTAACATAATTTGGATAAAATTATTACAAATTTGGAATTCATTTTTCCAAATTCAATACACAAAAGTTGCAGAAATTAAATTAAAATTAAACCCGTTGTCGAAAGAAAACAGGTTTTTCTTTAAAACATTGCAAAAGATTAAATTGATTTATCCTACGAATTCAAGGTAGATTCAATGCTAATGACATACATTATATTAAATGGTAAAAATCTATTCTATTTATACTTTAAACCCATTAAATTTTATAATTTAACCATATAAATTATTGCGTTGAAAAAAGTTGTTTTTTATTAAAATATAGTGTTTTTTACTATTCATCAAAATATGAAAGTTACCAGAATAATATGAAAAATTTATCCAAAGTAAATTTTTTATTTCATGATTCCAAAGAAGAATTTTATTTTGTCTAATTGAACTTATAAACATGTAAAAAACTAGATTTAAAGTGGGTGCACCATCAAAAGGCAGCAAAACTGCATTTTTTGAAAAATATTTATTTTACCCGAAAAATTTATTTTGTTCTTATATCATGTTTTAGAAAATGTGTAAGACGAATAATAATGTTATAAGATTCAAAATTTAGTTATTACTATTCATAACAGCTAGTTCATAAAAATATAATAATAATATATCGTTGTTTAGTAAAACCTGGTATTGCGTACAACACACGCTACCGAGGAAGGTCGTGATTGCGTGTAATGCAAGCCAAGTCAGGGTTGCGTGCTGTGCAATAATCCTTCGTTGTTTCGTATAACATAATCCAACCATATTTCATTTATACATTTAATATATCTATATATATATATATACTCAATGTTGCGTAGAATAACTATTATCAAAATTTTGTGTAACACGATCCAAGAATAGTGTTGCGTATACTACAAGCTAATACGGTGTTGTGTATAGCGCAAGGTAATCAGGGTTTATCATACAACACAAGACATTAATGAAATTAAAAGAATATTTTTCATAAAATATCAGGGTGTTACATTCTACCCCCCTTAAAATGAATTTCGCCCTCGAAATTCGTCGGGGTTATAAATGGTTTACTACTCGAATGTTTGTTTAATAGAAACCCACATCGTAAAAAGGAATACCAAAACATGGATTTAAAAACTAAAGTATGAAATGTTATGGTTACCCAAATTAACTCATCACTAGGTTTACACATAGGTGAAAATATGGATATGGAAGAAAATTCTAACCATCAAGTTCTGATGGAGATTGGTAGAGAACATGGCTATGAAAAATCCAACAATCACAAAGCTATTGATTTGTGACAATCTAAGGTACCATCTGATTCATCAGATAAAAGAGCACTAGGACAACATTTTTGGTTTTCAAGATCGTTTCCCTAAAGTTGATGAAATTGTAATTATAAGAAATACTTTCATGATTTTGTTATAGTCTCACCATTGGTCGTTCTTTGGATAATTTCCACTTCATCTCTTAAAGAAATGAAGTTGAATTTGTCATTCATGAAGTGTTAGCAGATCCTGTGATAGAATGATGGGTCATTCGATCTGTTTCAAACAAAAGGTTAGAAAAGTTATCAAAAAATAAATAAGTCCATATATAGTGAGATTAATCATATATGGTTCCTAAAATGGACTTATAATTCATATATCATACTGATTAATATAATAAAACTAGTTTCTACTAAACAGGGACTTCCTGTAGGCCAGTGGTAGGCGATAAAGGCCAGTAGCACTTCGGTTTTGGGTTCGATTCCCACGGCCTTGTCCGACGCGATGGGCTGTCGCCCGTCCTGCAGGTTGTACTTTTTCTAAAACTATATAACTATAACATCCCATCAATAATATCGAAAAAAAGTTTTATCCTTAAACAATACTAAATTATGTCCAACATAATCCATTCCAATCTTTAGGATTATCTAAAATACTTCGTTCCGAGATCATAGTATAAAGAAAATGATCACGTGAATGCCATCATTTATCCCTCATATATCTTTTTCATCACATTCCAGTCATGTGAATACCATAAAATGAATACCCATTGAATCTTAGTGAAAACATGAGTGCTGTCAGAAGATAACTCTTTCCAAATATCAAAATCCTCAAAATTCATGATATCACTTAGTCCTTATATCAATCATGAGCTCATGAATACTGTCAAACATTTCATTTTCTCCTTATCCCTTCGTTATGCGCATATCATCTGCTTTCCAAAATATTTGAATCACTTTTCATGGTTACCGGTACCTTAAAATTATTGAAAACCACAATAATGCAAAAATATTCTAATACACAATAAAAGTACCTCAACAACATTATTCTTGAATACAAATACAGAAACACTTCAATCCAACCTCTTCAATTATTGTCATGGAATAAGTCCTTCCTTGATTTAGAAGTAACTTTTTAGGTCAGGGCATTGATTTGTGTAATGCCCATGTTCTCCACAAATTATAAATTGAACTCCATAACAGTTTGTCACTCTATGACCCTTTTCTCCACACAAAAAACAACGGTCCCTCCATTTGAGGTATTCCTCAAGGTTCTTCTTCCCTTCTTTAGAAATCTCAATCTTCTTTTCTTTATGCTCCTCAACATGCGAACATGCATAATAGTCTATCTTCCTCTTCTTTGATGAATTAGATATACCACTAAATTTCACATTGTTAATCATATATCGCGATGACTGATTCGGCATAATCACAATATCTTTCTCTCTAGGCATTACATAATTTTGTTTCTCATAGTCACCAATTTTTCCATTGGATTCAATGTTAACCGAATTCTGTATGGTTCCCTCCATTAACTAAAACACAAAAAGAATTCTGTAAGAGGCAAAAATCATGCTAGATAAAACAACATAGTAAAGGGGGAGTACCATAAATATCTAACATTTTAGGTTAAATTCTAAGATCGTTAGCGCAATTCTAGGACTATAACCTATACGTATACTTATCCTTAGAGACATCCCTAGACATACCTTAGAAATATCTCTAGGGATCTCACTAAAGTTCTCGCATCCTAGTTTCCAAAGGTTGACTAAACCTTTCCTCTGATACCAACTGTAGAGACCCTAAACTTGACGTACATGGACATGACATTACTTTTTCGGAATACTTAGTACATAACAAAAACACATACACAAGGATCGTAATAGTATAGTGTCTTTGGAAACTTGGAATATAATCTTCTAATCGTGGTGAAAGATCTTCAACATCTCCCATAAAGATCATCCTTATTTTTTAACCTAAAACCTTTTTTTATATCCTGGGGAAAAGAAAACATAAAAGGGTGAGCTCAAATGCTCTGTAAGGGTAAACAAAAGAAATATCAATCACATCATATTCATAAGAACATAACATTTTGGAAATCTTAACCTGTGAAAGAGAGCATAATTTCATAACATGGGATAAATCATAGTAGTGAAATGAAATCCCAATAATCATAACTTAAAACATGAAACTTTGTGGCATACACACATAATCATAGAGAATCATTTCTTATTAGTCAAGAGTCATTTCCAAGACTATCTTAGTGGACAAAGTCCCTTTCTGAACCGAGTTCACTCCTCGTTTCAGTCCTGTTTCACTGAACCGGTATAACCTACCATTCCAGCCATGTCTATCTCATGAGAAATAAAAACTTTACCCAATGCATTGGAGGGAGATATAGGTCCCACCCATCTCATAATGATACCATTCTTATGTGTGCCACAAAATCATAAATCATACATCATTGCATAACCCATGTAATAAAAATGGGAATCTTAAACATCATGACATCATAAAACAATTCATATAAGATAAAGGAATTCAAAAAAATATTTCCATCACAACATAATCAAATCAATGTAATAATAGGGATAGCGACATAAACATTTATTATCTTATATGTCAAATAATTTTGATAAAACTCTTGAACTCCATTCTTGAGGAAAATAACCTTTCCACTTCAAAAACATTTTCCTTTCTTAAAATATCATACAATTTTAAACTAAAATAAGTTGATTAAAAATAAACTTTAAAACTTGTAAAGTAAGCTTATTGGAAATAATGTTTTAAAAATCCATTCATGTCGTATAAGTTAAAAAAACATTTTTCTCGTACTTTTGTCGGAAAAGTCAAAAAGTACCTCGTACGAAAAATAACAAAAGATTCCTTTCATATCTTTTACTAAAAACTCACTGAAGGGTAAAATTGGATATAAACTCTTGTAGAAGGATATAAACATTACATATTGAGGAAACATGGATGTGGATGATAAAATACACCCCAGTAAATTCCAAAGTATAAACAATCTCAGATAAAAATGAGATTGTGATATTTTCCCTTACCTTAGGTCTGATTTGCTTCGTAAGTGTCTGAACCTCCTGTATAATGATTTAAATAATGTCATTGACTTATTACAGAATCATATTCATTGTTATGATATCATATATGGTTCACTTATGACTTTATATTACCCGTTTTTTGTAAATTCCATGTTAAAGAGTGTTTTGGGTAAAATCGTTTCATTTGTCATCCATGTTTTGACTTGTAATTATTCATATGATTACTTAGATCATGATTACATAATTACAGAATATAAAACCTGATTTATATATAATATATATTCAGAATATACATATATATAATAGATCGATTAATGGAATGAAATACACCGTTCATGGAGACGGTAGGTCGTCCGTACGCATGAACGCTGTTTTCATTTCCTTATTGAGTTGAATGGAATTAAGTAGATGACGTACATATATACATAAATCCAGTAGCTTTATAATGTCATATATTTCGTTATTATTGCTTATATATACTTTATAATCATTCTTAAATGGTTAACATGGAAATGAATCTCATCGCTTTGTGGAGACGGTAGTCCGTACGTACGCACGAGCGATGATATCGTTTCCATAATTATTGAATTGAATTGGATTGGATGATACAATATATCAGAATCAGTATGATGTTATAATAACTATTTATATTTATTCTTTATACCATTATACCCATCCATGTAAGGTGTTGGTGGAAAAACAGATTACACCACGGCGTGGAGACGGTATTCCGTACGTACGCACGTGCAGAGATTTTGTTTTCCGTAGCATGGATAGAAGGTGAAATGGGGTTATTTCATATTTATAATAACAAATCAGTATATTAGTGATATTTTTGTTATTAATTTTTAATGAAACAACTAATTAAGAAGATGTTGAAGAAGAAATAAGCTTGAAAGTATCGAGAGAAGAAATTACCTCTTCTTCGATACGCCTCTTTGAAACCTCCTCTTAGGGCACTATGATTGGTCTTTAAAGTAGACCAGAACCTCTAGGATGTTTCTAGGGAAGTGGAGAAGATAATTTTTCAGGGTTTGGCCGAGATTGAAGCCTCAAATTGGTGTGAGGAGGAGAGGGAGGAGGTTCCCTTTAATAAGGGAGGGGAGGGGCACCTTTGAAATAAGAAAAAATATTATTTTATTATAAATCAAAATTCGGTTTTAAATAGCTTCAAATTGATTTATTTCGAAGATAAGGTTGGGATGGGTCTAAATTCTCTCATCCAATAGAATTTAGACAAGTTTAGGTTCCTATTTTAACCTTATCAATTAGATTTAACATTAAGTTAGATAATTTTACTTTTATCGTGTCTTCTTGTGTTCTTATCCTATAAGGTTAATAAACTTAATATATGAAGCCAAACTAACCCCAGGTTGTTTATTATTAATATATATAACCTTATATACATCATTTGGCCAAACCATAGATTTTTAGGAATAAAATAACAATTAATAATATATTATTTGTTTTAAAAACTATTTTATGTCAAATTTGACACTATTTAGTAATTGATTTTTGTAAAAATCATAACCGAATGATTAGTTCGAACCAAGTTACTTAAATCAATAATAACATGTCATATTAACCTATAAAATTCGTTGAATTCATAAAAAGTCTTAAATTACATTTATTTGGGTATTTATAATATCAATTATGTCAATATTTCATTAATAAGACAATTATTGCATCATCGTTGTGTCATAATAAATAATAATTATTTAATCCCTAAAAAATTTAAATAAATTACTATGATATAGATAATTGTATTAGCTTTCTAGAGACTATTAATGTTAGATGTTTCATGAAGTTTATCACTAAATTAAAATTTTTATACCTATAAGATTTAAGAAAGTGACATATTGTCACATTCTTTGGTTTTAATAATAATTAAATTATTTTCATAGAACAAAGTCCATTAAATGAATCTAATCTGACCCTTAGGTGATATGGGTCGACTTTAAGTCATCCAATAGGATTTTGACACGTTTTAGGGTATTTTTATAATATTATATTTACCCATAATTACCTGATTTACCTTTAACTATGGTAAATAAAATTTACCACAGTTACAATTCATAATTCCCAAAAATAAAAAGTAGCTTATTAAAATAATTTGGATCCACTGATTCTAAATATGAAATCCATTTTTCCAAATTCAATACACAAAAGTTTCAGAAATTAAATTAAAATTAATCCCGTTGTCGAAAGAAAACAGGTTTTTCTTTAAAACATTGCAAAAGATTGAATTGATTTATCCTACGAATTCAAGGTAGATTCAATGCTAATGACATACATTATATTAAATGGTAAAAATCTATTCTATTTATACTTTAAACCCATTAAATTTTATAATTTAACCATATAAATTATTGCGTTGAAAAAAGTTGTTTTTTATTAAAATATAGCGTTTTTTACTATTCATCAAAATATGAAAGTTACCAGAATAATATGAAAAATTTATCCAAAGTAAATTTTTATTTCATGATTCCAAAGAAGAATTTTATTTTGTCTAATTGAACTTATAAAAATGTAAAAAACTAGATTTAAAGTGGGTGCACCATCAAAAGGCAGCAAAACTGCATTTTTTTAAAAATATTTATTTTACCCGAAAAATTTATTTTGTTCTTATACCATGTTTTAGAAAATGTGTAAGACGAATAATAATGTTATAAGATTCAAAATTTAGTTATTACTATTCATAACAGCTAGTTCATAAAAATATAATAATAATATATCGTTGTTTAGTAAAACCTGGTATTGCGTACAACACACGCTACCGAGGAAGGTCGTGATTGCGTGTAATGCAAGCCAAGTCAGGGTTGCGTGCTGTGCAATAATCCTTCGTTGTTTCGTATAACATAATCCAACCATATTTCATTTATACATTTAATATATCTATATATATATATATACTCAATGTTGCGTAGAATAACTATTATCAAAATTTTGTGTAACACGATCCAAGAATAGTGTTGCGTATACTACAAGCTAATACGGTGTTGTGTATAGCGCAAGGTAATCATGGTTTATCATACAACACAAGACATTAATGAAATTAAAAGAATATTTTTCATAAAATATCAGGGTGTTACATTCTACCCCCCTTAAACTGTATTTCGCCCTCAAAATTCGTCGGGGTTATAAATGGTTTACTACTAGAAAGTTTGTTTAATAGAAACTCACATCGTAAAAAGGAATACCAAAACATGTCCTTAAAAACTAAAGTATGAAGTGTAATGGTTACACAAATTAACTCATCACTGGGTTTCCACATAGGTGAAAATATGGATATGGAAGAAAAATCTAACCATCAAGTTCTGATGGAGAGTGGAAGAGAACATGGCTATGAAAAATCAAACAATCACAAAGCTATGGATTTGAGACGATCTAAGGTACCATCTGATTCATCAGATATAAGAGCACTAGGACAACATTTTTGGTTTTCAAGATTGTTTCCCTAAAGTTTATGAAATTGGAATTATAAGAAATACTTTCATGATTTTGCTATAGTCTCACCGTTGGTCGTTCTTTGGATAATTTCCACTTCATCTCTTAAAAAAATGAAGTTGAATTTTTCATTTGTGAAGTGTTAGCAGATCCTGTGATAGAATGATGGGTCCTTCCATCTGTTTCAAACAAAAGGTTAGAAACGTTATCAAAAAATACATAAGTCCATCTATAGTGAGATTAATCATGTATGGTTCCTAAAATGGACTTATATTTCATATATCATACTCTTTAATATAATAAAACTAGTTTCTACTAAACATGGACTTCCTGTAGGCCAGTGGTAGGCGATAAAGGCCAGTCGCACTTTGGTTGTTGGTTCGATTCCCACGGCCTTGTCCGACACGATGGGTTGTCGCCCGTCCTGCAGGTTGTCCTTTTTCTAAAACTATATTACTATAACATCCCATCAATAATATCGAAAAAAAGTTTTATCCTTAAACAATACTAACTTATTTCCAACATAATCCATTCCAATCTTTAGGCTTATCTAAAATATTTCGGTCCAAGATCATAGTATAAAGAAAATGACCACGTGAATGCCATCATTTATCCCTTATATATCTTGTTCGTCAAATTCCAGTCATGTGAATACCATAAAATGAATACCCATTGAATCTTAGTGAAAACATGAGTGCTGTCAGAAGTTAACTCTTTCCACATACCAAAATCCTCAAAATTCATGATATCACTTAGTTCTTATATCAATCATGAGCTCATGAATACTGTCAAACATTTCATTTTCTCCTTATCCCTTCATTATGCGCATATCATCTGCTTTCCAAAATATTTGAATCACTTTTCATGGTTACCGGTACCATAAAATTATTGAAAACCACTATAATACAAAAATATTCTAATACACAATAAAATTACCTCAACAACATTATTCTTGAATACCGATACATAAACACTTCAATCCAACCTCTTCAATTATTGTCCTGGAATAAGTCCTTCCTTGATTTAGAAGTAACTTTTTATGTCAGGTCATTGAGTTGGGTAATGCCCATGTTCTCCACAAATAATAAATTGAACTCTATAACAGTATGTCACTCTATGACCCTTTTCTCCACACAAATAACAACGGTCTCTCCATTTGATGTATTCCTCAAGGTTCTTCTTCCCTTCTTTAGAAATCTCAATCTTCCTTTCTTTATGTTGCTCAACATGCGAACATGCATAATAGTCTATCTTCGTCTTCTTTGATGATTTAGGTATACCACTAAATTTCACATTGTTAATCATATATCTCGATGACTGATTCGGCATAATCAAAATATATTTCTCTCTAGGAAATACAAAATTTTGTTGCTCATAGTCACCAATTTTTCCATTGGATTCAATGTTAACTGAATTCTTATAAGGTTAATAAACATACTATAAGGTTAATAAACATACTATAAGAATCCAAACGAACCCCAAGTTGTTTATTATTAATATATATAACCTTATCTAAGTCATTTGGCAGAGCCTTAGATTTTAACGAATAAAATAACAATTAATAATATAATATATTTTTTAAAAAACTATTTTATGTTAAATTTGACACTATTTAGTAATAGATTTTTGTGAAAATAATAACAGAATGATTAGTTCGAACCAAGTTACTTAAATCAATAATAACATGTCATATTAACCTATAAAATTAGTTTAATTCAGAAAAAGTCTTAAATTACATTTATTTGGGTATTTATAACATCAATTATGTCAATATTTCATTAATAAGACAATTACTGCATAATCTTTGTGTCATAATAAATGATAATTATTTACTCCCTAAAAATTATAAATAAATTCATATGATGTAGATAATTGTATTAGCTTTCTGGATACTATTCATGTTCAAAGTTTCATGAACTTTATCACTAAATTAAAATTATTATACTTGTAAGATTTAAGAAAGTGACATATTGTCACATTCTTTGGTTTTGATAATAATTGAATTATTTTCATGAAAAAAAGGCCATTAAATGAATCTAATCCGACAATTAGGTGATATGGGTCTACCTTTAGTCATCCAATAGGATTTTGACATTGTTAGGGTAATTTTATAATATTATATTTACCCTTAATTACCCGATTTACCTTTAACTGTGGTAAATAAAATTTACCGTAGTTACTATTCATAATTCCCAAAAATAAAACGTAGCTTATTAACATAATTTGGATCCACTGATTACAAATATGGAATCCATTTTTCCAAATTCAATACACAAAAGTTGCAGAAATTAAATTAAAATTAATCTCTTTGTCGAAAGAAAATGGGTTTTTCTTTAAAATGTTGCAAAAGATTGAATTGATTTATCCTACGAATTCAATGTAGAATCAATGATAATGACATACATTATATTAAATGGTAAAAATATATTCTCTTTATACTTTAAAACCATTCAATATTATAATTTAACCATATAAATTATTGCGATGAAAAAAGTTGTTTTTAACTAAAATATAGCGTGTTTTTACTATTTATCAAAATATGAAAGTTACCAGAATAATATGAAAACATTATCCAAAGTAAATTTTTATTTCATGATTCCAAAGAAGAATTTTATTTTGTGAAATTGAACTTATAAACATGTCAAAAACTAGATTTAATGTGGGTGCGCCATCTAAAGGCGGCAAAACTGCAATTTTTTAAAAATACGTATTTTACCCGAAAAATTTATTTTGTTCTTATACCATGTTTTAGAAAATGTGTAAGACGAAAAATAATGTTATAAGATTCAAAATTTATTTAATACTATTCATAATGGCTAGTTCATAATAATATTATAATAATATATCGTTGTTTAGTAAAACTCGATATTGCGTACAACACACGCTATCGAGGAAGGTCGTGATTGCGTGTAATGCAAGCCAAGTCAGGGTTGCGTGTTGTGCAATAATCCTTAGTTGTTTCGTATAACATAATCCAACCATATTTCATTTATACATTGAATATATATATATATATACTCAATGTTATGTAGAATAACTATTATCAAAATTGTGTATAACACGATCCTAGAATAGTGTTGCGTATACTGCAACCTAATACGGTGTTGCGTATAGCGTAAGGTAATCTTGGTGTAGCATAAAAGACAAAACATTAATGAAATTAAAAGAATATTTTTCATAAAATATCGGGGTGTTACATTCTACCCCCCTTAAAATGAATTTCGCCCTCGAAATTCGTTGGGGTTATAAATGGTTTACTACTCGAAAGTTTGTTTAATAGAAACCCACATCGTAAAAAGGAATACCAAAACATGGCTTTAAAAACTAAAGTATGAAATGTAATGGTTACCCAAATTAACTCATCATTGAGTTTCCACATAGGTGAAAATATGGATATGGAAGAAAAATCTTTCCATCAAGTTCTGATGGAGAGTGGTAGAGAACATGGCTATGAAAAAGCCAACAATCACAAAGCTATTGATTTGTGACGATCTGAGGTACCATCTGATTCATCAGATATAAGAGCACTGGGACAAAATTTTTGGTTTTCAAGATCATTTCCCTATTGTTGATGAAATTTGAATTATAAGAAATACTTTCATGATTTTTCTATAGTCTCACCGTTGGTCGTTCTTTAGATAATTTCCACTTCATCTCTTAAAGAAATGAAGTTGAATTTGTCATTCGTGAAGTGTTAGCAGATCCTATGAGAGAATGATGGGTCATTCCATCTGTTTCAAACAAAAGGTTAGAAAAGTTATCAAAAAATACATAAGTCTATCTATAGTGAGATTAATCATATATGGTTCCTAAAATGGACTTATAATTCATATATCATACTGCTTAATATAATAAAACTAGTTTCTACTAAACAGGGACTTCATGTAGGCTAGTGGTAGGCGATAAAGGCCATTCGCACTTCGGTTATGGGTTCGATTCCCACGGCCTTGTCCGACGCAATGGGTTGTCGCCCGTCCTGCAGGTTGTCCTTTTTCTAAAACTATATTACTATAACATCCCATCAATAATATCGAAAAAAAAAGTTTTATCCTTAAACAATACTAACATATGTCCAACATAATCCATTCCAATCTTTAGGCTTATTTAAAATACTTTGGTCCAAGATCATAGTATAAAGAAAATGATCATGTGAATTCCATCACTTATCCCTCATATATCTTTTTCGTCACATTCCAGTCATGTGAATACCCTAAAATGAATACCCATTGAATCTTAGTGAAAACATGAGTGCTGTCAGAAGTTAACTCTTTCCACATACCAAAATCCTCAAAATTCATGATATCACTTAGTCCTTATATCAATCATGAGCTCATGAATACTGTCAAACATTTCATTTTCTCCTTATCCCTTCATTATGCGCATATCATCTGCTTTCCAAAATATTTGAATCACTTTTCATGGTTACCGGTACCATAATATTATTAAAAACCACTATAATACAAAAATATTCTAATACACAATAAAATTACCTCAACAAAATTATTCTTGAATACCAATACATAAACACTTCAATCCAACCTCTTCAATTATTGTCCTGGAATAAGTCCTTCCTTGATTTAGAAGTAACTTTTTATGTCAGGTCATTGAGTTGGGTAATGCCCATGTTCTCCACAAATAATAAATTGAACTCCATAACAGTCTGTCACTCTATGACCCTTTTCTCCACACAAATAACAACGGTATCTCCATTTGAGGTATTCCTCAAGGTTCTTCTTCCCTTCTTTAGAAATCTCAATCTTCCTTTCTTTATGCTCCTCAACATGCGAACATGCATAATAGTCTATCTTCCTCTTCTTTGATGAATTTGGTATACCACTAAATTTCACCTTGTTAATCATATATCGCGATGACTGATTCGGCATAATCACAATATATTTCTCTCTAGGCAATACATAATTTTGTTGCTCATAGTCACCAATTTTTCCATTGGATTCAATGTTAACTGAATTCCGTCTGGTTCCCTCCATTAACTAAAACAAAAAAGTAATTCTGTGAGAGGCAAAAATCATTCTAGAGAAAACAACATAGTAAAGGGGGAGTAACCTCAATATCTAACATCTTAGGTTAAATTATATGATCGTTAGCGAAATTCTAGGACTATAACCAATACATATACTTATCCTTAGAGACATCCCTTGACATTCCTTAGAAATATCTCTAGGGATCTCACAAAAGTTCTCGCATCCTAGTTTCCAAAGGTTGACCAAACCTTTCCTCTGATACCAACTGTAGAGACCCGAAGCTTGACGTACATAGACATTACATTACTTTTGCGGAATACTTAGTACATAACAAAAACACATACACAAGGATTGTAATAGTTTAGTGTCCTTGGAAACTCGGAATATAATCTTCTAATTGTGGTGAAAGATCTTCAACATCTCCCATAAAGATCTTCCTTATTTTTTTACCTAAAACATTTCTTTATATCCTGGGGAAAAGAAAACATAAAAGGGTGAGCTCAAATCCTCAGTAAGGGTAAATAAAAGAAATATCAATCACATCATATTCATAAGAACATAACATTTTGGAAATCTTAACATGCAAAAGAGACCATAATTTCATAACATGGGATAAATAATAGTAGTGAAATGAAATCCCAATAATCATAACATAAAACATGAAACTTTGTGGAATACACACATAATCATAGATAATCATTTCTTATTAGTCAACACTCATTGCCAAGACTATCTTAGTGGACAAAGTCCCTTTCTGAACCGAGCTCACTCCTCGTTTCAGTCCTGTTTCATTGAACCGGTATAACCTACGGTTCCATCCATGTCTATCTCATGAGATATAAAATCATTAACCAATGCATTAGAGGGAGATATATGTCCCACACATCTCAAAATGATACCATTCTTATGTGTGCCACAAAATCATAAATCATACATCATTGTATAACCCATGTAATAAAAATGGCAATCTTAAACATCGTGACATCATAAAACAATTCATATAAGATAAAGTAATTCATAAAAATATTTCCATCACAACATAATCAAATCAATGTAATAATAGGGATAGATACAAAACCCTTTATTATCTTAGTTGGAAAATAATTTTGATAAAACTCTTGAACTCCATTCTTGAGGAAAATATCCTTTCCACTTCAAAAACATTTTCCTCTCTTAACATGTCATACAATTTTAAACTAAAATAAGTTGATTAAAAATAAACTTGAAAACTTGTAAAGGAATCTTCTTGGAAATAATGTTTTAAAAATCCATTCATGTCGTATAAGTTAAAAAAACATTCTTCTGGTACTGTTGTTGGAAAAGTCAAAAAGTACCTCGTACGAAAAACGACAAAAGATTCCTTTCATATCTTTTACTAAAAACTCACCGAAGGGTAAAATTGGATATAAACTATTGTAGAAGGATATAAATATTACATATTGAAGAAACATGGATGTGGATGATAAAATACACCCCAGTAAATTCCAAAGTATAAACAATCTCGGATAAAAATGAGATTGTGATATTTTCCCTTACCTTAGATTTGATTTGCTTCGTAAGTGTCCAAAACTCCTGTATAATGATTTAAATCATGTAATTTACTTATTAAAGAATCATATTCATTGTTATGATATCATATATGGTTCACTTATGACTTTATATTACCTGTTCTTTTATAATTCCATGTTAAAGAGTGTTTTGGGTAAAATCGTTTCATTTGTCGTCCGTGTTTTGACTTGTAATTATTCATATGATTACATAGATCAGGATTAATTAATTACAGAATATAAAACATGATTTATATATAATATATATTCATATTATACATATATATAATAGATCGATAAATGAAATGAAATACACCGTTCATGGAGACAGTAGGTCATACGTACGCAGGAACGCTGTTTTCATTTCCTTATTGAGTTGAATGGAACTAAGTAGATGACATACATATATAAATAAATCCAGTAGATTTATAATGTCATATATTTCATTATTATTTCTTATATATACTTTATAATCATTCTTAAATGGTTAACATGAAGAATGAATCAAATCGCTTCGTGGAGACGGTAGTCCGTACGTACGCACGAGCGATGATAACGTTTCCATAATTTTTGAATTGATTTGGAGTGGATGATACAATATATCACAATTAGTATGATGTTATAATAACTATTTATAGTTATTATTTACACCATTATACCCATCCATGTAAGGTGTCGGTGGAAAAACAGATTACACCACGACGTGGAGACGGTATTCCGTACGTACGCACGCGTGGAGATTTTGTTTTCCGTAGCATGGATAGAAGGTGAAATGGGGTTATTTCATATTTACAATAACAAATCAGTATATTAGTGATACTGATGTTATTACTTTATAATGAAACAACTAAAGAATAAGAAGTTGAAGAAGAAAGAAGCTTGGAAGAATCGAGAGTAGAAATTACCTCTTCTTCGATACGCCTCTTTGAAACCTCCTCTTAGGGCACTAAAATTGGTCTTTATAGTAGACCAGAACCTCTAGGATGTTTCTAGGGAAGTGTATAAGATAATTTGGCAGGGGTTGGCCGAGATTGAAGGCTCAAATTGGTGTGAGGAGGAGAGGGAGGAGGTTCCCTTTTATAATGGAGGAGTGGGGCACCTTTGAAATAACTAAAAATATTATTTTATTATAAATCCAAATTCGGTATTAAATAGCTCCAAATTGATTTATTTCGAAGCTAAGGTAGGAATGGGTCGAAATCCTCTCATCCAATAAAATTTAGACAAGTTTAGGTTCCTATTTTAACATTATCAATTAGATTTAACATTAAGTTAAATAATTTTACTTTTATCGTGTCTTCTTGTGTTCTTATACTATAAGGTTAATAAACATACTATAAGAAGCCAAACGAACCCCAAGTTGTTTATTATTAATATATATAACCTTATCTAAGTCATTTGGCCGAGCCTTAGATTTTAAGGAATAAAATAACAATTAATAATATAATATTTTTTTAAAAAACTATTTTATGTTAAATTTGACACTATTTAGTACTAGATTTTTTTGAAAAAAATAACAGAATTACAAGTTTTAACCAAGTTACTTAAATCAATACTAACATGTCATATTATCCTATAAAATTATTTTAATTCAGAAAAAGTCTTAAATAACATTTATTTGGGTATTTATAACATCAATTATGTCAATATTTCATTAATGAGACAATTACTGCATCATCTTTGTGTAATAATAAATGATAATTATTTACTCCCTAAAAATTCTAAATAAATTCCTATGATGTAGATAATTGTAATAGCTTTCTGGATACTATTCATGTTCGAAGTTTCATGGACTTTATCAATAAAGTAAAATTATTATACTTGTAAGATTTAAGAAAGTGACATATTGTCACATTTTTGGTTTTGATAATAATTAAATTATTTTCATGCAAAAAAGGCCATTAAATGAATCTAATCCGACAATTAGGTGATATGGGTCTACCTTTAGTCATCCAATATGATTTTGACATTGTTAGGGTAATTTTATAATATTATATTTACCCTTAATTACCCGATTTACCTTTAACTGTGGTAAATAAAATTTACCGCAGTTACTATTCATAATTCCCAAAAATAAAACGTAGCTTATTAACATAATTTGGATCCACTGATTACAAATATGGAATCCATTTTTCCAAATTCAATACATAAAAGTTGCAGAAATTAAATTAAAATTAATCTCGTTGTCGAAACAAAATGGGTTTTTCTTTAAAATGTTGCAAAAGATTGAATTGATTTATCCTATGAATTCAATGTAGAATCAATGATAATGAAATACATTATATTAAATGGTAAAAATATATTCTAATTATACTTTAAAACCATTCAATATTATAATTTAACCATATAAATTATTGCGATGAAAAAAGTTGTTTTTAACTAAAATATAGCGTGTTTTTACTATTTATCAAAATATGAAAGTTACCAGAATAATATGAAAAATTTATCCAAAGTAAATTTTTATTTCATGATTCCAAAGAAGAATTTTTTTTTGTCAAATTGAACTTATAAACATGTCAAAAAATAGATTTAATGTGGGTGCGCCATCAAAAGGTGGCAAAACTGCATTTTTTTAAAAATACTTATTTTACCCGAAAATTTTATTTTGTTCTTATACCATGTTTTAGAAAATGTGTATGACGAAAAATAATGTTATAAGATTCAAAATTTAGTTAATACTATTCATAATGGCTAGTTCATAATAATATTATAATAATATATCGTTGTTTAGTAAAACTCGATATTGCGTACAACACACGCTATCGAGGAAGGTCGTGATTGCATGTAATGCAAGCCAAGTCAGGGTTGCGTGCTGTGCAATAATCCTTAGTTGTTTCGTATAACATAATCCAACCATATTTCATTTATACATTGAATATATATATATATATACTCAATGTTGCGTAGAATAACTATTATCAAAATTGTGTGTAACACGATCCTAGAATAGTGTTGCGTATACTGCAAGCTAATACTGTGTTGCGTATAGAGTAAGGTAATCTTGGTGTAGCATAAAAGACAAAACATTAATGAAATTAAAAGAATATTTTTCATAAAATATCGGGGTGTTACATTCTACCCCCCTTAAAATGAATTTCGCCCTCGAAATTCATCGGGGTTATAAATGGTTTACTACTCGAAAGTTTGTTTAATAGAAACCCACATCGTAAAAAGTAATACCAAAACATGGCTTTAAAAACTAAAGTATGAAATGTAATGGTTACCCAAATTAACTCATCATTGGGTTTCCACATAGGTGAAAATATGGATATGGAAGAAAAATATTACCATCAAGTTCTGATGGAGAGTGGTAGAGAACATGGCTATGAAAAATCCAACAATCACAAAGCTATTGATTTGTGACGATCTAAGCTACCATCTGATTCATCAGATATAAGAGCACTGGGACAACATTTTTGGTTTTCAAGATCGTTTCCCTAATGTTGATGAAATTGGAATTATAAGAAATACTTTCATGATTTTTCTATAGTCTCACCATTGGACGTTCTTTAGATAATTTCCACTTCATCTCTTAAAGAAATGAAGTTGAATTTGTCATTCGTGAAGTGTTAGAAGATCCTATGAGAGAATGATGGGTCATTCCATCTGTTTCAAACAAAAGGTTAGAAAAGTTATCAAAAAATACATAAGTCCATCTATAGTGAGATTAATCATATATGATTCCTAAAATGGACTTATAATTCATATATCATACTGCTTAATATAATAAAAATAGTTTCTACTAAACAGGGACTTCATGTAGGCCAGTGGTAGGCGATAAAGGCCATTCGCACTTCGGTTATGGGTTCGATTCCCATGGCCTTGTCCGACGCGATGGGTTGTCGCCCGTCCTGCAGGTTGTCCTTTTTATAAAACTATATTACTATAACATCCCATCAATAATATCGAAAAAATGTTTTATCCTTAAACAATACTAACTTATGTCCAACATAATCCATTCCAATATTTAGGCTTATCTAAAATACTTTGGTCCAAGATCATAGTATAAAGAAAATGATCACGTGAATGCCATCACTTATCCCTCATATATCTTGTTCGTCACATTCTAGTCATGTGAATACCCTAAAATGAATACCCATTGAATCTTAGTGAAAACATGAGTGCTGTCAGAAGTTAACTCTTTCCACATACCAAAATCCTCAAAATTCATGATATCACTTAGTCCTTATATCAATCATGAGCTCATGAATACTGTCAAACATTTCATTTTCTCCTTATCCCTTCATTATGCGCATATCATCTGCTTTCCAAAATATTTGATTCACTTTTCATGGTTACCGGTACCTTAAAATTATTGAAAACCACAATAATAAAAAAAATATTCTAATACACAATAAAAGAACCACAACAACATTATTCTTGAATACCAATACATAAACACGTCAATCCAACCTCTTTAATTATTTTCCTGAAATAAGTCCTTCCTTGATTTAGAAGTAACTTTTTAGGTCAGGGCATTGAGTTGGGTAATGCCCATGTTCTCCACAAATAATACATTGAACTCCATAACAGTTTGTCACTCTATGACCCTTTTCTCCACACAAATAACAACGGTCCCTCCATTTGAGGTATTCCTCAAGGTTCTTCCTCCCTTCTTTAGAGATCTCAATCTTCCTTTCTTTATGCTCCTCAACATGTGAACATGCATAATAGTCTATCTTCCTATTCTTTGATGAATTAGGTATACCACTAAATTTCACCTTGTTAATCATATATCGCAATGACTGATTCGGCATAATCACAATATCTTTCTCTCTAGGAATTACATAATTTTGTTGCTCATAGTCACCGATTTTTCCATTTGATTCAATGTTAACCAAATTCCATCTGGTTCCCTCCATTAACTATAACACAAAAAGAATTCTGTGAGAGGAAAAAATCATGTTAGAGAAAACAACATAGTAAAGGGGGAGTACCCTAAATATCTAACATCTTAGGTTAAATTATAATATCATTAGCGCAATTCTAGGATTATAACCTATACGTATACATATCACTACTAGAAATATAGGTTTTCCCAATGGATATATACCAACGGTTTGCATAAACTGTTGGTGTATATGAGTATACCAAGCATATACCAACGGTTTTTCAAAAACCGTTGGTAAAGGTATGTAGAGGTGAAGTTATACCCACGGTTTTGAAAAAACCGTTTGTAAAAGTGTGTTTGTGAGGAAGATATACCAACGGTTTTGCAAAACCGTTGGTAAAAGTTTTTTTTGATGAAGATATACCAACGGTTTTGTAAAACCGTTGGTAAAAGTGAGTTTTTGAAGGGCTTTACCAATGGTTTTTTAAAACCGTTGGTACAGGTTTTCATTCCCAATAGTTTTTACAAACCGTTGGGAAATATTTCCCAGAAATAGAAAGAACCTGGGCTCCCCCATTCCAAGCGACTGGAGCCCTAAACCGAAGTAGAGAAGTGGGATTCTCTTTACCCTACTGTCCAAATCATTCCATCTTCAAAATTTCTTAGATTATCATTTGTAATCTATAAGTTATACTTTCATTTTAATGTTATGTATCTTCTATTTTGATTTTATGTTTTCAATTGGGTGAAGAGGTGAATTGGGATTCTGTTTACCCTACTGTGAAAATCCTTCATTCCGACCCATCTTCAAAATTTCTTAGTTCTACATTTCCTGTAAGTGATACTTTTATTTTAATTATCTACATCTACTGTTTTGGTTTTCTCTTTATATTTGGTTGTTTATGAATTTTGTTTTCTATTTGATTTGGGTGCATGTGTTGAGATTTGATAGTGGCACACATATAGTGATTATAGTATGAGTTTGTTCTATTGGGATAAGTAGTAAAGTGAATCAAATTTGATTCAAAATGAATTGTGTGTTAATATCATCCATAAATTTTGAGTTTTTTGAAGGCTTGGTATTTCTGGGAATTTTGTGTTAATATCATTCATATTACACATGATTCACATCATGGTAAGAATGTGTGATGATGTTGTTGAGATTAGAGAGAAAACTCATACACTCTTGGTTATTTATAGTGGCATGGTTAGTCATGAGTGATAATTGGTTTCCTAAGATGATTGTACTAATAAAGCATTTAGGGTCAATTAAATATGGTTCTCAATGTACATTGTATATTATGTCTCTTTCTTGGACAATACTCACTTTTATGATGGTGTGGTGCTTTTCACTAGCCATGCAGGCATGTGTAGTCATCCATAACAATTTTAGATTTGGTTTTATTGATGTGAAACTATGTTTTTTGTTTGTCTTTTTTGATTTGGTAGAAATGAGAGGTATGTGGAAATTAATCCTGGCTGTGGGTGGTAATTTAGGATATAAGATAGTATGCCTTCATTTTACTTGATATATCCAATAATATTATTGATTTATGTTCAGTATGATTATCTTTGACAAATGATGTAGTTTAAGAATTTTTTATTAATGGTTGTAATAATGACTACATGGGGATGTCCAGGTGTTGGGGGATGGGGAGTCCAGGTGGGGGGGGCTTTCCAGGTGGTTGTCCGAGGGGTGGGGGATGTCCGAGGTGAGTGGGGGATGTCTGAGGGATGGGGGGATGTCCGGGGTGAGTGGGGAGCTATCCGAGGGGTGGTGGGTTGTCCATGTGGTTGTACAAGTTAATCTCGCCTCAACATTTTAAGTGAAAACAACTACTGGCATACGGAAAATAGACCAAATGCATTTGGATTGTGTTTATAATTTAGTAAAATGATCCATGGGTCATTTTTTGATGTGTACGAGTCAACCCCGCCTCATTCTGAGGCACTGTGTGGCCGATAGCACTCTAAGTGTCTCACTTTTGTTTAAAATGTACACTGTTTTAAGTAAAAATAACTGACATATGGAAAACCGACCAAACATATTCAGATTGTGTTGATAATTTAACACAATGATCCATGATATATTTTTGACATGTAAGAGTCGACCCCACATCAATTCGAGCTGTGGTGTGGCCGGAACCACTCAAACTGTGTAACTTTTATTTGAAATGCACAACATTTTAAGTAAAAACAACTACAGGCATATGGAAAACCAACAAAACACATTATAATTTCGTTGATACATTAGTAAAATGATCCATGGGAAATTTTTGACTTGTATTAGTCAACCCCACCTCAATATGAGGCACGGTGTGGTCTAAATCACTCAAAAAGTCTCTCTTTTGTTTAAAATGGAAACTATTTTAAGTAAAAATAACTGACATACGGAAAACCAACCAAACATATTTGGATTGTGTTGATACTTTATAAAAATAATTCATGGGACATTTGTGACGTGTATGAGTCAAACCCACATCAATTCAAGGCGCGGTGTGGCTGGAACCACTCAAAGTGTCTAATTTTTATTTGAAATGAACAACATTTTAAGTGAAAGCAACTACTGGCATACAGAAAACTGACCAAACGCATTGGGATTGTGTTGATACATTAGGAAAACGATAAATGTGTCATTTTTGATGTGTAAGAGTCAAAAAAACATCAATCAGAGGCGCAGTGTGGCCGATACCACTCAAAGTGTCTCACTTTTTTTCAAATGGACTTAATTTTAAGTGAAAACAAAAACTGACATATGGAAAACTGACCAAATGCATTTGGATTCTATTGAAACTGTAGAACAATGATCCATGGGTCATATGTGACATGTATGAGTTAACCCGGTCTCAATCCGTGTTGTGGTGTGGCTGGTACCACTCAAAGTGTCTCTCTTTTGTTTAAAAAGGACTAAATTTTAAGTGAAAACAACAACTAACATACGAAAAACTGACCAAATGCATTCAGATTCTATTAAAACATTAGAAAAATGATCTATGGGTCATATATGATGTTTAAGAGTCAACCATTCCTCAATCTGAGTCGCGGTGTGGCCGGCACCACTCAAAGTGTCTCTCTTTTGTTTAAAATTGACTTAATTTTAAGTTAAAACAAAAACTGACATACGGAATACCGACCAAACGCATTCATAATCTGTTGAAACTTTAGGAAAAGGATCCATGGGTCATATGTGACTTTTAAAACTCAATCGTGCCTCAATCCGAGTCACGGTGTGGCCGGAACCACCCAAAGTGTCTATCATATGTTTAAAACGGACAACATTTTAAAGACATACGGAAAACCGACCAAATAGATTCTTATTGTGTTGATACTTTATCACAAGGATCCATGGCTCATATGTGACATGTACGATTTGACCCGCCTCAATCTGAGGCGCGGTGTGGCTGGTACCACTCAAAGTGTCTCTCTTTTGTTTAAAATGGATTAATTTTAAGTACAAACCACAACTCATATAGGTAAAACTAACCAAATACATTTGGATTCTGTTTAAAATTTAGAACAACCATCCATGGGTCATATATGACATGTACGTGTCAACCCAGCCTCAATCTGAGTCACGGTGTGGTCGTCACCACTCGTAGTGTCTCTCTTTTGTTTAAAATAGATTTAATTTTAAGTGAAAACAACAACTAACATACGAAAAACCGACCAAACGCATTCATAATTTGTTCAAACTTTAGGAAAAGGATCCATGGGACATATGTGATGTGTAAAAGTCAACCGCCCCTCAATCTGAGTCACTGTGTGGAAGAAACCACCCAAAGTGTCTCTCTTATGTTTAAAATGGACAACATTTTAAGTACTTATGGAAAACTGACCAAACAGATTCTGATTGTGTTGATACGTTATCAAAATGATCCATGGCTCGTATGTGATGTGTACGAGTTGAACCTACCTCAATATGAGGCGCAGTGTGGCTGGTACCACTTAAGGTGTCTCTCTTTTGTTTAAAATGGATTTAATTTTAAGTAATAACAACAACTAACATATAGAAAACTGACTAAATGCATTCATATTCTGTTGAAAATTTAGCCCAATGATACATGGGTCATATATAACGTGTACGAGTCAACCCCACCTCAATCTGAGTCACGGTGTGGCTATCATCACTCAAAGTTTCTCTCTTTTGTTTAAAATAGAATTAATTTTAAGTGAAAACAACAACTGACTTACGGAAAACCGACCAAACACATTCATAATTTGTTGAAACATTAGGAAAAGGATCCATGGGTCATATGTGACGTGTACGAGTTGACCCCACCTCAATCCGAGGCGTGGTGTGGCCGGTACCTCTCAATGTGTCTCTCTTTTGTTTAAAATGGACTTAATTTTAAGTGAAAACAACAACTGACATACGGAAAACCGATAAAACACATTCGTATTGTGTTGATACTTTTGAAAAGGGATAAATGGGTAATATGTAATGTGTATGAGTCAATACCGCCACAATCTGGGGGGGCTGTCCTGGTGGTTGTACGAGTTAATGTCGCCTCTACATTTTAAGTGAAAACAATTACCGGCATACGGAAAACAGAACAAACGCATTTGGATTGTGTTGATAATTTAGAAAAACAATCCATGGGTCATATTTTATGTTTAAGTGTCAACCCCGCCTCATTCCAAGGCACGGTGTGGCCGACACCACTCAAATTGTCTCTCTTTTGTTTAAAATAGACTTAATTTTAAGTGATAATAACAACTGGCATACAGAAAACCTACCAAACGAATTCAGAATCTGTTGAAACATTAGGACAAGGATACATGGCTCATATGTGATGTGTACAGGTCAACTGCATCTCAATCTGAGTCATGGTGTGGCCAGAACCACCCAAAGTGTCTCTCTTATGGTTAAAATGAACAACATTTTAAGTACATACGGAAAACCAACAAAACAGATTCTTATTGTGTTGATACTTTATCACAAGGATCCATGGCTAATATGTGATGTGTGAGATTTAACCCCACCTCACTCTGAGGCGCAGTATGGCTGGTACCACTCAAAGTGTCTCTCTTTTGTCTAAAATGGACTTAATTTTAAGTGAAAACAACAACTTACATACACAAAACTGACCAAATGCATTCGGATTCTGTTGAAAATTTAGCAAAATGATATATGGGTCATATATGATGTGTACGAGTCAACCCTGCCTCAATCTGATTCATAGTGTGGCTGGCACCACTCAAAGTGTCTGTCTTTTGTTTAAAATAGACTTAATTTTAAGTAAAAAAATAACTGACATACGGAAAACCGACCAAACGCATTCATATTCTGTTGAAACTTTAGGAAAAGGATCCATGGGTCATATGTGATGTGTAAAACCCAACCGCGTCTCAATCTGAGTCATGGTGTGGCTAGAACCACCCAAAGTGTCTCTCTTATGTTTAAAATGGACAACATCTTAAGTACATACAAAAACGAACCAAACAGATTCTGATTGTGTTGATAATTTATCACAATGATCCATGTCTCAGATGTTACGTGTACAAGTTGACCCCACCTCAATTCGAGGCATGGTGTGGCTGGTACGACTCAAAGTGTCCCTCTTTTGTTTAAAATGGACTTAATTTTAAATGAAAACAACTACTGACATACGGAAAACCGATCAAACTCATTCGTATTGTGTTTATACTTTAGAAAAAGGATACATTGGTCATATGTGACGTGTACGAGTCAATATAGCCTCAATCCGAGGTGCGGTGTGGCCGATACCACTCAAAGTGTCCTTTTGTTTAAAATGAACTTAATTTTAAGTGAAAACAACAACTGGCATATGGAAAACCAACCAAACGCATTCGAAATCTGTTGAAACATTATAAAAAAGATCCATGTGTCATTTTTGATGTGTAAGGGTCAATTATTCCTCAACATGAGGAACGGTGTGTCTGGTACCACTCAATGTGTCTCACTTTTATTTGAAATGGACTTGATTTAAAGTGAAAACAACAATTGGCATACGGAAAATCGATCAAACGCATTCGGATTGTGTTGATACTTTAGAAAAATGATACATGGACCATTTGTGACATGTAGGAGTCAACTCTGTCTTAATCCAAGACATGGTGTGGCCAGTACCACTCAAAGTGTCTCACTTTTATTTGAAAAGGACATAATTTTAAGTTAAAACAACAACTTGCATACAGAAAATGGACTAAACTCTTTCAGATTGTATTGATACTTTAGGACAATTATACATGTGTCATTTCTGACATGTACGAGTCAACTAAACCTCCATATGAGGAAAGGTGTGACCGGTATCACTCTATGTGTCTCTCTTTTATTTTAAATGGAAAATATTTTAAGTGAAAACAACTTGCATATAGAAAAATGACAAAACTCTTTCAAATTTTATTGATACTTTAGGAAAACGATACATATGTATGTTGTGATGTGTATGAGTCAACCCCGCCTCCATCTGAGGCACGGTGTGATCAGTATCACTCTAAGTGTCTCACTTTTTTTTTGAAATGAACAACATTTTAAGTGAAACCAACAACTGACATATGAAAAAATGATCAAAAGGTATTTGGATTGTGATGATACTTAAGGAAAATGATACATTGGTCATTTTTTATGTGTATGAGTCAACTCCACCTCAATCTGAGGTACGATGTGGTGGAATCATACTTTGACCAATAGATCGCACCATACTTGTACCATTTAGTGTTCATAGCCTTAAAAACATTAATATTATTCTAACTAAGTTCAAAAAACTTACAATTCCATTCTTCTAGACCATCACAAGTTGAACTTGTGATCATTTCTGTTCTGCCTGAATTTTAAATCAAATAATGAGTTCTATACTTTACTCCTTTTGTAAGCACCAAGGAACCATGGGTAAGTTTCCCAACCCCATTTTCAAATTTAGTTTCATAACCACCATGGAAGCATGGGTATGTTTCCATACCCCATTTTGAGTTATTGAAACTGTTATTCAACTCCACTGGATTATTCATTTCATATTAAGATTGAAATAGGGAACTGTAGTACACCACATGGTTGGAAGAGTTTGATGGTTTTATGTGTTTTTTTGTGTTATTACAGGTGTTTTTATGCTGTTTTAATACTGTGCAATAGTTCTGGTGCTTTTTATGCAGGTGGGGGTACTGGTGCAATGGTGGGGGTGTTGTGCAATGGTTCTGGAAATACACAATACCAACGGTTTGAAACCGTTGGTATAGTATTCCATCTTCAATATATACCAACGGTTCTCTTGAACCGTTGGTAAAAAACACTATACCAATGGTTGTAAACTGTTGGTACACCCTAAAAGTGTATGTTCAAATTGTTTTAGAACCGTTGGAGTAGATATTTACCAATGGTTTCAATGGAACCATTGGTATAGGTTTGGGATGGAGTTATATACCAACGGTTTTTAAAAACCGTTGGGAAAACTTTCCCCCAAATTGGCAGTAGCCGATCCTCTCCCCCATTCGCGATCCAGAGCCATAAACGGGAGCGCTTGGACGATTTTGGAGGCTATTTTGGAGGTTTTTTTGGTTATCTTCCTCCATCCCATCCAAGGCTGATGTATTTTATTAGTTTTTAGTTTCGATTTTGATGAGGGATGAGACCAATTTCTATTCTCATATTCAAGCTGAATTTCTGTTCTAGCCCAATTTATGTTTTCGTTCTTTATTTGCATTCCATGCTTATTCCAGCACATATAGATTGCATTAGACAGTTTTCTAATTTTTTGATGTGCCTTTCAAGTTTCATTACCAAGAAACTTTTATTATATGTTATAAAATTCAATCACATGTTTAGTTTTAACATTCATTGTTACTTTATTATCTTGTATTAATAATTTATATTAATATTCTTTTCATATATTCCATCGTTGAGTGTTTTTACTTGTGCAATAGAATTCCAATATCATTTTACTTCATAGTGATGTTTTAGATTTCAAAGTGTTTTATTTTTCATGTTAAATTTATTAAAAAGTTTTGGGGACAAATTAATGTTATTAGATTCTAATTTCCATGCTTCTATGCTTGTTATGAATTAAATGAAATATGATGGTTGTAATTAAATGAAAGTCAATGTTCAATTTTTATCATGTATGGGTGATTAATAAATTGGAATGTGATGAACCATATAATTGAACCATTGTTGATGCACATTATATACCAAAAGGTTATTGAATAAAAGTTATTCTTGTGAATTTCGTTACATCATAGATAAAAATGGTTGTGGTTATATGAGAGATACCTCCAATGGTTCTTTGATCATTGTTTTATGGAGAATAAATGGTTTAGGTCCGGTATTAATAGTAGCTTCCAGTGAGACCATTTTAGTATAAGGGGAAACGAGATTATGATCTACAAGGGGGTGATTGAGTTGGTAGAGACCAAACATTGTTTGTTCCTTGTGTTCAAGAACCATAAATAGAGTGTTCCAATTAGGTGGTCATCAGAAAAGTCGTAGGTAAGATTTCCAAGTCCTGTTTCATGAAGTTGAATATGTGGTGCTATAGTGTTTTTGGATTGATTGACGTACTCTTAGTGTATTATAAACCCTCATTTGTTCCATATTCATTTAAATTGATTTAATATCATTTTTTCACACACACCATTATATCCTCTCAAAATATATTTCGAGTGTATTTTCATTCGTATGGTGTTAAATATTTTAGTAAATGTCCATACTAGATTCTTTTATGTGTTCTAGGGGTTTAGACTAATGATAGGGCTGCATGATTATTGTGGGGGTATTCTTTTCATATAAATATACCTATACACCCCGACCCCCTTGGACAACCTGACCACCCCCACGGACAGCCCGCCCACCTGGACACCCCGACCCCCCTAGACAACACCCCACCCCATGGACACCTCCGACCCCCCGGACGGCCCCACCACCCCCTAGAAACCCCGCACCCCCCTGGACACGCCACACCCCCCTTGGACAGTCCCGCCACTCCCATGATCCTCATCCTACTCCCCATCCTGATCTACTTGAAGAAGTTAAAGAATAAAACTAATATACTCCCAACTTGACCCTTAAGGATTATGTATTCCTTGATCCACTTCCAATATCTTACTGGTCAATCCTTGAATATAGGCATTAGAAATTTTGTATCTTATTTTCTTATATACACTGTATTTTGTTATATTTCTTAATATGATTCTCATATAGAGTATTGTGTCAGTTATGATTTTATATAGAGTAAACAATTTTCATTTACGTAAATATTTTTTTGATTAAATTTTAATAATATTGAAATGCTTTGAAATGACTTAATGTGATTTTTTTACAGAATGGATAGAAGTTGGATGTACGAAACTGATCGGATTTGAACAGATGTTCAAAATAATTTGAAAAGATTTCTAGATTTTGCATTTGACAAGGCTTCAGATAGTGGTCGCATACACTGCCCATGTTTTAATTGTGTTGGAAGACCTTGGTTGGGCCGTGAAGCAGTTAGCTATCATATAACCAAATATGGTTTCCAAACAAACTATTAAGTGTGGTATCACAATGGAGAGAAAATGGAATCTCAAAATGTTGATGATCCAAATGATAGGACTGAATTGGAGAGTTTGATATATGATCGGTTTCCATTTATTCGACATCATGAGAAGGAAAGGATGTCCAGCCAACAAGATTTTGATAAAAGCACACATGATGCATCCAATGAAAATGATGATGTTGATAGGGTGAAAAAATTGAATGATGTTGTGACGACTCCAGTATATCGGCAATGTTATAAAATGAAAAAGTTGAAATTTTTAATCCGATTGTTTCATGGGAAAAACTATGTTTGGGATTTCAAATTCTGCAATTGATTACATTCTTACCTTATTGAAGGAATTACTTCCAGATGATGCAGATATTCCCTCAAACCACTATATGGCATGGAAGTTGGTTGATGAACTTGGATTCTCAAAAAAAAATTCATGCTTGCCCGAATGATTGCAGCTTATTTTGGGAGGAAACTGCTGAAAGAAATGATTGTATAAAATGTGGAACCTCCCGATGGAAGCCAAAAGATGATGGAACACCATCTCATGTGCCACAAAAAGTAATGTGGCACTTTCCATTGATCCCCAGATTACAGAACCTTTTCATGTCTGATGAAATATCCGTAAAAATGTGATGGAATGACACCGAGAGAAAAAAGAATAATGAAGAGTTGGTTCACCCTGCAGATGGATTTTCATGGCAGAGATTTGATGCCCGATATCCTGAATTTGCAGCCGACGTGCGTAATGTGAGACTGGGTCTTTCATGTGGCGGTTTTAATCCATTTTGGCAGATGCTTACTTCGCACAACACATGGTCGGTTTTCATACACATTTATAACTTTCCCACTTGGTTGTGTATGAAAAACCCTTACACTGTCTTGAGTATACTGATTTCTGGAACTTCTGATCCCGACAATGATATAGATGTATACATGAAACCTTTAATAAAAGAGTTGAAACTTCTTTGGGATGTGGGTGTGCCCACATACGATGCATGTTCGAAAGACATATTTCAGATGCGTGCTGCACTTATGTGGACTATCAATGGTTTTCATGCTTATGCAATGATGTCTGGATGGAGCACAAAAGGAAAATTGTCATGTCCTATTTGTATGAAGAATACTCGATCGAGAAGACTGAAATATCGTCGTAGTTTTAGTTTTATGGGACATCGATGATTATTGCCAATGAACCATCCATATCGAAACAATCGTCGAAGATTTGACAATACCATGGAGAATGAAGATCCACCTCAGCATATGTCTGGAACTGATCCATGGGTCATATGTGACGTGTACGAGTCAACCCCGCCTCAATCCGAGGGCCGGTGTGGCCGGTACCCCTCAAAGTGTCTTTCTTTTGTTTAAAATGGATGCGCTTTTAAGTAAAAAACACCACATACGGAAAATGAACCAAACGCATTCGGATACTATTGATACTTTAGGTCATGTATCAATGGGTCATATGTGACATGTACGAGTCAACCCCGCCTCAATCCAAGGCATGGTGTGGCTGACACCACTCAAAGTGTCTAACTTTTATTTGAAATGGACAATATTTTAAGTGAAAACAACAACTGGAATACCGAAAATAGACCAAACGCATTCGGATTCTATTGATACTATAGGAAAACGATCCATGGGTCATATGTGATGTGTACAAGTCAACCCCACCTCAATTCGATGGCCGGTGTGGCCGGTACCACTCAAAGTGTCTTTCTTTTGTTTAAAATGGATGCACTTTTATGTAAAAAAAACCACATACGGAAAACAGAACAAACGCATTCAGATACTATTGATACTTTAGTACCTGTATCCATGGGTCATTTGTGGTGTGTAGGAGTCAACCCCTCCTCAATCTGAGGCGCGGTGTGGCTGGCACCACTCAAAGTGTCTAACTTTTATTTGAAATGGATAGGATTTTAAGTGAAAACAACAACTAGCATACGGAAAATAGAACAACGCATTCCGATTCTGTTTAAACTATAGCACAATGATCCATGGGTCATATGTGATGTGTACCAGTCAACCCCTCCTCAATCCGAGGGTCTGTGTGGACGGTACCACTCAAAGTGTCTTTCTTTTGTTTAAAATGGATGCGCTTTTAAGTAAAAAAAACCACATACGGAAAATGGACCAAACGCATTAAGATACTGTTGATAATTTAGGACACGTATCCATGGGTCATTTTTGGCGTGTAGGAGTCAACCCCGCCTTAATCCGAGGCACGGTGTGGCCGGCACCACTCAAAGTGTCTAACTTTTATTTGAAATGGACAGGATTTTAAGTGAAAACAACAACTGGCATACGGAAAACTGACCAAAGGCATTAGGATACTATTGATACTTTAGGAAATGTTTCCATGGGTCATATGTGACGTATACGAGTCAACCCTACCTCAATCAGAGGGTCGGTGTGGCTAGAACCACTCAGAGTGTCTTTCTTTTGTTTAAAATGGGTGCACTTTTAAGTAAAAAAACCACATATGGAAAACTGACCAAACGCACTCGGATACTATTGATACTTTTGGAAATGTATCCATGGGTCATTTGTGATGTGTAGGAGTCAACCCCGCCTCAATCCGAGGCACAGTGTGGCCGGCACCACTCAAACTGTCTAACTTTTCTATGAAATGGACAACAGTTTAAGTTAAAACAACAACTGACATACGGAAAACTGACCAAACGCATTTGGATTCTGTTGAAACTATTGGAAAACGATCCATGGGTCATATGTGACGTGTACGAGTCAACTCCGCCTCAATCCGAGGGCTGGTGTGGCCGGTACCACTCAAAGTGTCTTTCTTTTGTTTAAAATGGATGCGCTTTTAAGTAAAAAAAACCACATATGGAAAACAGACTAAATGCACTCGGATACTGTTGATACTTTAGGACAACGATCCATGGGTCATTTTTGACGTGTACGAGTCAACCCGGCCTCAATCCGAGGTGCGGTGTGGCCGGCACCACTCAAAGTGTCTAACTTTTCTTTGAAATGGACAACAATTAAAGTTAAAATAACAACTGACATGCGGAAAACTAACCAAACGCACTCAGATTCTGTTGAAACTGTAGGAAAACAAACCATGGGTAATATGTGATGTGTACGAGTCAACCTCGCCTCAATCCGAGGCGCAGTGTGGCCGGTACCACTCAAAGTGTCTAACTTTTCTTTGAAATGGACAACAGTTTATGTTAAAACAACAACTGACATACGGAAAACCAACCAAACGCATTCGGATCCTGCTGAAATTGTAGTACAATGATCCATGGGTCATATGTGATGTGTACTAGTAAACCCTGCCTCAATCCGAGGGCCTGTGTGGCCGGTACCACTCAAAGTGTCTTTCTTTTGTTTAAAATGGATGCGCTTTTAAGTAAAAAAAATTTCATACGAAAAATCGACCAAACACTTTCGGATTCTATTGAAACATTAGGAAACTGGTTTATGGGTCATTTTTGACATGTACAAGACAACCCCACCTCAATCCGAGGTGTGGTGTGGCCGACACCACTCAAAGTGTTTAATTTTTATTTTAAATGGACATGATTTTAAGTGAAAACAACAACTGGCATACGGAAAACCGACCAAACGCATTCGGATTCTATTGAAACTTTAGGAAAACGATCCATGGGTCATATGTGATGTGTGTGAGTCAACCCTGCCTCAATCCGAGGGCCGGTGTGGCCGGTACCACTCAATGTTTGTCACTTTTCTTTGAAATGGACAACGGTTTAAGTTAAAACAACTGACATACGGAAAAGGGACCAAAGGTATTCAGATACTATTGATACTTTAGGACATGTATACATTGGTCATATGTGACATGTACGAGTCGACCCCGCCTCAATCCAAGGGCCGGTGTGGCTGGGACCACTCAAAGTGTCTTTCTTTTGTTTAAAATGGATGCACTTTTATGTAAAAAAACCACATACGGAAAACTGACCAAATGCAGTCGGATACTGTTGATACTTTAGGACATGTATCCATTGGTCATTTGTGATGTGTACGAGTCAACCCTGCCTCAATCCAAGGCGCGGAGTGGCCGACATCACTCAAAGTTTCTAACTTTTATTTGAAATGAACATGATTTTAAGTGAAAACAACAACTGGCATACGGAAAACCGACCCAATGCATTCGGATTCTATTGAAACTTTAGGACAATGATCCATGGGTCATATGTGACGTGTACGAGTCAACCTTGCCTCAATCCGAGGTCTGGTGTGGCGGGGACCACTCAAAGTGTCATTCTTTTGTTTAAAATGGATGGGCTTTTAAGTAAAAAAAACGACATACGATAAACCAACCAAACGCTTTTGGATTCTATTGAAACATCAAGACAATGATCCATGGGTAATTTGTGATGTGTACGAGTCAACCCCGCCTCAATATGCGGCGTGGTGTGGCCGGCACCACTCAAAGTGTGTCACTTTTCTTTGAAATGGAAAACAGTTTAAGTTAAAACAACAACTGACATACGGAAAATAGACCAAAGTCATTTGGATACTATTGATACTTTAGGACATGTATCCTTGGGTCATTTGTGATGTGTACGAGTTAACTCCGCCTCAATCCGAGGCGTGGTGTAGATGAAACCACTCAAAGTCTCTCTTTTATTTCAAAAGGAAATCATTTTAAGTGAATACAACTGAAATTTACACTCATCAACGATAGTCGCAAACTCTTTTTCATGAGTTGGGTAGTTTCACTCATGGGGTCATAATTGACGAGACTCCGAAGAAAATATCTTTTCACCATATATTATAAACAATACAAGTTAAATGCAAATTCATCACAAATCATTACATACCCAAACCTAGTATCACAAAAAAATGGGATTTGAGTCAATTTTAATGTCTTATTCAACTCTAATAGATATTTATCAAACTATTCTGCCTATTATAATTTGATGGGTGATGTGAATAACCACCGGATGATTGTTGTCATATGTGTTTTTTTGGGCTATTTTAGCTGTTTTTTATACTATTTGAAGTCTGTATGTGGCTTTTGTGATATTTTTTATGCAGGTGTATAGTGGAGGGTATACTGGAGGGCTGTTGAGCAGCTCTGGGAAAAGCTTTACCAATGATTCTGAACCGTTGGTAAAGCTTTTTCCAGAATTCTGGAAAAACATATACCAACGGTTCTGAACCCTTGGTAAAGCTTTTTCCAGAATTCTGGAAAAACTTATACCAACGGTTCTGAACCGTTGGTAAAGAGTTTCCCAGAATTCTCAAACACCTATACCAATGGTTTAAATGAAACCGTTGGTATAGGGCTTTCCTCATGGCTAACTGGCCAACAGTTTTCCAGCCTATACCAATGGTTATAAACCGTTGGTATAGACTACTTTTCCAGTAGTGTATCCTTAGAGACATCCCTATACATACCTTAGAAATATCTCTAGGGATCTCACTAGATTTCTCACATCCTAGTTTCTAAAGGTTTACTAAACCTTTCCTCTGATACCAACTGTAGAGACCCGAAGCTTGACGTACATAGACATTACATTACTTTTGCGGAATACTTAGTACATAACAAAAACGCATACACAAGGATCGTAATAGTTTAGTGTCTTTGGAAAGTCAAAATATAATCTTCTAACCGTGGTGAAAGATCTTCAACATATCCCATAAATATATTCCTTATTTTTTTACCTAAAACCTTTCTTTATATCATGTGGAAAAGAAAACATAAAAGTGTGAGCTCAAATCCTCACTAAGGGTAATCAAAAAAATATCAATCACATCATATTTATAAGAACATAACATTTTGGAAATCTTAACATGCAAAAGAGAGCATAATTTCATAACATGGGATAAATCACAGTAGTGAAATGAAATCCCAATAATCATAACAGAAAACATGAAACTTTGTGGCATACACACATAATCCTAGAGAATCATTTCTTATTAGTCAAGACTCATTGCCAAGACTATCTTAGTGGAAAAAGTCCCTTTCTGAACCGAGCTCACTCCTCGTTTCAGTCCCGTTTCACTGAACCGGTATAACCTACCGTTCCAGCCATGTCTATCTCATGAGATATAAAATCTTTACCCAATGCATTGGAGGGAGATATAGGTCCCACACATCTCATAATGATACCACTCTTATGTGTGACACAAAATCATAAATCATACATCATTGCATAACCCGTGTAATAAAAATGGGAATCTTAAACATCGTGACATCATAAAACAATTCATATAGGATAAAGGAATTCATAAAAATATTTCCATCACAACATAATCAAATCAATGTAATAATAGGGATAGAGACAGAACCCTTTATTATCTTAGATGGAAAATAATTTTGATAAAACACTTGAACTCCATTCTTGAGGAAAATATCCTTTCCACTTCAAAAACATTTTCCTTTCTTAACATGTCATAAAATATTAAACTAAAAGAAGTTGATTAAAAATAAACTTTAAAACTTGTAAAGGAATCTTGTTGGAAATAATGTTTTAAAAATCCATTCATGCCGTATAAGTTAAAAAAACATTCTTCTCGTACTTTTGTCGGAAAAGTCAAAAAGTACCTCGTACGAAAAACGACAAAAGATTCCTTTCATATCTTTTACTAAAAACTCACCGAAGGGAAAAATTGGATATAAACTATTGCAGAAGGATTTGAATATTACATATTGAGGAAACATGGATGTGGATGATAAAATAGACCCTAGTAAATTCCAAAGTATAAACAATCTCGGATAAAAATGAGATTGTGATATTCTCCCTTACCTTAAGCCCGATTTGCTTCGTAAGTGTCCGAACCTCCTGTATAATGATTTTAATAATGTCATTGACTTATTACAGAATCATATTCATTGTTATGATATCATATATGGTTCACATATGACTTTATATTACCCATTCTTTTGTATATTCCATGTTAAAGAGTGTTTTGGGTAAAATCGTTTCATTTGTCGTCCGTGTTTTTACTTGTAATTATTCATATGATTACTTAGACCATGATTACTTAATTAAAGAATATAAAACATGATTTATATATAATATATATTCAGAATATACATATATATAATAAATCGATAAATGGAAAGAAATACACCGTTCATGGAGACGGTAGGCCGTACGTATGCATGAATGCTGTTTTCATTTCCTTATTGAGTTGAATGGAATTAAGTAGATGAAATACATATATACATAAATCCAGTAGCTTTATAATTTCATATATTTCATTATTATTTCTTATATATACTTTATAATCATTCTTAAGTGGTTAACATAGAGAATGAATCTCATCGCTTCGTGGAGACGGTAGTCCGTACGTACGCACGAGCGATGATATCATTTCCATAATTATTGAATTGAATTGGAGTGGATGATACAATATATCAGAATCATTATGATGTTATAATAACTATGTATAGTTATTCTTTACACAATTATACTCATCCATTTATGGTGTTGGTGGAAAAAACAGATTACACCACGGTGTGGAGACTGTATTCCGTACGTACGCACGCGCGGAGATTTTGTTTTCCGTAGCATGGATAGAAGGTGAAATGGGGTTATTTGATATTTATAATAGAAAATCAGTATATTATTGATACTTATGTTATTACTTTATATTAAAACAACTAAATAATAAGAAGTTGAAGAAGAAATAAGCATGAAAGAATCGAGAGAAGAAATTACCTCTTCTTCAATACGCCTCTTTGAAACCTCCCCTTAGGGCACTAAGATTAGTCTTTAAAGTAGACCAGAACCTCTAGGATGTTTCTAGGGAAGTGGAGAAGATAATTTGGCAGGGTTTTGCCGATCTTGAAGGCTCAAATTGGTGTGAGGAGGAGATGTAGGAGGTGCCCTTTTATAAGGGAGGAGAGTGGCACCTTTGGAATAACTAAAAATATTGTTTTATTATAAATCCAAATTTGGTTTTAAATAGCTCCAAATTGATTTATTTAGAAGCTAAAGTGTGGATGGGTCTAAATGCTTTCATCCAACAGAATTTAGACAAGTTTAGGTTCCTATTTTAACCTTATCAATTAGATTTATCATTAAGTTAAATAATTTTACTTTTACCGTGTCTTCTTGTGTTCTTATACCATAAGGTTAATAAACTTACTATAAGAAGACAAACGAACCCCAATTTGTTTATTATTAATATATATAACCTTATATAAGTAATTTGGCTGAAACTTAGATTTTTAGGAATAAAATAACAATTAATAATATAATATTTGTTTTAAAAACTATTTTATGTCAAATTTGACACTATTTAGTAATTGATTTTTGTGAAAATCATAACAGAATGATTAGTTCGAACCAAGTTACTTAAATCAATAATAACATGTCATATTAACCAATAAAATTAGTTGAATTCATAAAAATTCTTAAATTACATTTATTTGGGTATTTATAACATCAATTATGTCAATATTTCATTAATAAGACAATTACTGCATCATCTTTGTATCATAAAAAATGATAATTATTTAATCTTTAAAAATTCTAAATAAATTCATATGATGTAGATAATTGTATTATATTTCTAGAGACTATTCATGTTCGGAGTTTCAAGAAGTTTATCACTAAATTAAAATTATTATACTTATAAGATTTAAGAAAGTGACATATTGTCACATTCTTTGGTTTTAATAATAATTAAATTATTTTCATTGAAAAAAGTTCATTAAATGAATCTAATCCGACCCGAAGGTGATATGGGTCGGCTTTGAGTCATCCAATAGGATTTTGACATGTGTTAGGGTAATTTTATAATATTATATTTACCCTTAATTACCTGATTTACCTTTAACTATGGTAAATAAAATTTACCGTAGTTACTATTCATAATTCCCAAAAATAAAAAGTAGCTTATTAACATAATTTGGATCCAATGATTCCAAATATGGAATCAATTTTACAAATTCAATACACAAAAGTTGCAGAAATTAAATTAAAATTAATCTCGTTGTCGAAAGAAAACGGTGTTTTCTTTAAAACATTGCAAAAGATTGAATTGATTTATCCTACGAATTCAAGGTAGAATCAATTTTAATGACATAAATTATATTAAATGGTAAAAATATATTATATTTATACTTTAAACCCATTCAATATTATAATTTAACCATATAAATTATTGCGATGAAAAAAGTTGTTTTTAATTAAAATATAGCGTGTTTTTACTATTCATCAAAATATGAAAGTTACTAGAATAATATGAAAAATTTATCCAAAGTAAATTTTTATTTCATGATTCCAAAAAAGAATTTTATTTTGTCAAATTGAACTTATAAACATGTCAAAAACTAGATTTAAAGTGGGTGCGCCATCAAAAGGAGGCAAAAATGCATTTTTATAAAAATACTTATTTTACCCGAAAAATTTATTTTGTTCTTATACCATGTTTTAGAAAATGTGTAAGACGAATAATAATGTTATAAGATTCAAAATTTAGTTAATACTATTCATAACGGCTATTTCATAATAATATTATAATAATATGTCGTTGTTTAGTAAAACCCGGTATTGCGTACAACACACGCTATCGAGGAAGGTCCCGATTGCGTGTAATGCAAGCCAAGTCAGGGTTGCGTGCTGTGCAATAATCCTTCATTTTTTAGTATAACATAATCCAACCATCTTTCATTTATACATTGAATATATATATATATATACACAATGTTGCATAGAATAACTATTATCAAAATTGTGCGTAACATGATCCAAGAATAGTGTTGCGTATACTGCAAGCTAATACGGCGTTGTGTATAGCGCAAGGTAATCTTGGTGTAGCATACAACACAAGACATTAATGAAATTAAAAGAATATTTTTCATAAAATATCGGGGTGTTACAAGGTGGGAAGTTCATTAAGAAGCTATAGTTTAATCATCACCTGAAGTTCCTCATGGGTTGCCACTGAAGGGAAAATGGAAGCAGTAATTCCCTAGTGATGGGATTGTAAGACATCTACTGAGATTAGAATGTCCAATCTCCAAGGGATACGTATAGTAGAACTCTCAATCCACATGATCAGGCACTGTGCTGATACATGTTTTGTACATATAACCAGTTTGATCAAGCAATAACTGAATAAATATACGATAAACACATAAACACTACTCGATGATTTTATTTAGAAGATGGCATGTATTATGTTGTTCTAATTTTTTTCTCGTAAAACGAGTCATTGATCTAATAAAACACATAAACACTGCTTGAACAAATAACATGATACAATACCCCAATATAATGCATTATTCACATGCTTAAACAGTGTTACTCATAGTAAAATTAAGATATGAAAAAAATTGATCTATTTAGTAATTCAGTGTACTTTAAAATAAGGAATTGTAAACAGTACCATGCCATTTCAGTATTGAAAACCCCCAACCTTGAATGTTGTTTGCTCCAGAATATTTGTGTTTAAAAACATAAGGTTAGAAGGTTTAATTATATAATGGGAATATAACCAAAGGTAAATAAATACTGCTGATTTATTAATGTGAAACCTCCATATGTATAGTAAATTTTTAGAGTCATCATACTATTCAACCGGAAAATTACATCTGTCTCCAAATACTGTTGTTTATGGTACCTCAATGTATAATCCCTATCAAAAAAATGGCAAATGACAAGGTATCCAAATTATTTAGTATTCATAAAACATGTTTTGACCTTAGAAGAATACGATGGAATGCACCATGAAAACTAAAATAACCATAATTAATTTTGACTATCATCCAAACAGCAATTAAAAACATAAATAGGGAAACATATCCATAAAAATCCTTAAAAATTGATACGATGATGTATCTAGATTACATAATAGTCATGTATCCAAAAAAACGACCAGATTATAATTTTTCAAATTAATATGTTGAACAGCAAATTCCTTGAAGAGGCTTTAGGGAGAAGTTGTTGAATGGAATTGGTAGACATCCATATGAAGAGGCAAATCCACACTGCAATGCACAGACCCAATTAATCACCAAATAAAAACAGCAAGCATTACAATATAATTAAATAAAGATAGCTGGAAATGAAACAAAAGTAATATATTGATCGACATTCTTTATTTCTCAAGAATGAAGAAAACCTAAGTAATATAACAAACATCATGATACATCACACAATAATGCTAATGAATGAGACAAACTAAACATAAGTAAAATAGTTATATAGTACAGAATACAGTATTTATTTCACCTTTGAGATATGAAAAGTAAACAAACCGACAAGGAACACATACTGAAAGAAGGTTTACAAACACAACCTTAATCCAGTTAAGAAACTTCGCAATAATTATGTATGGAGTTAAATTTGTAATGGAAATTTCAAATAATTATATAGAGTTATTTGTAAAAACTACCTTGGGTTAGGCATAGATACATTTAGTCTACTTTGGATGTTTTTTTGTATCTCATTTCCACTATTTGGAGACGATGTTCATTGGAAAAAGATGATGTTGGCTTAGGGTCTGGAGACAGGGAGCCTTCCACATTAGCTTCAGCAACGAAGTCAGTCATCAATTTTTTCTACATGAAGGTTCAACTATAACGAATGAGAAGTAGCCAATACCTATTAGTAATACCAATTTAACAGGATATTATTTTTTAACAGATGGTAAATCACCAAAAATAGAGTGTTATTAAGATTATAGGTAATGGGAAACAAATATGAAGAAAGATACTTTACTGTATTAAAAATGTACAGCATCAGTGTTATAGAGTATGAATTTTGAAAATTTATACCTGGGTTGAAGAGACAACAGTAGTACTTACATCAACAATAGCACATATGTTCAAGCTGAGTCCTGAAGAAGATGTGCTTTGATGTTCCTAATACAGATGGTTAAAAGAGGTTAGAACATTTCAAGTATGTGGTCTATGTTTTGTTAATAAATTGAATTGTAAAGAAGTACCTATAAAAACATTGTTGTCATGTAATCTTCAGCATGCTGCCTTGAAATTCTTGTGGAAGTTTGAGACTGCATACCTGGCTGTGTACAGAACTTTGATTATAGTTACTGATATAATATTCATTATCACTGATGAAGAGCACCGTGTATGTGTTCTGTTCTGAACTGCATTTTCAATTATGAACACTGTACTCTGTCAGGTCAAGTGACAGCAGAACATTCTTTGATTTGAAAACATTTAGCTCAGGGGGGAAACCAAACTCATCATGGTCCTATGTTATAATAAAATAGGAATGCGAGTTAAATAACATTATTTACATGAAAAAAATAGAAAGGTGAAGAAGATTACTTGTATCATATCATATCTCAACTATGAAGATGATTTGTGTGTAAACTGCATGACTTGATTATCAAAGAGAACAACAGATAGCGAGTCTATGTCATCTTTAACCAGCAGTTGTACTCTATACCTGATATATTTATATTTGTGTTCTGTCTTTTCAACTTATGTCATATAAGAACCATACTAATTAATAAATAGTTAGAAAATATGGTTGATAGTAGATGAATACCTGGGAGTAGTGAAGGATGGTGTTTTCATACAACTTTGGCACCAAAATATTCCATCGGAAACATGTATTTTTTTGTGCAGGAGTTCCATGATTCAATATACCAGTGATGAGTACTTTGAAGTTTTACTATTTTTGCATCAATCAGACACCTTTTCGGCAATGAAATAATTAGTAATATTAATACAGTTATCAAATAACATATTACATGTAGTGCATTATAGTTCTCATCCAGAAATAATGGAAACTAGATACTATACTTACCTGCAGTAATTGTTTAACATCAGAAGTGTATCTGTTGTTATTACAATAAGGAATCATTGTAATGCATAGGTTTGATCGTGTTTATGGAGGACTATGAAAATTAGAATGAATTATGAAGCCAAATCTGATTATTGAAGTAAACCCATTATTCAGGAACAGAAATAATGTAAATTTTAGACATATGGAACTTATTTGAAGGTAGAATATGTTCACAAATAATGGATGTTGTTAGTTTACCTTCTCTTAAACTCATGGACTACTGGGTTTTCAAGTTTGAGTAGTATTTTCGAAGAATTAATTGATGTAGTGATAATAACAGATGTCGGGACATGTAGAAAAAAATGTGACAAAATTCACGTTTGCATACTAAGAAAAATAAACTAAATTAAGTTAAACATGTAACGATTATTTTTTAACACATAGATAGATTTCTTGCATGTCAACCGCTTTGCCCTGACCAACTATAAGATCACTACTGTAGAGGATTCCATGTTGTTCTCCAAGTACTCTGACATGATGTTTGAAAACTCCCCACACAAGCTACAGTTTATTTTCCATCCTCTGGAAGAAACCATATTATATGTTTTGGTAATAACAATAATACATGTAAATTGTAGTGGGAATAGTAGGATGCTAACCTGTCGTCCTCTAAAATGACTTGAAGCTTTTGTTTTGTAGTACCAGCAGACTGTGTGGGGTATGATTGTCATAGATGTCCAATAATTTATAAAACATGTATGAATGATGTGGAATGAGTAGGTTTTCAAGAATAGTGCATTACTGTTAAGTATTGTATGAAGACTATAGAATTTAAATAAATTGAATAGAATTAGAAACAATATTTTCTATAGAAACTAAATAATTTCAACATGAAGTAACTAATATATTCTGAATCATAGACATTAATACAAAATTGGTGCTATTTAATGTACCTATTAGATGATGTTCCGGAATGGATTTGTTGATGATGTCATCAAAATTAATAAATTCGAAATAGAAGACTCGTAACTGAGCATCTGTTGGTCGAAAAAATGATTTTGTTGTGAAAAAAAATCTTCAATAATGTCTTTCGCCTAAGTAACTTCCTTGATTGGGAGCAATCTGGAAGTTTTGTATAATGTAGCAAAGGCCTTCGAACAGGACTGGTTTGTACTTATTGATTACATGGCGGTTGTTAATTGTACAATGTATTTTTGTCTCCTGCATGAAATAATAAAATTTCAAGGTGAATATTTAAAAACCAGCTATCACATTTATGAGAGATGAAAAAACTTACTAAAAAATAAATACATATTATTGGTGTTATGGAAATAGTACATGAACTGTAATTTTTGCAATGGATAAACTCACTTGGGCATCACAGATAATCAGATCGATAGCAGCAACACCATATTTGGGTGAGGATTTCAACCACAAATTCAATACACATACTTCTATTTTCAAAGTTTCATCAGCATCAACAGTAATCTCATTCAGAGGACATATTCTGCATGACATGCTTACAGTTCTGCATGATTACAAATATTGTACAGAAATGACAGATGAGGCATCCATTATAATGTTTTTTGCCGATATATATGCAAATAATCAAAGCATTGAATTGTATTAATTTAAAATGAAAAGATATCTATCATAGGTTATCAAAAATTTCCCCGTAGACAATGTTTTCTGTACAATTAGTGGTGTGTTTATCTCTATCATCAACAACAATTTTTAAACCACCTGGTGACGTCACTCCAGATACAGAAACATAATGTTGTCCATGACAAAACACAGGTTTGTGAAGATACAAACATACAGAAGATAGAGATTGGCCTTGAATTTTATTAATAGTCATTGCATAAGAAACAGTCAAAGGATATGGTTTTATTTGTAATTTGAAAGGTCATCTTATGTCATTGTGTGTCATATTTATTCTTGGGATGAATTCAAGGTATCTTGAATGACAACCAGTTAAAATATCTGCTCCAATGACATGGTTACCTAAATGTTTAACGATAAGACGTGTACAATTTCATATCCCCACTGATTGGTCAACATTTCGAAGCAACAGAATGGGTACTCTGATTTTAAAAGTAATTTTATGTGCAGGTAACCCAGAGGTAGGGATACCATTCAAGACATCAGTTGTATATATGTTCTCTGGCTGATCTGTATCAAAACTGGCATTGCAAACAGAATCAGATCTGAAATAATCTTTTCCTTCAGAAGTAGTAAGAGTTAACATGTAGTCATTGATTTCCTGTACAATGTCACGTGTTGGTGCTAATATAGCATCACCTTTCAAATACGAAACATCTGAAAAGTTTTCATTGAAATCGGGGTATGAAAATTCAACAAATGCTATTAGACGGGATTTATTTGTTGCAAGAAGGTAGGTGGATGATATTTCAATGCACATGCCCCCATCAGCAAGCTCTCCAATGCGACCCTTGCCAGCGTCCAAAATCAACTTTGAAAAATCTCAAACTTCGGTTGGATCGTCAACAGTATCGGGTGATTTCAACCTCATGTTCTGATTCATTGTTAAAACCCGACAGTGCTTCCATAGATATGATGATCGTATACTTGAAAAGTCAATGTCACTTTTCTCTCCTCTAGAGATCACTGGTAGTATTTGTCAAAAATCTCCACCCAGGACCACTGTTAGACCACCAAAATCTAGATTAGAAGATCTTTTCATTATTTAATGACATAATATCTCTTAATGTAAGATCAATAGCTTCAAAATAGTGTTTATGAATCATTGGAGGCTCATCCTAGATAATCAATTTGGTTTGCTGTAGTAGTTGTGTGACCTCACTCCCCTGTTGAATGTTACAGACAGACTGGTCGTTTATAGAAATTGGTATTCGAAATTTTGAATGAGTTGTTCTACCTCCAAGTAAGAGTAATGATGCTATTCCACTCGAGGCAACTGCGAAAACAATTTTTCCTCTGGACCTTAGTAGACATGTTAAAACACTCCAGATGAAAGTCTTACACGTACCTCCAAATCCATGCAAGAAAAATAATCCACCATCAGGACAGGATAACGCAGACAGAATTTCCTGGATTACATTTCTCTATTCATCAGTAAGCATATTGTGTAATGTTGTGTATTCAAGATGCATCTTTTCCCTATTGTAATTATGATCTTCCGCAATAAGTTGATTCGGTTGAGGAGACACTGTATACTCTGGAAGGGGCATTGGAGGATAACACTGCAGAGATTTTCCATTGATGCGAAGAATGTTGTCTATTTCAGACAGTGCATACATTTTTGTTGATGATCTTTCATTGTCAAGTCTAAAAGATAGTGTATTAATGTTAGAAAGAACTGGAAAAATTTCAATATATTGCAGTCAAGAAAGTAAGATGTTTTTACCTTTTAATTGAAGCCGCTGTTATTGGGTATATAAAAATTAATGTGTTAGGATTTTCTAGGTTGCAAACAAAACAATGTCAGGTCAAGAAATGGAATTTGAGAATAACATTTCGGTGAATAGTCTCCGCGAAGAATATCTCATTCCCCAAGCAGATACATCTTGTAGTGATTGTATGAATTAATTGTCTTTAGATAGAAGTCCCATTGCTGAACATGTTTCTCTGAATGTAAGATGAGTAATGTTGTTCACTATTCTGATAGATTCATACGAAGTTGATCCTCTGGCCTTTGTTAAAAGAATACTCAAGTAAAGTAGTTCCCCAGAAAAGGGTGACACGTAGTATAGTATACCAATACTGAAACCCTGTTTGCGTGGGTACCATTTCTTTTCACGATAGTGGTAGACAAACCGTGTTGGAAATTCTGTATAAGTAAGATTTGTTCCCTCTGGAAATAATTGATTAGCATTAAACCATGTTGTGATCATGGTATCAGAAATGTTGGCCTTATTCAAGATATCATCAATTTTATCACAGTCTGCATATGGGACATTGTTTTCTCCTAGTAAATGAAATTGCAGTCTATCAACTAAATGATATCTATAGTGGATATCATAAGAGAAAATCCTCCAAGAAGCATCACAAGGTGAGATGTACCAGCAGTCATAATATATTTTAATCTCATCGGCACCCTTGTCCTGAAGATCTTTATTGCTGCTGTCAAAGAGCGTCGAAATAACACGATCATGCCCCTTGCGAATATATTTAAAAAGGTATTTGATAGAGGATGACTGATTGAAAACGTTGATATTGAGATGAGCTTTATATTTTAACAGCAAAGTAGGATTATACGACACCACAAACCAATTGTCCAATGCTAAACGATTTTTGAACACAGTACAACCTATATTTCTTCTCTGATAGACGAAATAACCATCATCATCCAATGTTGTCTGGGGAAGAAATTTCTTTGGATAATACATTGATCATTTTACACTCCTCATACAAGGCGATTGACGGTTGGCTTCACCACAAGGTCCATGGATCATAAAATTGCCGACCGCTGCATGTAGTTTTGGGAAGTCACATTTGTTTGGTATTTCTGCAGAAACAATTCTGTTAATGTCTGATGGAGTGAAGACTTAGCTTTCATGACTATGAAATAATAAAATGTGCACATGCGACAGTCCTCTTTTTTGAAACTCCAGCATACGAACAACTACATTGAAAATTAAACAGAAGAAGAAAATTTCAAAAACAGTTAACAAATTCTAGTTGAGGTAGTAATTAAAAAACTTGAATATCTTAGCGACGTAGTTACACACCTGCTCGAGAATTTCCGAAGAAGGATCCTTCTCGTAAATATTTCATGAGTTGTTGGACCTTTATGTTGAAAATTCACGACATTATTTGAGCACAGTCCGATGGGAGCAGGTTGTTTACTTTAACATATCATGGAACATCAGGCCACATTGGATTTCATGTATATGTTAAAAAAAATATCAGGATACCTTGCCCAATTACAGACTGACATTGCATCTTGGTAATTCTAAATCATATATCTTGGGCCTCCTGTAAACGTTGAAGGTAAAATGATACGCTTCCCACATAAGGAACCATCCCAATCATTCCTAAGGAAAGCATCTTGCAACCCATTGTATAGTTCTACCCTTAAGTGCTTCTGGTTGTAGCAAATAAAATATAATCTTTATGACTCAATCATTGTGTATGCATCTATAATAAACTGTTGAAGAATCCTCCTAGAGAATAGAAGGCTAGAAGAATCATTGGAATAGGATTGAAGGTAAAAGGAGAAATATTCTCGCATTGTAACATTCCTGACTTTTGCATTGTCATTAAACGGTGTAGTGCGATTAGATATGTTGTCAACATATCTGTCCTCTCCACCCGTGAAAACCAATGGATATTGTAGAGGAAGGTATAGCGGGTGAAGCTCATCAATGCATTGATAGCCACTATCTTTTCCTTGAATGATGATCTCTCTCTCTCTTTGTTTAGATCTTCAATGTCGCCGACAATGAGCATTGAAATCTCAGAAGTAGTTGGTAAGTTGTATGTATGTGCTTCCCTTCCTCGTCTTCTAAGCAGTCACATTTTTTAATTTGTAATGCCCTGCGTCTCAATAATATACCTTGCTGTTCTGAAATGATGTGATAAACTATTATGTTCATGAATCATATTCTGTATCTTTTGAACAATACTGACATCAATAATGGACTCTTTGTTTCTGTCATCAAAACTGCATAAGAACATGTCAAGTAGTGGTGAGAAATGCAAGAGACAATGTTTATGTATTACCATATACAACATTACATACTTGTTTACTCGTACTCTATTTTGAGCTTCATTTGTTGTATCATATACATAGAGTTGATCAAACTTGGGTGGTTGTCCATCAGAAGGACACAAACTACCATTGTGATGGTAGTTTTTCCCGTTTAATCTAAAAATATTTGGAGACCCACCAAAATTTAGAGATTTGTCTACTTTGCCTCCCAATGACGTGAATGCAAACATAGAGTGGTATATGTGCATGTGATCTTGGAGTGATTTAGAAGTTAGATAGATTTTACTGAATAGCAAAGTTCTAAGGTATTGGGGACATGCAGGCAAAGGATGTAAAGATACTTTTTCCAGTGAGTAACATATTGAGTAATTGGGGACATGTCTATGGCTATATTTTTTATTCCTCTCTTCAACCAGAAGGTAGAACCGCAGTTTTCACATTTGTTCGAAGGGTCTCCACAGTTAAAATATTCTGAAGAGAAAAGTATTGGAATAGATAATATGAAATGAAAAATATAGAGTATGTTTAACTTTACATTACACAAGCAAAATGTGTTGTAATTAATGAGTTTAGTTATTGTAAACAACCTGTTTGTTTAGCAGTTTGTTGATGTATTGACATAGCTGCATCATTAATCATCAAGTTAGTTGCTGTTGATGAATATTTAGTATTATTATAAAGAGTTAAAAAGTGGAATTTTGGTAATAGTATGTCCAAGTTTACATACCTTAATTGTTGATTGCAGGATATCTCTCAGAGGTCGTTGAAGGAGTAGAATCCATGTATATACCTCTCATTGAAACTTGTTCATCAGTTGTTTCTGTGAATTCTGCATAGTTGGTAATATCTCCTTTGGAAGAAACGATATGTCAAGATGTTAGACGATATAAAAAAAGGGCGTATATATGAAGGGATTTATACATAATAAATGTGAGATGATAGTTGTAATGTGAAACATACCTGTGGATGACAAAAGTATACAGTTTTCCGTTGTAGTATAATTAGCACTGTTTGAAAAAAGTATAAGTATTCCTAAGAGTGAATATTTTACCATATAGAATACTACATGTAGTGGATTGTTTAGTGCTTAATGAGATGAGGATGTATCATTGGACCCCCTAATAGTACATCCAATAGAATCTATACCTTGTAAGATTGATATTAGGACTGTAAGTTGTGAAACTGTAATGTATAGTATTCACAAAAAAATGTAGTAGAAGTTTAAATGCATAAATGTTTACAGAAAGAAAGCCTATGTCATATTGTGGTGTTTGGTCTTTTTTTTGTTCTTTGATCGGTTGTATGTCGTTGATAGCTCTGAATAATATCGAGGGACTATAGAATAGGGAATTACATAGTCATACGAATACATTATTAGTATATTTTTAGATAGTAATCATAAATAATTTAATGGGAGACAGTAAGTAGAACTAACCGTTGATGGATATAGATGATAATGGAATGCGGTGATGTAATACAGTGTCAGTAGCAGGTGTGACCAGTTCTAGTGTAAAACAATTTTCTATAGGAATTATTAACGTAAAACTGTCATTACTATTAGATTATACCTTGTCAGATATCATTGTATTTTTTTAAACCGTTTGAATTTAACATTTGGCTATATTGATCAGAGTTGAAAAAGTAATGGGTAATGAAGACATACCACTTTCTGTTTGTCTCCTCTCATATGTAGTCACAGGTTCATGTGCATTAATGTTTTCAGTGGTCATTCTACCTACCGATTTGGTAATATAGTAAACATGTAGGTTGTTGATTCTTAAATAAAGAAACTATTTAAGTAGTGGACAGTATTTAGAAGACAACCTGATTTAGTATGTTTCCATAGTAATCTTCTTTGAAATCATGCGCCTTTATATCTTGACGTGGAGTGCATATTTGTTCAGTTTATCTATTTATTTTCTTGTTAAGATACTGAACAAGACCGCATAACCATGCTAAACAGTGTTTTCATCTCTAACAGAATAAGTATAATATGAGGAATATAATGTAAACCATTATAGTAACAATTTTTCAAATAAAAAATCGTCGGTACTACTATTTCTGTATACTTAGTTGTTCGAATGTGCATATACCATAGATCATGTAAATGCAGCAGTCAAGTAGTACTTAGATTGTGCTTGTAGTAAGTGCTACGGTTAGTTGTATAGTTGTACTCACATACATAAAATATAAGAACATAGATTCCTTCAAAAAATGAGACTTAATCCTATTGAAATAGGATTAAGTACTATTATAGTTTAGTAAAGTAATGTTAACCTGTTAACAATATATTGTAGTATTGAATGGATAGATATCCTAATGGACTTAGATAACATACCTTGCAGTAGGTACTGCAGTTGTTGAACCAAGGACAGCCTGAGTAAATTGTCCATTCATATTAGTACACATTCCAATGGATTAACCAGCATAAAGGAGCAGATTAATTTTTTAGGCTTACCGTTACTTTTGTAACCGAATGAATTTCTGCTGGTCAATGGATGAACGTACACATATCATTAATGCACTGGAATCCTCATTTTCATACAAAGAAATTTAATGTCCTAGTTGTGTTCCTGTGAAGGTATGAATAAATGTAAGGTGCAATAAATAACTAATTACACAGAAATTATAACAATAATTAAAGTAGAGAAATAGGACTCTATAAACAGAGAATATTGCACAAAGGTTAGGCAAGAGTAATTCTCAACAGTTACGAAACAATTAAATAGGGTTTAAAAAATAAAGAATGTTGTAGGAGAAATTAAATGTTCCGTTGTGTATACTTGAGGTATACACAGAAATTATCAGCAGCTGCTGCGAGGACGATGATTTTGTAATTAGTGAAGGTGGAGATACAGAAAATAAATTCTAACCGTAGATTTTTTATGGGTTAACCAACATCGGAATATGGAATACGTCACCTGTGCATATTACAGGAGGACGATGCGTGATGTACCTTAGTCTCAGCAAACCCTAAATTTAGTTCGATAACCAAAGTATTTTCATAAGTTTCTACATGCGATTAATACATTCAAACAGTTGGTCGCGGTTTCAGCAGGTGGGAAATATGGAGGTTTTGGGTATCTAGATAGAGATGCCGAAGCGAGATGTACCTTAGTAAGAGTAGTCGATGAGCGTGGTTGAGAGGGACATGGATTAGTCAGAGAAGAGGATGATCAGAACTGATTGAATATAGTTTAGATCATACCTTCGAGGTAGAGGTAGCCGTAGATATGAAAGAGCGGGATTTTGGCGGAGGATCTGAAACCCTATTCGTCAGGTAGTGGATATGCCGGAGGTAATCATCGGGTAGTGGATATGCGGGAGGTTCGGGGGTTGGAGTCAGGGAATGTGGAGGAGAAAATTTAGGAGGATCAGAGGTAGCCGTAGATATGCAAGAGATGGGTTTTCACGGAGGAGGAAAAACCCTAAACTACGGCCACTACATACGCGGGAGCAAATCATCAGGCAGTTGATAGGCAAGAGGTCAAGGGTTGGATTCGCGGATTATGGAGAAGCAAATTTGGGAGTTTCAGGCATGGGAGTCATGGCAGGCTGTGCTGGTGACACGTAGGTAGAGAAATTCCAAGTTTAGAATATATATATATATATATATATATTCCTTCTTAATATTTTTCAATTAATTATTCTTTATATTCTTTAGATTCTTGAAGGAGATAGAATTTTGATCACCAGTTGACACTTTATCACAAATTTTATACTCCATGATTACATTATAATATTACTAAAAACATCAAGATATTTAAATTTTTACATTATTTAGAATCCAATCAGAGGTGTAATTGTAGCTCTAATATGGATTATTATTCCACCAGGACTGATGCATCAGACTAAGAAAATGGATAATCTGTGTGGTAAAATTTGTTTAACTTAAAACCCTTCCACTCTCATATATATTTACAAAAAGTTGGTGAATGGATATCACACTTTTATCATATATTATTTAGTATTAATGAAATTTTAAACACGAAACAATCATAACAAGGTACATCATGATTTACCAACAATGTTTACCTCCATCATGGATGACTATGTTCCTAGTGTACATTGGTTGTTATCCAACACGCATACTGCTCTTGTTTTACAATCAACAAGAAGTTAGAGAAAGGTTATATCCTTGAACATGTACTTATAGAAACAACTAGGTATAATGAAAGAAAGAAATTTCATTTTTCATGCTCTTTAACCAACCAGGACTCCCTTTAAAACCAAAGGTTTCAGCATACTCTTCCTGAATTATGGTCAGTGGTGTAGCTCAAGTCTCTTCAACAGACTTCAACAGATCTAACCACATTTCTTAGAATATTTCAATATTAAGGGTTTTCTAACATATGAATCATTTTTTGTATAAAAACATAGTATATAAGGATATAAAAGGAATCAGTCTTTATAATATTTGGATATCATACACTATATTTTGTTTTACACGTCTTCTTATTCCTAAATGATAAACAAAAAAATTAAGGATAGTATCTATATCTCTCTCTCCTATTTTTATTATTAAATGAATAGGGGTTATATTTTTAACCATGGTATTATATATTTGATTGATTCAATATATAATCCTTAATATGATAGTAGGGTTGGGTTTCTCATCTTTTTATTTAACACATCTGATTTTCTTCTCAATGCAACATTGGGTTATCAAAATTTTTGATATGAAAATATATTCAAGGAATTTTTTATAAGTTCTCATATAGATTTTGATATATTCAATGACACTCCGGGATCTTTTTTTCAAACATTTTCAATGTGAAACCCCTTCTTTCAATGTATTTCAAATCTCGTTGTTTTCAGTAATTAAATTTTTTAATTTGATCTTTAACCTCGATAAGATTTCTAAAACTATTGTTGATTTTTATACCCATAATAACTAGGAGAATTTAATTTCAATATCTTCAAGATAACATGTAGTAATAATTTCATAGAATAAAATAATTTCTTATAATGTATCTTCTTTTATGTTTTTTCATGGAAGCATCATGAAAACTATTGTTACATCTTTACGTAGTATATAATCTCATTTCAACATGGTGACTAAATTGCACGGCTTAACATTATGGCATGATGGTCTCCCAAAATTTTATCTTCATCATACAACATGATGTGGCATTATTCTCACATAATGAAAACATCTCAAATAACAAAACCAGCACAAACTTATTTTTTATCCATAAATAACTTTACAGTGTGATGTTCTTCTTCGTGGTGAGTATCCATCCTATATTCTTATTTATTTATCACAAAAAATAGTTACTAGAATCTGAGTTTAGTAAAAAACCATTATTTTGTGTAAAATTTTGAGAACATCTCAACATCAGAATATTTAATCCATCTAATTAATTCTCCTTATAGAATTTTAACTTTTGAAGCTCCCCGGTAACTTTAAAAATCACAAATTTTGGTGAATTGGTGGACCTTCACTTATCATAATTATACTTCACACTTGTAAAATTTTTCACTAACTAAAAATCTCATTTCATATAATATTGTTCAGACTTCAAGACTTTTCTATTTTTCACATATGAGTAAAGGAACTCATATGTATCATAAACAGTTCAACACTTAGCCAAATTCAAAAAACTACAACTTTGAGTACTCATAGGTATCACATTATAGTTTTATAATTTTCCAAATCATGATACCTTTAAGTAGCCATACATGTCAGAAGGAACGCCGTAAGACTTCTCTGAATCATTATAATCTGATAATATTATATATCTTAGTCTACTTCGATCCTTTTTCAAATTTATCAGTTCTGGTCCCTCATATGTATTGTTGTGAACTCACTAGGACATTTAATATTTTATGTCACCTAGGGGAACCCTTATAAATAGACACAAGGTTTTTTTATTTTCTAATTATTCACTCTATTGGGAAACTATTACATACTAAAATTAACTTCTTATAAATTTTATAAAAAAAATTGTAGAAGAACCCTTATGGATTCAATGCATTTTTCAATTCTCTAAAATCTGAAATTTCCAAAACTCAACTACATGGTTCTCAAGTCAACCTCAAATCTTTAAAAGGAAGCTCCAAACACTCTATATCAACTCAAAACACTTCAAATCCCTTTATAATATATTCAAATCAAATCTATTCATCATCAAAATAATTCTAAATATGATGTATCGCCTAAATACTCCTTATAGTATTTTAATGTTACTCCAATGACTAAACAAAATTCATCTCTTCTCCAAACATCATCCATGTAAAATATCCATATAGACAGTGACCATATATCATAATATTCATAGGGATGGATCTTTATCAACTAGATTTCTCAACATCTTCAAAAATATATAATATCAGGGATCACTATACTCCATGGAAATCATCTCAAATTATGAGCTTCTCAATATTAGTGAATATAGTAAAATTTTATCTAGAATTAACAATATGGAATGAAGAATATATTGATAATATAAGTTATATCATCTGAATCATTTTTAATGAACTTTTCCAAACATTAAAATAATAGAATCTTCATTCAGTGGTAGAAGCAATGCAAATATTTTTCCTGATCCGAATAGACCCCCATTAATCAAATGATAGAATTTATGTTACTTCTTCCCTCTTATTTATTTTTATTATGATATTATCAAACAAGAGGTAACGTCTAACTTCGATCTTCAAGGTGATCTCCAATCTTCTCAACATCAAGACACACCTTTTCTTAGGAACTCTATTCTTATTCTCATGACATATTCTTGGTTAATTCATCTTCCATACAATATTAATTCATTATCAACACATATTGACATCATACTCATTGTGAATTAATGAAACATAACACCAAGTGGTGTTGACACATATGATATTGATATATTCATTTAACTCCATTTTATGATTTAGTATCCCTTTTCATTATCACTTGAATACAAACTATATGTTCAACAAATCCATTCCCTGCTTTTTCCCTTTTATATATCTAAAAAAATAAAATATAAATTTAGTATCATATACACTTCAAAAACAAATAATTTATTTCTATAACATTGATATATGACATTGACATTCCATGGACTTCCCTAAACTCATTCAAGTATCTCAAATAATTGTTATATTTTCACTTAAATGTACATGCATGAGATGGATGTACATATACATATGATAAATTGAGTATATATTTATTATATATGATATTTACAAATAGGTTGAGTGAATATACCTCTTTATTTGATATAAAACATAAGTCTCTTTCTGAATATTTTGAAAATATGGAACCCATTACATGATAAAAAGGTACAGAATCCTTAAAGAGACATGACTCAAAGGTCTAAACATGGTCTCGGGTGTCCACATGGAAGTATACATCATGATAAGCATAAAAAAATTATCATCACCCCCACCCCCATTCAGAAAATGAAACAGTGAAACTTGTCGATTATGATGTGTTGCCTCCTTCTATGAAGTTGTGTCCTGTTGTTCCAATACAATGTAGCAGATCACCACTCCAACCCACATTGACATGTGGGGAAGGTCTGGCTGAGAAGTTCCATCACACCCATCACTCTTTCAAGTTTGACACCTAAAAATTCATGTGAGTAAACTACTACAGTATCAACTTGATATAATGAAAAACTATACTAAAGACATTGTGCATAATTCGATGGAAGGGTGTCCATCGGTCCATCAGGAAATGATGACAGCTGGCTAAATGATGGGTTCATGCACACCTATCCCTATTTCAAGGCCACCCACATTATGGAACTTGAAAGATGTTTTACCATCATACAAATTAAATTAGACAATGACCAATTCTCACAAATATTGTTGAATCCCAATAAAAAATAGTCTCAAAAATCAATAGAGATTAAAAATGAACCATGTCTGAAAGAAAATCCAAGATCAAAACAATGCAATTCAAGTTCCCCTAAACTATGGATGAAATAAGAAATTCACAATAGCCTCCGAAACGTTATTGTTGAAGTCTTCTAACTCAAATCCATATCCACACCCAACCTCCCCTATAAACTTTCATCGATATACATAAACCTCTCACTTCATCATGACGAACTATGGACATTCGAACCTCGACTCCCGCATAAACCTGTGTCATCAACAGCCACCAAGATTCCATCTACCTAGAACTTTCTGTAGAAACAGAAGCAGAAAAGGTTCCTGGATCTAGATGAAACCAGATATGAAGAGAGGGTGGAATTTCACTCCACAAACCTTGGTCACTAACCAATTTCGTGAATCTAATAGTGTTTCCACCACCATCATCATGATAGAAAAGAACATGTGACCTGATAAGGGATGAGTAGTGAGGGAGGAAAAGAACGATACTGGAGAGTGAGATATCATGGATGGAGACATAAATCAAGGAATTCAATATTGAATATTAAATATCTATTAATGAATTTTCATTAATTCATTGAAAAAGCTCAATGAATTATACTCAATAGACAAAAATGTATATGATGCATTATAAAGTGTGAGCCATTGTCTTCAGCTATAAAAAAGGATTATATCATCTCTTTTTGTGTGTGCGATGTGTATGAGCCTCTTCAGAATATCTCTCCTTCCCAAGCACTGTTAATCTCAACTACAAAGGTGTTTCCACCCCTTCAGTTTCTTGATAATCCTAACAATATTATCATGGATCCATTGGTCAGTGCATCACCTCAGAGGAAGGGTGATTTCAGTCATTTCTCCTTGTGATATTCTCCAAACACTCTCCATGGATGGATGACGGATACTACTACTGTTCAAGAATTATAGGTACTATGGTTTCAGATTATTTATATTTTTTTTCCTAGAAGATAGTCCTGCCTATTTTTTGGCTTTTTTTCTTCCAAAAATAGTCATTATATGATCATAAAAATATATCAGTTATGTCATACGTAGGTTCTTTAAGTTTTTAATATGATTTGATCACTGGTTCTTGAGAAAAATTTGAATTGTAAAACACAACAACATTTTCTTTTTAACAGACACCTTAAATAATGGTAAATATATTTTATCTTTATGAGATACCCTTATATAGAAGGTATAAATAAGGGTAATCTATTTGCTACATTTATGTAGATGAGTTTCAAAAGGGTATTTCCTATATGTAAAGGGATTTATTTAATGGTTATTATAACATTACCCTTACGCATAAAGGTATTAGAGTTACTGTAAAAATTTCTCTAATATTTTCCTTTATATAGCATATAATATATTGATAGTTTCATTATGAAAATGATTTGTTTCAAGGTAATACCTTTTACATGATGGAGCTATGTAAATATAATCAGTATATTACCTTTACATAGTGGTTTTCAAATCAATATTCATATTAGTTACCTTTATATTACCTTTATATAGGCTTCTAAACACATTAGTTACCCTTATGTGAAGTTTTTTCATATGGTTAAAAGGTGGATACTCTTATGCAGAAAATGTATTTTTCATAAGGTTAATAAGAAAATATATTTAAGAAAATAATAGTTTTTATGTTTTAAACACATTTTTATAAATCATTATAAAATTTATTTTCGGATATTTTAATTTATATGGATTTTAATAATTAATTAATTCATCATAATTTTTTGGTAATTAATTAAATAAGTGTTTATGAAACATATTCCAAAATATTAATGGTTAATATAATAAAAAACATTTTGAAAAATTAACTATTTTGACTTATGATCTAGAAATAAATAGTTTATTTAGAAATCAAAAGATCTTATTAATAAAGTGTTTATAAATTACAAAATCTATGATATTTAGATTATATAAAATGATTATATAATAGATATTGAATTATAAAATTTTTATAATTCATGAAATATACTATAAAATCCATTTAATTTGATGGTGTTCATATTGAAATTAATATAAAATTTTTATATTATTTCAAAATTATTAAATGTTTATAATTAACATTTATTTATGCATAGTATATATTAATTTCTCATGTTTTGTAAAATAAAATAATTGTTAATTTATTTTTAAAATTTCTATAAAATTCATGTTTATTAAAAAATGAAATATGAACACTATTGTTTCCCACTTATATGATATATTTCTCCTAGGATTGAGCCTTTCATATCATGTGGGTTTTATATCATAAAATTTAGTTTACATCTACCATTACCTTGGTTTGTAATTTTAGTTATGAGCTTGAGAGTTGTTATTGGGAATATTTTTTTTATTTTAAGAGTTATAGTTTTTATGAATTGAATTGTCTCATGAGTAAAGTCTCCTTGAGTAAAGGGACTCTGTGTTGGGTCACCAACATTTTTGTAGGCTTGAATTGGCTAGGAAAGTGGATGGGGTTGGCTACCAATAACATTGTGATTACTCATGTGGAGTTTGTTAATATCATATAACTCCATGACTTTACCTAAATCATTCATTTATCTTATTCATATGATTCATTCAGATATGTATGAATATACTTGTCTTCTTTTTTTTGGGTGATTAAAACATACTTGTGGGTTGTGTAAAGAGTTACACATTTATGTGGTCTGAACACATTAAGTTGGTCATTGGAATAGGGATTTCCAAAACTAAATAATAATCATACTTAGATAAAAATAGATAAAACATGAAAATATAATGATTACATATTGTTTAATGGTTTTGAATATAATATACATATGATTTATATTAAATTGGTGAAACCTTAATGAAAAATCCCACAAATATTATTCCTTCCAAATAGACACATGTCAAGACCTTGATCATATAACGAGGTAGTTCCTTCCATATATGGGTGCCCATGGATTATCTTATGTATGGAAATAATGTAATGGGTCACACTAGAAAATCCTGGTGTAGGTCATGTCATATCTAGGTCCCCCAATATCATCCTTTGTTAAGTTATTTTTGGGATTTTTTTGGGTTACACTAGACAGAAGACCCTAATAGGATTTTGTTACCATAGTAATTGAGTTGAGTGTATCCTTATTATGGATATGGAAAATTGGTTATCCTATCAAGTATCTAATAGTCACAACTATTGTGATTGGGATGATTCCCTACCTAAATAACCATGTGGTGGGACAAACATCACAGCAGACTCATTATATAGTGAAATAAAAAACCTGGCTCACTGAATGGATATGATGTATGGACTCATCATTTTTAGTGGGATAAATTTCATTAAAAGTACTTGATGAAAATATATAAGATGTGATATTCATCAGATAAATTTTTTTGTTATCGATAAATACATAATCATCATCAAACTAAACTTTATATTAATTATTGAAATGAAAATATTAATGTTAAAACTCCTAAGACCGAAATCCTAAGAAAATTTCATGATCAAAATAAATATTTTATGTATTAAAATTGTTCCTTCCTGAGTAACAAGTGGTTTAAATTATTTAACAAGTGAATCCAGATGCTTATGGAAGCTGGTAATTGTTCATTTAAGGTTAAAAATTCATTTAATGAAAAATGACCTAAGGACTTTTAGACTCTACTCATATATTTAATATGATTGGGTCTGTCAATGGTCTTCAATATGATTGAATATGATTAGAGTGACTAAAAATATTATATGGATTATTCTGGTTAAGGAATTAATTTTATTATCATCTATTTAAATGTTTCGGTGAGATGGATGAAATAATGAAAGTTTTAATTAATATTATAAAAGTGTTGAGAATAGATAAACTAGGAATATGATGTATATGTTCTAGAACATTATATATAATAAAAGGAGATAAAATTTCAAAACTAGAAAAAGAAATATTGAAAAGTACAACTGTAATTATTCAAGAATCTATTTAATGTTATTTGAAATTTAAAGGTATTATCAGGAAGCATTAATGATTCCATACAATGGGATTATCTAAAATACCTGAAGGAATTTTTAAACTCTATGGAATTTTAATTTTAGGTATAAATGTTATAGAATTTTATTTTTTTATTTTTCATTGTATGTGATACTGAGTGTAGGTTTTACATGTTTTGTAAATATACCACATTTCAAAATCATTGTAAGAAATAAAATTATTATATTTTATAGTCATGTGATGAATTAAATATCCTCTGAATCAAAAATTTGAATGTAAGGAAGTTTATCAAGATTGGATTAATCTATGAAATCAAATTGTATCTTCATCTCAAATCTCTTATATGAAAATAGGTGTTAAAAACGTGTTGTCATGAACAACATGAGATGATAAATTGAATACACCGGGTATATTATTCATTGGATTCTATAACATTTTTTGAGAATAAAATATGGATAAAAGTGTTTTATCGAGGATAAAAGAGTTTTATCTAGGATAAAAGTGTTTTATCATGGATAAAAGTTTTAATTCATCTATTCTATAAACACATATAATTCAATATGAGATATACAAATAATAGGTTACTTGTTAGAAATTTATTCTAAACGGATGTAAGTTTTATTTCCTGAAACACAAAGTGGTTTATATTTTATTAGAAATATATTATGAATATTATATTGTATCTAAGAGAAAATTGGGAGTATGTTTGAACTTATATAAGTTCAAATTTAATAAATAAATTTTTGTAATAATTTATACTTAACTAATTCATCACCTAATATTCTAAAGAGTTAGAATATGTGACAGTAAATAAAAATATAAATAGCTACATTTTGTTACTATGAGAAAGTGAATATCATTATACCAGTCGAAGATCAAAAATTATTCTTCACTTAATTTCTATAAATTTTTAGTACATTCAATGATAAATGTACTTAAAGTGTTATATTTAGATATCATGAGAAATTAAAATTCATTTGATTTAATAAAAGGATTAGGAAACAATTGTAATGATAAATGTAAATGGATATATATGTTTACCATAATGAAGGTAATGTCACGTTATCCTAAAATAGTTTAGTACGTGCTAGATAAAAATGTAAATGGATACATTTACCTCAAGGAGAATGTTTTATGCCATAATTTCATAATTTATAATGTTGTTAATCTTAGAAAGGGTTCTAAGTAGACAACATTAGATAACATTTCAACATCTTATTTTATAAAGTCAAGGAGTTTGAATATAATTTCCAAGATATGAACTTAAGGAATATGGTTCCTAAATATCATCATTATTCAAACCTGTTTTCATTATAATTGTTAATCACTATGTGGTTAGTGGGAGTATTTTTTCATGCAGTCACATAGGGATGTAAAAAAATATATGGATGTAATTTTCAAAAAAAATTACTAAAGGAACAACATGAGAGTCATATAGAATCTATAAATATTAAACACATAATATATCATTTGTAATGGTTGTAAACATATCATGTTTTTATAATAAAATAAATCTCCATTTATCATTCATTCATGTGTGATGTAATTTATTTTCTATAAATGTTCAAATGACAAATATCCCCTCAAAGTAAAAATTTTTTCTTTTCCCTAATCTATGATCTTCTTGGAGTATTATGTGTTGTGATGATATGTAAATATTATCATTAATATATTCTTTTACTCATTACAAAGGATTTTATATGATATATATTGAATAGATTCATAAGGTTATAATTATAGGCTTATTACTTGGACCGGGTCACTAAATTATATCTCATGGAGTGTCATGTGGCCATAGATATATTTAAGAGTGCGTGATTATTATCAATCCTTCATACATGAGGTTATAGATATACCAAGCATGAGAACCATTATACTTTTATTACCTCATTATGAAAATGAACATGTGAACTTATCTAATATAGTGGAGGTTGAGTAATGTTTTTATTATCTCTTCTGTTGGAGTGAAACCAATATGGGATTTGTGAACTTTTATGACAAGAAAACACATCTTGACCATGATATAATTATAATGAAGAATTTTATGTACATTCTTAGATTAAATACAAGATGTGTGTTTAGCTACTTATATGATGGGCATGTGATGTACTCATCATTAATATGAATGACATGTGTTGTAGTCATCGACTTGGTCAGTCTATTTATGATAATCAAGAAAAGATTATTTTTTTATACTAGATTGAAATATTCCATATCTAGTAGTCAATTTATGTCATAGAAAAAGTAAATATATTATTAAATATTTGATATATATGATACAACTTGGGGTTACATGTTCATATATAGAAAGTATTATGTTCCATGGAGATCCCACCAGACCACTTAGTAGATTTAGTAGCCCAAATTTTTTCACGAGGTTGCTCTTTTCTTACATAGATTCAATAGGTAATTCATAGTTATTGTCAATGCTACCTAGGCATGCCGGGTCAGATAGTTAGGCCCTTGGATAAACATAATGTTGTGGTCAAAATGGTTTTTTAAAATAAATCGATTTTGATGAAATAGTATATCCAATAAAGTTGTGATGGATTCAAAAAGACTGGTGATGTTTTTCATAAATTCCTTATGTGATTTTAGTTCAAGTGGGAAAATTTTTGGATGTGAACTAAAATATGCATGCACGATATAAATGTACATATGAAAATGGTGCATGGATTATATATATATGATATATGATATTATATATATAGTGTATGTTTTATAATTCATAGGATGTAGTATTTTTCATGCATGTTATTTATGAATATAATGTGTGTGTGTGTGATATATATATATATATACTATTTATTAGTCATGAATGGTTTAATCATCAGTTAAAATTAATTATGAATAGATTAAAGGCTATATATTAATTCATTGAAAAAATTCAATTAATTATACTCAATAGACAAAAATATATATGATGCATTATAAAGTGAGAGCCTCAAGATTTGGCTATAAAATAGGATGATATCCTCTCTTTTTATGTGTGTGTTGTGTATGACCTCTTCTAAATCACTATCTTTCACAAGCATTGTTAATCTCACCTGAGAAGGTGTTAGTATACCTGTAGTTTATCAATAATCCTCGAAATATGATCGTAGATCCATTAACAGGTGTATTACCTCAATTTTAGGGTTATTTCGTTCACTAATTCTCATGATGTTTCTCAAACACTCTCTACGGAGTGAAGATGGAAACTATTATTGTTCATGAATTACAGGTACTCACCTTTTATATTATATATAAATTTTTTTCTTTAATATTGGTATGATTTTGTTTTGGGTTGTCTTCCAATGAAAAATTACATTGAATAATTATAGAAATTACATCAATAATTCCACAACATATGGAACCTTATCTTCTTTCATGAATCTTCTAATAGGTCTGAATAACCTTAGATGACTATTCAATGAAACATTGCTAGTCTCTCTAACTAACTTTTATTCATTTGGTTTCAACATTTACAAACTGGTATTGTCAATAAAATACCAAAACAAGGATTTCATATTCTCTAGTTAATATATCCCCAATACTTTGATAAAATGGGGTAACATTTCATGAAATAATTCACCTTATCATATTGTTTTCAATGATTGTTCTAGAATAAATTAAACAACTAGAATAAAGATTAACTAAAATATCTATTCTCTCCATGTCATTAGTGCACCAAATTATAATGAATATATGAGTGGAGTCTAAATTTATTCCCCACATTTTATATCTAACGATTTTGATACCCTGTGTGAATCATTTAAAACTTCTCATAAGTATCTTGATTCACTTGTTAAACAAATTCAATAGTTCTTTTGTTATGAATGGATTACTTTAAGAATATTTTATTTTCCTTCTTAATAATAATTTTTATGTTCCTATACCAATATCATAAGATTCATGTTTTGATATTATCCTATTAAGGATTAACCTAAAATTCATGTTTAATGATAATCATTCCATTTATCTACAACAAAATATATTATCAGATGAGTACCATGATTTACGATCATTTAATAAGGAATATTATTAAATGTGATACTCCTAAAATGATGACCCCTTTTAAAAAAATAATATCTATTATTTGGGAAAATATACATATATCACTAATATTGAGTTATCATTTATTTTTATCAATTCACTTATCTATATAGATATATAGTTATGTCAAATATATCATATATGAATCTTTGATAGTTGAGAGGACAACCCTGTACCCAATCTATCGTATGGATAAAATCAACTCTATTCCTCCAATGACCTAATCCTATTAAGGACTCCTAGCTAAGTGTAACCCAAATAAAATTACAATAAAGGGAATATGATCCTATTAGGGTGACCCATTACATTCTTTCCTTACACAATATAATCTAGGGGAACCCTGATTTTGCATGACCTACCTGATTGGATGATCGAGGTATTAACAAGCATTTTTTTTCAAAGGAATCGGAAACTTGTAATTTATAAAGAGTTTTTAATCTCACCATATTATCTCATGTTATTGTATTTACATGTATTCATGCTTCTAACTATTTGGTTTGATATCTTATTTCTTACCGCAAATCAATATGTTCAAACCTTATTGATGTCTAACTCTTTAAACATTTCATATCTACTGTTACTAACCCAAATTAATAAATCCATTATATCTATAAACATCAAAATTCATCCCATGATTAAGGTAAATACAACTCTTTTATGTAAATTCTAGGAATCAAGTGAAGTCAATAATCCCAATAAGTGAAATATTGGAGTGACAGATATTTAACCTTTCTTCAGAATGTATAGAAACTTGTTTTTTTAAGGGGATTTAATCTCACAATATTATCCCATTTTATTCTTCATACATGTATGCCTGATTTTGATGATTTTCTTTGCGATCTTATCCTTCAACCAAATCATTATTCTCAAACCATATTGATGTGTACCTCTTTACAAAGTGCATATCATGTGTTACTAACTCAAATTAAAATCCATTTATATCTACGCATACACATATGAAACCCATGTATAAGGTAAATAAAAAATCATTAATGTAAAGGATTAGAATCATATAAAATCCATAATACCTATAATACCAGGATTGGAGTGATATGCAGCAAACCCCCACTTTTTAAGAAAAGGTATATCTTTAAAACAATCAGCAGTCTAATACAAATTCCCTCTACCCGTGTATAATTTAATTAAAAGAGAATTCAATTTCATTATAACTTTAACACCTAATATGTATAAAATATAACCATCCTTTAAATTTTAGATCATAAAAAAGTATAAACCAAATTCTAGGAAAAAGGAAACTAAATCAATTATCATACCCAGAATATAACTCCTTAAATTCATATATAACTACTTATAAAAGAAATTTAACACTTTAAACTAAATCGTAAATCCATCAACAATATAAAAGATATAATTATGAATTTAGGAGGTAATGGATAAAAAATTCATCAATTTAAACATGAGATAAATTATCTATGAACAACTCATAAATAAAGCAACTATAAACACTTTATAATTTAGTAAATCATTATAGACATTCCATAATTAAATAAATATGAAAACATTATATTTTTATCAAATATGAATATTTTATAATATCCACTATAATAAAATTTACGTAATTATATTATATAAAATGAAAAATAAATATTTCATATTCTAATTCTATCATGTAAACAATTTACAAGACTTAAATATCATATATTTAATATTTTTTTTAAACCACTATCATATAAATTATTACTAATATTTTTGAATTGATTGAAATAATTTCTCAAATAAGGCCTTCGAATTTTAATATTTTAAATTAAATATTTTGAAAAATTCAAAATAATAAATATAAACGCCTTTATGATTTTACGTTATTTTTTAATTTATAAACATTTTTATAAATTAACCTTTTAATTTCCATATAAAAATTTTATATCTAAATCTTAATTAATACTATATAACTTGAAATGTGTATTTTAAAATTAGTAATTAATATTATAGAATATTTTAAATAAATGTTTCTCAAAAATATAATAAATAAATTATAATCATTTTGTAATTAATTAATTTATAAAAACAAAATAAGTTACATAAATATCCCAAAATACATTTCTTTCAAAATTTATAAACAATTTATAAATTATAAAACTCAATTCCTAATTGAAAATTAAAAAAATAATTTTATACTCTATCATATTCAACGATATACATGATTTGTAGGTCATGAATAAGTTCAAACCCAATACTGCATTACGTAGCACTGTCAATCATATATTAAAATTGATAATGTGTGTTGGGATGTATAAGAGTAACCCATGTCTTTTGATATTCAAAACTTATGATATGTATCAGTGTAATAATAACATATTGTGCAAGGTCCTATGTAGGATTAACTCAATGTTCACTAACACCTACAACTTACAATATGTCCATTGCGTAACAATTTCATACAAATTATCAATGGTATAACTTATCATAAGTCTCATTAACCTATATTGAATGAAACATTGATACCTAGGAATTAGGTTTTATAACAAAAATTATATAATAATAGTGATATGATTCCACATTTTTTATCACATTAAATGGTGATGTTGTAGTCTATAATTTCCAATATCATACAATATGATTTTTCAAAAAAGAATATTTATCATGGTATCACAGCTCATAAAATCTCATATTGTATAGAATGACCCTATCACAAATTGTGATATCATATATTGTATAAACATCCATAGTGAAATCTCTATGTTATTTTTTATGACCGCTAATTCGATACAAAACTAATATATGATATCATTATTTTAGAACAAGATTTATTGATTCATAAATTCTAGTAATGCTTTGATACCTCTTATTGGATTATAAGGATCAAAAAATACTCATTAAATGATATAATTTGATTAGAAACCTCAAATACCAAGATAAAACATGCATTATGTTTTAACCATGTATATATAAAATGATGAATATTGTGTGTTCCATACACCAAAGATAGTTGTCACTTTAATTTTCAATCACATGATTGAAAAATATAACTAAGAGGTGGACATTAGACACCCTCCCCAATGGTTTCTCCATGGGATAAACCTAATCACCTAACGCTTAAGAGAGATATTCCTCGCATTTATGGTATTCTAGTACCTCACAAGGAAATGGATGAAAAATAATAGAGCTTCAAGAGAATAATAGAATAAAAAATATCAAGGTATGCAGGAATATGGAACAATATCATAGTTACTTTCTCCTTATATATATATATATACAGGCTTTAAGGATACCACCAATCCTTTATGCATTAACTAATACATTGCATAATATATGATTTATGCTTCAATAATTTTTAAATTTATTATTTAAATGAAAACATGTATTCTCTCATATATTTCATCTTATGAAATGTTTAATAATAGCCAATTTGGAAGATAATATGAACATCAAATATTAACATTCAACTTCCTTTATCAATCATGGGATGATAAGAAAATTATACTTTATAATTCATTCAATAAAATGTATCAATGTCTTATATTATGATAAGCTTAATGTTGTTTCCTGAAATCTCTATTTTATGTCTTGTGATATACTCAAACTAATGGAATATGTCATTTCATAGTTTCTTTTATTATGTACTATAATACCTATATATCATACACTATTATAAATTCCAGTTTTAAATCATATTTAAAGAATAATTTCAAGAATATTTCCTTAGATAACAAGGTGTATATAGTCTATACTATGCGATAATTGTTTTTTATATGATCGATAACTTAACAAAATAGAATTAAGTACAAAAAATTCATTAACAGAAAAATTTGAAAACTTCATAATGTATACAGTGAATTATTTTCATGAAGAACTGGGTCAAACTTGGACTAAAACATAGTTTTTTAGTAGAAAATATATGGTGGTGGAGATGAAGGATACAAAAATAAAAATGAATATATATAAATGTTGATTATTATGTAGTGTATTAGTATAACTATCTATTTTGACATGTTTTTTCCAATCTAAGAAAAATTTATGTTATTTTATAAAATACATTATAAATTCATTTCATTGTAAACATTGAAGATGTCGTAGGACACAAATGGTTGTCAATAGTAGTTTACTCAATATCTAATTCACCTTTTATAATTTCAATTTGTAATTTAAAATATTCATCAATTGTTTTATGTTTTTCAAAATATAATGTAATTCAATGAAAACATAATCCATTAAAATTTAAGTGGAATCTTGAAACTGCAACAAAAAAATTGACCACTGTATAAGGATTTAATTTCCTAGTCAGTTTACTCATGTATATATATAATTTTTAACACTAATTTATCTCTAAAATTGTAGTTCTAAATTGCTTTAAGTTTTATCATACAATATAACAAATATATAATGGATAAATAAAATGTAATAAGTGGTAATATTAATAAATGATTCATTAAATTCACATATATATATGTGTGTGGTGTTAAAGTGGTTGAAGGGGTTTTATTTGACATAACATAGTGTAACAAATATAAAAACTTTTATAAGTAGTATGTTTAATATATGAACGTCTAAATTTATCTATACATTAAATGTTAAACTATGTGAATCATTTTCTTACAGCCCACACAACTAGATTTGTTAACCAATTTTTTAATAGTGAGAACTTTTATAAATGAAAAAATCAATTTACTTGAAAATCTGTAGTGAAATAAGTTGATGGTTTTTACTGAAACAAACTTAAATTATCAATTATACAAACTGCTAAAAGTAGGAATCTGAAAAGGTGATGATATAAATTTACCTCTACTTGTGTTACTAAATTCATTTAAGGTTCTCTATATAACATAAATAACTATTTTATTTAACATTATTTTTTAAAAATGGTAACATTAACTATTGAATATGTAATTTTTTTTATTCTATGTGTTTTAATAACATTCATATAAATTTTCCTATGTTATGGAATCCATTAGAATAAAAAATTAATTTAAGTAAATTTGGTTTCATCGCTACTAAATTGAGTGCATAGATGTATTTTAAGAGTTCGTACCAACCTAATAGAGAAATAATTACTTGTTGTTTAATCAATTACTTTAAATTTCAGATTTTTTATCTAAATAACATCTCAAATTATCACCTCATTTTTTATGTTTTTTCTTGAATGTAGAATGTATTATAAATCTATTGTTACCATTAAAATAATTGGTATTTTCTATTAATGTTTCAATCCTTCCTTTTTATGAATGAAAATCACTTATATTTGAGAAGTAAATGTTGTAACCTCAATTTATCTTACATGACATCATCCACATTTGAATTCATATTTTGGAAAGTTATATATACCATCTTATTATTGTATGTTTTTCATCTTCATCTACATTAATACTCATCTGTCAACTATAAAAATGATTCATTTCATTATTTTCTATCTCCTTAAAATATGTTCTTCTCAAATTGGTCTCTCATCAATTTGATAAAAATTATAACATGCCAACATATATAGCTGACAAACTCAATTTTCAGACAAGAACCACTATGCCAGAAACACCATTTAATGATGATTTTTTGGGATTTAGTGGTGGTTTAAATTATCATGAAATATTATATCAATGATTATTTCATAATACTTTTAAAATAATATTCTCAATAATTTCGTGGTGATTTTTTTGTGGTGGTTTTTAAAGTTTAATTCCATTTTTCTATTTTGAATTTTTTATCAAAATACATTATAAAATATTTATCGATGGGTTTTAATGTTTATGTTTTAAAAAAATTGTTTTTTTATTTTTTATTTATAGTTATTTATAGTTTTTAAAATATGTTTGTGTATAGTAATCTTTGACCCTATTATCCCTTGGCTATTTACTAAGTCTTTTTCACTCCACCAAACTCTTCATGCGGTGACTAAAAAAACATCAATGTACTTATATATATACAGATAACTACATGTAAATATGTATGCATGTCAGTGTGTTGGTGTTAATTAATAATTTATAAATTCACACATATAAATATCTATATATACACACACACACATACAGATGTAAATAAATATACATATTTTATTACCCCGAATATTTTATTAGTAATCCCTTCTTTATGATTTTAAGGATGTAAAGTATACATGTAAATTGTGGAAGTGTTTGGAGAACATATGGAGTGTTTTGGGGATTTTATATAGGTGCACCATTGGTTAATGGTTTTGGAAAACCATAAAACACTGTCAGGATACCATGTATAGGGAGACATTGGAAAAAGGGACGGTACACGAGTGGCGCACAGTTTTTCTAAATCCTAATTCTGCAAATTAGAAATAGTGCGCTTTGTAAAAGTTGTTGTTCTTTTTGAGATGGTCGATTTAGAATGGTTGGTGAATGGTCTAGAAACCATGTGAGATGACTATTTGATGTTCACCCTTAAGTTAGTGGATGAAACATGGTTGACACACAATTTTCCTAACCATGCAACTAAACCATGCGAGAAAAAGAAACTAGATCCTAAAAAAGTGGATATATGTCATTTTTATGTTTTAATGCCTCTTTATCCCCAAAAAAGGAACTAAATCTTTATTTTACCCTATCAATGTTCATGGATGGTTCTCCCATTGAATTAGGATTGTTCTAAATCCATTTCTAGGGGCGTTGAAGCTTTCTTCTTGCGGTAATTCGTCATTCTTGGTAGTTCTTGATGAATATTCTTAGATATAAATCTCTCTTTATATCGATTTCATAGATATCTTCTTTTTGTGGGTATATATAAGGTTTTGGATGAAAAATATGATGATTTTTTGTATTTTGAAGATAGGGGAAGTGATATAAGGAGGGTTTCTGAAGATTTAACCTTGCTTTGTGACCGTTCTTCGTGTCGTTCTTCATATCTTCAATAAAATTCAAGGTATGTGGATTCAATATCGACTCCTATACATTATAACATTAAGTATTTGTTTAAAACTTATTTCCTTGATTTAAATATATTTTTTATTCACTGTGGAATTTTTAAAAATAATATCTAGAGTGATAGTTTGTTGAAATTGGGAAATTTGGTGTGCTATTGGAAAGTGTTTTGATAACAAGATTTTAAAATGATGATTTCAAAATAATGTTTGGTTTTGTTGCATGTATAAAAAAAAATATCTATAAAAAATTGATTTTTTATAGAAATGGATCGTATAAACATGCATTTGGAATGGGTTTGGTATTATTTTGTGGCATGGGTTGATATGCATTAGGATAGATAAGGGAATTAAGTACCCTCATCAAAAGGTTGGGATAGATATGGGCATGAAGTACCACCATCAAAGTCGTCCACTAAGTGATGGATTAGTTGAAGGATGAATCATCCCTTGCGAGTATAGAGAGGTCAATGGATTACATGCATGATAGTATGCATGGAATATGGTAAAGAATGGGTGATGCCATAGAGGAATGTTAAATGATTCAAATAATTGTTTATGTAATTTCCTTGGAAAACTATTTTAATGTGAAATGATAACTCTGATATATACGATAAAAATATTTTAAAGGTGTTTTATATAAAATCTTTTAAATATTGTAAAAACATGTTATTTCCTAGTGGCGTGATATGGGAATTCATTTGGGGGAAACTACTGAGTTTTAGTACTCACCCATAATTTGGCAGTTTGGTGCTTTTTAGATATCTTCTGTCAAGATATGGAAAAAGGTAAATTATCACACATATTTAGTACTAATTATTATTCATGGGTTTTTTGTGGAGTTGGATCTTGGATCATGTGGAGATTTGGATTCCTGTTGTTTTCTTTGAGTTTTAATAGTTTGTCTTTCGTTGTTTACGTTGATGTTAGTTTTTCTTCCACTGTGGTGATATTTGGTTGGTTCGGAGATAAATGATATGTTTGAGTTGTATTACATTTTTATTATTAATAATTGTAGAGAATCGAAGAATAACGTACATGTAAATTACATTACTTTTGCGGAATACTTAGTACATAACAAAAACACACACACAAGGACCGTAATAGTTTAGTGTCTTTGGAAACTCGGAATATAATCTTCTAATCGTGGTGAAAGATCTTCAACATCTCCAATAAATATATTCTTTTTTTATACCTAAAAACTTTCTCTATATCCTGGGGAAAATAAAACATAAAAGGGTGATCTCAAATGCTTAGTAAGGGTAAACAAAAGAAATATCAATCACATCATATTCATAAGAACATAACATTTAGGAAATCATAACCTGCAAAAGAAATCATAATTTCATAACATGGGATAAATCATGGCAGTGAAATGTAATCACAATAATCATAAATTAAAACATGAAACTTTTTGGCATACACACATAATCATAGAGAATCATTTCTTATTAGTCAAGAATCATTTCCAAGACTATCTTAGTGGACAAAGTCCCTTTCTGAACCGAGTTCACTCCTCGTTTCAGTCATGTTTTACTGAACCGGTATAACCTAATGTTCCAGCCATTTCTATCTCATGAGATAAAAAATCTTTACCCAATGCATTGGAGGGAGATATAGGTCCCACCTATCTCATAATTATACCATTCTTATGTGTGCCACAAAATCATAAATCATACATCATTGCATAACCCATGTAATAAAAATGGGAATCTTATACATCGTGACATCATCAAACAATTCATATAAGATAAAGGAATTCATAAAAATAATTCCATCACAAAATAATCAAATAAATGTAATAATAGGGATAAAAACAGAACCCTTTATTATGTTAGATGGAAAATAATTTTGATAAAATATTTGAACTCCATTCTTGAGGAAAATATCCTTTCTACTTCAAAAACATTTTCCTTTCTTAACATGTCATACAATTTTAAACTAAAAGAAGTTTATTAAAAATAAACTTGAAAACTTGTAAAGGAATATTCTTGTAAATAATGTTTTAAAAATCCATTCATGCCGTATAAGTTTAAAAAAACATTTTTCTCGTACTTTTGTCAGAAAAGTCAAAAAGTACCTCATACGAAAACCGACAAAATATTCCTTTCATATCTTTTACTAAAAACTCACCGAAGGGTAAAATTGGATTTAAACAATTGAAGGTGGATGGAAACAATAGTACATATTGAGGAAACATGGATGTGGATGATAAAATACACCCTAGAAAATACCAAAGTATAAACAATCTCGGATAAAAATGAGATTGTGATATTTTCCCTTACCTTAGGTCCAATTTGCTTCGTAAGTGTCCGAACCTCCTGCATAATGATTTAAATAATGTTATTGACTTTTTCCAGAATCATATTCATTTTTATTATATCATATATGTTTCACTTATGACTTTATATTTCCCATTCTTTTGTAAATTCCATGTTAAATCAGCGTTTTGGGTAAAATCATTTTATTTATCGTATGTGTTTCGACTTGTCGTTCTTGATATTATTACTTATATCCTGATTTACATAATTCCAGAATTTAAAACATGATTTATATATAATATATATTCATCATATACATATATAAATTATAGATCGATAAAAGGAATGAAATACACCGTTCATGGAGACGGTAGACCGTACGTACGCATGAACGATGTTTTCGTTTCCCTTTTGAATTGAATGGAATTAAGTAAATGACATACATATATATATATATACATTAATCCAGTATCATTATTATGTCATATATTTCATTATTATTCATTATATATACTTTACAATCATTCATGAATGGTTAACATGGAGAGTGAATCTCATCGCGTCGTGGAGACGGTAGTCCGTATGTACGCACGAGCGATGATATCGTTCTCATGATCGTGGGACTATATTGGAGTGTATGTATACTATTTCAGAATCAATATCACTTTAAAATAATCATATATAGTTATTATTTACACCATTATATCCATCCAAGTAAGGTGGTGGTGTAAAATAGATTACACCACGGCGTGGAGACGGTATTCCGTACGTACGCAAGCGCGGTGATTTCGTTTTCCGTAGGATGGATAGGTGGTGAAATAGGGTTGTCTAATACTTATAATATTATATCAGTATATGAGTGATACTGATGTTATTACATCATAAAGAAACAACCTATGATGAATAAGTGGAAGAAGAAATAAAGTTAAAAGTATCGGTAACGGACATTACCTCTTCTTTAAAGAGCCTCTTTGAGTCCTCTTCTTAGGGCACTAAATTTGGTCTTTGAAGAAGACCAGGACCTCTAGGATGTTTCTAGGGAATTGGATAAGGGAATTTGGCTAGGGTTGGACGAGCTTGAAGGCTCAATGTGGTGTGATGAAGAGGGGGAGGAGAGGGGCACCTTTGGAATAACAAAAACTATTATTTTATTATAAAGTCAAATTCGGTTTTTAATAGCTCCAAATTGATATATTCATAAGCTAAGTGGGGTAGGGGTCGAAATGTTCTCATCCAATAGAATTTAGACATGCTTAGGTATCAATTCTAACCTTATCATTTAGATTTAACGTTAAGTTAGATAATTTATCTTTTACCGTGTCTTCTTGTTTTCTTACACTATAAGGTTAATAAACTTACTATATCAAGGCAAAAGAACCCCAAGTTGTTTATTATTAATATATATAACCTTATCTAAGTCATTTGACCGAAACATAGATTTTTAGGAATAAAATAACAATTACTAATTTAATATTTGTTTTAAAAACTATTTTATGTCAATTTTGACACTATTTAGTAATTGATTTTTTTGAAAATCATAACAGAATGATTAGTTCTAACCAAGTTACTTAAATCAATAGTAACATGTCATATTAACCTATAAAATTATTTAAATTAATAAAAAGTCTTAAATTACATTTATTTGGGTATTTATAACATCAATTATGTCAATATTTCATTAATAAGATAATTACTGCATCATCTTCGTGTCATACTAAATGATAATTATTTAATCCCTAAAAATTCTAAATAAATTCCTATGATGTAGATAATTGTATTAGATTTCTGGATACTATTTATGTTCGAAGTTTCATTAAGTTTATCACCAAATTAAAATTATTATACTTATAAGATTTAAGAAAGTGACATGTTGTCACATTCTTTGGTTTTAATAATAATTAAATTATTTTCATGCACAAAAGTCCATTAAATGAATCTAATCCAACCCTTAGGTGATATGGGTCAACTTTTAGTCATCCAATTGGATTTTGGAAGGTGTTAGGGTAATTTTATAATATTATATTTACCCTTAATTACTCGATTTACCTTTAATTATGGGAAATAAAATTTACCGTAGTTACTATTCATAATTCCCAAAAATAAAAAGTAGCATATTAACATAATTTGACCCACTGATTCCAAATATGGAATCCATTTTTTCAAATTCAATACACAAAAGTTGCAGAAATTAAATTAAAATTAATCTCGTTGTCGAAAGAAAATGGGTTTTTCTTTAAAATATTGCAAAAGATTGAATTGATTTAACCTACGAATTTAATGTAAAATCAATGATAATGACATACATTATATTAAATTGTAAAAATATATTCTATTTATACTTGAAAACCATTCAATATTATAATTTAACCATATAAATTATTACGATGGAAAAAGTTGATTTTAATTAAAATATAGCGTGTTTTTACTATTCATCAAAATATGAAAGTTACCAGAATAATATGAAAAATTTATCCAAAGTAAATTTTTATTTCTTGATTCCAAAGAAGAATTTAATTTTGTCAAATTGAGCTTATAAACATGTCAACAAATAGATTTAAATTGGATGCGTCATCAAAAGGCGGCAAAACTGCATTTTTTAAAAAAATACTTATTTTTCCCGAAAGATATATTTTGTTCTTATACCATGTTCTAGAAAATGTGTAAGATGAATAATAATGTTATAAAATTCAAAATTCAGTTAATACTATTCATAATGGCTAGTTCATAATAATATTATAAAAATATATCGTTGTTTAGTAAAACCCGATATTGCGTACAACACACGCTATCAAGAAAGGTCGTGATTGCATGTAATACAAGCCAAGTCAGGGTTGAGTGTTGTGCAAGAATCCTTCGTTGTTTCATATAACAGAATCCAACCATATTTCATTTATACATTGAATATATATATATATACACTCAATGGTGCGTAGAATAACTATTATCAAAATTGTGTGTAACACGATCCAAGAATAGTGTTGCGTATACTGCAAGCTAATACGGTGTTGCGTATAGCGCAAGGTAATATTGGTGTAGCATACAACACAAGTCATTAATGAAATTAAAAAAAACATTTTTCATAAAATCTAGAGGTGTTACATTCTACCCCCCTTAAAATGAATTTCACCCTTGAAATTCATCGTGGTTATAAATGGTTTACTACTCGAAAGTTTCTTTAATATAAATCTACATCATAAAAAGGAATACAAAAACTTGGCTTTAAAAACTAAAGTACGAAATGTAACGGTTACCCAAATTAACTCATCACTGGGTTTCCATGTAGGAGAACATAGGTGAAAATATGGTTATGGAAGAAAAATCTAACCATCAAGTTCCGATGGAGAGTGGTAGAGAACATGGCTATGAAAAAACCAGCAATCACAAAGCCATAAATTTGTAATGATCTAAGGTACTATATGATTCATTAGATATAAGAGCACTAGGACAACATTTTTGGTTTTCAAGATCATTTCCCTAATGTTGATGAAATTGGAATTTGAAGAATACTTTCGTGATTTTGGTACAGTGTCACCGTTGGTCGTTCTTTGGACAATTTCCACTTCATCTCATAATGAAATGATGTTGAATTTGTCATTCGTGATGTGTTAGCTGATCATGTGATAGAATGATGGGTCATTCAATCTGTATCAAACAAAAGGTTAGAAAAGTTATCAAAAAATACATAAGTCCATCTATAGTGAGATTAAACATATATGGTTTCTAAAATGGACTTATACTTCATATATCATACTTCTTAATATAATAAAACTAGTTTCTACTAAATAGGGACTTCCTGTAGGCTAGTGGTAGGCGATAAAGGCCAATCACACTTCAGTTGTGGGTTCGATTCCCACAGCCTTGTCTGACGCGATGGGCTGTCACCCATCCTGCAGGTTGTCCTTTTTCTAAAACTATATTACTATAACATCCCATCAATAATACCAAAAAAAGTTCTATCATTAAACAATACTAACTTATGTCTAACATAATCCATTCCAATCTTTAATCTTATCCAAAATAATACTGTCTAATCTCATATTATAGTGAAAACGATTACCAAAGAGTTCAAAAAACTAGCATTGTTAATACCATTGTTGATCCCCATATATCATGAGATATGTCTTGTTGGTCACATTCCAAACTTTCAAAGGCCTTAATAATGTATTCTCTTGAAAAAAAATGAATACCCGTTGAACCTTATTGAAAACATGAATGCTGTTAAAAGTTTACTCTTTCCACATACCAAAATCCTCAAAATTCTATATACTCAAACCATGATATCACTTAGTCCTTATATCAATCATGAGCTCATGAATACTGTCAAACATTTCATTTTTCCATATCCCTTCATTATGTGCATATCATCTTTTTTTCCAAAAATATCTCAATCACTTTCCATGGTTACCGGTACCATAAAATTATTGAAAACCACAATAGACCAATACATAAATATTCCAATATTCCACGATACTATATACAACATTATTTTGGAATCCCATTACATAAACACTAAATCATTCCACCACATTGTTTTCATATTCAACATTGCCAATGGTGATCGCATGTGACTTCCCTTTGTCCTTTGCCTTAAGTGGTTGCTCATGTCGATCATCACTAACCCTTGGATTAGGGAATTTATTAGCATAATGCCCCATTTCCTTACACTTGAAGCATTGAAGTGTAGTAGGTTCATTCTTTGTATCCCTTCCTTTGTTTGCATCATTAAACATCTTCTTCCTATCATTGCGGCATTCAAATGCCCGATGACCTTCCTTTCCACATTTGAAACATTTACTTGTCCCTTTAAGACAATCTCCACCATGCTTCTTTCCACACTTTGAGCATAAGGAAACATTCATCTTCTTTTCACCATTATTCTGAGATTTCTCCTTGAACTCCATCTATCATTTCTTGTCAAAACTATGAGATGGATAAGTAACACCAACTTCCATTTCTATCTTGATAGCACAACGCACAATTTATTCACAGCTACTGAAGTCTCTTATAGCTAATTCCCTTTGAATATTTGGTTTTAAGCCACTGAAGAATCGATAAATTTTACTTTCAGGTTGGATGATAAATCCAGATGCATACCTTTCAAGCCTTGTAAAATTCGCTTCGTATATACCAATAGATTCATCATCCTTTTTCTTTAGTTCAAGAAATTCCTTCTCCATCTTTGTTCAAAGAATACGAGGGAAGTACTTATTGAAAAATAAGATCTTGAACTCGTCCCATTCCATGGACTAAATTTCATCTCTTGGCCTCGTATTATTGATAAGATTCCACCATTGATCAGCATCACCTTCCAAACGATACACTGCTAAGATGACTTTATCGTGTTCAGAACATTGAAGAACTGAAAATATCTTTTCAGTAGTACTGATCCATTGTTCAGAAACAAGTGTATCAGAAGACCCACTGAAAGAAGGTGGACGTTGCCTCATGAAGGACTCAATAGAATATTGTTCCCTTCTCTACTCATTTGGAAGTCCAGAATGATTCATAGCTTGTGTAAGTATAGTAATAAGATTTTTCACTCCATCTCCCATAACATTTGTTTGTTCAGGAGGACAATCATTGCATTGTCCATTACATTGATCAACAAGGTTCCTTCGGGTTCCAGCCATCGTCTAAAACCCAAAAAGAATAGTGTGAGAGGCAAAAATCATGCAAGGGAAAACAACATTATAAAGGGGGAGTACCTTCAATATCTAAAATCATAGGATTAATTATATGATCGTTAGCGTAATTATAGGACTATAACCTATACATATACTTAACCATAGGGACATCCCTAGACATACCTTAGAAATGTTATTAGGGATCTCACTAAAGTTCTCGCATCCTAGTTTCCAAAGATTGACTAAACTTTTCCTCTGATACCAACTGTAGAGACTCGAAGCTTAACGTACATGGAAATTACATTACTTTTGCAGAATACTTAGTACATAACAAAAACAGACACACAAGGACCGTAATAGTTTAGTGTCTTTGGCAACTCGGAATATAATCTTCTAATCGTGGTGGAAGATCTTCAACATCTCCAATAAATATCATCTTTTTTTTATACCTAAAACCTTTCTTAATATCCTGGGGAAAAGAAAACATAAATGGGTGAGCTCAAATGCTCAGTAAGGGTAAACAAAAGAAATATCAATCACATCATATTCATAAGAACATAACATTTTGGAAATCTTAACCTACAAAAGAAATCATAATTTCATAACATGGGATAAATCATGGCAATGAAATGTTATCACAATAATCATAACTTAAAACATGAAACTTTGTGGCATACACACATAATCATAGAGAATCATTTCTTATTAGTCAAGAATCATTGCCAAGACTATCTTAGTGGACAAAGTCCCTTTCTGAACCGAGTTCACTCCTCGTTTCAGTCATGTTTTACTGAACCGGTATAACCTACCGTTCCAGCCATTTCTATCTCATGAGATAGAAAATCTTTACCAAATGAATTGGAGGGAGATATAGGTCCCACCCATCTCATAATGATACCATTCTTATGTGTGCCACCAAATCATAAATCATACATCATTGCATAACCCATGTAATAAAAATGGGAATCTTAAACATCGTGACATCATCAAACAATTCATATAAGATAAAGGAATTCATAAAAATAATTCCATCACAACATAATCAAATCAATGTAATAATAGGGATAAAAACAGAACCCTTTATTATCTTAGATGGAAAATAATTTTGATAAAATACTTGAACTCCATTCTTGAGGAAAATATCCTTTCTACTTCAAAAACATTTTCCTTTCTTAACATGTCATACAATTTTAAACTAAAAGAAGTTGATTAAAAATAAACTTGAAAACTTGTAAAGGAATCTTCTTGTAAATAATGTTTTAAAAATCCATTCATTCCATATAATTTTAAAAAAACATTCTTCTCGTACTTTTGTCAGAAAAGTCAAAAAGTACCTCGTACGAAAACCGACAAAAGATTCCTTTCATATCTTTTACTAAAAACACACCGAAGGGTAAAATTGGATTTAAACAATTGTAGGTGGATGGAAACAATATTACATATTGAAGAAACATGGATGTGGATGATAAAATACACCCCAGTAAATACTAAAGTATAAACAATCCTGGATAAAAATGAGTTTGTGATATTTTCCCTTACCTTAGATCCAATTTTCTTCGTAAGTGTCCGAACCTCCTGTATAATGATTTAAATAATGTTACTGACTAATTACATAATCATATTCATTGTTATTATATCATATATGTTTCACTTATGACTTTATATTACCCGTTCTTTTGTAAATTCCATGTTAAAGCAGCATTTTGGGTAAAATCATTTTATTTATCGTATGTGTTTCCACTTGTCGTTCTTGATATTATTACTTATATACTGATTTACATAATTCCAAAATGTAAAACATGATTTATATATAATATATATTCATCATATACATATATATATTATAGATCGATAAAAGTAATGAAATACACCGTTCATGGAGACGGTAGACCGTACGTACGCATGAACGATGTTTTCGTTTCCCTTTTGAATTGAATGGAATTAAGTAAATTACATACATATATATATATATATACACATAAATCCAGTATCATTATTATGTCATATATTTCATTATTATTCATTATATATACTTTACAATCATTCATGAATGGTTAACATGGAGAGTGAATCTCATCGCGTCGTGGAGACGGTAGTCCGTACGTACGCACGAGCGATGATATCGTTCTAATGATCGTGGGACTGTATTGGAGTGTATGTATACTATTTCAGAATCAATATCACTTTAAAATAATCATATATAGTTATTATTCACACCATTATACCCATCCAAGTAAGGTGGTGGTGGAAAAATAGATTACACCACGGCGTGGAGACGGTATTCCGTACGTACGCACACGCGGTGATTTCGTTTTCCGTAGGATGGATAGATGGTGAAATAGGGTTGTTTCATACTTATAATAAAATATCAGTATATTAGTGATACTTATGTTATTACTTCATAATGAAACAACCTAATAAGAAGAAGTGGAAGATGAAATAAAGTTAAAAGAATCGGTAACAGACATTACCTCTTCTTTAAAGCGCCTCTTTGAGTCCTCTTCTTAGGGCACTAAAATTGGTCTTTGGAGAATACCAGGACCTCTATGATGTTTCTAGGGAAGTGGAGAATGGAATTTGGCCGGGGATGGCCGAGCTTAAAGGCTCAAAGTGGTGTGATGAAGAGGGGGGGAGGTGCCCTTTTATAAGGGAGGAGAGGGGCACCTTTGGAATAACTAAAACTATTATTTTATTATAAAATCAAATTCAGTTTTTAATAGCTCCAAATTGATATATTTAAAAGATAAGGTGGGTAGGGGTCGAAATCGTCACATCCAACAGAATTTAGACAAGTTTAGGTATCAATTCTAACCTTATCATTTAGATTTAACTTTAACTTAGATAATTTATCTTTTACCGTGGCTTCTTGTTTTGTTACACTATAAGGTTAATAAACTTACTATATCATGCCAAACGAACCCCAAGTTGTTTATTATTTATATATATAACATTATCTAAGTCATTTGACCGAACCTTAGATTTTTAGGAATAAAATAACAATTAATAATATAATATTTGTTTTAAAACTATTTTATGTCAATTTTGACACTATTTAGTAATTGATTTTTGTGAAAATTATAACAGAATGATTATTTAGAAACAAGTTAATTAAATCAATAATAACATGTCATATTAACCTATAAAATTATTTGAATTCATAAAAAGTTTTAAATTACATTTATTTGGGTATTTATAACATCAATTATGACAATATTTCATTAATAAGATAATAACTGCATCATCTTTGTGTCATACTAAATGATAATTATTTAATCCTTAAAAATTATAAATAAATTATTGTGATGTAGATAATTGTATTAGCTTTCTGGATACTATTCATGTTTGAAGTTTAATTTTAGTTTATCACCAAATTAAAATTATTATACTTATAAGATTTAAGAAAGTGACATGTTGTCACATTCTTTGGTTTTAATAATAATTAAATTATTTTCATAGACAAAAGTCCATTAAATGAAACTAATCCAACCCTTAGGTGATATGGGTCTACTTTTAGTCATCCAATAGGATTTTTGCAGGTGTTAGGGTAATTTTATAATATTATATTTACCCTTAATTACCAGATTTACCTTTAACTATGGTAAATAAAATTTACCGTAGTTACTATTCATAATTCCCAAAAATAAATAGTAGCTTATTAATATAATTTCGACCCACTGATTCCAAATATAGAATTCATTTTTTCAAATTAAATACACAAAATTTGCAGAAATTAAATTAAAATTAATACCATTGTCGAAAGAAAACGGGTTTTCCTTAAAATATTGCAAAAGATTGAATAGATTTATCCTACGAATTTAATGTAAAATCAATGCTAATGACATAAATTATATTAAATGGTAAAAATATATTCTATTTATACTTTAAAACCATTCATTATTATAATTTAACCATATAAATTATTGTGATGGAAAAGGTTGATTTTAATTAAAATATAGCGTGTTTTTACTATTCATCAAAATATAAAAGTTACCAGAATAATATGAAAAATTTATCCAAAGTAAATTTTTATTTCTTGATTCCAAATAAGAACTTTATTTTGTCAAATTTAGGTTATAAACATGTGAAAAAATTGATTTAATGTGGGTGCGTCATCAAAAGGTGGCAAAACTGCATTTTTTTTTAAAATACTTATTTTACCCGAAAAAATTATTTTGTTCTTATACCATGTTCTAGAAAATGTGTAAGATGAATAATAATGTTATAAAATTCAAAATTTAGTTAATAATATTCATAAAGGCTAGTTCATAATAATATATCGTTGTTTAGTAAAACCCGGTATTGCGTACAACACACGCTATTGAGGAAGGTCGCGATTGCATGTAATACAAGCCAAGTCAGGGTTGCGTGTTGTGCAATAATCCTTCATTGTTTCGTATAACAGAATACAACCATATTTCATTTATACATTGAATATATATATATATATATATATACTCAATGTTGCGTAGAATAACTATTATCAAAATTGTGTGTAACACGATCCGAGAATAGTGTTGCGTATACTGCAAGCTAATACGGTTTTGCGTATAGCGCAAGGTAACCTTGGTGTAGCATACAACACAAGACATTAATGAAATTAAAAAAATATATTTTTCATATAATCTCAGGGTTTTACAATAAGGGAGTGTTCATTTTGGTTATGGTTTATTGGTTGTTCATTTATATTCAAGGTAAAGTCATACCTCAAATCATAAATGATGCCCTCATTATTTATTTACATCCTTTGGCATCTTGGGGATGTCTATTAAGGCCAAGTATCATTCTTCCTTCCTTCTCAAGCCAATGAGAAGTAGAGGGATGTTACAAGTGGTATCATCTTCTTCAGTCCTTGACCAAAAAATGTTCATCAGTCATGTCTTTCTTTATGTTGAATTCATTCTTGTATATTCCTTGAGTTGATATCATAGAAAGGAGTTAAATTTTCAGAATTTGAAATGTAGAGCATAAAAACGATGTAGCTAACATTTTTTTCTAAACTTCATGTTACTGTGGTATTGGTTACATAATTTTTTTGGATATGGTTATAGGATTTGGAATCACATTTTCATGGGTTTATCCAATTAGAATAGCATGAAACATATTAGATAAATGACTTCCCACTAGGAGTGAATACATCATTTTGAGTAATGATCTATGATTTTGTGAAAAAGTATTTATTTTGGAACAAATTTAAAGTTTTTTCAGACATTATATTTTGAAAAATGTATGAAATTGTGTTTTTGAACATGGTTTTTTTTTCAAAATAAGGGTTAATGTTTTCAAAAATGTATGAACTTGTAAAAAGTTGATTTTGGAAAGCAATGTTGTGGACTATATAGTGATAGAATTTGGAATTTTATAAGTCTTAAATTAATAGATATTGAGACTTATGGTGTTCATTCTCTATATAGAAATGGCACCTATTAGACATTTTACAAACCAACCAAATGGAGTTGTGGAGAATGTGGTTAAACCTGAGCAATAGGTGAACTGACATCTAGTTCAAATTATCGACCAATCATTTCAGTTTGTAGACAAAGAGAACCATAGGGATGATACATGGAAAGTGGATCATTCCATCCAGTTCTAGAAGAAAAATCCTCTCATATTTTGGGGTAATTCATGACCATAAAAGTTGAAGGTGTTTCTAAATATAATGAATTATATCTTCGATTTCATCAGCACACCATTGAAGCAAAAAGTGAAGACAGATACATATATTATAGAGGATATTTCATGTTATTGGTGGGACCTAGCTGTGTAGGATAATCTGTATTAAGGCCTTAGTTGGATGGATTTTTAATAATTTTTCAACAATCAATTATATCCATGTGGGTTTGTGATCCAAAAGAACGATAGACTTCTTCATACTGAATTATGAAAATCTCTATATCAATGAGTATGTAGCTAAATTCATGAATTTAGTTCAATTTTCACCCAAAGTATCTACTCGTGAATCCTTGAAGGCACAAATCATTGAATCATGGATGAGACAGTAGATTCACTCAAATATAGTTGTTCTTTGTATTATCGATTATACAGATATGGTGAACATAGCGATAGTTGATGAATAGTAAATATTAGGAGCTATGGGATGAATAAATTTTTTGATACCCACAAAATATTGTGGGAACTCTAATGATGCGACAAAGAGGAAGAGGGACACTTATTTCCAATGTGGGCACCTAAATCAAAATCAAACAGCTAGATCAGTGAACCTCCCTCTATGACTCAAGAGAAAATTAGGATGTTTCCAATGCGGTTCACTTGATCACATTATGTGAGATTTTATACCTCAACCAATATCATGCCACAACTAAAACTAGATGGGAATATTTATTGTTATTGTCATAGTCATTTGAGGTCAGGTGCTCAAGAATCATCTTAGGTATCGTAGGCATCGTATGCTTCGACAAGGTGAGGGAAGTGAACTCAATCTCAATAGAAGAATAGAGCTATCCATTGTGATTCTAAGAATACCATGAATCCCCATGTAGGGAAATATAAAGAGGACATCAATGAGTAGAGTGTTGCAAGAAAACTATTATATAGAGCTGAATAGTTTATGATGAATGATCAGTCTGGAACATCTAAGATGATATGTATAATTCTTTTAAATTATACCATTATACAAGTGTTGTTTGATATTGGTGAGTTTCATTCCTTGTTTTTCTTGTACTCTTGATTTTATGATTTTAAAACATGTGATGATACCATATATAGTAAAACATCAAACTATTCTTGGGAAAAGAGAATTTCAAGCATTTGTGTGTGGAGAATGTTTTATAACTATTGAGGGAGTTGAGATTAAATGGGATTTCTCAATTCTATAAATGGATGTTTATGATATAATCATAGGTATCGATTTTTTAACAGCATTCAAGGATCAAATTGACTATTATAGAATAACAGTTAGTTTCACTACTGAGGATGGCGTCAAGCATCTCTTTAAAGGAGAAAGGGATGTAAAGACAGGTTCAATAAGATTGTTAGTACCAAAAGATGGAACAATCTCTTATCAGTTGGCTATGTTTTCTTTAGAATCGATTGAATAGATTGAGAATATTAGTATTCTAGTGGTGTTGGATCAGTTTCTAGATGTTTTTTTCTAAAAACCTCTTAGGTTTACAACATATAAGGGAATTGGGGTTTATGATTGATCTCCACCTGGCGACTAGTACATTCTCACTTCTACCTTATAGGATGGTACCAATATAATTAATGGAGTTGAAAGTGAAGTTAGAGGAACTGGAAAGAAGGGTTTTCATTTGTATGAGAACATCTCTATGGAAATCACCGGTCTTGTTCATCAATAATGCAGATGGAACTCTATGGTTGTGATTGGATTATCATAAGCTTGATCAAATTATGATAAAGAATCAGTATCCACTACCATGCATTGATGATTTATGTGATCAAATGAAGGGAGATCAGTGGTTCTATAAGATTTAATTATGATAATTATATCACCAATTGAGAGTTCAAAATGACGATGCAAACATTGTAATACATCATATAGTTTTGTGTAATGTATTTCGGCGGATCATGTGAAGAGCATTTTCCATCATTAGAGTTCTCATATAATAATATCTATCATTCCTTGATAAATATGGCTCTATTTTTATTCATTGAATGGGAGTCCATGTCATTATCCACCTTGTTTAGTAGAGATATTTGAGACTTCACCAGTGTGGTCGAGTCTTGTCCAAGAAATAATAAAAAAAGATTTAGTTGATCAAAAAGATGATGTAGACGTCTCAAAGTCATCAAAAATATTATTTGAATCATCTTTGACAGCCATTTTCATTCACAGTAAGTGATCATCTGTTCTTGAGGATCACTATAAGGCTTGGACATCATCGTTTTGAGAAGCATAGATAGTTATCTCCTTGATACATAGGACCTTTTGATATATTTGAATGGGATGGAGAGGTGGAATATCGGCACTAATTAACATCATGGTTTAGCATGGTGTATATTGTGTTCCACTTATCTCAGTTGAAAAAGTATCATCCTGATCATAAAGCTAGATGCTCCATTGGTTCATATGCCAGTCCAAATTGTGGATAGGCAAGGCAAAGTCTTTTGTGGAAAAATCGTCAGTCTAGTACAGGTTTTGTAGAAACATGGTCTGATCTAGAAAAATAATTAGGAATGTGAGAATGAGATTAAAGTGAAATGGTTGAATCTCTCTCAGAGAAATGATGGTTTTATATTTTCTGAAGATGGAATGACCAATGGTGGGGACAATGTAGCACCACTGATTTTTAGTAAGTATCCCCTTCTTTGTTATTTTTTAGGATGTAAATGTTTGGAAGAATTCAAATAACTTTTGGAGTGTTTTGGGATTTTCTATAGGTGGATGATTGGGTCATGGAATGGGAAATCCATGAAAAACCTCTATGAAAATGTGAATAGGGAGACAGGAGGAAAAAGGCAGGCGCACAGGTGATTAATGGTTTTTCTAAACTGTGCATCTGCCAAGTAGAAATCATGCACTTTGTAAAATTGGTTGTTTATTTTTGAGACAGTGGATTTGGCATGGTTGGTGCACAGTTTAAAAACTATGTGATATGATCATGTGAAGTCCATCCTTGAGGTAGTGTCTATCACATGGGTTTCTCATAGTTTTCATAAAAATGTGACTAAACCAAGAACGACAATGAAACTAGATCCTAAAAAAGTGGATCTAGTTCGGTTTAATTTTTTAATGCCTTGTTTCTCCAAAATGGCTTTAACATGGTATTTTTCCTTCTTAAAGGAAAAGTATGGTTCTCCCATCAAATTGGAAGTGATCTGGAGTTGTTCTGGGGTGCGTTGAAGCTCGATTCTTATGATAATCCTTCATTCTTGGTATTTTATGATGAGTTTTCTTAGATATACTTCTCCCTTTCTCTCAATTTCTTATATCTACGCCCATTGTGGATAGATATAAGGTTTTAGATGCCAAATAGGATGGTTTTTTGTCTTTTTTATTATAGGGAAAGATATCTAAGGTTTGTTTTCGGTGATTTAACCTGGTTTCGTGATTGTTCTTCATGTTGTTTTTCGTTTTCACCATAAATTGTGAGGTGGTATTGTTCACTCTCAACTCCTCTATTTTAAAACATGAATGCATTGTTTCAAATTGATTTAATTGATTGAAATAAATGTTTTATTTACTATGGAATAATTTTTGAATCTCTCTAGATTGATTGTTTGTAGAAATTGGAAAAATTTGTGTGTTATTGGAATGTTTTTTGATAATATGATTTTAAAATAATTATTGTTTTTGTGCATGGGTAAAAATGGTTTTCAAAAAAAAATAATGATTTTTATTGAAATAGTTAGATCCCACTTGGATTTTGAAATGGTTTTTCATGGATTTTTGGGGTGTGTTCATATTCATTGGGATGAATAAGGTCGTGAAGTACCCCCATCATAAGTTTGGGGTGGTTATTGCTGTGAAGTACACCCTCTAAAGTGGTCCACCAAGTGATGGATTAGTGAAAGGATGACTCACCACTCGCATGTATAAGGATTTCCATAGATTGGCTGCATAGTATGATCTGTGGTATATGGTAAGTAGTGGGTGATGTCAAAGAGAAATTTTAAATGATTTAAAGAATTTTGTATGTGCTTTTCTAGGAAATCTATTTTGATATGAATAACTTATCTTTGATATAAAATTTGAAATTATTTTAAATGTTTTTTATGAATTATTTTATATTTTTTGATAACATGTTCGACACTAATGATGTGAGTTGGGATGTCATTGGGGGAAACTATATATGTTTTTTTACTCACCACTGCTTTGGCATTTTTTTGCTTTTGCAGATATCGTCTATCAGGATATGGGAAAAGGTAAAGTATCACACAAATTTAGGAACACTTCGTGATACTTTTGATAATTTTTGGGTTTGTATATTGGAACATGTAAAGATTTGGATTCATGTGGTAGTATTTGTGTTTTAATAGCATGTATTTTGTTGTTTACTTTGATGTTAATTTTTCTTCTAATGTGGTACAATTTGGTTGGTTTGGATATAAATTAAATGTAAGAGGTGTATTTCATTTTTATCATGCATCATGGATAGTTTATTTTGGTTATGGTTTGTTTTTTTTTCATTAACCTTCAAGGTATAATCATCCCCAAAATTTAAAATGAATCCCTGAACATTTATTGACAACCTTTGGCGTCTTGGGGATGTCACTTAAGGCCAAGTAGCATTCCTCCCACCCTCTCAAGCCAAAGATAAGTATAGGGATGTTACACATATGAATATATATATACAAACATAATATATATAAATATATAAATATTAAATAAATGTATATGTATATAAATTTACATGTTTATATATAAATACATATATATAATTATATATAATGATAAATAAATATACATATATATATATACATACATACATATATATATACTTACATATATATATATATATACACACACCCACACCCACATAATATATATAAATATAAATACATATAAATATATATAAATATACATAAATATATATATGAATACATATAAATGTCTGTCAATATATATAATTATATATAATTATAATTAAATATACATAGATATATATATAAATATATATATATATATAATTATTCATATTTATATATGAATAAATATATACATATAAATATATATATATATACACACATAAATACACACACATACATTTATATATATATATATATTCAAATAATATATATAAATATACATAAATATTCATAAATACTTATAAATAACTATAAATATATATAGCTATAAATAATTTTACATAAATATATATAACTATAAATACTTTTACATAAATATATATAAATGCACATATATATAATTGAATATATTTATATATATACATATAAATATATATATATATATCCACATTAAATATATAAATATGAACCCATATATATATATAAATATTGATAAATATACATTCATACATATAAACATCTACAAATATATATATATACATATATATATATTTATTTAAATATAGTTATATATTAGTATATATAGGTACATTCACACATGGATATACATGAATACATATAAATATGTAATTAAATATACATAAATTGATATATAAATATTTAAAGATATAGATATATATAAATATAACCACACACATAATTCTTATTCTTGAACTACCTACGATAAGAAATTTCCTTGACCAATAATGATTAACCATAAATTCTATCTAAATTCTATGCTTGTAATTATCATTAGATATGTATCAAGGATAAATTGAGCCAAGGAAATCCTTGATACATAATTCATGTCAATAAAATATATTACCAAAAGAGGGAATACCCTTGAATTTCAACACCATCATATCTATAGGAATATAAACCTAAGGAATAAATTAATACACCCCCCAAAAGGATAAGAAGACCCTCTTAAATGGAGAATAAATATTATCAAAATATCTAAAATTAGGTTACCTTAACTTAAAACTCAATTTTAGAGGTCATTCATTCCAATTTTAACCACTAAAAGTAGGTTAAGGGGTTCCCCAAACATCAAATGTTATAAAGATGATTTTTGGATTTTATTTGACATACCTAAGATCCCAAATTCACACTTGGAAAAAACATTATGGTTGTTCGAAGTAAAAGTATAGGTTTCAACTTATCCTAGAACATTAATGAATTTTTTATTATTAATTATTACAAAAAATATATCAGATATGATCTTTCTTTAAAGCATCGATTTGATAGGTCACGTTGCACAAACAGACACCTGGATCAAAATCCTGCTCATTTGAAGCTGAATTCTGATTTTCAACTCCTCTTAAAACATTATTCAAGTGAAGATGTTTTCGTATGGGTTTTAATATGTTTGTGCGTGTATGCGTGTGTTTGTATATAAATATATAAATATATGCATATATAAATAATTACTAATTAATAATTAATAATTAGTAAATAATTAATAATTACAAAAAAATTATTAATTAGTAATTAATAATATTTTAAAATTTTAAATAATAAATAATTATTAACAATTTATAAGTAATTATAATTTTAATTAATTATTCATTTTCATTAATTTATGTCATTTTTAACAAAACCATGGTGAATTAGAGAAAATTTATTAAAAACCATCCATAAATTTAAGAAATTAAAATTTTTCTATAGTTTTAACTACCACTGAATGGAGATTGTTTTTAATAAACTACCACGTATTAACAATGGTTTTCTAAAATCATCACTAAAAAATAAAAATAAAACATTTAGTTTTTGTTTTCGAAACTATATTTCAATTTTCTTTTTCCTATAATGAACAGTGGACATTGTTATTAGTATGTTCATTGGTAACATGAAACAAATCCTCACACCATGTTACCACAATGAAATATGAGTACAAAACTTCACTTCCATGACAAGATTTTATTAACCAATCCATGTTCAATTAGTATTCAAGTAGAAATAAATTAAATATATTTTGTGTAGATATAAAACCTCAAGTCACATGCGGTTTAATTATATTAATTAATTTTAATTATTTTAAGGGTAATTTGAATTATAAGTGTTTTAGCTTACAATTTAATTTTTTTTTGGATTCTTTTACTTCAACACATGATTACCAAACAGCAACTGCATAGTTTATCCAACTTTGTGGTTGTCCCTTATACAGGGGATCCCATATGTGAACTGTTCAATTGCACATTTTTTGGGAAACTATGAGATGACCCCTTCATGATATTAATGTGACCATTACAAAGGGATCCTTTTCAGATCATTTTGAACATTATTGGTTTTTCCTACATGGGTGGCACATGGGTTGTGCATGTTCTAAGATATACCATGTTGATTACCTTTCAATAGGAGTTGTATGGAACAAATCTTGCACATGGTTTGACAAAATGTGAAAAAATCATGTGGTGGGTGTCTACAGTTTAGTGGAAATGTTTTCAATGGAATATTGATTGGATAGTAAACCATGAATATAAACCATGTGAGGGTGTTTTTTCTATCCATTTTACTTCTCATGGTTGGAACACAATTTAAAAAATTGTATGTCAAAACCATGTGAGCTGCCCAGATTTTTAAAAATTAGGGTTTCCATTTTTCCTTTTTTTTCTAATTTAAGAGGTTTTTACTTTTCATTATATTCTCCTCAGTTGATCGAGGATATTTCATGCAATAATGTTTCTCTCCCTACCTTAATTTTTTTTTCTATTCTTCTGTACCTTTATTTAGAGTCAGAATATTATGGTAAACCCTCTTTTCTCCTTATATCCTTTTCATTCATCCTCTATTTCCCTTAAATCTTTCGGTTTATTCCACTTCTATGAACCCTAGGGACTACTGAGGATGGATTTTTTTGTTTGGGGTTGTTTAATTGTGGTGTTTTTTATTATTTCTTCAAGGAGGACTTTTGTGTATTATTTAAGCATTCTCTATCATAGGCGATGACTTCTAGCGTGATCATCATTGAAAGATGGTATTTTTTTTGTATATCCATAAATTTGAATGTCATTTAGTGTTTTATGTTTTTAAATTATTATTTTTTTGAAGTTTTTCATAATAGTAATATCAAAAATGGATTTTATAGATGTTTTAAGTTGATTCTTCACTTGGCATACAGGGAATTTCAAGGGATTTTATTTTTAAAATATTTTTCCAATGTCAAGTGTTTGTGAATTTGTTTTAATGGTTTCTATAAAATGAAATTTTTGTTTCAAAAATGTTTACTTGATCCCATTTGGTTTATTCATTCAATTAAAGGAGATTTCTATTGAATATTTTTCAACCAAAAGAAAATTTTTGGCCCGTTTGTTTGGTTTTAAATAAAAATGGTATGCATTTTTAAAATGGGTAAATTAATTTGTTTCAATGGTTTTATTTTAAACAATCTTTTGAGATGTAATTTAAAATGATAAGAAATGGCTTGGTACACAAAGTCAGTATTTTTAGTAAGGAATATTTGGAACCTTCAAAGTGGTTTTCATAGCATATATAAGTGACCCGCTTGGTCCCAATTTTTTATATTGATTATAGTACTAGGATGATTTATTGTATTTAATGGGCTTATAAATGATGAAAATGGAGGTTTTTTTATTATGTAGTTTGAGGATAAGAGATATTTATAATTCTACTTTTATATATGGATTTTTTTTCCTTATCACCTCTTATTATTAACTTCGTGGGACTTCTATGCATCTTAGTGAGGGATTGAGAGATATTTTCTATCTAGTCATGATTAGATGTACTGGATAAAATATGGTATTAGATACTATAAGTTAGTTCCTGTGGTAAGGTTATGTTAGATTATCCGGTTTTGTAAGATCACATGTCTATGTGAGTTGAAATTTTCAGAATGAATTTAATTTTTCTTTAGCATACAGTTCTAATTTTGAATCAAGACATGGAATTGAAATTAGACAGTTGGAATTGTACAGTTTGTTTTTTAGATGATAAATCAGTCTCTATAGGTATCATAGATGTTTGGATGAGTATCAGAGACTTTGGGATATATTATTGTAGTTTTAGAGATTTTGGCAAGGGTGCATGGTTTGGTGTGCATGGTTTAGGATAAACTGTACAACCTATTGATGCCCAAGATGTTTTTAGTTTATTTTCAACTAAGCACGATTGTTTTTCATGCTTATTTCATAGTTAAGAAAAAAATTTGAATGGTTCAAGGAGAAATTGTGCAAGGATAGGGAGGGTATGAGACAAGTTGTATGGCCTGTGAAAGGTTTCATACAAAAACATACACCTAGATTCAAATGTTTTTCTATGGGGTGTGAATGGTTGGTTCATGGTTTGCAAAACCGTGTTGGAGGTTTGGCTGGGACAGTTCCAACTACATGGTAAGCGCATAGTTTGGAAGACCATGAAGTTGAACCATGTGACTTACTAGAATCTTAATAAAATGGTGGATTAATGATGTTACCCCTCTAAGATTTTAACAAACCCATCCCCCTTCTCTTCCCATTATCTACATGAACTAGAGGAGGGATGATCATCCCTTCCTCTAATTATCTAGCCTCATAAAGGATGTGTTAGTTGTGGTATTATTATGTTTATTAAGGTAATAATTGACCTCTAGTGAATTCATTACATATTTTTTATTCTCCATAACATTGGAGGCCTTTAGTTTAGGATTATTTAATGATCCCACTATAGAATTGTTTAATCATCTATTTATCCAGGGAATTTTTGTTGTCTTGGGGAGAGGAGATCTCTAGATGTGTATTTCATGTTGCTGTGTGTTGTTTATATAAGGTATGATAACATGGTGATTTTTTCTTAGTTTTTACAAGTTAAATTAAATTATTTAAGTGTTTAAATGGTATCACCAGTTATGGATTTTGAAAATAATTGTTTTTTGTGTCCATTTTATACCTTCCAGGGTTATTTATTGGAGTTTATATTAAAGGTGAGCACCCAGTGAGTTTTTTTAAAATATGCCGAGTCTGGGTTTAATGCATTATTTTATAATTATAGTTATAATTAATTAATTTCTTATTATTAGTGTGTTTTTAGAGAATATATGGTTTTCCTAGATAAATTGGATGCCAAAATTATTATAAGGGACTTGAACGGACCTCAATAAGGTCTGCATGCTATGGAAATATTATGGAAATCTTAACTAATGAGGGAGGTGGTCTAAGAGCATTACCAATATTCTAGATATTTTTTTCATTTGTATGTGGAATGTGCCTTAGATCCCTTATGTGTTGTGATTTCCCCATTGGTTTAAGTTGATGGATTAGGTCTTTCTTTGGTTTCCCTAGACCTTCCACATATCCCATTGGATTCATAATGTTGTGAGACTAGACCTTCGACCACCTATGGGGTGTACTACCTTTGAAAAAAGAGAGTTATTTTGATGTAGAGTTTTTATAAGGATTATTTGGCCTTTAAAAATAATTAAATGGTGTTCTTTGGATTTTTATTTTTTGTGATTTCCAATGTGGAAAAACTATGTTTTAAAATCGATGTCATTTTGAAATGGGTTATTGACATCAAGGTTATTTTGAAGGGTTTTAATTTGTTTTCAAATGTTGATTTAAATGAGTGTGTGGTTATATATTTGGTTAAAATTAACTAATGGAACTTTTAATGATTTTGATGGAAAATAAAATTCAGGGGCCTTGATTGTTTTTCAATGAGAAAGACCCAAGTTTAAAATAGGTGGTTTCAAAAAATTTAGATAAGGATTTATGGGTTTGGGTATTTTATGTTATGTGAAAAGGGATAGGTTTTGCTGAGGTGTGTTTTAGGTTTTAAGGGCCATTGGGAGCTTGGTAAATAATGATTTCATAAATATTATTGAATATTGACAAATTAATGGCAGTGTGCTATTGATATTAAAATGTTAAAATGGTAAAGTATATTGAATCTTGAATAATGTAATTTATTGTTAATGTAATGGTTAAGGATAATAGAAATGGAACTTCTAATCCATGTATTATGTTATATACCGATACTCTAGGAACCACTGATATTATATATGGATGGTGGGATGTTGGACTGATGCTCCTCTCCCTTAGGTAGGTCCGATTGATTCTCCAGGTGCCCCAGTGCACCATAATTTTGGAGGATGGACTGAAGCTCTTAACTACATGTGTATGGACATGGTGTTTCATACCATGTTTTTGGATGATGGACAAGGTATTCTACATCATAGTTGGGATGGTCAGACAAGTTGTACAGAATCTCTGTTGGATACTTGGATTGATGCTTCTTATTTTCCAACATGTAACCCCTATAATATATCGTTTAAATGGTTGTACAATATGCTTTGAATCCCATTTGGAACATGGACTAATACTCATTTTTTCCAACCTATGACCCCAATAATATATTGTCGGGATGGTTGTACATTACATTCTAAATCCCAATTAGATACTTGTACTAATGCTCTATATTTACTGACTTATAAATCTTATGATAAATGATTCTGATAACTAGCATGGTTTGAAGAAGGTTTTATCATTATTGGTACCACATAGAAGTAAGGAAAAATATGGTTAATTTTAATATTATTAAAAAAATAAAACCTATTTTATTTATCTACTTATTTATGACTTATTCATACTTCTATGTACACTACTGATTAGACTGGTATTTAATTTAGACATTATTATTGGGGACCTACTGAGTTGAAATCACACCCTACATAGTCAAACACTACACATGGGTACCCATGAAAAACTCAAATTTTTATTATATTCAATGTTTATTTTGAGTCCCGTGTTGAGTTTCTCATGTTTGGGCAGGATATCTTAGATAATTTCAGGTGAACAAATGGGTTCAGCTCAAAGATTTTGTGGAGCCTTTTGTAGTTTATTTTATTTTTAGCATGTCATGTATGTGGAACATTTTATGGTTTTTTATTTATATATGGACATTTAGGACTTTAAGGTATTTAATTTTTTTATATAATGATCTTGTATTAGTGTATTTATTCATTCCAATTATTCTCATGTGTATAACATTTTGTTATTTAATTCTGGTTATGCACTCTTGTATTGGGGTATATTCTCCTTGTAGTTATACTTTAGACCCCCATTGTTAGTCAATATTCTCTGGTTCCTGAGGAGGTTTTCTTGAGGTCATGTGACACACCATCTTGGGGCACCTATTTAGTTGCATCTGGGCCAAGGTGTTAAAATGTGGTATTAGATCGGTTTAATTTCCTATTATTTTAATATTTTGGATTTGGTAGATATGATATATAGGAATATTTCAGAACCTATATTGGATAGGTATGGTGCATTGTGAACACCTTTTCTAGTAGGGAGTCCCACTTACTAGGGATGGAATATAGGTTCTTTATTTCTGATGTTATGATTATATATGAATTTCTCTACAATTGATGCACATGTTGTTTTGATTTCATGTTTCACAATAGATTTATGGATCTTTTCCCATTGGCAAGAGGCATGTGATTTGGTATTGAATTTTTCCCTATGGATAAAAGAGGCCTCTCGTGCATCATGTTATGCATATAGGATCCATATTTTATAGGCCTTCTAGTTTTGGATTTTATGGATTTCCTTCTGATGTAATGCTATGTGGACCGATGCCCGATGATGAGGATGCTAGCATGGTCCATATGCACAGTTGGTGCAATGACCCTGACAAGTTAGTGTGGTATAAGTGGATAATTGTTTTACCCTTATGGGTTTTTTTGGTTAAGGGATTTTAGTACGTATGGGTCCTCCATGGATCATTTTTATGTGAAAATGTTCATAGAGTAAGAACACCAATAGTTGTGATTGGTTGTTTTTAGGATTAAGGTACTTGTATATGTGTTAATGTAAATTGCCTAGTTCTCTGGGGAGAAGTATGATGTGAAGATTCTCATATAGTATGGGTTCCCTAATTGTGGGCATTTTGTTTGGCTTGTGGATCCCATTAGATATGAGACCCTAGATATGGGAGTTTTGATATATCAGTGTCATGTGACATTGGGATGGGAGAGTATTTTATTACCCATGATTTGTGGACCAATTTGAGTTGTCATAGACCTGGGTGGTTGAACCTAGTGACTTGTTGTGATATTTACTATTGGCTATAGGTGGGAGAGCTCAGTAATATTATGTAAGTGACTCCATTTTAGGGATTTAATGCCATATCGATTTCATGGATGACCCATGATAGGCGTTGGATAATTTGTACTTTCCTTCGGGTGGATGTGGCACGAATGGATGTTTTGGGACTTTTTATAGTGGTGAATGATGGGTGAGACCTAGTATGTGGTTTATACACATTGGATGCTTTTTGTTTTTTGAGAAAGAGCACTTGTGTGGTAGTGAGTTAACCTAGTGGTAGGTTTTTAGTGGGGCAGGAAAATCCATGTGCCTAAACCAAGTAATGGTGGTGATGCCAAGATGTGTCTAATGGAAATGAGTTAGATCATTATTACAAAATGTGATCTAGGAAATGTGGTTTCATGTGCATGAGTTTGCTACAGGTGGAGGCCATGCGTGCATGTTTTTTATGGTATGAAGCACATAGAGGTGTATGGTTTTCTTGAGATGGAAAATGCTTATATTACTGATGTTTTAGCACAACATATGGATTTTTAGAGCAGTATTGGCTAGGTTCGTTGCACAGTTATATCAAGATTAGTCTTTATGAATATGGTAACAGTGTAAATTGTCTTAGTGGATTTTTTGGAATGACACATAGGTTTTGATTGATTTTGAAAGTAGTTTTGGTTCAATGGTTTTCTTTTGGTTTGGAAAATTACAAAGGAATCTCTATATTGGGGGAAATGGGAATGCAAGAGAAGCATAGCTAGTGGATAGGTATTTTGAGCTGATTTTTTATGGAATGTGACTTGTTAGAGTTAGAATGATGCTCTATTATTGGGTTACACAGTGACATGTAATGGTTTAGTGTTAATGGGATCTTGTAGACATGAGAAATTAGTAACCCACTATGTCATTTAGTTTGTGGATTAGAAATTATGAAAGTGTACACCTGAGGTTCTTGAGTAGAGTATGCAACCATGAGTAGGCTGAGAACCAGTGTGAATGTGATGTGATTCTTGTGGGTAGTGAGGCTTGAGGACTTTTTTATGTCACTTCAGTTAGAGGTAACATCAAAAATAGATGAGTGGTGGTGGTATTCATCAACAAAATCAAAGTTTACTCTCAGTTTAGAGAAAACCATTTCCAATATCATGAAATCATCTTATATACATTGGGAGGTAAATAGATATATGTCCAACTAACATAATATATTTTATGGTTTGATGGAGGGACTCCTTGGAGATGGATCCCATGGAGTTGTGTAGGTGGAGTCGTATTAAGGTGGTGCATCAATAGTTGTTTGTGAGTGGGTCCTTGTGATGGATTTTATGTTAGAGAATACCAAGAAAACCATTCTTGGAATATATGTATGGGTAATAGCTTATGTTTTGTTATGTTTCTCTAGTGATAGAGAGACATACATGTCCAATACTTTTGTTAGCAGAAAATAGAATGTGGTCTATAGTGGTTGGAGTTTCAGGAGTTATGTGATGACAACAACACTCCTATGGTGGGTAGTGATGTGTAAGTTACGGAGATATGGCCCTCATGCTAGAAGGGTTAAAGATGTTTGGAACTAGTTGTGGATTGTGTGTTGTGGCATTGTAATGTTAGTGAATTACCATTGAAGTTTAGGCTTAAATTCCTCCAGGAATGAAAATGGAAAACCAGTAGTGGAAGATGTTCAAGTTAAGCATTGGATTTAGTCTTGAATCGGTAGAAAAAATTAATTTGAGGAGCTTGTGTTGGAGAAAATGATGTGTTTTGTAGGACATGATGATTGTTTTTATTCAATAAAGGATCTAATTATGGAATCTTCCTAGGGGTTAGGTATAGAATCTGGGGGATGTGTTTGGGAGTTTGTGGAACTATATTATGAGTGAAGGAATTGTGATTAGGTTAGATGCCAATGGGATAGTAGTTGGAGTCGGGAGTTTTGGGGACGAGTCGGTCGAGGATAGTCTAACATGGGTTAGTACTCAATGTGGGTGTTTAAGGTTTCAATATACATCTATCGTGTTGTTTTGGGAATGATAGGTGCATTTTTGGTTTGAGTTAATATTTTGAGGAAAAATCAGTATGATATTATTTCATACATAGATGGTGGGTATATGTCTTCTTTGGTTGGTTTTTTATTTTCTGGATGTGTACTAATAGTGATTTAAATTCTCAGTAATATTAGGGAATGAGATAAGTTGGGAACTGTTTTGGGTGCATTGAAGGAGTGCAAGTTTTGGGTTCTTTTGGGGTTTTCAATTGGTAGGGTTCTAAGTGTGGCAAGTTGTTAGTGGTTAGTTGAGTCTTATGGAGGGGAGAGCCATATCTAGGATAAGTGATTAGGTTTTGGTTTGCTGAGTTCCTTGAGTCAGAGGTTGTGACTTGGTTGTGTTTCTAGAATTCAAAAATGGAACAATTCTATTGGGAATAGCTCGTGACTGAAATAGGTCACTAGGTGTGGATTAATGACCATGGAGACTTATTGGGGATGATAACTATTTTAGTGGGAACTTTTCAAGATCCCATTTCCTTGGGAGTTTAATATTTCTGAAGGAATTTTAATTTTATTTCTAAATAGGTTGAATCTTGAGTCATGACATGGAATGAAAATCTTAGAGTTTGAATGCCTCTATGAGTTTTTTTATATTCAAAATGAGGATCTAAAGGTAGATCAGTAGTTTATATGTGTATCATAGATTCCTGGATACGTATTTGGAGTTTTGATGTTTTCTCTAAAGGGTTCATAGTTTGGAGTGCATGGTGTAAGAGAAATCGTGTAACACCTTGATGATCCAGATATTTTCAATTCATTTTGAACTAAACATGGTTGTGTTCCATGATTACCACATGGTTAAATAAATCTATATAGGGTTCAAGGAGAAACCATTCAAGAATGAAGAGGATCTGAGATAGGGTTCACAACATATGCACAATTATAAACAATTTGTGTGCCTAATTGGAAATGTTATCCGATGGGGTGTGTACGATTGGCGTACATTTAAGAAGATCATGCGAAAAAACAATGAAGTTTCCCATTATCTCATTAAAATTGTGATTTAACAATTTTCACCTTTAGAATTTTAACTTACCCCTCCCTTTTCTCTTTCCCTTGTGTGTATGAACCATAGGAGGGATACTCCTCTGTGCTTAAAGCCTCATTAAGGAGGTGTTATTGGTGGTTTTATTAAATGTTTTTAAGTAATAATAAACCTATAGCAACCTATTTCCTTCCTTTTATTTCCTCTCTCTAATTTTGGATGCCTTTGGTTAAATATTTTTTAATGATTCCACCAAATCATGGTGTAATCATCTATTTCTCATGGGTATTTTGGATGTCTTGCATGTAGGAGACCTGGAGATGAGTTCCACACATAGTTGATTGTCATTTCAATAAGGTTTGATGATTTGGTGCACATTTATTAGGCTTTACTAATTAAATTAATTTAATTAAGCGTTGAAATGGTGTTTCCTATTTTTTATTTTTCCAGGAATGGTGTTGGGAGTCTGTTGTGTACCTTCTTTGGTGATTTCATGGAGTTTTGATTATAGTTGAGTTCCCGATGAGTTTTTGAAAAATATGATTATAATTGGTTTAATTATTTAGTTAATTATAACTATTATAATTAATTAATTATTGATGGTTCATATGAGGTTGGATCTTATATAGTTGTTTCTATGTCTATTGGATTCGAAAGAGTTATTACTAGACTTGGACAGACCATGGCATGGAAATCATGCTTTGGAAATGTTACGAAAATATTTTCTAATGAGGTTGGTGGTCTAAGAGCTTTAACCATAGTCTTGATAATTGTTTTCCATGTGTATGTGTAATGTTTCTTAGAGCCCTTATGTGGTGTTATTTCTTCCATGTTTTAATTTGATTGCATAATACTTTATTTTATTTCCATAGACATTCCGCAGATCCTCTTGGATCCATGGGGTTATGAGAACATACCTACGACCACCCATGCGGTGTGTCACCTTTGAAAAATGGAGTGATTTAGATAAAGGGTTTTGTAAAAATACTATCGTGCTTTTTTAATGATTAAATGGTGTGCTTGGGATTTTTATCAGATTGTTCATTCTGATATGTGAAAACTATGTTTGAAATGTTTTTTTTTCTAAATTGGGTATTAAAATCAAAATGAATTTAAAGGGGTTTAGTTGGTTTTCAAATGTTTATTTAAATGATTGAGTGGTTCCCTCCTGGTTAAATAATATGTAATGAAACTCTTAATGATTTTTTATGGAAAATAAAGGTATTGGCCTTTGTTTATTTATCATATATAAATACCCATTTTTAAAATATATGGTTTCAAAAATTTTAAATAAGGATGTTTGTTTTTTTTATTTTTATGAAATGTGAAAATGGTTGGGTTTTGTTGAATAATGTTTTTGTTTTGAAAGAAATTTTAGACCTTGTTAAATGATAAATTGATAAATGGAATTGAATTGATAAATTAATGTTGGTTCACCATTGTTATCTATATGTTTAAAAAGTTAAGTATGTTAAACCTTGAACAATGGGATTGATTGATAATGTAATGATTTAGGATGTTGTATATGGTTTTCCTTATCCATGAATTAGGTGTTAGACTAATACTCTATAAACCACTGATATTATATATGGTTGGTGGGATTTTGGACTAATTTTTTACTCCCTTGGGAATGTTATAATGATTCTCTGGGATCCCCAATGAACTATAGTTTCATCGAATGGAAAGTTTCTCTTAGGTACAATGGTATGGACATTGCATTATATATTTTGGTTTGGGATGGTGGAAATTGTGTTTTGAATCCCATTTGGATACTTGGACATGTGTTTCTTGTTTTACAACCTCTGAACCCTATAACATATTGTTGTGATGGTCATACATGACATTCTGAATCCTAATTCGATACATCGACTTATTCTCCTTATTTTCCAACCCATGACTCCTATAATATATGGTTGGGATGGTAGGGAAGGGAATTCCAAATCTTAGTTGGATACTTGGAATAATACTACTTGTTTAACACCCTATGAACCCGGTGATAAATTATTTAGATAAATGTAATGAGACAATTTTAGTTTGATGGGTGTGGATACCACTTGGAACCAAGGAAAATGTGGTTAATTTGAATATTGTTACAAAATGAATCATGTTTTATTAACCCTCTTATTTGTGGTTTATTCATACTTCTACATAAACTACTCTTGTAATATTGGCATTTTCTTTAGACATTGTTGGTGGTAACCTATTGAGTTATACTCACATATTTCTCAAAAAGACACTTCACTTGGGTATAAATGAAGCACTCAAGTGTTTATTATAGAAATAGGTTTGGGATGATTCCCGTGTTGAGGTTTTCGTGGTCATTCGGGATGTCTTGGATAGTTTTAGATGACCAGATGGGTTTGGATTAGAGATTTTGTGGATCCTTTTTGTTTTTTGTTTTATTTTTTCTATATCATGTAATAGGCTCAGTGGGAGGTTGGTTATATGTATGAGATAGTAATTTAGGCCTTCACTATATTTCATTTTATTACATCATGCACTTGTCTCAGTGTATTTTTTTTATCTTCTTAATGTGATGTCTATGATATTCAGTGATTTACTTCAAGTTTTTCTCTTTGATATGTGGTTATAGTCTTCTCATAGATCCACTTTAGACCCTCGCTATTAGTCAATGGCTTCTTCCATATGAGTAGGTATGCTTGATGTCAGGTGGTGCACCAGATCACAGGACCAGTTTAGTGAAATCAAATATGGGGAATTACAAGTTGGTGATTACTAGGAATACATTAATAGGATAGAAAATAATTCCACCTGATTATATCATAAATTACCTCATGTATTTTTTAAGAATTTACCATAATACTAAATGTTTCACCACAAATAACATCTCTTTTGTGTTCCCTATCTCAATTGATGTGCACATCACCATAGTTCTTTTCATCTTCTTTTTACATTCATTTCCTTATAATATGGTTCTCTAGTGCCTTATTAGTTTACTCTTATGGGTTGGATTGTTTTATAAAAATGATTTCAAAAAGTCTTTTTAAAATTATATTTCTAATTTGGTTTTAAAGTTGACTTTTAAATGGATGATTTGATGAAATAGGCTTAGACAAAGGAATAGTTTCGAAGAGATTGTTTTAATTTTAACAAGAATTTATGTTTTTAAGTGGAAATGGATGTGATTTTTGATTTTATTTATATATGTTTTAAAAATAAATTTTCTAAATTGAATTTATAAATAGACTAAATGAAGTTAATTTCATAAGTAAATTGATTGAACTCTTTAGTGTGATCCTATTGATGTCACGTGATGTGAAGCATAACCGTAGGCCACATGGAGATTTTTTTGGTTTAGTATCAGTCATCTTTTTCTTATTCTGGATTGATCATGAGTCATTATTGAGGGCCTATATTTATTTTGGTTTATTGGAATGATCTAAATAATATATTTTTTTGTCTAGTTATTTATGTTTCCTTATTTATTTATTTATTTTACGTAATAAACTTGTATATTGATCTTTTATTGAAATTTATTTTATTCTGAGGGTGAAAATGTTCCCAATAGTTAATTTTTGAGAGCCTAAAACTAGTATCTAACCTTTGGTGATTAATAATAAAACATAGGAATGTCACAGGTTGACACAAGTTCCTGGTTTAGGTGTAACACATGTTGGTTCTTGAAAAAATGGTAACATAGTATCCTCTTGTATTTTGGGGTTTTTCAAGGTATTATGGCGATTAGGATTGTCATCATAACTCAAGATTTAGGTGTGGGGAGGGCTTAAAATTTATTTCTTGTTTAGAACCATGAGATTATGTGGGTTTTTGGGATCCGAGCCTTTATTTTGTGTTTTTTATAATAATTTAGGGTCTTTTATATTTGATGATGATATTTTTATTTCCAATGAGTTTATTAATAATTTTGGGGTCACCTTTAGTTTCAAATGTGGAAGTAGAGAAGGAACTTGGGATATACAATTATTCTTCATGATCTGGTAAACCATGCAGAGCCTATGTATAAGGTTTTGGATCAATTGCAATTCCAATTTCATGGTTTTTTCATTTTTTTACTATCCCGTGTAACCAAACCATACACGATTCCATTTCTTCTCCGAAATAATTTTTTTAACACACTTATTCTTTACAATGATTCCAAGGGTGTTTACCATTCTTTTCATATTAATTAAGTTGTTTTTTTAGGGAATTAATGTGATTGAATGTGATTTTATTTATGATTTATGTTTGCATGTTTGGTTTCTCCCTTTTATGTTTAGATTAATGTTTTAAAATGTCTTTTGAATTTGAGTTGTATTGAATAGTTCTAATTGTATTTTTAGGAATTAGGGTAAAATATTTTTTTTGGTGAAAATGGTGTTTAGTTTTAAAAAGTATAATTCCAAATAGATTGGATTTTAAAATGGGATATTTTAAATTTCAATATCAAGTGTTTTTTCAAAGATCATTGATTTCAAAATTAAATTCAGAAAATATTTTTAGAGTGTAAAGTAAATTTTATGTGGCTGTTTTTTAGAATTTTTTTATAAATATTATTAAAGAAATTTTTTTGCGTACAAGTAAATTTTTATGCAAATTTTTAGGTTATGATGAAAATTCATAAGATGCTTTAGTTTTTGAAATATGGTATTTCATAAATTTTAAAATGAGATAACTTTTTTTTGAAAATGGGTCTTGCTTTCAAGGGTTATTTTATGAAAATATGAATGATGAGGGTTTTGGAAAATGTGATATTTTGTGATGTTTTTTTCGTGAATGTAGGATTCTCGTTTTTTCTTTTAGTTATGGGGCCATTTGATTTGATTGTGAGGCAAGAAGTGATAATTTAATGATTTTGAATAGTATTTTTATGACAGGTAAAAATATCTTGGTGAAATATAGGATGTTTAACCTTAGGGATGGTCTTTGTGTTGCATCTTCTACTACCAGATATTAGCCATTCTCTATTCTGGATTATATCTGGACTCCAAGATGAGTGGTGGATCAAGGACTCTTGTACTATAGGATTTCATGGATTAGTTACCTTCTTCACTCTAATGTAATCTAGGTTTTGATGAAGTGGTGGATTTGGTTAGAAAGGATTAGAGTTTCCTCTTGGTGAGTTTGGATTGAATTAGAGATCTAGTGGTAGGACTTGTGTGTATTTTATTGGGGGATTGTGTGTTTTTTAAGTATTTGTTTTTTAGGGAGACAAGTTTTGGGGTGTATCAATAATTTTTAGGTATTACATCTATAGATTATGGAAAAATATAGACTAGTGTGTTCTTTGTTTCATGATATGTATGTAGGGTAGTCGATTTCTTGAGGTCGGTTTCATGAAGGGTTAAGAATTTGTGGGCATATAGATGTACTTGGGCAACTAGGTTTATTATTTCCTTTAGGATTTGGAGTACGTAGTAGTTTTAGTTTCACTTTATTGGGTTTTCATTGGGATTGTTTTCTGGATTTTTTGTCCTAATTAACTAATTGAGTATGATGACCTGATCTAGATCCTATCTACTCTATTAATTAAGTCTTTTCTATGAGTTTTTTTGGATATTTTTTTTGATATTAATCTTGGGTATTGGTGGTAGTATTCATTTATAGATGATGGATTATTTTGGGTCTTGTTTTCATGGAGATTTAGATCCAATTTCTTTGGTAAATATTCATCATTGAAGGAATGGTTAAATATTAAGAGTTTTTTGGAGATTTATTCTCATGAGTTATGTTTCTTATTATGGTGAGTTCCTCCATTAGTTTCACCATTTTAAAAAAATATTAAATGTTTGGCAGGCCTATGCTCAATCTCTCTTCCTCTTAGAATTTTTCTTTGTGATTATTTTTCATTCTTCTAGGTGAAAGTTTAGAATTGTATAGAAGTTACCCATTAGTTTATAGTATATATATGTGTTTTTTGGTTCCCTCCCATAGTGTTCCATCTAACTATTTCCCTTCGCAAACTACCTTTTTTCATGATGAATTATTGGGACTTATGTTTTTATACCTTTTTATTATTTTGGAATATTTGGGAGTATAAAGTGGTATGATGGAGAGATTATAGCACCCTGTGTCACTATAGTTATGGTTATATTTATAATTTTTATTTTATTTTTTTGGAAAATATTTATTTTTAAGAGTTTAGGATTTTAATTTTAATTTTTATGTATTTTTTCCTCCTGCACATGATCCCTACATGGTTTGGTGAACCTTGCATATGACCCTTACATAGGGGTTCCCCTCTATGCACAGTCTGTATGCATCATTTATAAAAAACCATGTGATGGTCCCTACATAATTCTCACATAAACCTCATGAAAGTATCCTTTTTATTTTATTTTTACCATGCATGGATTTTCCTACATGGGTAGCACACAAGATATGAAAATTCTAGGAAGACTATCTGGCTTACCTTTCTATAGAATTTTTCTATCACATGAGTTGTGGAAGGCTTGAAATAATGTGCTCCATGAATGTTATGAAGTGTAAAGTTTAGTATAAATGTTTTGTACGGTTTATACATGGTTACTAAACATTGTGGAAAAATCATGAGAAAGAGTTTTGTCTATATAGTGGCTCCAAATTGTTGGCACATGATTTACCAAACCATGCATCCTAACTATGAAAGCTACCCAGTTTATGAAAAGTGTTAGTTTCCATTTTTTTCCTTATTCAAATTTAAGATGTTTTAACCCATATTTCACTTCTTATATATCAACTAATTCTTGGTTTCACATGATGAAGTCTCTCCCACCCTTCCAATTGATTTTTAAGAATATACACCTACATTTAATGTGGATTTTAGAATTTAAAACCCTCCTTCACCCCTTATATATTCTTCCTTCTACCTATATTTCGCTTTACTCTTGGGTTTCTACCTCTATCTTGAACCCTACTGGATACCAGTGTCAGATTTCAGGTTCAGGTTAGTTTAATAATGGGAATTTTTATTTTTATAGATTGAGGGAGGTATTCCATGTATTTTAAGATCATTTTCCATCATAGGCGATGACTTCTAACATGATCATAATTTAACTAAGGAAGGTGTTTTTGTGTTTTTCATTAAATTATCATGTCAATTAGTGCTTGATATTTTTAAAATTTGGTTTTTTAAGTTATGTATATAGCTAATATCCAAAAAAGTTTTTATAAATTTTTTGAATTTATTATTTACATCGAATAAAGGGTATTTCAATGGGTTTGTTCTATAAAATTTTATTTTAATTACAATATTTGTTAAATGGTTTCAAAGTTTCTATTAAATGAAATTTATATTTAAAAAATGGTATTATACCCTATTTAGGTCACAATTTGAGTGAAATATAATTTTTATCAAGTTGTTTCAATGGAAGGAAATGTTTTTGGCCCCTTTTATTTGTTTTAAATAGAATGGTTGTGCATTTTGAAAATGGTTTTACAAATTTATCAATGGGTTGATTTTGAATAATAGTTTGAAATGGAATTTAAAATTATGATAAATTTCTTAGCACATCGAGCTGATATTTTTAATAAGGCCTATTGGCACCTTAAAAGTGGTTTTCATGATGGGCATATGGGAACTTATTAATCCATCTTATTGATATTTATTTTATACTATTTTACATTCATTTTATTTCATTTTGAAATAAATTATGTGATTATAGTTGTTTCATGTGAGATAGTTTAGGGTGAGGTTCGATTTGTTATTCTTATTTTATGTAAGGCATGTTTTACTTCTCACATTATATTGTTGACTTCATGGGAATCCTAGGAGAATTATTGATGAATTGATATATGGTTTCTATCTAGTCATGAAGAGATAGAATATATCCTCTATGGTATTAGAGGACATAGTGGAGTTACATTAGTGTGGCTTGGTTAGAACATCTGGTCGGTTATAGACTAGGAATGCATTAATGGGATAACCGATAATTACACCTAAGTACATCTAGGATCACCTAATGGATTGTTTATAAATATCCAATGATACTATATTATTATCAATAGGTAATACCTATTTTGTGTTCCCTATATCAATTTACTTGTATGACAACATGGTTCTTTTCTATTTTCTGTTTTTATTTATTTACTTGTGATATGGTTCCATGATGTCTTTATCTGTTATTATTTTGTATTGTATAGTTTTAAAAAAATTATTACAATAAAGTTTTTAAATTATTATTTATAAACGGATTCAAAGATGGATTTTAAATATAAATATTGATAAAATTGGATTTGCAATATGAAATTGTTTTCTAACTTTTTTTCATTTAAAATGGAAAGAAAAATAAAATTTTAAAGGGAAAATGGAGGTGGTGTTGGATTTTATTTATGTATATAGGAAAAACATGTTTTAAAAATTTAATTTCAAACTATTATAATTTAAATTTATTTTATAAGAAAATTGCATGAACTCCATGGTGGGATCCTACTGGTCTTGGTTTCGTTCACACCCAACATACACCATTTAGTGTTTACGGATTTTATGATTTCTTTTCAAGTGCCCTAGCTTTTTCTTTCTCATGTGGGGTGTTTGGTTGGTTTGTTTATTTATGTTTTGGGGTGTGGAGTGTGATCTTTTGTCACATGGATATGGTAGTTGTTTGGTTTGGGTATTTTTTTGGGTTGCTAATGTATTTTTCCTATAGACACCCAAACATTACAAATATAAATACTACATCTTATTATTGGAAAAATTCATTATGTATCAATATAATACATTACATAACCAGAAAATTTTAGTGTCTTTGGAAACATGGATGCATAAAAAACAGTACATAAACAATTTGTATAATTTATCAATAAGTTCTTCACAACATGAACCCTTCTTAGACGTTACATATTTATAACCTTTATCTATTACCTTGATAAGGGAATGATAATAAAGGGTGAGATTATATGCATAGTATGTTTAAACATAAAAGGCATCAATAAATGATCATAAGTGAGAATAAGATAATCATAATTGTATGAGAATATGATCATAACAATACAAGATCATACCCATCAATTCATATATCATAATAATGAAACACAACATAATGTTTTATAAATCATAATACATTAGACATAAGAGTATGAAATCATCAATAATCAATCATGATCCGTAAGAAAATATCATATGAATAAGTCATAATTTTTTAGAAAACACATAATCCTTGAAAATAAATTCATTAGTCTCGGATCGCTTTTATGACTATCATAGTGGATTGGGTTCACTCACCATTCCATCATTTTTGTAGTTGAGGTTCGTTCCCAATACTATCTTATTGGAAAAAGTCGCTTACTGAACTAGGTTCACTTCCTATTATAGTCCTTATTATCCCATGAGATATCCTTCTTTTCTCAATGCATTGGGGGCTATATAATTCTAGGACCACCATTCAGATAATGAAAACCATTATATGTGTGACGCAATATCAAAAAACAATTATCATATCATTATATCATAACCCATGGAAATGACATGGGTTTCATAAACATTTAATAATCATCATCACAAACCATCCATATAAATAATAAATATGGTAAAATTGTATTATATCACTAGAAAATCATAATAAATGTCAATGAATGTTGTTATAGATTAGAACTGCATTAAATTATCACTAGGTCTTTTCATGAGGATAATACTTTTTACATTTAGAAATCACTTATTTAAAATATAAAAATTTATGAAATATTAAGGACAATTTTTCTATGAAAATAACTAATAAAACTAATAAAGGAATCATTAAATAAAAATGTATTCATGATGGTGTGGAAATACATTCATGGAGTGTATGTTAAAAAATGAAATCTCTCCTTCAACGTTTTCATCACACTAATCAATTGTGTGATTAGTTCCATTTCTATGAATATCTTATAATCATCACCATATATAAAAAGGTATTGCATAAAATTAATTCCCTTTTTCTAGGATGCCCATGATGAGGGAAAATATCACAGGACTGCATGGGAAAGGATAGCTAGAGAGGCTGGTAACGGTGGCATTGGGCCTTGGAGTGTCACTGAGACCATGTTCTTCCTTCATGATAGGTTGGCATGGAACTTCATGGAGGTAAGGTATTTGTTTGATAACTTCATGAATAAAAATTATAGAACATACTAGTATAACTTGGAAGGAATGTGCCTTGGGATCATGGGCTCGATTCGGTGACACATTCACATTCTGAAACAGTACTCAATATGTATCATTGGATGTTGCATAATAAAATACAGTAATGGTAACTAGGTGGGGACTGATATGTCCTTATCGAGATGTTGGGTGGAAGATGTATATTTCTTAGAAGCCATTACCTTTCCAATATTTCTCTATGACACCCTCAAATGTCAACAATAGGATATTTATAATAGCAGTGAGCTCAACTCGAAGCCTGATAGAATCATTTTTACTGAAGCAGAAACTAAATGTACCAATGTTCCTTTCAGGAAAATATCAATCCTGATACATGATGAGGGTTACAATGGGGTAATGAGTTTCTGTAAATGATAACATGCTCATCTGGTAAATTTTCAACCAGGATATCCCCATAGATGACAGGTTGATACATAAGGAAATTCTCATTGTCCCCCAATGAAATCAATTCACTATTCCAAAGGAAGTGTTCATTGATCATGTTTTCATCAATAGAGAGTGGGATTCCTCCATTTAGAAAATATTTCTCATCTTCAACAGTCTAGATTGTTAAATTATAGGAGAAACTTCCTTCAGAACTGGTTCCATGGCTCAGATGTCAATAAGAATGAGTGTAAGGTGAGATCCCTTTTATTGGCAGCCATCTTATGTAGTATATGAAACACCCGAAATAAAGCTAGTAATGGGGGACCTCATATCTCAAACCTAGAAGTAATGGTTATGGAATAGGCCCCAATGGTTATGTTGTTTCCTCTTCTCATGTACTGGGGACATGATCCCTATTTACTACTACTCATGTTTGGTAAGCATATAATACACACAACTCATAGTCAGTCCGTGAAGGGGCATTTGGTGCATCAGATCCCTCCTTTTGGTGGACTTAAACTGAATATTGATAGATCATGAACGACTAGGAATGCGCTGGGAGAAGGTTTTGTTCGTAACCAATTCATCTCGGTCATCTTTTAATTCAGTGTTTTCCTGGGCCATGGGGACTCCCTCATTGTTATAGATTCCTCTATTCTCATGGGGGGGGGGTTTAATTGTGCCTCTCCCACTATATTGTGTTGTATTGGGTTGATAGTGACTCATTTATTTTCACAGATCCATCTGGAGGGATATATCTATTCCTTAAAATCTCATTTTCTCATTTCACATATATAGGAATACATTCACTAACTGGATAAAGGTTACATACACATGAAGTGAGAGAAATATAGTGTCAAACTTCTTATCTTTTTGGGACACTCCTATTAATCCATGTAATATTTTTTTCCACTATACCCCTACCCCAAAAATGTTTTAAACTTATAAGATCCGATGCACTTGGGATCCATTATTTCAGACCCCAGTTACTATTTTTTCAAGTCTTTTCCCTCTCCCTTACAAACTTTCTTGACATTTGAAGAGAACATAAAGAGATTAAAATGAAAGGAAAGCATGAAATATATTAAAATAACTACTAGATAAGAAAATACATTATATTTTGGAGATATAGATCATAAAATTTTATCATATAAAATTTTAAGCCTAAAAAATTCTGGAAAAAATGAGATTATAACATAAAAGCCTTACCTAAAGTCCATATTTCATCATAATCACTCAAAACTATTTTATAATAAATTTAAAATTTGTTATATTCCATTAGCATCATCATTTTAGGTGTTCTGTAGAGACCCGTATCTTGACGTACATGGACATTACATTACATTTGCGGAATACTTAGTATATAACAAAAACACACACTAAAGGATCGTAATAGTTTAGTGTCTTTGGAAACTCGGAACGTAATCTTCTAATCGTGGTGAAAGTTCTTCAATATCTCCCATAAAGGTCATCCCTTTTTTCTACCTAAAACCTTTCTTTATATCCTGGGGAAAAGAAAACATAAAAGGGTGAGCTCAAATGCTCAGTAAGGGTAAACAAAGGAAATATCAATCACATAATTTTCATAAGGACATAACATTTTTGGAAATCTTAACCTGCAAAAGAGAGCATAATTTCATAACATGGGATAAATCATAGTAGTGAAATGAAATCATAACTTAAAACATTACTCATTGTGGCATACACACATAATCATAGAGAATCATTTCTTGTTAGTCAAGACTCATTGCCAAGACTATCTTAGTGGACAAAGTCCCTTTCTGAATCGAGTAATCCTCGTTTCAGTCCTGTTTCACTGAACCGGTATAACCTACCATTCCAGCCATGTCTATCTCATGAGATATAAAATCTTTACCCAATGCATTGGAGGGAGATATAGGTCCCACCCATCTCTTAATGAATCCTTTCTTATGTGTGCCACAAAATCATAAATCATATATCATTTCATAACCCATGTAATAAAAATGGGATTCTTAAACAACATGACATCATAAAACCATTCATATAAGATAAAGGAATTCATAAACATAATTCCATCACAACATAGTCAAATCAATGTAAAAATATGGATAGAAACAGAACTCTTTATTATCTTAGATGGAAAATAATTTTGATAAAACACTTGAATTGAATTCTTGAGGAAAATATCCTTTCTTCTTCAAAATCAATTTCTTTTCACAAAACATCATGCAACTTTAAAAGAAAGAGATTTTATTGAAAATAGTCATGAAATCTTTTAGAGGAAGCTTCATGAAAATAAGGCTTTATAAAACAGTAGAAATCCGTTCGTGCCGTATAAGTTAAAAAAAACATTCTTCGTACTTTTGTCGGAAAAGTCAAAAAGTACCTCGTACGACAAAAGATTCCTTTCATACATATTACTAAAACTCACCGAAGGGTAAAAATGGATTTAAACAATTGTAGGTGGATGGAAATAATATTACATTTTGATGAAACATGGATGTGGATGATAAAATACACCCCAGTAAATACTTACGAATAAACAATCTCAGATAAAAATGAGATTGTGATATTTCCCTTACCTTAGGTCCAATTTGCTTCGTATGTGTCCGAACCTCCTGTATAATGATTTAAATAATGTCATTGACTTATTACAGAATCATATTCATTGTTATTATATCATATATGGTTCACTTATGACATTATATTACCCGTTCTTTTGTAAATTCCATGTTAAAGAAGCGTTTTGGGTAAAATCGTTTCATTTATCGTAGGTGTTTTGACTTGTTGTTCTTGACATCATTATTACTTATATCATGATTTACTTACTTCCAGAATATAAAATATGATTTATATATCATATATATTTAGTATATATATATATATAATAGATAGATAAATAAAATGAAAAACACCGTTCATGGAGACGGTAGTCCGTACGTACGCATGAACGCTGTTTTTCTTTCCTTATTGTCTTGAAATGGAAGTAAGTAGATGACATACATATGTATATATATATACATAAATCCAGTAGCTTTATAATGTCATGTATTTCATTATTATTTCTTATATATACATTATAATCATTCTTAAATGGTTAACATGGAGAATGAATCTCATCGCGTCGTGGAGACGGTATTCCGTACGTACGCACGAGCGATGATATCATTTCTATAAATATTGAATTGAATTGGAGTGGATTATAAAATATATCAGAATCATTATGATTTTGTAATAACTATGTATAGTTATTATTTACACCATTATACCCATCCATGTAAGGTGGTGGTGGAAAATAGATTACACCACGGCGTGGAGACGGTATTCCGTACGTACGCACGCGCGGTGATTTCTTTTTCCGTAGGATGGATAGATGGTGAAATAGGGTTGTTTCATACTTATAATAACATATCAGTATATGAGTGATACTGATGTTATTACTTCATAATGAAACAACCTAAGAAGAAGAAGTGGAAGAAGAAATAAAGATGAAAGAATTGGTAACGGTAATTACCTCTTCTTTGAAGTGCCTCTTTGAGACCTCCTCTTAGGGCACTAGAATTGGTCTTTGAGGAAGAACAGAACCTCTAGGATGTTGCTAGGGAAGTGGAGAAGGGATTTTGGCAGGGGTTGGCCGAGCTTGAGTGCTCAAATTGGTGTGAGGAGGAGGGGGAGGAGGTGTCCTTTTATAAGGGAGGAGAGGGGCACCTTAGGAATTCTTAAAAATATTAATTTATAATAAATATAACCCCACTTAAAAACCTCCAAAAATGACTCATATTCGAAGCTTAGATGAGATAGGGTTGTAATCTCATCAACCAATCAAATTTATACATGTTTGGATCTTATTTTAAACCTTATCAATTAGATTTAACTCTAAGTTAAATAATTTAACTTTTACCGTGTCTTTTTGTTTTCTTTCACTATATGGTTAATACACTTACTATAACATGCCAAAAGAACCCCAAATTGTATATTATTAATACATATATCCTTATCTAAGTCATTTGGCCGAACCTTAGATTTTTAGGAATAAAATAACAATTAATAATATAATATTTGATTTAAAAACTATTTTGTGTCAATTTTGACACTATTTGATATATGATTTGTTTGAAAGTCATAACAGAATTATATATTCGAACCAAGTTGATTAAATCAACACTAATATATCATAGTAACCTAGAAAATTAGTGGAATTCATAAAAAGTCTTAAATTACATTTATTTTGGTATTTATATTATCAATTATGTCAATATTTCATTAATAAGATAATTATTGCATCATCATTGTGTCATAAATAAATTATATTATATGCTGTCTAAAAATTACAAATAAAATACCATCATGTAGGAAATCTTTTTAGCTTTCTAAGGAATATTTATAGTCGAATTTAGATTATGTATAACCCCATATTAAAAATGATTTACTTATTAAACTTTGATTTTAACTATTTTAACCCTTCTTTAAATAAATTAATAATAAATGTCCTAATCTAATCCAAGTGGGCCTAAATGGTCATATTTTATTCCTAAGTTTGTTTTTGGTCGAATTACACTTGTCCAATAGAATTAGGACATGTGTTAGGGTAATATTAATATTATATTTACCCTTAGTTACCCTAATTACTATTAACCGTGGTAAAAAAAGTAAAAAGTTACTATTCACCAAAAAATTATTTTCATCTCATTGAACCACATTTTAGTCCTTGATATTAACCGTGTCTCTCGGATTTTCGAAATTCCATTCACAGAAGCGGTAAAATTAAGTTTTATGCAAAATTCTGTTTTTAACCTACCACTTAGTGGTTTCACTTTTCATCAAAAATTGAAAGTTTTCAGAAAAATGCCAAAATTTCATCCTATGCTATATTTCATATTCCGAATTCAAAAATGAAGTCTATTTTACCAAATTCATAACATAGAAGTTGCATTAATTAATTTTATAATTAAATCCCGCTGTTAAAACAAATAGTGTGTTTTTTAAGAAACAAAATCTATCAAAAGATTGACACTTGATTATGTCTGGTTTAAATGTGAAATTACAAACAATGACGAACATTGTATTAAATTGTAAAAATATATTCTAAATATACTTTAAAAGCACTCAAATTAATAATTTATCACTATTAATTATTTCGATTAAAAAAGTTGTTTTTAATTATAATTTAGTAATTTTCACTATTCATTTGAATATGAAAGTTATCCGAAAAGTACCAAAATTTCACCTTAGGCTAAATTCGATACTCCGAATCCAAAAATGAATTCCATTTTGAAAAATAAAATTTACAAAATTTCCAAAAAGTGGTTATTACTATTCATAACGGCTAGTTTTAATAATATTTTAATAGCATATCGTTGTTTCGTGAAACTCAGTATTGCGTACTACACATGCTATCGAGGAAGGTCGTGATTGCGTGTAACGGAAGGAAAGTCAAGGATGCGTATTGTGAAAGCTTCTTTTGTTGTAGCGTACAACACGAGACATTAATGAAATTAAAAAGAATATTTTTCATAAAATCTTGGGGCGTTACATTCTACCCCCCTTAAAATGAATTTCGCCCTCGAAATTCGTCGGGGTTATAAATGGTTTACTATTCAAAATTTTCTTTGATAGAAACCCACATCGTAAAAAGGAATACCAAAACATGGATTTAAAAACTAAAGTATGAAATGTAACGATTACCCAAATATACTAATCACTGGGTTTCCACATAGGTGAAAATATGGATATGGAAGAAAAATCTAACCATCATGTTCTGATGGAGAGTGGTAGAGAACATGGCTATGGAAAAGCCAGTAATCACAAATCCATAGATTTGTGATGATATAAGGTACCATCTGATTCATCAGGTATAAGATCACTAGGACAACATTTTTGGTTTTCAAGATCATTTCCCTAAAGTTGAAAATTTGCTTAGAATAAATACTTACTTTATTTTGGTAAAATCTCACTTTTGTTCGTGCCTTGAACAATTTCTACTTCATCTCTTAAATAAATGAAGTTGAATTTGTTATTCATGATGTGTTAGCAGATCATGTGATAGAATGACAGGTCATTCCATCTGTCTCAAACAAAAGGTTAGCAAAACTTATATACATAAGTCGATCTATAGTGAGATTAATCATATATGGTTCCTAAAATGGACTTATACTTCATATATCATACTGCTTAATATAATAAAACTAGTTTCTACTAAACAGGGACTTCCTGTAGGTCAGTGGTAGGCGATAAAGGCCAGTCGCACTTCGGTTGTGGGTTCGATTCCCACAGCCTTGTCCGAAGCGATGGGCTGTCGCCCGTCCTGCAGGTTGTCCTTTTTCCAAAACTACTATAACATCCCATCAATAATATCGTCCAACACAATCCATTCCAATCTTTAGGCTTATCCATAATACTGCCGTCCACTCTCATAACATAGTGAAAACAATTACCAGAGATTTAATATCATCGTTGATCCCCATATATCATAAGATATGTTTTTTTTGGTCACATTCCAAACATTCAAAGTCCTTAATCATGTATACTCTTGAATACCCATTGAACCTTAGTGAAAACTTGAATGCAGTTAAAAGTTAACACTTTACACATACCAAAATCCTCAAAATTATTTATACTCAAACCATGATATCACTTAGTCCTTATATCAATCATGAGCTCATGAATACTATTAAACATTTCATTTTCTCGTCTTCATTATGCGCATATCATCTTATTTCCAAAAAAAATATCTCAATCACTTTGAATACCACATCAATAAATATTGCAATACTCAATGATACAACATTATTTTGGAATCCCATTACATAAACACTTAATCATTCCACCACATCGTTGTCATATTCAACATTGCCAATAGTGATCGCATGTGATTTCCCTTTGTCCTTTGCCTTCAGTGGTTTCTCATGTTGATCATCACTAACCCTTGGATTAGGGCAATTATTAGCATAATGCCCCATTTTATGCACTTGAAGCATTGAAGTGTTGGCGGTGCGTTCTCTGCAGTGTTTGCTTTATCATTAGAAACCCTTTTTCCATTACTTCGACACTCAGCTGCTCGATGACCTTCTTTTCCACACTTAAAACATTTTCTAGTCCCTTTTAGACAATCTCCACCATGCTTCTTTCCACACTTTGTGCATAAGGAAACATTCATATTCTTTTCACCATTATTCTGAGATTTCTCCTTGAACTCCATCTTTCGTTTCTTGTCAAAACCATGAGATGGATATGTAAAACCAACTTCCATTTCTACCTTGATAGCACAACGCACAATTTCTTCATAGCTACTGAAGTCTCTTATAGCTAATGCCCTTCGAAGACTTGGTTTTAAGCCACTGAAAAATCGATCAACTTTACTTTCAGGTTGGATGATAATTCCAGAAGCATACCTTGCAAGTCTTGTAAAATTTGCTTCATAGGTACCAACAGATTCATCGTCCCTTTGCTTCAGTTCAAGAAACTCTTTCTCCATCTTTGTTCGAAGAATACGAGGGAAGTACTTATTGAAAAATAAGTTCTTGAACTCGTCCCATTCCATAGACTCAATTTCATCCCTTTGCCTTGTATTCTTAATAAGATTCCACCATTGATCAGCATCTCCTTCCAAACGATACACTGCTAGGATGACTTTATCATGTTCAGAACATTGAAGAACTGAAAATATCTTTTCAGTAGTAATAATCCATTGTTCAGCAACTAATGGATCAGTAGACCCACTGAAAGAAGGTGGACGCTGCCTCATGAAGGATTCAACAGAATGTTGCTCCTTCCTTTGCTCGTTTGGAATTCCTGCATGATTCATAGCTTGAGAAATTTGTGTGAGCATGGCTACAAGATTTTGCATTCCAGCTCCTATATCGTTTGGTTGCTCAGGGGTACAATCATTGCATTGCCCATCACATTCCGCATTAACACGGTTCCTTCGGGTTCCAGCCATCGTCTAAAACCCCAAAAGAATTGTGTGAGAGGCAAAAATCATGCTAGGGAAAACAACATAATAAAGGGTTAGTACCCTCAATATCTAACATCTTAGGTTAAATTCGAAGATCGTTAGCATAATTCTAGGACTATAACCTATACGTATACTTAACCTTAGAGACATCCCTAGACATACCTTAGAAATATCTCTAGGGATCTCACTAAAGTTCTCGCATCCTAGTTTCCAAAGGTTGACTAAACCTTTCCTCTGATACCAACTGTAGAGACCCGTATCTTGACGTACATGGACATTACATTACATTTGCGGAATACTTAGTATATAACAAAAACAGACACTAAAGGATCGTAATAGTTTAGTGTCTTTGGAAACTCGGAACGTAATCTTCTAATCGTGGTGAAAGTTCTTCAATATCTCCCATAAAGGTCATCCCTTTTTTCTACCTAAAACCTTTCTTTATATCCTGGGGAAAAGAAAACATAAAAGGGTGAGCTCAAATGCTCAGTAAGGGTAAACAAAGGAAATATCAATCACATAATTTTCATAAGGACATAACATTTTTGGAAATCTTAACCTGCAAAAGAGAGCATAATTTCATAACATGGGATAAATCATAGTAGTGAAATGAAATCATAACTTAAAACATTACTCATTGTGGCATACACACATAATCATAGAGAATCATTTCTTGTTAGTCAAGACTCATTGCCAAGACTATCTTAGTGGACAAAGTCCCTTTCTGAATCGAGTAATCCTCGTTTCAGTCCTGTTTCACTGAACCGGTATAACCTACCATTCCAGCCATGTCTATCTCATGAGATATAAAATCTTTACCCAATGCATTGGAGGGAGATATAGGTCCCACCCATCTCTTAATGAATCCTTTCTTATGTGTGCCACAAAATCATAAATCATATATCATTTCATAACCCATGTAATAAAAATGGGATTCTTAAACAACATGACATCATAAAACCATTCATATAAGATAAAGGAATTCATAAACATAATTCCATCACAACATAGTCAAATCAATGTAAAAATATGGATAGAAACAGAACTCTTTATTATCTTAGATGGAAAATAATTTTGATAAAACACTTGAATTGAATTCTTGAGGAAAATATCCTTTCTTCTTCAAAATCAATTTCTTTTCACAAAACATCATGCAACTTTAAAAGAAAGAGATTTTATTGAAAATAGTCATGAAATCTTTTAGAGGAAGCTTCATGAAAATAAGGCTTTATAAAACAGTAGAAATCCGTTCGTGCCGTATAAGTTAAAAAAAACATTCTTCGTACTTTTGTCGGAAAAGTCAAAAAGTACCTCGTACGACAAAAGATTCCTTTCATACATATTACTAAAACTCACCGAAGGGTAAAAATGGATTTAAACAATTGTAGGTGGATGGAAATAATATTACATTTTGATGAAACATGGATGTGGATGATAAAATACACCCCAGTAAATACTTACGAATAAACAATCTCAGATAAAAATGAGATTGTGATATTTCCCTTACCTTAGGTCCAATTTGCTTCGTATGTGTCCGAACCTCCTGTATAATGATTTAAATAATGTCATTGACTTATTACAGAATCATATTCATTGTTATTATATCATATATGGTTCACTTATGACATTATATTACCCGTTCTTTTGTAAATTCCATGTTAAAGAAGCGTTTTGGGTAAAATCGTTTCATTTATCGTAGGTGTTTTGACTTGTTGTTCTTGACATCATTATTACTTATATCATGATTTACTTACTTCCAGAATATAAAATATGATTTATATATCATATATATTTAGTATATATATATATATAATAGATAGATAAATAAAATGAAAAACACCGTTCATGGAGACGGTAGTCCGTACGTACGCATGAACGCTGTTTTTCTTTCCTTATTGTCTTGAAATGGAAGTAAGTAGATGACATACATATGTATATATATATACATAAATCCAGTAGCTTTATAATGTCATATATTTCATTATTATTTCTTATATATACATTATAATCATTCTTAAATGGTTAACATGGAGAATGAATCTCATCGCGTCGTGGAGACGGTATTCCGTACGTACGCACGAGCGATGATATCATTTCTATAAATATTGAATTGAATTGGAGTGGATTATAAAATATATCAGAATCATTATGATGTTGTAATAACTATGTATAGTTATTATTTACACCATTATACCCATCCATGTAAGGTGGTGGTGGAAAATAGATTACACCACGGCGTGGAGACGGTATTCCGTACGTACGCACGCGCGGTGATTTCTTTTTCCGTAGGATGGATAGATGGTGAAATAGGGTTGTTTCATACTTATAATAACATATCAGTATATGAGTGATACTTATGTTATTACTTCATAATGAAACAACCTAAGAAGAAGAAGTGGAAGAAGAAATAAAGATGAAAGAATTGGTAACGGTAATTACCTCTTCTTTGAAGTGCCTCTTTGAGACCTCCTCTTAGGGCACTAGAATTGGTCTTTGAGGAAGACCAGAACCTCTAGGATGTTGCTAGGGAAGTGGAGAAGGGATTTTGGCAGGGGTTGGCCGAGCTTGAGTGCTCAAATTGGTGTGAGGAGGAGGGGGAGGAGGTGTCCTTTTATAAGGGAGGAGAGGGGCACCTTAGGAATTCTTAAAAATATTAATTTATAATAAATATAACCCCACTTAAAAACCTCCAAAAATGACTCATATTCGAAGCTTAGATGAGATAGGGTTGTAATCTCATCAACCAATCAAATTTATACATGTTTGGATCTTATTTTAAACCTTATCAATTAGATTTAACTCTAAGTTAAATAATTTAACTTTTACCGTGTCTTTTTGTTTTCTTTCACTATATGGTTAATACACTTACTATAACATGCCAAACGAACCCCAAATTGTATATTATTAATACATATATCCTTATCTAAGTCATTTGGCCGAACCTTAGATTTTTAGGAATAAAATAACAATTAATAATATAATATTTGATTTAAAAACTATTTTGTGTCAATTTTGACACTATTTGATATATGATTTTTTTGAAAGTCATAACAGAATTATATATTCGAACCAAGTTGATTAAATCAACACTAATATATCATAGTAACCTAGAAAATTAGTGGAATTCATAAAAAGTCTTAAATTACATTTATTTTGGTATTTATATTATCAATTATGTCAATATTTCATTAATAAGATAATTACTGCATCATCTTTGTGTCATAAATAAATTATATTATATGCTGTCTAAAAATTACAAATAAAATACCATCATGTAGGAAATCTTTTTAGCTTTCTAATGAATATTTATAGTCGAATTTAGCTTATGTATAACCCCATATTAAAAATGATTTACTTATTAAACTTTGATTTTAACTATTTTAACCCTTCTTTAAATAAATTAATAATAAATGTCCTAATCTAATCCAAGTGGGCCTAAATGGTCATATTTTATTCCTAAGTTTGTTTTTGGTCGAATTACACTTGTCCAATAGAATTAGGACATGTGTTAGGGTAATATTAATATCATATTTACCCTTAGTTACCCTATTTACTATTAACCGTGGTAAAAAAAGTAAAAAGTTACTATTCACCAAAAAATTATTTTCATCTCATTGAACCACATTTTAGTCCTTGATATTAACCGTGTCTCTCGGATTTTCGAAATTCCATTCACAGAAGCGGTAAAATTAAGTTTTATGCAAAATTCCGTTTTTAACCTACCACTTAGTGGTTTCACTATTCATCAAAAATTGAAAGTTTTCAGAAAAATGCCAAAATTTCATCCTATGCTATATTTCATATTCCGAATTCAAAAATGAAGTCTATTTTACCAAATTCATAACATAGAAGTTGCATTAATTAATTTTATAATTAAATCCCGCTGTTAAAACAAATAGTGTGTTTTTTAAGAAACAAAATCTATCAAAAGATTGACACTTGATTATGTCTGGTTTAAATGTGAAATTACAAACAATGACGAACATTGTATTAAATTGTAAAAATATATTCTAAATATACTTTAAAACCACTCAAATTAATAATTTATCACTATTAATTATTTCGATTAAAAAAGTTGTTTTTAATTATAATTTAGTAATTTTCACTATTCATTAGAATATGAAAGTTATCCGAAAAGTACCAAAATTTCACCTTAGGCTAAATTCGATACTCCGAATCCAAAAATGAATTCCATTTTGAAAAATAAAATTTACAAAATTTCCAAAAAGTGGTTATTACTATTCATAACGGCTAGTTTTAATAATATTTTAATAGCATATCGTTGTTTCGTGAAACTCAGTATTGCGTACTACACATGCTATCGAGGAAGGTCGCGATTGCGTGTAACGGAAGGAAAGTCAAGGATGCGTATTGTGAAAGCTTATTTTGTTGTAGCGTACAACACGAGACATTAATGAAATTAAAAAGAATATTTTTCATAAAATCTTGGGGCGTTACATTCTACCCCCCTTAAAATGAATTTCGCCCTCGAAATTCGTCGGGGTTATAAATGGTTTACTATTCAAAATTTTCTTTGATAGAAACCCACATCGTAAAAAGGAATACCAAAACATGGATTTAAAAACTAAAGTATGAAATGTAACGATTACCCAAATATACTAATCACTGGGTTTCCACATAGGTGAAAATATGGATATGGAAGAAAAATCTAACCATCATGTTCTGATGGAGAGTGGTAGAGAACATGGCTATGGAAAAGCCAGTAATCACAAATCCATAGATTTGTGATGATATAAGGTACCATCTGATTCATCAGGTATAAGATCACTAGGACAACATTTTTGGTTTTCAAGATCATTTCCCTAAAGTTGAAAATTTGCTTAGAATAAATACTTACTTTATTTTGGTAAAATCTCACTTTTGTTCGTGCCTTGAACAATTTCTACTTCATCTCTTAAATAAATGAAGTTGAATTTGTTATTCATGATGTGTTAGCAGATCATGTGATAGAATGACAGGTCATTCCATCTGTCTCAAACAAAAGGTTAGAAAAACTTATATACATAAGTCGATCTATAGTGAGATTAATCATATATGGTTCCTAAAATGGACTTATACTTCATATATCATACTGCTTAATATAATAAAACTAGTTTCTACTAAACAGGGACTTCCTGTAGGTCAGTGGTAGGCGATAAAGGCCAGTCGCACTTCGGTTGTGGGTTCGATTCCCACAGCCTTGTCCGAAGCGATGGGCTGTCGCCCGTCCTGCAGGTTGTCCTTTTTCCAAAACTACTATAACATCCCATCAATAATATCGTCCAACACAATCCATTCCAATCTTTAGGCTTATCCATAATACTGCCGTCCACTCTCATAACATAGTGAAAACAATTACCAGAGATTTAATATCATCGTTGATCCCCATATATCATAAGATATGTTTTTTTTGGTCACATTCCAAACATTCAAAGTCCTTAATCATGTATACTCTTGAATACCCATTGAACCTTAGTGAAAACTTGAATGCAGTTAAAAGTTAACACTTTACACATACCAAAATCCTCAAAATTATTTATACTCAAACCATGATATCACTTAGTCCTTATATCAATCATGAGCTCATGAATACTATTAAACATTTCATTTTCTCGTCTTCATTATGCGCATATCATCTTATTTCCAAAAAAAATATCTCAATCACTTTGAATACCACATCAATAAATATTGCAATACTCAATGATACAACATTATTTTGGAATCCCATTACATAAACACTTAATCATTCCACCACATCGTTGTCATATTCAACATTGCCAATAGTGATCGCATGTGATTTCCCTTTGTCCTTTGCCTTCAGTGGTTGCTCATGTTGATCATCACTAACCCTTGGATTAGGGCAATTATTAGCATAATGCCCCATTTCCTTGCACTTGAAGCATTGAAGTGTTGGCGGTGCGTTCTCTGCAGTGTTTGCTTTATCATTAGAAACCCTTTTTCCATTACTTCGACACTCAGCTGCTCGATGACCTTCTTTTTCACACTTAAAACATTTTCTAGTCCCTTTTAGACAATCTCCACCATGCTTCTTTCCACACTTTGTGCATAAGGAAACATTCATCTTCTTTTCACCATTATTCTGAGATTTCTCCTTGAACTCCATCTTTCGTTTCTTGTCAAAACCATGAGATGGATATGTAACACCAACTTCCATTTCTACCTTGATAGCACAACGCACAATTTCTTCATAGCTACTGAAGTCTCTTATAGCTAATGCCCTTCGAAGACTTGGTTTTAAGCCACTGAAAAATCGATCAACTTTACTTTCAGGTTGGATGATAATTCCAGAAGCATACCTTGCAAGTCTTGTAAAATTTGCTTCATAGGTACCAACAGATTCATCGTCCCTTTGCTTCAGTTCAAGAAACTCTTTCTCCATCTTTGTTCGAAAAATACGAGGGAAGTACTTATTGAAAAATAAGTTCTTGAACTTGTCCCATTCCATAGACTCAATTTCATCCCTTTGCCTTGTATTCTTAATAAGATTCCACCATTGATCAGCATCTCCATCCAAACGATACACTGCTAGGATGACTTTATCATGTTCAGAACATTGAAGAACTGAAAATATCTTTTCAGTAGTACTAATCCATTGTTCAGCAACTAATGGATCAGTAGACCCACTGAAAGAAGGTGGACGCTGCCTCATGAAGGATTCAACAGAATGTTGCTCCTTCCTTTGCTCGTTTGGAATTCCTGCATGATTCATAGCTTGAGAAATTTGTGTGAGCATGGCTACAAGATTTTGCATTCCAGCTCCTATATCGTTTGGTTGCTCAGGGGTACAATCTTTGCATTGCCCATCACATTCCGCATTAACACGGTTCCTTCGGGTTCCAGCCATCGTCTAAAACCCCAAAAGAATTGTGTGAGAGGCAAAAATCATGCTAGGGAAAACAACATAATAAAGGGTTAGTACCCTCAATATCTAACATCTTAGGTTAAATTCGAAGATCGTTAGCGTAATTCTAGGACTATAACCTATACGTATACTTAACCTTAGAGACATCCCTAGACATACCTTAGAAATATCTCTAGGGATCTCACTAAAGTTCTTGCATCCTAGTTTCCAAAGGTTGACTAAACCTTTCCTCTGATACCAACTGTAGAGACCCGTATCTTGACGTACATGGACATTACATTACATTTGCGGAATACTTAGTATATAACAAAAACAGACACTAAAGGATCGTAATAGTTTAGTGTCTTTGGAAACTCGGAACGTAATCTTCTAATCGTGGTGAAAGTTCTTCAATATCTCCCATAAAGGTCATCCCTTTTTTCTACCTAAAACATTTCTTTATATCCTGGGGAAAAGAAAACATAAAAGGGTGAGCTCAAATGCTCAGTAAGGGTAAACAAAGGAAATATCAATCACATAATTTTCATAAGGACATAACATTTTTGGAAATCTTAACCTGCAAAAGAGAGCATAATTTCATAACATGGGATAAATCATAGTAGTGAAATGAAATCATAACTTAAAACATTACTCATTGTGGCATACACACATAATCATAGAGAATCATTTCTTGTTAGTCAAGACTCATTGCCAAGACTATCTTAGTGGACAAAGTCCCTTTCTGAATCGAGTAATCCTCGTTTCAGTCCTGTTTCACTGAACCGGTATAACCTACCATTCCAGCCATGTCTATCTCATGAGATATAAAATCTTTACCCAATGCATTGGAGGGAGATATAGGTCCCACCCATCTCTTAATGAATCCTTTCTTATGTGTGCCACAAAATCATAAATCATATATCATTTCATAACCCATGTAATAAAAATGGGATTCTTAAACAACATGACATCATAAAACCATTCATATAAGATAAAGGAATTCATAAACATAATTCCATCACAACATAGTCAAATCAATGTAAAAATATGGATAGAAACAGAACTCTTTATTATCTTAGATGGAAAATAATTTTGATAAAACACTTGAATTGAATTCTTGAGGAAAATATCCTTTCTTCTTCAAAATCAATTTCTTTTCACAAAACATCATGAAACTTTAAAAGAAAGAGATTTTATTGAAAATAGTCATGAAATCTTTTAGAGGAAGATTCATGAAAATAAGGCTTTATAAAACAGTAGAAATCCGTTCGTGCCGTATAAGTTAAAAAAAACATTCTTCGTACTTTTGTCGGAAAAGTCAAAAAGTACCTCGTACGACAAAAGATTCCTTTCATACATATTACTAAAACTCACCGAAGGGTAAAAATGGATTTAAACAATTGTAGGTGGATGGAAATAATATTACATTTTGATGAAACATGGATGTGGATGATAAAATACACCCCAGTAAATACTTACGAATAAACAATCTCAGATAAAAATGAGATTGTGATATTTCCCTTACCTTAGGTCCAATTTGCTTCGTATGTGTCCGAACCTCCTGTATAATGATTTAAATAATGTCATTGACTTATTACAGAATCATATTGATTGTTATTATATCATATATGGTTCACTTATGACATTATATTACCCGTTCTTTTGTAAATTCCATGTTAAAGAAGCGTTTTGGGTAAAATCGTTTCATTTATCGTAGGTGTTTTGACTTGTTGTTCTTGACATCATTATTACTTATATCATGATTTACTTACTTCCAGAATATAAAATATGATTTATATATCATATATATTCAGTATATATATATATATAATAGATAGATAAATAAAATGAAAAACACCGTTCATGGAGACGGTAGTCCGTACGTACGCATGAACGCTGTTTTTCGTTCCTTATTGTCTTGAAATGGAAGTAAGTAGATGACATACATATGTATATATATATACATAAATCCAGTAGCTTTATAATTTTATGTATTTCATTATTATTTCTTATATATACATTATAATCATTCTTAAATGGTTAACATGGAGAATGAATCTCATCGCGTCGTGGAGACGGTATTCCGTACGTACGCACGAGCGATGATATCATTTCTATAAATATTGAATTGAATTGGAATGGATTATAAAATATATCAGAATCATTATGATGTTGTAATAACTATGTATAGTTATTATTTACACCATTATACCCATCCATGTAAGGTGGTGGTGGAAAATAGATTACACCACGGCGTGGAGACGGTATTCCGTACGTACGCACGCGCGGTGATTTCTTTTTCCGTAGGATGGATAGATGGTGAAATAGGGTTGTTTAATACTTATAATAACATATCAGTATATGATTGATACTGATGTTATTACTTCATAATGAAACAACCTAAGAAGAAGAAGTGGAAGAAGAAATAAAGATGAAAGAATTGGTAACGGTAATTACCTCTTCTTTGAAGTGCCTCTTTGAGACCTCCTCTTAGGGCACTAGAATTGGTCTTTGAGGAAGACCAGAACCTCTAGGATGTTGCTAGGGAAGTGGAGAAGGGATTTTGGCAGGGGTTGGCCGAGCTTGAGTGCTCAAATTGGTGTGAGGAGGAGGGGGAGGAGGTGTCCTTTTATAAGGGAGGAGAGGGGCACCTTAGGAATGCTTAAAAATATTAATTTATAATAAATATAACCCCACTTAAAAACCTCCAAAAATGACTCATATTCGAAGCTTAGATGAGATAGGGTTGTAATCTCATCAACCAATAAAATTTATACATGTTTGGATCTTATTTTAAACCTTATCAATTAGATTTAACTCTAAGTTAAATAATTTAACTTTTACCGTGTCTTTTTGTGTTCTTTCACTATATGGTTAATACACTTACTATAACATGCCAAACGAACCCCAAATTGTATATTATTAATACATATATCCTTATCTAAGTCATTTGGCCGAACCTTAGATTTTTAGGAATAAAATAACAATTAATAATATAATATTTGATTTAAAAACTATTTTGTGTCAATTTTGACACTATTTGATATATGATTTTTTTGAAAGTCATAACAGAATTATATATTCGAACCAAGTTGATTAAATCAACACTAATATATCATAGTAACCTAGAAAATTAGTGGAATTCATAAAAAGTCTTAAATAACATTTATTTTGGTATTTATATTATCAATTATGTCAATATTTCATTAATAAGATAATTACTGCATCATCTTTGTGTCATAAATAAATTATATTATATGCTGTCTAAAAATTACAAATAAAATACCATCATGTAGGAAATCTTTTTATCTTTCTAATGAATATTTATAGTCGAATTTATCTTATGTATAACCCCATATTAAAAATGATTTACTTATTAAACTTTGATTTTAACTATTTTAACCCTTCTTTAAATAAATTAATAATAAATGTCCTAATCTAATCCAAGTGGGCCTAAATGGTCATATTTTATTCCTAAGTTTGTTTTTGGTCGAAATACACTTGTCCAATAGAATTAGGACATGTGTTAGGGTAATATTAATATCATATTTACCCTTAGTTACCCTATTTACTATTAACCGTGGTAAAAAAAGTAAAAAGTTACTATTCACCAAAAAATTATTTTCATCTCATTGAACCACATTTTAGTCCGTGATATTAACCGTGTCTCTCGGATTTTCGAAATTTCATTCACAGAAGCGGTAAAATTAAGTTTTATGCAAAATTCCGTTTTTAACCTACCACTTAGTGGTTTCACTATTCATCAAAAATTGAAAGTTTTCAGAAAAATGCCAAAATTTCATCCTAAGCTATATTTCATATTCCGAATTCAAAAATGAAGTCTATTTTACCAAATTCATAACATAGAAGTTGCATTAATTAATTTTATAATTAAATCCCGCTGTTAAAACAAATAGTGTGTTTTTTAAGAAACAAAATCTATCAAAAGATTGACACTTGATTATGTTTGGTTTAAATGTGAAATTACAAACAATGACGAAAATTGTATTAAATTGTAAAAATATATTCTAAATATACTTTAAAACCACTCAAATTAATAATTTATCACTATTAATTATTTCGATTAAAAAAGTTGTTTTTAATTATAATTTAGTAATTTTCACTATTCATTAGAATATGAAAGTTATCCGAAAAGTACCAAAATTTCACCTTAGGCTAAATTCGATACTCCGAATCCAAAAATGAATTCCATTTTGAAAAATAAAATTTACAAAATTTCCAAAAAGTGGTTATTACTATTCATAACGGCTAGTTTTCATAATATTTTAATAGCATATCGTTGTTTCGTGAAACTCAGTATTGCGTACTACACACGCTATCGAGGAAGGTCGCGATTGCGTGTAACGGAAGGAAAGTCAAGGATGCGTATTGTGAAAGCTTCTTTTGTTGTAGCGTACAACACGAGACATTAATGAAATTAAAAAGAATATTTTTCATAAAATCTTGGGGCGTTACATGTTCACTGCTTATTTTTTCATGTATGTTTTGGTTCGGTGGTTATAGTTCATGCACTTTGATCATATTTACATAATATTAATAATTTTAATCATTATATAAAAATAATATATATATATTATATACATAATTATAACCATTCATATAAAGCGGTGATAAATAATTATTTACATCACTATGTGGAGATGGTGGTCCGTACATACGCACTACTGATATTTCGATTTTTCGATTCATGGAACGAAATAAAATTAAATATCAATTCACCCTTAGAGAATCGTTATTATAACATAAATATAATATATATACATTAAATATTATATAATAATAAACCATGAATGATGGTAGTGGAAAATGAATCATATCACTATGTGGAGGGGGTAGTCCACCTCTATGCATTAGTGATACTTTCGTCTCCTATCTGATTGACAAAATGTGGTAAATGGTTTTTACATTACTATACTAACATCTCAATATATTTTTTATATTGGATTAATATTTTTTATAGATAAGACATATTTATAGGAAGAATAATATGAAATAAAATTAAAGGATCTTGGAAAGATATTTACCTTTTATTCGAGATACCTTTTTTGGATTACATATTAAGCCTTTAAGGAATGGTCTTGTGAGAATACCATAAGCTCAAGGATGAAGGATATTTTTAAAAGAACGTTTTTGGTATGTTTTTTCTGATCTAAAATGCTCAAATGGTGTGAGTATGGTAGGATAATATGTGCCCTATTATATGTGATAGGAGAGACATGCAAGGAATTTCTTAAAATATTTCAATGATATAAGGTCACTTTGATAGAAAGTGGCTCCAAATGAATATTTATTAGAAATTAGTATAATATAAGGTTGATAAATATTCAAATAAAAATAATTATATGGGTTTGTGTAGATATCCTACCCATATTAATCATTTTTTATTGATAAAACATTTTTATAGAATGTATAATAAGAAGTAAAATTAAAAGAGCTTGCTTAGGATCCATACCTCTTATTTTAGAGACATCCTTTGGCTTATACCTTAATCCTGGAGGGATTGGTTTTAGTAGAGTACCAACATATCAAAAATAAAGGGGAATATTATAAGAAGTTTTTTTAGTGAGTATTTTTTTGATATATAAGTATCAAATGGGGTGAATAAGGGAAGAGAAGATGTTCCCTTTTATATGGGAGAGGAGGGACACACATCGAATTTCTTAAATGATTTAAATGATATATGGTCACTTTCATGGGAATGTGGATCCAACTGTGTATGTATTAATAGGATAATATATGGTAGGAATATCTTCAAAATGATAATTATATAGGTTTTGGATTGATTCCTAACTTTATCTCTTGGTTAAAGTCCCCCCGGAAAACATGTTTTAATGTTAACCACGGTATCAAAATATTACTATTTTTACTATTCACTATGAAAAAAAATGTTGAAACTATTATATTATATTAATTATTATGATTAAAATTATTGAATCTATTTTACCAGATTAAATTTCTATAACGGGAAGAATTTAATTTTAAATTAGCAAGTAATTCACAATGAAAAACCATTTAGAAAAATGAATTTTTATGTAAAAAATCTTAATTTACTTATATTCATTAACATGTAAAAACCAAAAGATGAATGTTAAAGTAATTTATTGAATATATAATATATAAATTTCATTAAAAATATTTATAAGGGGATATTATTTTAATTTATTATAATAAAAACACATTGAGTGGATAAAAATAGTTATTAAAAAAATGTGTTTTAAGCCCAAAAATAATCTTATAGCAATATAAAGTAAAATCATGATTCTTGAATAATTAATTTTATTACTTATAACTAAATGAGATTATTTTAATTTAAGTTCAAATTCAAAATGTAATAGTACATTTAATTGAATAAAATGATAGCTTTTATAAATATCAATATTTTTCACTATTCAATGAAAAAATAAATCTTTATAGAAAAATCCTAAAAATCACCATAAGATAATATTGAAAATATGATTTTAAAAATTATATTAATTTAATCAAACAAAATTTATTAAAAAAATTATAAATTTTTCATGCAAAACATGAGATAAAAACCATTTTTAAAGGAAACATATTTATTAAGCATAAAATGACATTACTAAAAATTGAGTATTTATTTATTATAAATTAATTAATAAATTTGAACTAAAATATTTATAAATATTTTTCAAAAAAAATATTACGAAACATACCAACCAATTTAACAGCTGGTTTATAACTTTTTTCTATATTTTGGTTCATATAAACTCAGGGCTATGTGTAAGGCATTCCAGTGAATACTTAATGTCTATTTCAAAGGAAATAAATATAAAATCATGGGGAGTTATAGGATCTAATGACCTAGATATCCTTTGGTTTATATTTTCTATTATATTTATCAATTTTCTATTATGTTATTTATATACCCTTATTTATGGGGTTTTCATTCTCTTCTTGGTTGTTTATCTTTTATTGAGGTGTATTTTATTCTGAGGGTGAAATCATTCAAAATAGTTTAGATTTGAGACCATGAAACTAGTTTATAGACTTGAGAGATTAGTAACACGCCTTGAGTATGTCATGGGATAGATCGGGTCCATGGTTTAGGGATGACCTAGGTTGGTTCATGATAGTATATTTCCTAGATATATTATCCATTAATGCAATGTATGGGAAAAAATTTCACAAAAATTTATCGTTCATCTCAAATTAAAAATTTATTTCTCGACATCTATTTTTCTCTAATACCCTCTTAAACCGATTGAATTAATATGTATTATACAACCTTCAATAATTTTAATTTTTTAACACACCATTACAATGTTCACTTGATTTAGTGTTATGGATCCATGATGTAAAATAATCATTCAACAAATAATGAGCCAACATGTCTGGAAAAAACTTAAGCATCATCTATGTAATTCCCCAACCTGAATCGCTAGGTATGATCCAACATTCCAAAAGACCTCATGCATGCCTCCTCATATGTAAGAGGTTTTCAACTACCAATGAGGGTATGTATTCCATCCTTTGAGAGATTATACCCTCAAAATCTATAAATTCATGCATAATAATAATAATAATAAAATAGCATAGTTAAATGCATTATTAATGTTATAACATATGATATGGTGAGTATTTCAAAACATATATAATATTATACCAAGGACACCCAAAGTGGTAGGTAAATCCAGAGTATGAGTAATAAAGTTAAGTAAATAAAACACTACGGTATTAATCTAGAGTCCATCCAAGTATCACCTCTGAACACCACGCTTTGTATCATAGATTCCTATCATTGGGGCCTTTCCCTTACCTCTTTCTCTGGCCATGAATTTTCTAGGTACACCAGAATTACAATGTAGGGTCTGCGTAATAAACCCATTATAATACCACTAATGAATTCTTAACACCAGTGTTCATTCAGGATAGTGTATTTCATGGTTGTAAATAAAACCAAGTAAACATACAACCACACATGCATTGAGTCATCAGGAAAAAACCAAGATTCCTTGAAACCTAGCCCAACATTCTACAGCATGATATCAGTAATGATATCAATATCAGCCACTTCACATCATACGACACTCCACAAGTCCTAGTGTTTTTGGGGACCCTATTCTTATGGATCTTGCTTATAATATCTATCATTAAGGTACTCTATATTCCCCAAACTAATGGTGTTTGTCAATAGAAATTTCACATTCCACATCCTGAAAATGGAAATAATCATTGGATGATAGTAAGTCCCACCTGACAAGTCTGACATATTTTTATGCACACATCACACCTGCTTAGAATTTTTCCATATCAGTATGTAGTAGTAGGATACACAACTACTCTACATGGTCTGTTCCCATTTCTTCTAACATGTTTTTGATCCGAAAAATACTATTAAATGTTTCATTGTTTGTATCCTTTTCCATGTCATCATGCTCCCACTCCAAGGGGTCATCTAGGAAATATTGATCAACTTGTTCATCCTGATACCCAAAGCAAGGTTATGCATGTTATGAAGTACCATAAGTAATACATATCATATCATGTAACAATAAATTATTTCAGAAATATTCCTCAAGAGGCTACACATAAACACCTATAAGGAAACATAACAAAGCATGGGTTACACAGGATATACACAAATCATAAGAACACATATTCAGGATAGGTCCCAAGGGACACTCCTGCACTTGGATGCAACATAAATCATTCATTTATTTCAATAATAAAGAATAATATCATAAAAAATTCAAATACAAGGCCCTATATGGTAAATATCTTCCAACCTCAATATCGTAGACATCAACATCATGTTTCTCTAAGAGAAACACCATCAGACATCACAGAATGACAACGATCCTCAATAAAGGTTGTTGTTACACCAATACTAGTAAAAAACTTGATAGAATACCCAAATCATCATATTCTAAGACATAATAACCTCATTACACAATAATTTAGGAAATATTGAATAAAGTCATCCAAAATTAGAATGAATCACGAGAGTTCTCCACTGAAATGCTAAAAACTAGAAGCACTAACAATGGAGGGTGAATGTAGCCTTTAGATTGAACAAATTGGTTGAGATGAATAGAATTAAACATGGTATCAATATTCAACACAACAATGATCTACCTCACACCCTAAGTTCATCTATAATTCACCATATTTAAGGAATCAATAGAAGAATGGATTTCAATTAGATTAATAGGGGTTCTAATTGGTTAATAAATGAATTAAAGACACCACATTTAATCCACAAACATTTAACCATTGATTATATCATGTTCCATGAAGGAAGGAGAGTATTTGGACCTTTGAAAATATAGTCTGACTATCACACCATCCACCACCATGGCATGTCCCTGGTCATGGTGTTATTAAAACACCATAAAACAGCTCTCCCACTATGGGTGTGTGACAAGGGTCTACCTATTTCACATCACCACGCCCTCCAAAATGGGTGTGGTGAGGTTTCCCAATATATGGTTGATAGAATTCACCCCTAAGAACCATTTCATGGTCAAGGATTTTTCAAGTCGTTTTCCACCATGACTGTTTTACATTGAGGAAAACTGGAACCATAGTAGCTTGAACCAGGGAATAGTGCTTGCTGCTTTGAATCAAAAACCTTTAAACCCCAATTTTAAGACTCAAAACACCTTCGACACTAACTGAACTGATTTATACCATCAGAATGTTCAAAAACACCACATAAGGTGTTCCATAACATACATTAATATAACCACTAAAAATGAGGGTGATACAATTCTCCCCCTTAAGTATATTTCATCTATGAGAAGTATATTTAGGGTTAAACTTGAATAACTTGGGTCATTACACCTGAGCATCAAAATATTATTCCCAATTTTCCTCCCAAACCCATATATGCCTCTATATGATCTAAACATGTGGAACTATCTTCCCCCATAAAACTTTCTCTCTTTTTTCAACTATTAAGATGATTCATTCTTCATATGATTTATTTTACTTCAATTTAACATCCTTGCAGTCTATAACATTCATAGAATCTAGTGTATATATATATGAAGGTAAGATGAATTGAATGCATCATACATAGCTCAATAATGTTTAGGATTACCCAATTGGTAAACCATTGTCTATATACACTCGATGATATCGAATGGTCAAATAAATCTTGGTGATATCATTCCTTACATATGAAGACATTGATTCCCCAAATTAGGAGTCATCTATAAGAAAACATTTTCACCCACAACGAACTTTAAATTTATCCACTTATGGTTGGAATACAATTTTTTTCTTCTATAATCAATATCCAACCACTTTTGGGTAAAATGTACTCTATCTAAAATCTCTGGCATCAGGTTTAGTCTCACAATAGCTACCACACCAACATCATACTGGAATAACAGTGACTGACAATGTTAACCATAAAGGGACTCATATGGTGGTATTTGGATTGATTTCCAATTACTATTATTAAAATAAAATTACACCAAGTCTGTAAGGACCCACCAATTCTCATTGGCTGGAGAGTACAACGAGTCATTACAAGGCCTTCAGGGAAATCCCCAAGATTCCAAAGTCTGGCAATAAATGACGAAGGATTTCAAATACAAGCGGGGGTAGATTTACCCTTTAAAAAATAATCCAATAAACCTACCAAAGAGAAAAAAAATTCACTATATGATGAATGAAAAAATGAAAGCCAACTCAACAACTTCATGTATCTCAAAACCACATCAAAGTAAGCAACAGCTAAAGAAAACCAAGTATCAAAGAGCACAGTGGAAAACTACACAAGACTCTCAAGGCTCCATGCTCCAAAAGCTCTAACCTCTAAAAACTCTAAATAGACTAAACATAATGAGGAAGATCTAAATACGTGTGAAACGTTACCTTTTCCCTTATCCTGGAAGATCGCATCTCGAAAAGCACCAAAGTTCCCAAGCTTGGGTGAGTATAAAACTGAGTAGGTTTTCCCCAATGACTTCCCTACTCACGCCGCTAGGATTGAAGAGTTAGCAACAATTGTATAAATCATTTTCTATAAAACAATTTATCATAAACAATTTATAACTAAATTTAAACATGTTTCCAAAACCATTCATTACCAATGCATAAAAGTGCAATTGAAACCCATTTTTTTCATCAAGATATTTTTCCAAATAAATAAATAAACAATCTTTTCAACCATTCCAAAATATCCCTTTATTGGCATACGCAACCATTCCTGAAACCCATGAAACCAACCTTGAATGATACATTATGAAAGTTACATACTCATGAGCGGTTTCTCATCAATCTACCAAGTTGTCACAAGGAAATTATTTCCCATGTTCCATTAACCCTTTGGCACCGAGCAAAAGGTCATTTTTCAACCAAGCCCCTTGTATGAAATTTTCATGTTCCATTAAACCTTTGGTACCGTGCCCAAGGTAATATTTCAACCAATCCCCGTATATGCCTCATGAACACACACCATATATTCCCAACAATCATACCAAAACAACCCTTTCAATAAAAACGCCTTTTTATTGAAAACCATTTCCGTCAAAACCATTTCAATGCCAAACCATTTGAATTAAAAACCATTTCAATAAAACTCTATTTTATATTAACGTAAATTTATAGTGAAAATATTTTTTCCATCAGATGTTTAGAAATTCCCGAAAATCCATAATTTAAATTCATCATTTTAAATTCCTGAAAATAAACCCCATTTTGCACAACAAGTCACCAAGATCATGCAATTTCATAAAAACCATAAATGATCACAAATGAAGACTTTTACTTGAATTTCACAATAAAATAACCAATTTGAATCTAAACCAAAAAATTCTATAAATAAGAGTTGAGAGATAATCCTTCTACCTTGAAGGTTTTGATGAAACTTTGACAACAGACAAAAAACACACAAGAAAGGAGGTTGATTCCCCAAGAATGGCCTTAGTTCTCTTATCCGAGAAAGATCATGACTCAAAATTGAATTATTTGGCATCCAAAAATGTATATCTACCCACAATAGGTTCATATGAGATAAATAATAGAGATTAGAGAAGTATATCTAAGCATATCTAAGAAAACATGATAAATCCGGAAAGACTAGTGACATACCTCAAGAATCGGACTCGAAATCCCAAAGGGAAGGCTCTGTGTTGGCTCCAACTCGTGTGGGGAGGGTTCTACAGCCTTCTAGGGAGATTATTCTTGAAATAGGGGAGTTTTGAAGAAAAACCGAAATATTTAGAGCAAAAACGAGTAAACTATTTGAAAATAGGATTAAGATTTGACCTCTGCGCAAGGTTTTACCACACGGTTTGGGCCAACCGTGTATGGATCGTGCGACCTTCCTTTTGGTCCCAAAACTCCTTATAAAACCCCAAAACTCTCCCATCCTTCACCTTTATCCTTTTTATGGAAACAAATTTTTTATAGAAACATCCCACATTATGGAAACACCCCACATTATGGAAACAACCAACTTTATGGAAACACCCACTTTATACAAACAACCCACTTTATGGAAACGGCCCACTTTATGGAAACACACAACTTAATGGAATCACTATATATTAGGGAAACTCTCTATTTTATGGAAACTCTCAATTTTATGGAAACTCCCTATTTTATGGAAACTCTCTATTTTATAGAAACTCTCTATTTTATGGAAACTCTCTATTTTATACACACCAATTTAAAAAAAATGTATGAAAAGGGGTTATGTACCCGAAACCAAGGGTACTACATTCTCCCCAACATTGGACTTTCCGTCCCTGGATAGTAGAAAACCGTCACTGGCCAAAAAGAGTTCTGACCACTGCTCTTTCATTTCCATCTCACATTCCTAAGTCTCTTCCTAAATCTGACCATGTTTCCATAAAACCCGCACTAGGCCGATGCTTTTCCCAAGAAAAGATTTATATTTTCTATCCATGATCCACACTAAGATAGGTACTAGTGATGTATCTGATTCTAACTCAACGTGATCCCATCTGATCACATCGTCAGGATCAGCATGATAGTTTTTCAACTTGGATACATGGAACACATTATGCACCGAACTAAACTATGGTGGCAATTCCAATAAATATTCCACCTCTCCAACTCATTCCTATATCTCAAAAGTCCATTTTATCTAGGAGATAACTTTCCATGCTTCCCAAAGTGACGATGGACAAGCCATGGAGAGATACTCATGAAGACATGGTCACCCACAGCGAATGACAACAGTCTTCAACAGTGATCTACATAAGATTTCTAACGACTCTGAGCCGTCTCCATCCAATATCAAATCAATTAGAACTTCTTCATTGTTTTTTCTACAAGGCTTGGCCCGACTAGGGATGTTTTTCCTGTTTCCACCAAGCATAGTGGAGAACAACAAGGACGCCCATACAGTGCTTCAAACGAGGCTATTTATATAGAGGCTTGATAGTTTTTGTTGTATGAGAACTGTATTAAGGGAATATACTCCTCCCACAAGCCCCCAAAATACATTACACAAGCTCGCAACATGTCTTCCTATGTTTTTATCATCCTCTCGAATTTCCCATCCATCTGAGGATGATACACCGGGCTCATAGTCAACTGATTCTTAAGGGCTTGCTGAATGGATTTCCCGAAATGAGACGTGAACCTCAGATCTCTATCTGAGACTATTGACACTGGTACACAATTCCTCATTACATATTCATGGATATATATATTTGAAATATCCTCCACTATATGAGTTTCACAAATAGGGATGAATTGGGCCAACTTGGTTAGATGATCCACTATCATCCAAATGGCATCGTGTTTCGGGATCGTTCTTGGAAGACCTGTAATAAAATCCATTGCTATCTGATACCATCTCCACACTGGTATGGGAAAATATTATAACATACTATCTGGCCTCTGATGCTCTGCTTTAACCTGCTGACAAGTTAAGCACCTTGAGATGAACTCATCCACCTTCATTTTCATGCCGCTCCACCAAAACTGTACCTTCAATGCCTTATACATCTACTTTGTACCTACCTGGATGTACATCCCTTCTTGAATGGTGATAATAATTAAGGATTTGTTCCTAAAAAACCATTGGTACAACCATCTGATCTCTAAAACACAAAACCAAACCCCCAACAAGTTTCGAGCCCTCAATGGTCTCCCCACCATTGAGTTGTGAACTTACAAAAAGACATTATACGTCAGATGTTTTTGCATATTTGATCAATTTTACTAAATTAGGATTAATCATACCTGAAAAGAAAACTGGAACATCAGCTCAGTCTTCACATTTCAACTGCATGTCGGCTAAGACCGACATCAACTACTATTCATCTGAAGCCTCTTTCACCAACTGAGCATATGAATTTCGACTCAATGCATCCACTACCAAATTTACTTTACCCATTGTGTACATCAAGTCAAATTCAAACATTTGGAGGTACTCCATCCATATACTTTTCTTTAGATTCAAATCTCACTGTGAGAAAATGTGTTTCAAGCTTTTTGATCCATAAACACAATAAATTTCTCACCAAAGAGATAATGTCTCCATGATTTCAAAGTAGGGATGACTGTAGATAACTTCAAATCATGTGTTGGGTATTTATTCTCATGGAACCTCAACTTACAAGAACCATAAGCAACCACATGATCTTTTTTCATGAGAACACAACCCAACCCTAGCCCCAAAGCATAACAATACACCATATGCCCTTGACTTGATTCTGGAAAGATCAAGATAGGTGTTGATGTAAGCTAAACATTTAGTTCCTTGACTGACTTATAACATTCCTCTGTCCATTAAAATGGAGCATTATTCTTTGTCAGAGTTGTAATTGGTGAAGCTAGTCCTAATAAATCATGTACAAAACGTTGATAGTAACTAGCTTGACTGAGAAAAAATTATATCTCAAAAACATTATTCAGTGGTTGCCAAGAGATAACAACTTCTATATTTTCATGATCAATAGAAACACCTTTCTCAGAAATGACATGGCCCAAAAAACATACATCTTGTATCCAAAAAATCACACTGTGATAATTTGGAATACAAACAATGATCTCTCAAGATTTGTAATACTATTTCCAGGTGCGCCTCATGATCAACCCTTTTCTTTGAATAGACCAAAATGTCATCCACAAAAACCACAACAAAAGAATCCAGATATTATTGAAATATCTCATTCATCAATTTCAGGAAGACCTCCGGTACATTTGTTAGATTGAAATACATTAATACATATTCAAAGTGGCCATATCTACTTCTGAAAGCTGTCTTTGGAGTATACTCTTTCCAAACTCTCAATTGGTGATATCCTGATCGAAATTAAATATTTAAGAACCAATGATATCCCTTTAATTGATCAAAAATATCATCAATATGTTGATATGGATGTCTATTAATTATTGTAACTTTGTTATGCTTTCGATAATCAACACAAAACTGAAGATTTCCATCTGTCTTCTTCACGAAAAAATCGGGTGTTGCCCATGGAGACGTACATGGTAGAATGAAAAATTTGATTTCCAGATCCTCTAATTGAAAATTCAATTCCCATAATTCTTTTGGTTTTATCCTATAACATGTATGGGAAATAAGACAAGTCCCCGGAAGGAGATCAATCATAAACTCTACTTTCCTTAGAGGTGGTAACCCTGAGAAGTTCTTGGAAAAGACATCTAGAAATTGATCCACAAAATCTAGAAAACTAATTTCCATGAACTCTTACATTGATTAAAAATTCAATACTTCCAATTGGAAAGAGATAATTCCTAGTATTGGTTCCAACAAGTTCTTTTCACCCTTCTTTACAATCCTCTCTCCTCTAAAAAGAAGCTTGATGCCGTCCTCAGTCATGAAACTAATTGTTCTCCTATAACAGTAGATTTGAGCCTTGAACATTGTCAGACAATCCATACCCAGGATTACATCATAGAATTCCATATCCTACATCAAGAAGTCCAATCTTACCTAAACTTAATCAATAGTTATATCCCATGCTCAACACACAAAGCCTTGACATTCTCTTTCACCGAGAAGAGTTTTCAGTTTCCAGAAAGAAGGCATCATTTCCAGTTTTAAACATTGAATGTCATCAGCATGAGAAGAAATGAAGGAATGTGATGCACCAGTATCAAACAACACTTGAACAAAGGTAGAAATCAAAAGTGTCATACCTCTCATTGTAGATGGTCTAGCCTTATCATCAACAATCATCTTCTTAGCTCCATAAAATTGTTTCTTCACTACATTGTTCTCCTTGTTTCCTTGCTGTGGTTTCCATGGTTGAAGAGTCATGGTATTTCTAGAATCACCATGGCTAGCTCTGCTATGTGGATTAGACTGATTCTTTTGTCCTTGTCCTATCAAATCATACGATGCTTGCAACACATGAAAAGTTTCTCGAGCACCTGACCTTGGAGCACTGCAACAATAGTGCTGAAGATATCCCATCTAGTTGCAATTATTACATGCTCTTGGTTGTTTTGTGAAATATCGCTTTATGTGGTCAAGATTACCACATTTAAAACAACCTGCTTTGCTCTGGGGTCATGGAAGAAGGTTTACTAATCCAGCCATCTTTTTATGATTTCCACTTTCACCTTGGAAATAGGTGTCCCATTTCCACTTGTTCCCAGCAGTTGTGCTCCCACCATTTCCTATAGGTATCATCATACCTTCTCCCATAGATCTTGAGATATCACATTCAGACAGAGTCCCGTTGTTCATCATCTATGTCGAATCTGTAATACAATGTACTACAATCTTTAATCTAATCTCTTGTCGTAGCCCCGATTCGTAGATGCGTGCCTTTAAAGTGGAACTTTCCATAAATTAGGTTGTAAAGCGTACTATGTTCATAAACATAGCCATATACTCTGTGATAGAGAGTCTCTCTTGTTTCAGGTGGAAGAAGTTTTTCATTTTCTGGATCTTTACCGTGTGAGAATAGAATTCTTTTTTGAACAATTATTAAAAATCCTCCCATGTAAGTCCTTCATCCAATTTAGCTTGTACCGCTAAATCCCACCACTGACTTGAAAGATCCTTGAGCATATATGTCACCAGTTTGACCTTTAGATCTATCGGAGTGCCAATGTAGTCAATGATATGATTCATCCTACATAGCCACACATCTGCCTTCTCGGGTTCAGAATCACCATGGAAATTAGGTGGATTCTGCTTCAAGAATTGGATGGTATGATCCACATGTCGTGGGTCATTCTGTTCATTCCCTGGGTCCATAGCTTGAAAATCTTGGACAATACACTGAACTAGAACTTGGTTCACATGTGGTTCAGGTGCAACTACATTCTCCGAAGCTTCTTAGGGTTGGTTTCGATGACGCCTACCTGGTTCCATTTACTAAACTATCAAAAAACTCTGTTAATCTCACTCTCTAGCAATTGTTGGCTAAGAATTTCAAATTCAATCACATCAACTATCACAATATTGTCTTCCAAAATAACCTTTTTCCCATGTTCAACAATTTTTTAAACCAATTTTCATGCTTTTGAAAATTAAACCATTTCTATAATATGATAAGAATTAAATTTTTCAAAATCATTCATTTGAAAACCAATTTCATACTTTTTCAAAAATTAACACTTTTTTCACAACATGAATCATTACTTGAATTGATGTATGCACTATTAGTGGTAAGTCATTCCTATTTAATGCATGTCATGCTCGTCTCATTGACCAACCCCTTACAATGATATTTTTAAATCCTAGAAGTGTCTCCAAGAACTTATTTACCCAACTCCCTGGTAACTTGAACTTCAGCATAAAAGGGTTAGCTGCATCCTTTTATGCTTTACATTTCAAGATCCTACAATCCTACTCCTTTCTAAGATTCTCACACAAGGAATAGATAAGGGGGATTTCATCTCCAAAACTAGGAACATCGATGACTACTTGATAGGCAGGGACCAAACTGGCTCTGTTACCATTTTTAATGACCTGCCAATTCTCATTGGCTTGAGAGTACAATGAGTCATTACTAGGCTTTAAGTGACATCCCTAATATGCTAAAGACTGGTAATAAATGATGAAAGGGTTTCAAATACAAGTGGGGGAGATTTACCCTTTATGAAATAAACCAATAAACTTACCAACCATAACCAACATTCACTATATGATGCATGAACAAATGAAAGGCAAATCAACAACTTCATCTATCTCAAAACCACATTAAAGTATACAATAGCGGAAGAAAACCAAGTATCAAAGTACACAACGGAAAACTACACAAGACTCTCTCAAGACTCAATGCTCCACAAGCTCAGAGCTCCAAAATCTTCAAACATCCCAAACATCATGAGGTAGTGTGAAACACATGTAAAACATTACCTTTTCCCTTATCCCAGAAGATAGCATCTATAAAAGCACCAAAGTGCTAAAGAAGGGGTGAGAATAAATCTCAGCACGTTTTCCCCATTGAATTCCCTACTCATGCCACTAGAATATAATAGTTAGAAAAAATTATATAAAATAGTTTATATAGAACAATTTCTCAAAAATAGTTTATAACTAAATATAAACAAGTTTCCAAAACCATTCATTACAAATGAATACAAGTGCAATTGAAACCAATTTTTTCTATCAAGACATTTTTCCAGAAAAAAAACTAAAAAATCTTTACAACCATTCCAAAATATTCTTTTATCGGCATACCCAACCATTCCTCAAACCCATGAAACCTCCCATGCATGCAACGTTATGATAGTTCCATACTCATGTGAGGTTTCCCATCGATCTACCAAGTCGTCACAAGGTAATTGTTTCCCATGTGCCATTAACCCTTTGGCACCGAGCACAAGGTCATATTTCATCAAATCCATGTATATGCAACATGAACACACACCACATATTCCCAACAATCATTCCAATACAACCCTTTCAATAAAAACACCTTTTTATTGGAAACCATTTCCGTCAAAACCAATTCATTGCCAAACCATTTTAATTACAAACCATTTCATTAAAACTTCATTATTTATTGAAAAACATTTCTATTGAAAATATATTTTCCATAAACCATTTGTCAATTCTGGAAAATCCATAATTAAAAGTCAACATTTTATATTCATGAAACTAAACTCCCTTTTGAACAACTATTCACCAAGATCACGCAATTTCACAAAAACCATAAATCATCACAATTGAATATTTTCCATGCATTTCAAAATAAATAAACCAATTTGAATCTGATTCAAACAATTCTATCAAGATCTATTGAAATAGAATCCACCTACCTCGATGGTTTTGATGAAACATTGACAACAGACGAAAAATGCACAAGAAAGCGGGTCGATTCTCTAAGAACGGCCTTAGATCTCTTATACTAGAAAGTTCAGGACTCAACATTGAATTATTTGGCATTCAAAAACATATATTTACCCTATATTGGTTCAGATCTAAGAAATAATGCATATTGGAGAAGTAGATCTAAGCATATCTAAGAAAACATGACAAATCTGGAGAGAATGGTGACATACGTCAAGAATCAGACTCGAAATCACCAAGGGAAGGCTATGGGTGGTTTTAACTCAGATAGGGATAGTTTTCCATCCTTCAAGGTATAGTAATATCTAAATAGGGTTGTTTTAAAGACAAACCAAAATATATAGAAAAAAAAGAGTAAGCTCTTATAAAATAGGATATTGATTTGACCTCTGCGCAGGTTTGACCACATGGTTTTGGCCAACCGTGAATGGATCATGCGACCTTCCTTTTGGCCCCAAAACTCCTTATAAAACCCCCAAACTCTCCCATACTTCACCTATAACCTTTCTATGGAAACAAATTTTTTATAGAAGCATCCCACATTATGGAAACACCCCACTTTATGGAAACAACCCACTTTATGGAAACACCCATTTTATAGAAACACCCCAAATTATGGAAACAACCCAATTTAAGGAAACAAACAAGATTATGGAAACTACCAAATTAATGGAAATTCTATATATTATGGAAACTATCTATTTTATGGAAACATCTTATTTTATGGAAACTCTCAATTTTATGGAAACTCTCTATTTTATGGAAACTCTCTATTTTATGAAAACTCTCTGTTTTATACACACCAATTTAAAAAACATGTGGAAAGAAATTATGTACTTGAAAATGGGGGTAATAAAATGTCTATATGATCATCCCCTGATCTTTCAAATCTTAGGATGAAATCTTAAAGTATGTTCTCAAGAATCTGGATCTTCCACTTAGATTATTCATCTATTTATTGATGGTATCTCATTCTGAAGCTCTTATGAGTCCCAAAATCCTTCTATAATCACTAACAGAATACTGATATGAAACATTCATCTATATCTGATATAATGTGTTATGTCCTCGACCTAATCCACTCATAAGTAACTTGACCCAGTGGGCTCGTAGTCTCAAGAACACCTCCCTATATTCTTGGGGTTGCTGACTACAATTTAGGGTCTATAATGGTATGGTGGGGTGACTATAATCTCTTTATCAGAGTTTCATAATGGTGAATAATATATAAATAAATCATAGGTATAAATATAATGAAAACCAACAGAATTAAATCATTTAGAACAATATAACAGTCAAATCAATATCTAATATTATATAAAAAATATGATTATGTCATGATGTTATCAAAAATAGAAGCAAGGGAAACATACATATGACGAAATACATGTTTTTAAAAAATTAAAACATACTAAAATCTATCAACATTAGCATCATCACCATAAGATAAGTTCTATTCTCCCATACTCTGTCCTAGTGCAGAAAATAAAGCATCCAAAGTGGGGTACTTTCCTTTATCCTTACCTACATCCATAAAGTTTTTCAGGGTACCAATCAGTGAACCAAATATGGTGTGATTAAAACTTTGTAGGCCACCAAGAATGGTGTCTATCACTATCTATTTAATGAATATAATATGAGTAGTATATAGGTATAATAAATAATGGTGATAAATAAACAAACCATATCAGTCCATGTACATCATAGGGTACCCATTTGATGATACATGTTTTGTCTTAAGAAGAAACGTCTCTGATCACTTTACATATTAAATTAATATTTATATGGTTGGGACCTAAGGCATACAACTAAGGCATAAATAATTAGTGATAATCATGTAATGTCTCACGATTTTCCATGACTCTTATGGTTTATAAGATAGGTGAATTCCATAGGGGTGTACCTGTGGAAATTCACCCCAAAGGGGAGTTCTGCCCAAGCCCTAAGAACAATACCTAGGTATCTTTAGAGTGATATTTGAAAGGATCTCAAGGAATGATCTAATTCAGTCCAAAAAATTAATCCAAATCCAAGGAGATTTAACCAAGGATTTAAATTTAATTTTTAGAAATATAGGGAACCCTTGGTGTTAATTCGGGGAATTCACAATCTAAGACAAAGACCGAATCTGAGTGTGGTATTTCCATTGGTAGATGCATAAATGACTTATTTAGTTTCCCATGAGTATATATACATAAAACCTTAAAGGAATTCTAGGTATCACTTAGGGAACATCACACCTTCAATGTAATTCAGGTCCATAACCATAGTCAAGCATGGTATAATAATTATTCAAGTGTCCATAATCATAAAGATAATCATGATTGCACTTCATAATTAAAAAATCTCTAGTTACATGGTCATTACATTAAAATTTCATTTAATACCATTTATTCACGTTCATAATTCATAGTTTAACCAAGGTTAAGTTACATGTCCTTTCCATTCACATTCCCTTCATTTCATTTAACATTTCAATTTCTTTTGTTCTTTATTTTGAATCAAATGGACAAGAAAATCCCACTTAGGTGGTGGTTTAATTTCATAGTCATTTAAAAGGTGTCAAAGTATAAAATGAACACACCCAAAGGGGTGAAACTAGTACAAGAAGACATCCTACAACAATATTAGGTGTTTATGGGTGTATCTCATCAAGGTCCAAACATTTGAATAATGTAATTTCACATTTTAGAGTAATCACACTTAAATTCCAATGCATAGAATGAAAATTCATGATATATACATAATGATTTTTAGGAAAAGGGGATAAACCACCTACCTTATTTTGGTAGATGACTCTTCATCTGGTATCAGCTTCAAATTTGATCTAGAATAAAAGAAATCAATAAACCATAAAAATACTCTCAAAATAGTTCAAAGTAAATTACATGTAGATAACTCTAAATATGGTGAGATAAATAGAGAAAATATAGAATATGAATCATAGACTAACTGAGGTTGATCCAACATGATGAATAGAAGTTGATTCTATGATAAAGTGAATATGATCTCCTAAATCCAAAGAGGATAGGCAAATGGGATCTCGAGTGGGGTTGTTGTATGTGAAATAAAGAATGAGGGGTGGTTTAATATAACACCCCAAACATGTTAAGGTATGTTTTTCTTAAATAAAATATATTCATAGCCTATATTTCATAAATCACTATGTTCCTTTGAAACAACACTTGGTTTTTTAATAGATAGTTAAAACCTCTCAATTAAACATAAAATTTCCACTTCTATGATATGAATTTCGAAAAACGGTCATCTAGAATTGTGACCAGTAAGTCATTTGGAGTCTGATAGAACCAACTCAATTTTTTGATGAATAGTAAGATACCCCTATGAATACTAATATGACCCTTATAAATAGTAAGTAATGATAATATTTTATTTTCTTAAGGTAATAAGATAATAAGATCTTAATTAATTTTTCAATGTGATATTGAACTAATTATATCTCTAAAATGGTTATTTTTTGAATTAACTATTATTTTATTTAAAAATTCAATTAAAAATAAATATAAAAATATTTTCAAAAAATAGTGGTCAATTTTTGAATTCTACACATCAAAAAATGGTTGGGATGAATTTTTGGAATTTTTCTAAAATACTTGAATTTTTTGTGAATAGTAAAAATATAGTTTTGAGTTTTCGATAGTTTAATGACATCATAAGGATGTAATAATTAAATATAGAAGGATTGTCGACTTGTGTTCAGTAAATTATAAAATGAGGTGTCCCAAGTGGCAAAAACCATGGGCAAATACCATTGGAAAGCCCATGGTTTTGTAAAAACCAATAATGAGGTGTCTCTTTTAATTAATAAAAAACTCCCTCTTAATTACTATAAATATTCACTGAACCCCTTCGTTTTCCTTCATTCCGATTTCATTATCCTAAAATATATGGTGGTATTACTTCCATACTATTCCTCCCAAGGTGTACTCAAACCCCCAAGGTATCATCCTTCGTGTTTTGGGAGTTACTCGACAAGGTAAGAGAATCAACCACCCTTCTCTTTTCTTAAAGATTTAATTTTAAGTTTTATCTTTTATTTTCTATTGGATTATGTGGGGATATTTAATTACATATTCCCATAACATCCCATATTATTTAAGAGTGATTAGATACCCCCTTTATCTGATCAAACTAGTTTATTAAATTTTAAGGGACGTCGTTAGGCTGCCGAATTTTCGTAAGAGATTTCTCAATTTTTCTCTTATTTTGAGTTCCTTTATTTAATACTTCTTTCCTAATATCTCCGCATACAAATGCTACGATAATTTCATTTCCTCACATGAATTTCAATTCTGTTATTCTAATGTAATATTTCATCATCATCTCTCTTTCCCCCTCCTCGTATACTAAAAATAAAAACATCGTCTGAGATGTGTTACTTTATCACATTCAAGGATGACGGGTTCTCATTTTTCGTTACCATATTTAATTCGGATAAGGAAACCATTTTTATGGTTGAACCAGAGTTTAATATATTTATTTTATCTCATTTATTTTCTGGATTCCCTATTTACTTATAATATGGAATAATAATACAAAACAAGTTTAGTGTACACAAAACTATCATGCTAAATCCAAGCGTTTATCAATAACTTTTAACTAATGATTCATCCTCAAGTATGTAACCCAAAATCATTATAATATAATTTATATCACTTTAATTTCACTAATTATATATATTAACAATTATTGATTTTTAACCACATTTCAAATGAACTTATATTCATGAATCCATGTAAAAAATCATGAAACCCAAGGAAGAAAATGCTTTCAAAACATTAAAATTAAACCTCTTGAACCCATAAAAAGGGCCATGAATGAACCTATTAAGGTTATAATAAACCAATTACATGTATAATAGGTTCTGTAATTATAAATTAATGAAGCTAAATTTTATTTTTAAGATCATTAAAACAAACGAATAACACACTCGAGCATAAGTTAAGGGGTTTCTCATATCACTTTAAATTCTGTGAGATTTTCATTGTTCACCACTTATTTCTTACATGTGGTTTTTGTGAACATCCTTTTGATATATAATATCATTATTATTTATATTTTTATGGTATTAAATTATTCATTTGGTAATTATTAATTCTTGGTCACACCAAATGATTGATTGCAATGTGGTAATGTGCTTTGTCTCAATTGTCCATTTCATTGGGACTTACTTTGTTCTTTGCACCTAATAATCCTTATGTGGTGTACCTAACGCCCATTTGAGATCAATTTTCATTTAAAATTATATTTCTATTAAATATCCATAATCTCATATCAAGGATATATTTATTTTCTAAATCGTATACCATTTTACATACGGTGTACATTTGGAATGTTATTTTAACTATGGAAATATTAATGAATCTGTATTATCTAATCTATAGGGATATTGAAAAGGCATATTTCCCTTGTATTAAATCAATTTATAAAGAATGATTCAGACTATCAGTGGATAGTGGGTCCCACTATATCCCCTCGATGCGTTGATAGGTCTTATGATAGAAATTAGTTGGCGACAAACCCTTCAAGTTTGTTTTAAAAATTAGACATTTTTCTACACATAGAACTAAACTATTTTAACAGTATTATGGTATCATGTTCCATATACATAATGTCCAATTATAAACCATTCTCCTTATTCATTATTAGTTATTACTATCCATGAGATATTCATTATGAAAACATCTATGGATGCAGTTTCAGTCTCAGTTTATTAATGGCGTGAGTTATCATTTATTCATCATGCCATAATGATATGTAAAATTGTTTATGTTTCAGTAATTATTGATTCTTGATTTTTCTATTTGTAACCCATACTGTGCATTTGAGATCACCCCTTTGAATTGTTTAACTTCTATAGGGGATGAAGAGGAGATCATTTATTGCGTTTTTGTGGATGAAGTTTTTAGTTTTTGTTATGTTTTGTATTTTGTAACCTTTTCCAATGTAATTTGAGTTACATATATATATCTAGATTCTTAAAGACTACTACACCAATTGTTCCATCAGGAATTTTATTCCTTATAACAATTCCAATATAAAAATTAATGCACCAATTCTGGTCTAGATGGGTAGGGTGTTACATTTAAGGGTTAAAAGGTATGAGGTAAAATTTTAAAATAACAATTTTTAAAGGGTTTCATGGTTTGGTTGTGTTGTTTACCAAACCATGTGATAACTATGTGCACTTACTGCCCAATGTGCCCCCCACCCCCGCACGGTTATCCTCGTGGTTTGAAAAAACCATGCGCCAACTATTCTAATAATAACTATACAAAATTATTTTTTCCATGGATATGTTATTCCCCTATGGTAGTTAAACTAAACATTCACAACCCTCACTGGTCTGCCTAATTGTGCCACAAGGTTAATAATAACTTTTCACCAACCATGTGCCTCAGTTTTTTTATCCAAAAACTGGGACTCTAGGATCAGAACCCAGCTTGAACATTTCTGAGGACTTCGTGAACTCATTATCCATTTCTATTTAGATAAAACCCAAGGTTTATACTGAAATTTAAAGGATCCTTACATAACAGAAAAACTATGAACTTATAACCTCTCCTCCTTAAAACAACTCATCATTGAGTTTCCTTAAGGGTAGTTGATATGAAACCAAGAATAACTCCTACCATTGTACACACATATCATCCCCTTTATCCTAGGTTTTATCTAGTATATAGTTGTGTTTTCATATCACTTAAACCAAAGGAACTGACCTACCTCGCAGAGCCTTTAGGGTGTGATCAAAATTTAGAACTAGATACTCCTAAAAAAATTATCAACCAATAGCTCAACTTCCTCGGAATCGATGGAATGAGATAGATCATAATGATAATGGTAAAACATTGAAACATAGAAGACATCATACATGTCCCAATACCTCTAAGTAACTCTATCTGATGAGACACTATCCCAAAACTCTATAAAATATCAAAGGGTCCAACAAACCAAGTTTATAGCGTCCCTTATCTACTAATCCACTAATTCCCCAATCTAATAAAAACACACAATAAAAACCAATCTCCAATCACAAACTCTATATGTCGGATCTAGTGATTTGTATAATAATTATTCCTAGATTGATTTATATCCATACAAATTATGATAAGTTGTACCATATCCTATATCATCTGAATGAGATGAGGTCCCAATAACACTACATCCCCCACCTTTAACCAGCATAGAGTAGATCGATGTGATCTACCATATAGGGCCTCATATAGAGCCATATGTATAGTTTATTAGAAGATATTATTATAAAATAACTCAATAAAAGGTAAATTTTTCTCCCAATATCCTTCAAAATCAAGGACATGTGATTAGATAATGTCCTTTAGTTATTTTATAGTATTCTAGAATGGACTGCTGGTCTAAGGGAGGTATGTTGTACTCATAAGTACCTATATTTCTAGAGGTGATCGAAACCCTTTCTAGAAATGATAAGCAAACTATGAATCATTTTCAGATATAATAGTATGGGGGACCCCATGGTGGTGTATAATCTATCATATGTAGATTATTTCAAGTTAATATTCTCATAAGGTCTCTAGAATATGTAGGAAGTGTAAGACCTTATCATCCTACCCACAAAAACCTATACCGCATCACTATTGTGAGTTGATTTCGATAAATCCATAAAAAATAAATAGTGGTGTCATCCCATTTCCACTATAGAATGGGTAACGTTTGTAAAAGAATATTAGTTCATTGGTGTTATACCTACCCCTCTTGATAGGTGGAACACTGAGTAACAAAATCCACAATCTACTTTTTCCATCCATATCTCCAATATTAGCAGTTCAAGTCACAATACATCCTCATTTGTAGGGGATGTACTACCCAACTGGAAGCATGATATACTGGTAGAAACTCATCTAACGTGTCTTCATGTACCTAGACACTCCCATGTATACAAAATATTTTATCCTCATCAACAACCCAAACAGTAAATGGGTTATCATCTAAAACACATTCCCTCAAGACCAAGACTCTAGGATATGAAATTTTTCTCAAATTCACCCATTCTAGAAGCAAAGAGGTCACTAATAAATCTATAATAATATGATAATCTTGAGACTCATAAACCTCAAGATGCATCTCAAAAAAGAGATACATCAATTGTCACTCACTAATAGCTTTCTGAATAGCTTGTGTCTACGTATTCTAGCTCGAAGCAACAACCATGGCATTGCCTTTACTAGACCCATAGGAATGCTCAGAATCAAAATAATGAATGTATTCTGCCCATAATTTCTATCTGAGTTTTAATTCATGCTGAGTTAATATGTACTTGATATTTTTGTTGTCTGTGTTTACAATGAACCATTTCTCCAACAAGAAATGTCTCCGGCAATTCAAGTCATGGACAGCTATTGTTATCTTAAGTTCATGCATCAGGAAATTACACTCATGATTCCACAATAGATGAGACCTGTATTCCATGAATCATTCCACTTACATTAGAATATCTCTTATCCCAATTCATGATGCATCAAAATAAACTATATATCCCCTACTAGGTTGAGTTAGAATCCGTATCGGCACTAATGTATCTCTTTCTCTCAATTCTTGAAAGGGTTTCTCAGAATATTCATACCAAATTAATTTTACAAACATCTTGTTCAAGCCTATAATAGGTGTTTAAAGGCATGATAAATCATTAATGAAACATCTATAGTTTCTAGTTATCCCCAATAAATATTGAATATCAAATACATTCTTGGGATTCTCCCATAAAACCATAATTCTCACCATCTCTGGATCAATATAGACACAAGATTCTAATATAATATAAGCTAGGAAGTGAACTTTATCAATAAATAAGTTCAATTTTTTGAGATTTTCATATATTTGGTTCACTCTTAGTGTATTAATTAGGATATAAATGTGTTTGAAATGATCATATCATGTTTAAGAATAGACAAAGATATTATCCAAAAAACCACCACAAAAGAATCTAGGTACGAGTAGAAAACCCGACTCATTAAATACATAAAAACCAAATAGTTCATTATTGAGACCACAAAATGTTAAAAAAATACTCATACAATCCATATATACTATAGAATATTTTATATGTTATATATGATGGTCTAACGCATACCTAGTGATAGCCTAACCTCAAATCATTCTTTGAGAAAACTCGAGCTCCTCAGAGTAGATCAAAGAGACAGTTTATTCGTGGTAGTAGATACTAGTTCGTAATGGTGAGATGATTAAAACATCAATAATCCACACACATCCTTGGGGTATGATCGGATATCTTAGGGAAATTAATTGGAAAACCCCACGGTAATGTATTGGGTCATATAAACACTTTGGATTCTTGGTCCTCTAATAGACTTTTGACTTCCTGAATCTTGGTGGGATCCATACTATATGATGGAATAGATGTTGGTGTTTCTCCTAGAACTAGATCAAAAGTAAACTCTATCTATCTCTTAGTAGGTAGTCTATAAAATTCATTTAGAAATACATCCCGTAAATGATTCACCACTGAAGGGAAATATGTCTGTTTCATTTCCTCGTCATCTAGAATAATACTAGAAATTCAATCTTACACTTCACCCTTCCCATGATGCTCAAGTCCAGCTCAACTAGCCTATACATCCCATTATCCATTTTTAATGTAGTTACCTCCCTATGGAGATAATAAAGAAAAATTGTTGAAATAATAATAAATCTATGTTCAATAGGTAACGAAGAATTGTATCCTAAGAAGTATATGACATCTCTTCATCTTATTGAAAAAGAGGTTCCATAAGAAATGGTAACTTCCATTATTTATAAGGAACTCTTTTAATTGGTTTAAAATATCTGACCATGCCCCCAATAGAATATCAAGATTATATTATACACAAAAATACTCAATTTTGAGCCCAATACTTTCTAAGATAACCATATATATAACATGTGTGAAGAGAATGTGTCAAATAAATTCGATACTAAAGTAGAGGCCACTAAAATAATACCTCGAACTGTAGATGGATCAACACCCTACTCCTTAGGTTTAGGATATACTACATATATACGAACCAATCCATATCCCTAAACTACAACATAACTACCCTAAGTTGGTCCAATCTACTGGAGATACATATTATGTTTTTGGATTCCTCAACCTCATTTATGACCTCTGCCTGAATGGCCTGTATTAATTTAGCTCCCTACCTCACATAGAGTTGTTGATCCCACTCTAGACCCTAGAGCCGGTGTAGACCGCCTATCACTATCTACTAGAGGAAAGGTCCTACAAACCATTTAATATGACCCATCTTGCTGCAATACTAGAACCCAAGTTGTTTCATTACACAATGGGACATATTTTATCCTAGACTACTGTGTTAGTGGCATATCACATGCAAACCCAGGTGCATACTATGACTACTAATTCCCCCATGAGATAGATCAATAATCTGTTTCATTCTTCTAAAAAACACTACCCTTTCCAGGTACTAATCCATTGCACCCCACACCTTTATCCTCCCTTAGGTTATGCTCTGAGATGAGTTCATGGTTCACTATCTCAGTGATGGTAGTTGAGAGAAACTTGTTTACTAGTGATTGGATGGAATATATTATTTTTCCTCAAATAACCTTTCTCTATTTAATTCAACCCTTGATAGAATAGGTATGAAATTTTGGAACTCTACAAAATGAGTTGAATTGTCCAAGATGGAAATAATACCTTGTTTTAGGTACATAAACTCCCTAACTTATTTACATCGTAGTGTTTTTAGGAAAAAGTTAATGTTGAAGGTTTTATATAAATACCTCCATAAAATAACTTGATACTGATATGTCTAGGTAAAAACATACCAACATCTGTTGGAAGACCCTCTAAGAATGTATGTAGCAAGCTTCACTATCCCCAGTGGAGGTGTCTTCAGATGCTCAAAGAAATATAACATGGTCTCCAACCATGAATTAGTGTCCTGGGGACCAAATTCCCCACAAAAGGTAGGAGGATGCTTCTCCTAGACATCCTTTGTCAACTCTTCCATAGAATATTTAGGTCATGAGAATATTTATAAGAACATCACTAACTACAATAAACCCTCTCAAAATTGAACATCGGTGCATAGATCATAAAACGAGGATTCTTAAGTGGAACTTTAAGAGGAAATACTAGTGGTCTGAGTACCACCACTTATGGACTATGTTCAGTTTCACATTCATGGAATTCGATCTAAGGCCATTGTGGAGGAATATATATAAAATTACAAGAACACACCTCAAATAATATTTTATAATAGAAATATTTCAAATAAAATAATAGGATAGAATCAAAGATTTCCTAGAAAATATCCAAAACCCAACTGCCTGCTCCTAAATCTAGGTCTAGGTAACTCAAGAGATCATGAAGGAACACAAGAGATACTCCCAATTACCCACTAAATATTCAGGTCAAATACAAATTTTCATTTCTTAAAAATAGCAGCACCATTATATGGAGTTTCAATTGCATGCTATTGATGAAAAATCTCTTTATGTTTCAATTAGAATCCATATTTAACAAAAACCAATTCCTTTCACACAATATGTTAAAATTGTTAATTCATGTAGTTGTAACTAGAACTTTTACATCTGGTCTCAGGATGAAATAATCAATATATGATGATTTTGTTAGGAAAATTTTATTTCCCAATTTATAGGTTCATAACCATTATAAATTATTATTATCATCCATTTAATCCCGTCAACTAATGTTTCATCTCATATAACCGTAGTTATATATCTCAAACATGTGATAATTGGGTTTTTAAGGTTCTACTATCAAGTTATGCAGTAAAACACCATTTAGGGAGATCCATACACATTAAGTATCCATTTTTGTATCATTTTTATCCTACAATTTTTTTAAAAAATAATAGATATATCAATCAAGACACATATGAAATGTTTTAGGCAATGCATGCAATAATTTAAACTTGGAATGGAATATGCGTGACATATAAATCCTTAGGTGCCTATAATGACGTTTGATCAAATACTTTTTTTGTATCGGGGAAAGGGTACAAATCCATAATCATAACAAATTTCATAAATCTTGTGTGACACTCTATAGTGGAATTATTACAAGTGTAATTAACATAATAAAAACAGTAAGTCCCATACCTAGAAAATTAGATTTTATTCCATATGTGGGTTATCTACTCATATGTATAGGCTTATTAACAAATTTTGACATATCCTAGCCTCCTATATACTAACTGAAAATAGAAATAAAAATGAAAATATAACCTTTGAAACCACTTTGTGATGTCCAAGACTCAGTACAGTCTTAAGTGACCCAACTCGATGGGCACATGGCCTCAACTGTGACTCTCTGTATTCCAGAGGTTGTTGACTAATCACAGGGGTCTATCAGGGTATGGTGCGGAGACTATATCCTCCTAATTAGAGTGGCCCAAATATTAATAGTATATAAATAAATCATAAATATAAATTCAATAAATAATAATGAAGTTAAATCATCTAGATAAATATAACAATCAAATCAATATCTGATATCATATACAAAAATAGTGAGGTCATGATTCTATCAGAAAGGGAATAAAGAGAAACATGAATACGATGAAATGCATATTTTACAAAACAAAAAGAAGGCCAAAGATATATCTATAATGGAATCACGAGAATAACATTTGTCCTCTTCTCTCATACTCCATCAAAGTACAAAAAATAAAACTTACAATGTGGGGGTTTTTCCTTTATCCAATCATGAATCCATGAAGCCTTTTTGGGTATCAATCGACGGTCCAAATAGGGAGTGAGTAAAAATAATTAGGCCACCACTAAAGGTTTCTGTCACTATCTAGTTTGTGAATAAAAGTATATAACTGTGAATGTATAATAAATACATACAGTATATAAATAGACCATGTCGGTTCGGGTTCCTCATGGGATACTCATCTGATAATAACTTCTTTGGCCTAATATAGAATATATCTGAGAACTTTAAATTTTAAATTTATATTTATAAAACCAAGACCCCCATGGAATATAACTAAAACATCCATAAGTAGCAATATTCATGTAAGTTATCATAATTTTCCATGAATTTTATGTTTTATAAGATAGGTAAATTCCAATGGGGTGTACCCTTGTAAATTCTCCTCAAAGAGGAGTTCTACCTAAGCCCTGTGAACAAGTCCTAACTGACCTCGGTGTGAGAATTGAATGCATCCTAAGAAAGGATCCAAGGAGATATGTGACATCAAGTCGAATCTAAGGATAATCATATAAGGCATTCAATTTAATTTTCAAAAATAAAGGGAACCCTCAGTGTCAAATCTGGGAATTCACAATATATGAAAAAGAACAAATCCAAGTGTATTCATTCACTTGGTAGATTCATCAATAAATTAATTGGTATCCCATGAGTACATATAATGCAAACCATGAAGTGAGTCCATTTATCACTTAGGGAATGCAACACCTTTAAGGTAATTCACGTCTGTGGCTATAGTCAAGAATGCTACAATAATTATTCATGTGTCCAAAATCCTAAAGATAGTCATGATAGAACTTCATAATTAAACAAGGGACAAGTGACATTATCATTTAATTAACATTTCATTTAATATCATTTAATCATGGCCATAATTCACATTTTAACTAGGGTCAAGTGACACAAAATTTCCATTCAGATTCCCTTCATTTCATTTAAAATTTAAATTTATTAGCTCTTTCTTTTGAATAAAAAAACAAGACAAACACACATTGGAGGTGGTATAGCCACAAATACATTTACAATCTATCAAGGACATATAAAAAACATTCCCAAAGGGGTGTTACTATTGAAGTTATCCAACCCCAGAAAATATCAAGGGTATATGGGTGTATCTCATCATGGTCAAGACATTTAATTAAAGGGACTTGTAATTCATAGGTGTCGCATGTAAATTATGATGTGATCCATTAAAAAGAATGATATTGACATCAATATTTTTAGAAAAAATGGCTAGACCACCTACCTTATACAGGTACAAAACTCTGCATACAGTATCAACATCATATCTGAGCTAGATAGAAGAAATAAGAAAACCAAACAAACTCTTTAAAAAATAGGGACTATTATCTTACATAGATATTATTCCAAATATTGTTAAAGAGAAATACAAAAATCAAAAGGAATCATAGACTAACTGAGGGTGGTCCAATGTGATGACCAACAATATATTTTGAGCACAAACAATGAAGATTTACCAAATCTAAGGAGAAGATCCAAAGGGTAGATCAAGCATGGATTTATACATAAAATGAAGGAGATGGATTCTTAAGGGTTAAAAGGGTGAGGGAAATGGTAAAACAAAACTTTTTAAATGGGTGTATAGTTTGGTTTCACAGTATCCCAAATTGTATGCCAACCATGTGAACCTACTGCCCATGGTGGCACACCCTTGCATGATTAGGCACACAATTAATAAAAACCACGCACCAACCATGCTAATAATTCTTATAAAAAAGTGTTGTTTTTTCACAGACATGCACCTCTTATCGCATTATTAAAAATACTATGCACTACCCTCACTAGGTCATATGGTTGTGCTGAAAAATTAGTACTAATGATGCACCAACTGTGTGTCTCATTCTGTTTCTCCAACAACCAGGACTCTAGACTTTGAATGCAGACAAAATAAACCCAAGGCTTCAAGACATAATTAATAATTCCCATTTAGATAAAATTAAATATTTAGAATGAAATTAAAAGTATCATTACATGATAGAATATTGGGGATCCTACACAATGCTCAATGGAAATCTATGTGGATTTATAATCTCATGTACATATATCTTTTACAAATCACCCACAAAAAGAGTCTCATGGACCAATAAGAAATGGGACACCTTGGTCAACTAATCCACCATCACCCATATAGAATCATGATTCTTTTAGGTCCTCAATAACCCTATCATAGAATCCATCATAACATCATCCCATTTAAAAATGGGCATTCGAAGTGGTTGGATTAAACTAATAGTATTCTCAGACTTTACTCTCTCTTAGGGAAGACATCGTGGAATAAAACCAGTGATATCCCTCTTCATACCTGGCCACAAAAACTATTGTCTAATGTCATGGTACATCTTTATCGACCATGGATTCACTATCCACTATGAGGCATGGGTGTCTCTCATAAGATCTTCCCTGATATAAGAGATAAATACAACCCTCCCATAGATATATATCACACCATCATCATCTATGGACCAACCTATTACTTCAGTATCCCCTACAAAAAATTCTCACATCACCAAACACAGAAGATATAACTCCTAGCTAACATTTACCCAGTCAACTAAATCATACATGGTTACAAATGGTGAAAATGTCTTTGTTCCTTGCTCTTAGGTTGCATACCTCCTCTAATAAGTCAAAAACACATTCGATATCACTCTCTATATGATGGATTCACTCCAAGATCATGGGAACCCTCCATCTTCATACTGAGATAATCTACAACAATGTTACCCTTAGATAGTGTATAATACATCTAGAATTTGAACATCTAAAGATATTCAACCCAAAACATCTAACTAAAATTTGGATCTCACAGTGAAGATATAGTAGAGACTCTTATGGTCTATATAGAAAACAAATCTCTCTCCATAGAGATAATGTTTTCTACACTTCAGATCATGGACCATAACTACTAACTCCATCTCATGGGTAAGATAATTCTGCTCTCTGGGTCACAATCGACATGACTCATAAGCTACTACTGAATCTTCCTATATCATCGTAGCTTCTAAACTAACTCTTGAGGAATCACAAAAGACTACATAACCCATCTCGGGTTCTTTAAGAATTAATATTGAATATGTAGTAAACCACCTCTTCAACTCAAGAAACACTTCCTCACACTAACCTGAACACTAAAAATTCACCCCTTTCATGTTCATAGCGATCATAGAGGCTTCCAAACAAGATAAATCAAGGATGAAACACTATTAGTACCCTACTAATCCAAGTAAGCACCAACTATCAAATACATTTCAAGGAAAATACAAAAACATCACTACTTCCACATTCTATGGGTTTATAGAAATTTCATCCAGTAACACCACATGGTTAATGGAATTCACCTACTGAATCCAAAAGTGACACTTCAACAACCTCACAAAAATTAGATGTGGTTGAAGTGTACTCAATTCTATCTTAATATGTATGTCATGTTTCTCTAAGACACATGAATAAATGAGGATGTTTCTAATGAACACCATGATGAATTATTCAAGATATTTGTTAAATATCTTGTTCATGAGAGTCATGAACACCGCAAGAGATTCATCTAACAAAACGGTATCACCAAGAAATTGTATATCCCATATCTTATCCTAAACACCATCATCATTATGTCTTCATCCCTGGCCCAATGCTAATGTTACCCTAAACATAGGTCAATATTAGAAAACCAATGTGATCCATGAAACTAATTGAATAGATCATCAATCCTAGGAAAATGGTAATTTTTCTTCACCATCATCTGTTTCAACTTCCTATAATACTTACAAATAAAAAGGGTACCATTCTCATTTTTGTGAACAAAACCAGAGCACCCTAGGGAGACGTGCTTGATCTTATAAATACCTTTTACATCGAGTCGTCAAACTAAACATTGAGTTCAATCAAATCTCTCAACACCATATGATAAGGAGGAATAAATCTAGGTTACATCCCTAGGGAAAGTTCTATTTATAAAATTAATCCCTATATTAAGAGGTATAATAGAAAATTATTCTTGAAACACATCATGATAAATATGTATAGCTATAGGGGAAGATGAGGGGGCCAATAGCTAATCTCAAAACATTCATAGCAAAGGATTCAATCTGACTCAAATCTTGTCTCCCTCACACACTTCAAATTCCCACTAACTGACCATTACAAACTTCTCACCATTTTCTGATGTAAATGATATCCATCACTCGTAGTAGTAAATTTGAGCCCGATAGCTTATAATCTATTCCATCCCAAAAGAAAACATTAAAATTATTCATTTCTAGTATCATGAAATTGTTAGGATGGTATGACTCTAAGTATGATATACTCTATAATACCAAACGTAGGATCGAAATAAGAATGATATTCTCAGATACAAGAGGGGGGTGAATTGTACCCTTTAAAAATTCATTTAGATAATTTTTAGGATGGTTATGTTTAACAATGTTAAACAGGATAATTCACAAGACCTCTATGAGTACTAAAGACTTGCTAGATTCCGGAAAAGTGTTTCTGAAAAAAGAAATTAATAAAAGTTAAAAATATTAAGATTCTACCTTAATGCATATAGAATCTAACTAAATCAGAGTACATGTAAGGAAGTATATAAAATTTATACTTTCCTTAACAGTACAAAATGCAGTGGAAAAACTTGTAACAAAAACATGTAACAAGTAATAAGTCTTTTAACCCAAAGATACGGGTATCCAAAAACCTTGTATTAAGGTCCATTGATTTATACATTCATGAAATTCTATCTTACCCACACCAGGGTAAGCCCTCGATGAAATGATTGGAGTCTATCTTGTTATCCCTGCAAGCCCTCAACTATCAGGTAGTCGGCACCTCTGTCTTCCTCAGCAAGGATGTCCTCAACTTCAAGGTGTTGGAACCTCTTTCTTCTTATCCCCAGAATCCCTCGATTGTAATCAGCAACAATCAGAGTTGCAAGAAGCAAGTTTTCATGAATAAAATATTGAACAAGCTGTTAAAACTTTCTACACAAAGCTTTGAGAGTTGATAAGAGCCCCTCTCTCTCTCTCTAGAAACCACTTCAACAGCATGTAAGCACATATGTCAATGTTGTCAAGGTTTTCAAATTTGTCATCAACTTTCAAATGTGATCCTATTTATAGGTGAAGCTTCAACAGTTATCTCCCTCCTCCAACGGTCATATTTTTCCTTGAATTGCAGAGGGGCCTGTACGCGTGTCACTCAATAAACTGTTAGTTAATAACTGAAAGCATGACATCATTTTGTAATGAAACAACTGTAAGAATAAGTAAAACTAAAGTTCAGAATGAAAGCAAATAAATGTTTGGAGTCTAAACAAAATGTAATTCGGAGTTTATAATAAAGAGGTATTTGGATTCTGTTTTGTAGGAATCCCTAACTTGAATTCTGTAGAAATCTGGAGTCTGAATTTCTAAGGAAATTCGGAGTCTGGTTTCACTAGAATTCAAAATCTTAACTTACAGAGATCAGAGATGAACTCATAGGAATTTTGAGTCGATCTCATTGAAGTTCGGAGTTGAACTAGTAGGAGTTCGGAGTCGAACTCATAGGAGTTCGGAGTAGAACTAGTAGGAGTTGTTATGCATAATTAGGAGTGGAACTTTATGAGAGTTCGAATCCAGAACTCGGAGTGGAACTTTATGAGAGTTCATATCCAAAATTCAGAGTAGAACTTCATGAGAGTACGTACTAGGAATTCGGAATGGAACTTCATTAGAGTTCAAATCCAGAATTTGGAATGGAACTTCATTAGAGATCATGTCCACAATTCGGATCCTAACACAGAATGCTTCATATCTAAGTATTATATGATTCTGCGGTTTTAGGTATGAATCCTATTTTTATAATTAAGAAACAAATTGATATGAGCAATGAAAATTTGGTAGGGGAAAATTCTTTTGGGAAGGAAATTTTCCTTATAGAAGTAAAATATAGATTTTCTTATGTATAAGGTGTTTGTGATTTTCAAAATAAGAAGGAATAGAAAAGTCATAAGAAAAACCTTCTTGACTCAACAGTCTCCCCCTTTTTGAAAAGCACAAACAACCTTTCGAAAAAGAATATAAGGACTTAGAAAAAAAATTATTTAGACTTTGAAATTAAAAATTATCTTCCTTTGTTCATAGATGATGGTGAATACAAATAACTCCCCCTTAGGCTTAGAAACTCTAACAATTGTATTCTGGATTTCTGGAATGGAGTTTTCATTATCATAGGAATGAAGAACTTCATAATGAGAAACTCCCCCTTACTTAAGGATAATTCTTAACATAACATTTTTTCTTCTCCCTTTTATATTTTTCCATCTCCCCATTTGAGTATTTCTTTTTACTTCTCCCCCTTTTTGATTTTCAAAACTAATTTAAGGGAATGGAAAAGAAATATAATACCTAAAACATTAGTACATAATAATAAAAGATACAAACAACTGGATATTTCATTAGAAATGAAAGAATTTTTACAAGTAAAGACATTACAATAAAAAATTATATTGGACTATTTGTCTTCCTTTTCCTTGGGGATTAACTTCTTCAACATGGTTTTCATCTTCATCATGTCTTTATGGTCCTCCTCGGCTTGTTTTTCTAATGATTTAATCCTTTCATCTTGAGCCTTCAGAGCCTGAGACTGTGCCTTAATAATTTCATCCTGATTCACAAGATTCTCTTCGATCTCAATCCGAATATCGCTTTTCCCCTTTCCAGTTTTGAGAAACCGAGTAAATATTCCCATTAAAATCCATCACCTGTTGATTCCGAGTATTTTTCTCAAGGGTCATATTATCCTAAAGATTATTTATCTTGTCATCCTCGGTGTCAAAATCTTCTTTAACATCATTCAGAAATTGATCAAGCCTTGCCATGTCATCATCAATTTTCATTGACCATAGGGTGGTTTTGCTGCATGACTTCTTGTGGAAATCATATTTGATTAGAAAATTTCTATGCTCAACCTCAATCTTCACAAAATTATCCATCACTACAGATATAGATTCTGATTTCTGATTTAGGATGTGTTGAAGCATCTGGAATCTGGAGTCTATGGTGTGAAAGGTCGAAATTGTATCCACCAATTTCTTCAAAGACTCAACAACAAAATCATGACCTAGTGCTGATGATTCTGAATCAGACACCTTGCTCGGGGATTTTTATTATTCAATTTCCACCAAATTTCTTCTTTAAGAGCCACCAACATCTTTATTCCTTATGATATCTTTTGTTGGGGTGTCCATAAGTACTTGCTTACCCTTATCAACATTCGGAATGGGTTCTTCATTAAGAGATTATTCCTCACATTCAGATAGTTGAACTATCTTATCTTCATCATGTTTTTCCTTCTCTGCTCCTTCTTTAAGAAAATGATTCTCATAGATTTCTTCCTCAGATAATTCATTTTCTGTCTCTTCTTCCTTGTCATCATCTTTCTTACCATCTTCTTCATCTCCCTTTCCCAGAGTGACATGCTTTGGGGACTCTGCCTCAACAGTTCGGAGTGGTAGTTTTTCTGATGGGTTTGCCTTCTCTTGATAATCTTAAAATTGTTTAATCAAGTCATCCAGATCATCATTGTCTTCTTATAATTCTTCTTCTTCTTCTTCTTCTTCTTCTTCTACTCTTTTAACAACTTCTTTCTCACTAGGTTGTTCCTGAGTGAGGTAGTTCTTTCCAGGGTTCTCCGGTAATGGATGAACAAAAAAAGTTTCTGGTAAAGGAATCTTCTTAGAAGCTGCTTCTGTGTCTCTCGAAAGGAAATGTGCAACTTTAGCTTCAGACATCTTATTCTTCATCTTATTCTATTTTTCTACCTTCTCAAGGTATTCAACAGTCTTCTCCATTAAGGATATAGCTTTATCGGGGTCTAATCTGAACTGAGGGTCCCCTTCTTTCCTTTTATCCTTAGCATCCCTCTATTTAGCAGCCACCTCATCTGTAAATACTTTCTGCTTCTTCGTCTTGGGGGGTGAGGATTGGATTTTCTTTACCTTTAGGGTTCATTCCTTCACCTACCACTTGTTTCAATTTCTTCTTCTTACCAACCTTCTTTACAGGCTCATCTTTCTCTACATTTTCTGGAACGGCTTATGCCTCCTCCTCTGGAAGATCGTAAAACTCACCTAACTCTTTTGAAAAAACTGGCATTAATCCTCTTTAATGTGTCATCACTTCTCAGCATCATCTTACAAATTCTCGTCTTGGAGGTGCAAGAAACCTTGATAGAATCCAGACACCGAATAATATGTTTGGAGAGAAGAAAAGGATACATAATAATTGAGATTTCAAAGACCCATTCATGATGTTCTGAACTGTAATAAGAATCTACATCATCAGATTGATCTTTCTTAGATTTACCAAGAAATCCAAGATGTAAATATCACTTTTCTTTAGGTTATCCTTATCACCTCTTCTCATAATGAAAAACCCTTGAACGCGCAACTATAGAATCTGTTTGTTGGTGGAGAGATGAGAAATCTTTGATATTTTATCATCATTGATTCCAAGGCATTCCATTGCTTTAACTTTGCTAAAACTTCCTTGAACATCTGGTAACTTATGTGAACAAAATTCTATTTCACCATCGTATGAGAGCCAAACCAAGCTCGCAGACATGGTGTAAGAGAGATTGTAAGTATTACCATAGTTCTTAAAGGAGAATTTTTCTCTACCATCTTCTTCATAGAAGGAAACGGACTCATAAAATTCTACAAGTAAATCTGTATAAATATCATGTCGATCACCTGGTTTCGATACGCAGAAATCTTCCCATCCATTGAGTTTGATATTCATCGAAATTATAGAATCATACTTACTAAAAAAGTTCGGATGTACCAACATTTCCCAGCAGACTAACCATTTTGATATTGGCTTCATAGAAGACATATCTTGGGATGTGGCTTCTACAAACATTCGAAATGGAGGAGCATTGAAAGATCTGGAATGGGCTTCAATAACTGAGGCAGAGCTTCAACATGCGAGGGATTTGAAATTGATGTGGGATAACCATCAGCTTCCCCTTTATATAGGCGATGGAGGTGACCTTTCAGCTTCCTAAGACAATCTAATGGTTGAAAAGCTCTCAGATCTGATCTGACGGTTGAAAACACACCCGTAAGGAAATTTGAATCCGATCTTTTGAGGTTTTAAAAACATTCAGATTTAATAAGAAATGAATCCAAAAAAATTAAAAACAAGGGAAACTAATAGAAAATAAAAGGGACTACAAAATATTATGTAAAGAAATCATACCTTTTGGATTGGCTAGGAAGTTTATTCGTAAAAGGTGATGTTCTTCATGAAGAAAATTTGACTACAGAAAACTCACTACGAAAAACTTAAAGTTGAAAAGTTTGTTGCAAAAACATTGAGTGCCAAAACTCTTATACGAAAAGTATGAGTATGAAAATTTCCATTAATAAAATTCTCAGTACGAAAATTCTCATTATGAAAATTCTCAGTAAAAAAACTTCATTACAAAAATTTCCAGTATGAAAAATTCATTACGAAAATTTCCAGAACAAAAACTTCCTTAGGAAAATTTCCAGTATGAAAACTTCATTACAAAAATTTCCAATACGAAAACTTCTTTACGAAAATTTCCAGTACGAAAACTTCTTTAGGAAAATTTCTTGTACGAAAGCTTCATTATGAAAATTTACAGTATGAAAACTTCATTACAAAAGTTTATAAAGGCTCATTACTAAAAAAAATTGAATGACTCGTTACTAAATTTTTTGAAAGGCTAACAAACAAATGTACTCCCCCTAAGAAAATGAGTTTATTACTATAAGGAGTATGGTTCAACAAGAACTTAATGAAGGAAGATTACCTCATAGTTATCATTCTTAACTTCTGTTTAATGTATTCAAATCTATCTGAGGGTAAATATTTTGTTAAAATGTCACCAAGTTGATCTTGCATTCCGATAAACTGAAGAATTATATCTCCTTTTAGTGTGTGATCTCTAAAAAAGTGATGCCTAATATCTATGTGTTTTGCACGAGAGTGATGTGTAGGGTTTTTACTAAGGTCAATGGGACTTGTGTTATCATAAAAAATTTGAGACTTAATAAAACTCAAGACATAATATGTGAGTGTGTGTTGCATCCACAACACTTGAGCACCACAACTTCCAGCTGCTACATATTCATCTTCAGCAGTGGAGAGTGCTACATAATGTTGCTTCTTGCATGACCAAGAAACTTATAAATCTCCAAATAAATGACATTTTCTGGATGTACTCTTTATATCCATTCTACATCCACCAAATCCAGCATCTGAAAAGCTCTTTAAAACAAAATCATTTCCAGAAGTATAAAATAGTCCTAGATCCATGGTTCCCATTATGTAGCGAAAAATTCATTTCGCTACATTTAAATGAGATTTCATAGGATTGAATTGATATCTTGCACATAAGCATACTGAAAACATCATGTCTGGTCGACTATCTTTCAAGTAATTTAGACTTCTTATCATACCTCTAAAAGATGTTTGATCTATTGGTTTCTCAGCTTCATCAAAATCAAGCGTGTTTGAGGTACTAATAAGAGTACTTATACTCTTAGAGTGGTCATACACATACTTTTTAAGAAGATCATTAATAAAATTATGTTGGGATATGTAGATTCCTTCTGGTTTTTGAGAAATTTGAAAACCAAGGAAAAATGATAACTCAACCATCATACTCATTTCAAACTAAAATTTCATTAGATCTACAAACGAATTAGTTAAAGATTACGTAGTTGAACCAAATATAATGTCATCAAATTAAATTCAAACAATTAAAACATTTTTCTTATAATTTTTTAGAAAAATTGCTGGATCAGCATTTCCATTAACATAGTTATTTTGATGAAAAAATCTTGTAAGTATATCATACCAAGCTCGTGGGGCTTGTTTAAGGCCATACAAAGCTTTGATAAGTCTAAAAACATGATCATGATATTTTGTATCTTCAAATCCAGGAGGGTTTTCAACAAAAACTTCTTCTTGAATATAACCATTATGGAAAGTACATTTCACATCCATTTGAAAATGTTTGAAATTGAAGAATGCTGCAAAGGCGAGTAAAATACGAATAGATTCAAGTCTAGATACTGGAGCATAGGTTTATTCATAGTCTATTAATTCTTGTTTATTATATCCTTTAGTAACTAATATAGCTTTATTCCTTATGATGATTCAATTTTCATCACAATTATTTCTGAAAACCCATTTTACTCCAACAACAGAATTTTCCGTAGGTCTTTCAACCAATCTCTAAACTTTATTCCTTTCGAATTCATTTAGTTAATCTTGCATGGCTTTAATCCAATCTTTATCACCTAAAGCTTCATAAGTTCTTTTTGGTTCTAATTGGGAAAGGAATGCTAGATGTTCTATTTCATTTCTTAAGGATCTTCTAGTCTTTATGGGTTGATTCACATCACCAATGATATTATCACTGGGATAATTCTTTAGAAAATTTTTTTTTGGGTTTTTTAAAACCTATTCATCAACTTAGGGTAGGAAATATTCTAGGGTAAATATTTCATAAATATCTTCTGGAAAATTTTCCTTATTAGAAGGATTTTCTATCAAAGGTTGATAATCAGTTTTTGAAAACACATCTACGGATGTTGGTTGGGGTTGTTTGAAAACAAAAGGATCAGTTTCATCAAATTTTAGATGTACTATTTCTTCAACAGTGCATTTGTTATTGTTAAAAACTCTATAATCCTTAGAAGTTGTGGAGTATCCTAAGAAAATTCCTTCATCAGATTTTGGTGCGAATTTGTGTAAGTTATCTTTAGTATTCAAGATGAAGACTTTGAAACCAAAAACCTTAAATTAGGAATGTTTATGTTTTCTACCATTCCCTAACTCAGAAGAAGTTTTATTAAGAAAAGGTCTAATTAAAACTCAATTTATAGTAAAATAAGCATTACATACAGCTTCAGCCCAAAAAGTTTTGGCAATAGAATACTCACTCAACATGGTTCTAGTTATCTCTTGAAGAATTATATTTCTTCTTTCAACAACACCATTTTGTTGAGGTGTTTTGGGTGCTATGAAGTTGTGAGTAATATCTTTTCTACTACAAAAAGTTTCAAAATCAGAATTTTGAAATTCTCCTCCATGAACACTATGAATAGTTTTCAATGGAAGGTTTTTCTCATTTTTAACTTGGGCTCTAAAACTTTTGAAATAAGAAAAAGCTTCAGACTTATTTTCTAGAAAATAGACCCATGTAAATCTAGTGTAATCATCAACTAAAACAAATACATAGTACTTTCCTCTAATGCTTCCAGTTTCTGTTGGACCAAAAAGATCCATGTTCACAAACTGTAGTGCATCAGTTGTTGAGACTTCACCGATTGATTTAAAACTTGATTTATGTTTCTTGACATATTGACAAGGTTAATAGACTTTTGAAGAATCAAATATAAGCTTTGGTAGATCCTTAACTAAACCTTTCTTAGAAAATTTACAAAAGTTCCTAAGGTTACACTGTCTAAACCTACTATTCCATAACCAAGAATGATCTTTCATTGCACTAAGGCATGGTAGATCTTGGGTACAAAGGTCTTCTACGTTTAGTGTGTAAACATTCTCTTGCCTATTGACAGAAAGAATAAATTCTTCCTTGGAATTGTGTACTAAGCACTTATCATTCCTAAAATTCCCAAGGTATCCTTCATCATATAATTGATATATGCTGATGAGATTGTGTTTAAGACCTTTAACAAACAAAACATTTGAAATCAAGGTTTTTCCAAGAAGAACAATGTTACCTATACCAATAATTTCTCCCAGAGCAATATCTCGGAATGTTACTTTTCCTCCTTTCGTCTTGATAATCTTTTCGAAATAGATTTTGTTACCAGTCATATGTTGGGAACATCCACTATCCATGTACCATGTATTATTGTTGGTACATTCCATATTTTCCTGAAAGTAAGAAAAAGTTAGTTTTTCAGAATCCAGACATTCTTGGATCTGGATATTTCAGAAAGAAAAATTTTGGGTACCCACATATTCTTAAAAAAATAAGCCTCATGAAATCCTAAATATTCAGTTTTTCTAATAAACAATTCATTTCCCAGTGACCACCACATTGACACTTTGTAAAAAATTGGGCACATTGAGGAACAAAATAGTTGTTACTAAAAATTGGTTTATAACTTGTATAACCAAAACCAGAAGTATTCCTTCGAGGTCGAATTTGTGAATACATTTTATCAAAATTTTCCTTACCTAGGGTAAAGTTTGACAAAAACTTCCTCAAGGAAAATATTTCGTATTTGATTTTGATGACTAAGTTCTTATCTTCAAAAACATTTGAACTAGAAATAGGCTCGAAAAAATATTTCCTAGAAATTAAATTTTCAATATCTTTTAAAAGTTTATACCTCTCAGAACTTACTTCCTCAGGATTTTTCGAATTACTTTCAAAATCAACATTTTTATTATCAATATCTTTAGAAAGATCTAATATTTCTCTAGTAAGAATAGTATTCCTAGAGTTTTCATTATCAAGATTTTTCATGAGTTTTAAGTTATCAATCTCAAGAAGTTCAGCAAACCTAGAAACTTTTTCATAGTTAGGTAAAGTATTTTCTTCATCAGAAGAAGATTCTTCATGAGAAGAGTTATAATATTTACTATCATTATCATTTAAAGAAACGTTGGTCAAGGATTCAGCATTGTTTACCTTATCCATAAAGGAATGATTATCAATAGGTAGCCTGGATAAAAGACCGAGATTCTTATATCCAGAAGATTCATAATCATAAGATTCATCTGAAGAGTCACCACCACTGGCACTCCATGTGTCATTGGCTTTTTGAACTTTCTTAGCATTAGACTTGTAATATTTCATTCTGTTCCTTTCAGAATGTGTATCTTCTTTCTCTTTTCTTTTGAGCATAGGGTAATCAGGTATTATGTGTCCAGCTCTCTTGTATTCATAGCATGTGACCTCTGAATATTTCATATATTTCCTTTCCTTCTACTTATACTTGGATTGGAAATTTCTCTATCCTGCTATCTTGTCCATCCTTCGAGCAAGATTAGTTAACTCATTTTCTGAGACTTCACTCTCACTAGATTCGGATTGGATAATAACCTTCTTAGATTTGGATCGAGTAACTCTATCAGGAGTCTTAGCTTTCATGTTATTTGAAGTTTTAGTAAAACCAACACTACCATTCCCATTCTTCTTCTTTATGTTGTCAGAATCTCTCTTCATTCTAGTTTCATGTTGAAGAAGGGTTCCAAATAGTTCGTCAAGAGAAATTTGAGTAACCTTTCTATTTTCATCGAAAGCATTTCTTTTTTATTCCCACTCATTGGTCATGATATCTATGATCTTTTAAACAAGAGATTAATCATCTAGACCTTTCTCTCCCCTAGATTTTAAGCTATTCATGATAATCATGAATCTCTGTTGCACTTTGAAAATTAGTTCTCTATAAGGAAAATTAAAACCATGATACTTAGCTCTGAGCATGACTCTTCTAGTCTCAATCACTTTAGATGTACCAAAATGTGTAACTTCAAGTTTCTTCAATATACAGTTAGCTGTTTCACAAGAATAAAATTTTCTATATATGTTCCTAGTCATTGAACAAGGAAAAGTATTGTATACCTTATAGTTGAGTTGGTATTCATGCTTTTCTTGATTAGTAAATGCACTTACTTCCTAGTCAGGAATTTTTTATCCTCCGGTAAGCATAACAAAGTTATCTACCCCAGTATTGATAATGAAAGTCTTCATACAATCTCTCCAATATTCATAATCATTACCATCAAAGATAGGTGGTCTAGTAGGATTTAGGTAGTCGATAGAACCAACATTTAATCCTGCCATCCTTAAGAAAATATTTGTCACAAAAACTTATTAGAAGTATAAGTCTGTAAACAAGAGAAAATATTCTAAGCAAGAAAAATTGTATATCTAAGAAAAAAGTGAGTCTGGACTATGAGTCCAAAAAATAGATTCCAAAATGTATGAATCCGGAAGTATGAATCCAAAAATGTGGATCCGAAAAATCAATTCCGAGAATTCTCTTCTGAATCTAATCATGAGATTTATTCAGATTGAACCAAATACTCTGATACCAATTGTTATGATGGTATGACTCTGAGTACGATATACTCTCTAATACCAGATGTAGGATCGAAATAATAATGAGATTCTCAGATACAAGAGGGGGGTGAATTTTAAATTTTAAAAATTCCATTAGGAAATATTTCGGATGGTTTTGTTTAACAATGTTAAACAGGATAATTCACAAAACCTGTATGAGTACTAAAGACTTGATAGATTCCAAAAAAGTGATTCCAAAAAAGGAACTTAACAAAATATACAAAGATAATGATTCTACCTTGAAGCGTATAGAATCTAAATAAATCAGAGTAAAAGTAAGGAAATATAAAAAAGTTATACTTTACTTAACAATACAAAATGCTGCGTAAAAACTCGTAACAAAAACAAGTAAAAAGAAATATGTTTTTTAACCCAAAGAGAAGGGTATCCAACAACCTTGGATAAAGGTCCCTTGATTTATACATTCAAGAAATTATATCTTACCCGCACCTGGGTAAGCCCTCGATACGAAGATCGGAGTCTGTCTTCCTATCCCTGCAAGTCCTCAACTATCAGTTAGTCGGAACCTCTGTCTTTTTTAGCAAGGACAGCCTCAACTTCCAGGTGTTGGAACCTATGTCTTCCTATCCCTAGAATCCCTTGAATATAATCAGCAACAATCGGAGTCGCATGAAGAAAGTATGCATGAAGCAAAGTTTGAACAAGCTGTTCAATGTTTCTGCACGAATCTTATAGAGTTGATAAGAGAATCTCTCTCTAGAAATCACTTCAACAGCATGTAAGCGCAGACGTCAAGGTTTTCAAAGTTATTTTCGACTTTCAAATGAGCTTCTATTTATATGAGAATCTCCAACAATCGGCTTCCTCCTCCAATGGTCATATTTTTCCTTGAATTTTAGAGGGACCTGTACATGTGTCACTCAACCAATGGTTAGTCAATAACTGAAAGCATGACATCATTTTGTAATGAAACATGTGTAAGCATAAGTAAAACTGATGTTCATAATGTAATCAAATAAAAGTTCGGAGTCTAACCAAAATGGAATTCAGAGTTTATAATAAATAGATATTTGGATTTTGTTTTTTTGGAATTCAGAACCTGAATTCTGTAGAAATCCGGAGTCTGAATTTCTAAGGAAATTCGGAGTCTAGTTTCAATAGAATTTGAAATCTGAACTTATAGAGTTTGGAGTCAATCTCGTAGGAATTCAGAGTCGGACTCATAGAAGTTCGGAGTCGAACTAGTAGGAGTTCGGAGTCGAACTCATAGAAGTTCGGAGTCGAACTAGTAGGAGTTCGGAGTCGAACTCATAGAAGTTCGGAGTCGAACTAGTAGGAGTTCTTATCCATAATTCACAGTGGAACTTTATGAGATTTCATATCCAGAATTCGGAGTGGAACTTTATGAGAGTTCGTATCTAGAATTCGGAGTGGAACGTCATGAGAGTTCGTACTAGAAATTTGGAATGGAACTTCATTAATGTTTGTATCCATAATTTGGAATTGAACTTCATTAGAGTTCGTATCCAGAATTCGGATCCTAACACAGAATGCTTCATATCTAAGTACTATATGATTTCGAGGTTTTACGTATGAATCCTATTTTTATACTTAATAAAAATATTTATATGATTAATGAAAATATAGTAGGGGCAAATTACTTTGGGAAGGAAATTTTCCTTATATAAGTAAAATATAGATTTGCTTTAGTATAAGGTGTTTGTGATTTTCAAAACAGGAAGGAATGGAAAAGTCACAAGGAAACCCTTATTGACTCAACAGAAATCCCACAAATTCACACAACTAGCAATCACCAAGGAACATTATAGACACCTCTATAGATGGTATACATTAATCCCTAAGTGTGTGTCATGAGAGATAAGCTCTAAAGATATTATAACCAGTAAGCCTAGTCTATATATCACTAGAGTAATGATAATGTAATAGGAAAAAGTGATATTAAACAAAGTAGTATATATCAAAGAGGTGATCAACAGCATACCTTTAATAGTATATGGACCCTCACCTCTATCATCTGGAGATTGATCCTCTATAAAAACTCCTCATGAATCATCTCTATTACATTTACCTTGATTCATTTAATTCTAGAGATTCTATATCCTCTAATAAGGTCCTCCACTTATAGCTTTCACTAACCTCCCAGAACTCTTCTGAGAATCCCTTTAACAAAAATGTCGAAGATGATTAGCCCTACCACATCGGTGGAACTCCCCTTCCTATAAACATTTATAAGATTCCTACTTTTCCCACAATTTAATCACTTGGTAGAATCACCTCTCACATAGAACACTAATGAAATTATACTCTAACACATCTACATATTTCCCTACTACTCCAAACCATCTATCCTCTTCATACTACCAGATGTGAGACCCATAACAGTGAGAGAAATATTAGTTGCTGATCTTTTATAGACAATATGTAATCCTAATTTCCTTTGCTCCTATAATATCTTCTTGATAGTCAAGGCCTTGCATAGAACCTCCTGGTATGATGTTGGATCAAATCTCATAACCTACCATTTGAGCTTAGGATAGAGGCCTATCTCAAAATTTTATGAATTTTGGGACTCATTTCTAGCGAAAAGAGGGAAAAGCATAGAAGATTCATGAAAGGATAATAATATATAGATATGTACATAGATCCTTCTCAGAACTCCACGAACTATTGGTAATGATCTAGCTTCATTATATAAAGAAATTACTTACGAAGGAATAGCACCTTGAAGTTCACCCAAGTAAGACCCTCTCAACCTTTATCCTAATTCATTGTATTCCACCATATCCAAGGAGATCCTTGGAATATAAAGATTCGTAGTATCACTATCCCATCCAAAAGAGTCTGTTAGAGAAATCTTAGTCACTGATTTTCTATGGACAATAAGTAATCTTTCTTTCCTTTTCTCCTATAAGATCTTATTTATAGTCAAGGCCTTGCATAGATCCTCCAGGTATGATGTCGGATCAAAGCTCCAAACCTACCATATGAGCTTAGGAAAAAGGCCTATATCAAACTTTTAGGCCTTTCATGACACATTTCTAGCGAGAAGAGGGGAAAACATAAAAGATTCCTGAAAGGTGAATAATATATAGATATGTATATAGATCCTTGATCCAACTCCATGATGAATGCGTAATGATCTAGCTTCATTGTATCAAGATAATATTTATCAAGAATAGAACATTGAAGGTCACTCAAGTAGGACCCTCTCATCTTTTGTCATAATTCAGGGTATTCTACCATCTCCTAAGTGGTCCTGGGAATATAAAGATTCCTAGTATCACTATCCCATCCAAAAGATTATGTAATAGATCAAAAAATCTATCGAAAATTTCTATCTAATACTATGAATCATATGGGCCTCTAGTACAATAGAACGAAAGTTGATGTTAAAGATAAATTCCTCATCATGATATATCTTCTAACTGCATTCACCTTAAAAAAGAAAAATTCAAAAAATTCCAATCTGAACTAGTTCTACAGCCCGAATCACTAGAGCTAGTATAGGATCATGCTTGTGTACACCCTCCTACACCATTAGTGGTGGTATAGGAACATCCCCATTAATGAGATCATAATAGGGTACCTCTGTCAATGATCATATCAAACATCTCCATAATGTGATTTTTGAAATTTTAAAAAAATTAAAATATATTATGTAATTAAGATATATCCTAATTAGTCTATGATATCACAAAAAAATTATCCTAGGAGGATACCCATAAACCAACACATATCCATATTAGATCTACCTAAAACCAAAGACAAGTTCTCTATAACTAAAATATATTTATAGTAATATATATACAATAAACATAACAATATGGTCAATTTTAAATAATTAATTGAAGAAAATTATTTCACTCAATATAGAAAACAGGTCTATTCTGAATATATAAAACAATCAGGGCATCAAATTAAAGAATTACTATGTAGTACAAAACTGGAATATATATGGAATTTGAAACTATGTTCCTACTCATGATTCATAAATGAACCCAAAATCTCATAAAACAGTAATATAACAATATACTCATGATCGACATGAAACTGTAAAAACATAACTATAACATTAGTCCCACTAATGGTAACTTAAAGTATGGTTACACATGTGTCATCCAGGTACACATGTAACTCCCCTAACTCAGTCCCAAGTAGATTATCTCCTTTCTAACTTGACCCAAAACATAGTCAATAAGAAATAAAAAAGAAAAACCTCCTTTGATATCATTTTTAATACTCATTCCATAATTACCAGGTCTAATCTTGAGTGCTACATGGCCTCATGCATGTCTTCATATGCATAAGAGGTTGTCGACTAGTTGTGAGGGTTCTTATTCCATCAGTGGGGATACTATACTCTCATTGTCAATAAGGAAAAATATAACAATAATAAAAATGATTAAATAACACAGTGGAATAAATAATCAATGCAATAAAACTAGGCATGGTGAGTATATTAGGACATATGAAATAATATTCCAAGGACCCCCAAAGTGGAAGATCAAACCAGAGAATGAGTAAAATAGGTATGTAAATAGAACATCGTGGAATCCCTTTGGAGTCTATCCTGGTACCTCCTCAAAACAATATATTATATCTATCAACTCCCTATTATTGGGGCCTTTCACTTACATATATCCCTAACTATGATCTGTACACACAAACTAGAAGACCGATGTAACTTGTGATTAATAAGACTAGTATAAAATAACTAATACCTCCATAACATGAATTAACATACATAAGAGGATAAAACATGATATTAAAAAAATCATAAGTAAACATACATCCACACATGTGTTGAGTCATCATGTTCTAACCAAGATTCCATGAACAACATCCCCACCTAATTCACCATGATGTCAGTAAGGATGTAAATTTTTGTCACTTCACATCACAAGATGTTCCATAACTCCTAGCATCACTTGTTATTGATATTTCCAAGTTATTTATTTAAGGTAAACCACACACCCTACCCAAATGGTGTTCATCAATAATAACACTGTAATCCACACCATGATGGTCATCATAACCCTCAGATGATGGTACGTCCCAACTGACTTGTCTAGCATATTTGGATGCACACATCACCCCTAAATGGAATTCTTCCATATAATCAAATAATCAAAAGATACATAACATCTATTCATGGTACACTCCCATTTTGGCTGACATATCTCTAATCCAACTCATACCATCAAACATTCCATAGTTGTACATTTTTTCACATCATCATGCTCCATCTCCAAGGGTTCATCTAACCAATTCTAAGCAAATTATTTATCCTGATACTTGAAGTATCGTTTTTTAGGATATAAAATTACAAAATAAATATATATCCTAGAAAGGAACAATAATTCATGTCATGAATAGTCCTCCAAAGGCTACACACACACAAAAATAAAAGCACAACCTACATGGGTTACACAAGCTATACACAAATAATAAGATCATATATCAAGGATAGTTAATAAGGACTACTCAAACACCCACAAGAAACATACATCAAGAATGGGTTTCAATAATAAGAAATCAAATCATAACAACATAAATTACAAGGGCCTATATATTAAGGATCTTTCAAATTTAAGATTTTAGATGTCAATGTCATGTTTTTCCAGGAGAAACACCATTGAAAAATTATAGAATTACAACGGTCCTCAAGAAAGGTTGTTATTTCAACAATATTAGGAAACACCTCACTAGAATATACAAAAAACATATTATAATCCATAATAGACTTGTTCCATTATTGTTCAATAAATATATAATAATTTCATCCAATAAATCAATTACTCTCCAAGGTTCTCCACCGAAATTACCAAAACTGAAATCACCAATAATAGAGGATGGACGGAGCATTAAGATTTATGAAATAAGTTAAGGAACATATAATTAAACAATATATAAATCATCAAAAAAAGAAGGTTCAACCTCAGAAACTAGATTCTTTAGATTTCTCTAGACTGGAGGATTCAATAATATAAGGGAATTATATTTAATTAATACGGGTTGACATCAATTAATAAATTCATTAAAGACCCCACAGTTAATCCCCGTACATTTCCCCCATTGATTAGGTCAAGATCTAGGAAAAATTATAAGATTTTATGTATTTGAAAATATAACCTGAATATCACCATTCACAACACAATGACCTAGTCATGGACATTTGTTTCTTGAGACACCAAAAAACATCTATCCCACCACAACACTGTGATAATGGTATGGTCATTTTCTCTCATCATGACCTTAAAAACCATCATGGTGAGGTTTCCCAGGACATATCCCACATCAACCACCCACTAAGCACTACGGTTTGGAAATATCTTGGCTAATACATTCCCCCTTTCCTATTTTACATCTAAGGAAATTGGGGACAGAACGGCTTACACCAGGTCATAATATTTCCCATTTTTAACAAAACACATTGAAAACCCCACTTTTAAGATTCCTAAAACCTCCAATACTAATGAAACTAAAGTGAAATCATCACAAGATTCAAAAACATTACATAATACATGTTAGAACAGAAATTAACATAACTAATAAAAATAAGGGTGTTATAGTCTAACCAAGTTGATTTACCATCCCCATGTTCATAACATACATGCCATTGTTTCATAAAAAGTATATATATCATGATATTGAAACATGAATTCCTTAAACTTGGTAAAAACATTATAACAATTTTTTATTCAGTTACCTAAATATTTAATTCCATTTTTCATTAAATTTCATTTACAAATGGAATGTCAAGATTGAGGTAGAGCCTCATAAATAGATATTATAATAGAAACTCCTTGATTGGTAAAAAAAATTGGTACTTTCATATGATTAACATCCAAGAATTTCTAAAACAACCAACTAAAAGATATTTTTGTATCATCATAAAATAATTCTTCCCTAAATAGCACAATCTCTTTGTAATGATTAAATTAAAAAACACATAAAGTTATATATTCATTTCCAGTGTTGAAAGTGATTTTAAAGATAATAATACTTACTAAATATTTATATTCTATATTTATTTTAGATATGTAATATCCCTAGATTAGAGACCACAATACCACTCACCAATGTCCTGGATAGAGTCATTGAAATGACTTCAAGCATGCCTCCATATACACCAAAGGCTACCGGCTACCAACGATGGTCCAAGGTGTCACTAAGGGGATACTATAAACTTATATTAGTGAAATAAACAAAAAAAATAACAAAAAAACATCTATAATAGTAATCATAGTATGTAAAAATCCAATAAATAGAAGTCATGGTATATTAAATGAAATGAAAAATCATACATCCAAACTTTTTTCCCATTTACCAATTCACTTATAAAAAATATACCAAAAAAATAAAATAAAAATAAACTCGAATATTATTCATGAGCCTTGTTACATCCTAGTCTATAATACCCTTCAAACTACTCCATCCAAATCTTGAAATATTAGGCCTTTACCCTACATAAACATATGATAAATTTGTTCTACATGAGTACCAAAGTCCTAGGTCCACTTATGTAGGTTCTGAGTAAAACATATTATGTCACCATCAATGATGTACCATACATAACCAATAAAATAGTGTACGAACATGTGATATGATAATTTGTAAGTAAAATATTGAGACACAATAAAATAACCATAATTAATCCTCATGTTCAAAGGTGTCACCCAAGTTTGACCACACCTACTTCTACCAATGTTGAATGTCATGGTGAATGATAAAATCATCAGGGACCTGGGGGGAACTCTCCACTATTTGGAATCAAGTAGCATTCCATTAAGAAAATATAGGGTGTACTCACTCCATATATGAAAACACATATCAAATAATCATGAAATGTAGGGGATTACTGGCACCCTGTCTAGAAACATATCTCAAATCATATAGATACTAGGGGATATACCTACTCCCCATAATGAAACACATCATATATTATCCATAGACATAGTGGTGTATCTGATACCCACTGGGAAACATAATTCACATATGATATCATCAGGAAACTCGGTGTAGTACCCACTCCCCACCTAGAAACATATATCAGGATGGGGAATTATCACCCTATACTAGAATAATTATAAACACATCATCCACACATGAGTTTGCCACTCACCCAAACCAATCTCGCATCTCTAAGGTTATCCTCTCAAGCACACAACCTAGACTAGTCACTTGAGGCCTATCATGTACCTCAAGAATATCTCATAATCTAACTAGATTCATAGGATAATTTCCATTTATATTATCTAAATAACACAAGAAAACAACATTGAATCCATAATATTTATCATGACACATTAATGGACATCTTTTAGGGTCCCTTAAACCCATATTAGTCTTTACTCACTAGAACAAATCCATAATTAACATCTCATAGTGTTATCTTAGTTTATAGACCATTTAATAGCCCTATCCTCAAGAGGTTGGTCCAAAAGATCATACAAATCCCTCATCACTAGTGAGACCTGCTAAATAGGGACCATTTTTAGCTAAATCACTCTAATTACATTATAATTTTAATTCAAATCCATACAAAAATTCCCACAACCAATACTCGGTTCCAATCCCACATATCCCATAAGAGATATCAAGAACATTATCTTAAGTAAACTCTCCTTACCATACCTCATCTATTCTTAGAGAAAATATTCTCCTCATAGAACTCTAAAAGATTTTAATCCACCCTCATTAGGGTGTTCCCAATTATACCTGAGATGTACAACCACATCACATGTAACCACAAGGATTAATCCTATTATTCCAACACAACTATATATTTATATTATCATCTATGGAATAAGAATTTCATCTTATCTATAATAAATATATTGGGAATCTCTTAACCTATTTGACACTCTTTCCCCTTGGTGGAATAGTCATTTGAAAATTTCATTTCTTAAAAGCATTACTGGAGTACCCACAGAAACCTTAGAGGATCAAGGCCACCCTATCTCAATTTATACTATGTTAATTTTTCATTTTAATTCATACCCTTAGGGTCAATGTATCACTTATTACAAAATTATAATCAATTCCTTAAACATAAGTGATAGAGGCATCAAGCTAGTGTCTAATGGCACATCATGTACTTTTTCAGCTTGTTCAATTCGTGATAATCTAATAAAACAATTCATTTATATTTAAGATCAATCACCCATCAGTTTTGATACCACATATCACATTCTACATAACACAAGTCATATACTTTTGGGTGATGTATAGGGACCACTTACCTCACATAGATTCATTCCCTTTATTCAAGCTCGGCTATCACCTAAGCTTTTACCTACCTCATCCAATATTGTATTGTCACGTGATATTTTATCTCAATATATAACATTAAAATAATTAATTAAAAAATTATAATAATTATCTGATTTAATCCAAATAAATATGATGTCCTATAAACTCTCCAAACCAAATCCCCACACCTAAACTATGACTAAACACACACAAAAGTTTTATATAATACCCATAAAACCTTCCCAATTAAAATCCTTGTCAACCAGAACCTAGTAAATTTATAATTACATAAAATTAAATTACAAATCCTGGAAGAAAACATGGGATTATGTGCTTCTTAATAAATGGTGTGTAGCATCTTATGAAAAACCTTCCAATATGTCCTTTATCTATGTCACGATAAATCCCCATCATTGAGAGATAATTACACCATGATCTAATTGAATCATCGCAAAAACCCTAATTGTAACCACCTAACATTAGAGGACAAATAATAAAATAAAGAACATAGGAAGAGGTGGAAGGGACTCACCTTGAATCTCCATAGAAAACTATCAAGAACACACCTATCCAAGAGAAATAAAATAAGAAAGAGATGGTATGGGTTGCCATTAAACCTCTTTGGTTCAACTACCTAGGAGAGAAATAAAATAGAGATATACATCAGAAAATTGATGGGGTAAAATCATAAAATCACACTTTTTATGAAATATATCTAGTCATTTAGTTTTTCTGTATCATTTTCCAAATTTTGTTCCAACCATGGAGTTCTAACTTCCTTAAGACACACCCCCTCTCATGGTTTGGTTATAAAATTTACCAAATTGTGTTTTAATCATTCATCTCACCCTAAAAATTATGTTACTATGCAAAATTTTTCTCACATGGTTCTATAAAAACATAAACACGTTGTGTTCCTAAATACCAAGGAAAAACTAACTCACATGGTTTGCACTAACATTATATAGGGACAAAACCACTTCCAAAGATACAAAAATTAACTAGAAGGTACTTAACTTCACTTGATCACTCAAAACTTCTCCAAGGATTCAATTTGTGTATAAACAATATCCTTAAGATTCTATAACTCATAGATTTTTTATTTGAATCATTGGTCTTAAAACATCTTCTATTCCAAAACAAAACAATAAAATTCTCTCTAAATTTCTCAACTCATAAATATTGGTGGTTTTATAATCTCCCCATCATAGGATATGTATTCCCTAAATGTCTATGTGGTCTTTAACCATCAATATTGAACAACCTTAGTGGTGATTTCACTATTAACTCAGTGCATTCTATCTTTAAATATTGAAAAAGATTCTGATGTGAAACTCAAAACTCCAGAGCACACTATTCTGCATAGTTTGATCACCACCAACACACCAGCCTCGTAGTTAAATATCAAATATCCACCAACTGGTCTCATCAAATCCATGCCACTATAAACCTGAGGGTTACGCATATGTGGATGATAATATGTACCCCACCTTAGGAGTATCCTCATCATCACTCTACTGAACCAAAACACCAATCTCTATATCTCACGATCCATCCATTACCATATGTAATTATTGTATGTGTTTGTCCCACTCATAACTGACTTCTCCCATTAAATATCAATCGCTACCCATTCTTAGATCATTAAGAGCATCACCCTGAACTTCCATAAAAATTAATTTAGTAATGAGGGTCATGCCCTCTAACTACAAATGGTTCACTCTCTACCATGTTGATTCTCTTACACTACTCCACAATCACAACACCATATAGATTCCGGTATCATGCATTTTTCACTCCTCCTGAGCCATGCTAACCTATACTAACAACCACCAACACGATACATACATGATACTAACATATATATAGAATAAATTACTCTAATTCTCATCAAATAATATTCCTTCCATATCATTAAACATCCTATAAAAACTATTATCCCTCATCCTGCACATGACTGTTCACCAATCTACTAACCAAACGGGGCTCGTTTATAACCCCATGCACGCTTTCTCTCACACACTGGGTATTTTCTTCAAAATACATAACAACCCTCACTCTCCTCATCCAAGGAATATTATACCTCTAAAGAACCTCCTCTTTAGTTCTTACACACTATTCATATTGGTCTCATCCACGCTCCCATACTACCCGATCTCATAGGTCGACTCAAATGCCCATGAGTCATATCTCATCTAGCCTAGGATTTCCCACTATGTAAACCAGTTAACCATGTCTCTATTGTATGTTGGGTCTATAATAAAGTAATCACTACTTTTTAATCAATCTTAAAAACCAATAATCTACCCATTCTCCCATATCTGAGGGTACTCACAAGTCTACGCTAACCGCTCTCAGGGGTTACTATTATATATGAAAACCATCTCAAACAATAGAACGAATAATTTTATACTACATAATCATATTGCTCAGCTCACTAATATTTTGAGTCTCATCTCATTGCCACTGGGTTTCCTCACCAAGCCTATAATCGTGTCTCACATAATCCATAACTCACAGGGAATCATCTCTTTTACCATATCAAATATCATCTGGAAACTTGTGTTCTAATACACTCAATTTAGGGATCTCACACATATATAAGAATAATCACATGGTTATTCAACCACATAATCTTGGTTACGCATCCTCACCATGAATTTTGATACCTTACTACTTCCTAGGGGATATGATCACATATATGCATATAATGATACCATCCAAATACGATTCATATCAAGTAAAACCATAGTCAAATGGTTTGGTTAAATTTAATTCCACCATGAAGCTATATGGGAATACATTATAAATTTTTTTATCCTTTAAGTAACTACACAAAAAAGTCATGGGATTTTTCAATATGAGGTCAACAATAAATCCCAAAAACTATTACAAAAGTCACATTGTATTACCTCGTCATTATAGTAATATAGAAATATATTTTATATATAAATAAATTTAAAAGTTATATTTCTAAATATTATAATTTAAATTTGATAAAATAGGCCTCATATTTGGATTCCAAATAATAAAATTAAATTAAGGTAAATTTTGGGTATTTTTTGGAAAGAAGATTTATTTTTAAATATTTTTTAAGTGTTTCTTATTTTATATAAATAAATTTGACAATATATTTTAAATGATGAATATAATATAAAAAAATATTAAAAATCACATAATTAGTAATTTATCGGAAATAAGAAAAAATAATAATGTATAAAATTTCTTTTTTCTACAAAAAAAGTTTTTTTATATCTTATGTTTTAATTTAAAATTTAATTTCATTATATTTATAAATATATTTAGATTAAATGGGGTAAAAAAATTTAAATCATTACATCAAAATTTTGTAATAGGTTTCATGTTATATTTTTAATAAAAGAATAATTATGATGATAAATATTTATTCAAGGTTAATAGGGGTAAAAGAGGTAAAGCAATGTAGCTTGAAATTTTGATTATTAAAATGATACATACTCCTTCTATAAAGACTTTATTATGTATTAAATCAATTAAAAAATTTATAAAAAACTTTTATTTACCAAAATCCATTATCTCCCATGTTATTTCATCTTTACCCTTTACTTAACTTCAGATTCAAGTAAATGTCTTTAATTTTCACCTATAAAGAGAGATCACTTACATTAATACTCCCATACATATCCAATCTAAAAATATTTAGCATGAATTCTATCTCATTTTAACTATAAATAGTATCTATAATTAGTTTATAAGGTTTCAAGGGATTTTTTCTCAATATTTAAAAGCTACCTTACAAGTAAGGGTTTTAAATCCTCCACTTCCCATTTTAATTGCATTTATTTTGTTATAATTTGAATTGAATTATTCTGCATACACTAACATGTTTTTTATTACATGGTAATTTCATCAATTTTATATATTATCAATGATATATTTCTTATTCATTATCATTATTTCATTTTCTGAAGTGATTATTATGTTGAAGGTTTTCTAACCTTTATTATAGAATTTTTTTATTTCTTTATTAATAATAAATGGTATTGTGATTCATTAATATAAAATAATTATCAGATAATAAATGAGAGATAACCAATACAAATATTTTTACTACCTTCATAAGTCATTATAATTCTCAAACACTCCCATGTCCATAAAAAATCCTAAAATATTAGAAAAGTGAAGGGTTTTTGGTATCTTAGTATTGAAATCGTGTTCTGGATGTAAACAAGTTGATGAAGGCTCTATAAAAGATGAAACTAGGGGTAATTACCCTTTAATATGTTTTTGGGTATTAACTCACCCTTCACTCAATGAAAAACAAGTCGTTCTAACTGGACACATGGTATGACACACCTGAGGGATATGTTTGGGATGAATCAGAAGATCTTTATAAACCATAATAAGAGAATATTTCCTATTTATATCCCTAAACCCTGAAATTACTATTAACCACTTCTTTTTTATTTTCCATTTGATAAGGTTTATTTCATTTACATTTTTAATATCATATTATTTTTATATTGATTGTTGGAGATTCACGTAGATATCCATATTACCCTATTGATTAGAGAAATATTGAGATTTTGTATATCCATGTTCCTATATGGGAAACCATTGATTACCTAGATATGATTTATATATAAGGTTACTTAGGGGACAATATGACATGTATTTTATATCCATTACCTTTATATGATGAATGAATCAAACATATTTAGTAACTGTTGGGGATGAGAAATATATATCCCCTTGATGTTTCTATTGGTTTAATGAGACTAATTATCTTGGGTAAAAGGGTGTATGGCCTACCCATTTATGTATAATCACTTGGAATGAGGCCTTTATGGTAAGATTAAAATATATTGTGTTATAAATTATAACACAATGAAATCGTTTGTTATTTTCCCTATTATTATTTATTTTGTTATGCTATCCACGAATTTATCTCAATATCATGAGATTGGTTATTCTTATCCACGTACTTATTTTTTTTTGACAGATTATTCTCATAGTTTTATTTATTATGGATTTTTTTTTATTATTAACACCATACATATGTTGGAAATATTCTATTATATATTTCCCCTTAATAAACCTTTGTGATCATCCCTTTATACTATTTTACATTTCCCTAGGAAATCATGAATAATACAATTTAGGACTTAGGGATTTTCAAGGAGAAATAATAAATTTTTATGTATTAAAATGATTTAACCGAACTTTTTAGTGTATTTTTATGTACAATTATGTTTATAGTCTCTTGAGACACTTAAAATACACAATCTTATGTCTTATTATCTATTTATTCAATATCATTATACAAAAATAGCCACTAATTGTCCGTTTTTGGATTCTAGGTGTTACAGTTAGTATGAGGGAAAGTTTAGTAGAAACTTTTGGAACTATATTTATGAGAACATAGTCAGAGAGCATAATCCTGTGACAAACCTTTAAAATATTTGAGTAATATTTTTATATTATATGAAATGAATTTGTAATAAATTAATAGAAATTATATGCATATTAAATATATTTCATTGTATATAAATGGAACCTAATGGATGGAACAAAAACGGTGTCAACACCAATAAACAATGTGGAGATTTCCCTCCTAAAAAAATAAATGGAACTGTAATTTTACTTCAAAAGATTCTGAATATATTAGGGTAGATAACTCAAGTTTTATCAAATATCATTTATTGTATGTAACAACCTATTTCACCTCAAAATGGTGTAACTAAATTGGATCACATTATGTGGTAGCAACCTATGGATTTTAGTGGAACCATTAATCCATTAGTATTTGAGTAATGGATCAATAATTTAGAGAATATATCCCTTTCTTTTTGATTTAGAAAAAGGGGGAAGTATGTTAGGGGTGTATACTGACATAAGGGACATGTTGATCAATGGTGGTATTTGATTCAAAAAACCAAGGCTAAATAGATATAAAGATTACAGAAGAATGATTCTAAAGAGATATTCATAGAGAAATATTTTACACATGAGAAAAGAGAAAACATAAAAATCCAATTTATAAATTTAAGAGAGAAGGAAGAGGAAATTTTTGTTGAATATAATGCATACTTTACAAGGTTAGAAATACATGTTATAGAATATGTATTGAAACTTGAATCCAAGTCCAATCACTTATTTTATGGATTAAAGTCATGTATTAGAGGGTTATTACTCTCTTGATAATTTTTATCTTGTGAGTAGATTGTGAAAATTTATATTAATATAGGGAAGTATTTATCTAATTAATTTAATTTAAAAGGGAAGAAAGATAATAAAAGGTTGGTTGTGTGCTAGGTTTAATGTAATTTGTTAAATGGGAAGAAATTATGTGTAGAAACACCGTAGTTCTTACTTAAAGGGAATAGGAGTGTGATAAAATTATCAAGATAAAGGCCATTTAGGCTCATGAGTGAAAGGGATAAGAAGAATCCAGAAATTTCAAATGATTAAATTTCAAGGATATGGGTCACTATTAAAATCAATTCCCCAAGTGTCTAGGAAATCCACTTGAAAAGATTGAGAAAGAGTAAGTTTAAGCATATTCTATCATAAAAAATGAATTTGAGGTCCAAAGTGATGTCATGGTAGGTACTTTGACCATAAATTCAATGTTAGATGGTACATTATTTGATTTTATATATATTCACTCATTCATATCATTAATGTTATCTAAGAACACTAAATCATACCCAAATACTTTAAGGAAATATTTTTTAGTTAAAACTATCAATGCATGTCTTATAAAAACAAATTTATATTCTTCTATCTCTTTTAAAGTGAATATAGGTTCAATAGTTGCAAACTTGATTATTATACCAATAGTTAACTTTGGTATAATCCATAGGATATATTCTATTTCAAATTATAATGAAGGAATTTATTATCATGAAAAGGATACAACAATATTTGATTTAGGAATATTGTCCCTTGTTTTTAAAAGAGATACTTGATCTCTTTATTCATGTTTAGAACCACCCCTATTTTTCCATCTTAATGAAATTATAAGATGAGATGAATCAGTAAATGAAAATTTTGTCCTTAGACTAGAGGTTCTATCTATTTCAAGGGATTATATTAATGTATTATCTATGTAATTTCTACGATATCAACCAAATCTTGATTTTTAATTTTCAATTTATAATATCCCTAACACAAAACCCATATACAGGCCTCCATATATAATGGAACCAATGTAATTTGTAGAATTAAGTAAAAAATTAAGAGTTATGTGATAATTGATTCATATTTCATAGTGTTTCACCTTGGGTATCACTTATATTATTTTTGAAAAAATGATGATGGATCTATTAGTTTGTGTATCAATTAAAATGAAATCTATGCCATTACTATAAATAATAAGTATCATTTACCTCACATTGATGATCTGTTCGATTGGAAGTAAGGGGGTCAATACTTATAAATTATTGATATTCATTTTAGTTATCATAAATTAAAATTTAACAAGGGTGATATACAAAATATTCATTTTATAATGAGGTATGGTAATTACGAGTACACGATAATTCCCTTTGAGTCAACTAATACACCCTCGATGTTTATGAGTTTGATGTATAGAGTTTCAAAAGATTGTATTGATCAATTTCTTGTGGGTTTCATTGATTATATCTTGATATATTGTAATAGGTATAAATAGAAAGAAGAACATTTAATAATGATCTTTTACACTCTCAAAAATAAGGAGTTTTTTGGGAAATTTTGTATGTGTGAATTTTATCTTCATAAAATCTCTTTTCTTCTTCATATTTTCTCAAAGGATGGAATATCCATTGAGCCCAAAAAGAAAAATTCTATTAAATTATGGACCATACTAAGCAATTAAAGTGATATATATATCTTCCTTTAATTATAAAGTTACTATCAGTGATTTATTGAAAAAAAAATTACAATAAATAATTTGTTAACCAAGTTGACATTCAAATGGACCAAATTTACATAGTCAAAGGAATTTGAAGAAAGTACAAAAGACATAAATAAGAGATTGGTCTATTAACAAGTACTGAACATAACATTAAGAAAGAATGTATTTTTTATATACATTTATGCATCAAATTATGTACAAGGATATATCCTTCTACAAAATTATAGAGTTATTTCTTATGCATAATAGAAATTAAATACCCTCGATAAAAACTTTCCAACACATGATCATGGCCTAGAAGTTGTAATATTTTAATTAAAGATATAGAGATACTACCTTTATGGTGAATGATGTCACATATATACAGATCATGAAATTTTAAAGAATATATTCACCTTGATAGATCTTAATTTGAGGAAAGAGAGATGGAAAGAACTACTGAAGGACTATAACTATGTAATACACTACTACCCCAGAAATTAGAAAATTGTCATATGTATTAAAGAGGAATTATCATTTAAATATATTTAAATAAGGATGTACAAGGATCTAATAGATAGATATATGGTAAATTTAGATATAGAGATTATTAAGAAAGGGTATAAATCATTCCTTTTACATGTAATTACCCAACAATATTTACTAGAGAAGATAAATATGTCTCAAAATGATTATAGGGGTCTCAAAAGAATATTAAATACATTATATATGGGAGATTGAAAAAATTAAACTATTAATATGGTATATAGAAATTTGGAAAGAGACCATGTGTACCATCAGTACCTAAGTTTAACAGTGGAATATTTTCTAAAACTCATAGATTTAATTTATGCATACATTCTGGTAGCACCAAATATATAGGGTTATAAGGGATCACATCTGGTGAGAAAAATTAAAGAATGAAATTTCTATGTTTCAAGATTCCTGGTATTACAATAAGTAAAATATGAGATAAAACTCCCAAAGGGTTTAATGCATCAACTCACTTTACAAATATGGAAGTCCCATAATATAAAAATATATTTTTTATTGGATTGCTTAATACATTTAAGAAGAAAAATATTATATGGATCATTTTCGATTAATTCACCAAGTCTACATACTTCCCAGAAATAAGAGGGGATATACCCCTTGATCGAATTATGAGACTTTATATAAATTTATGTGTAAGTATTTATAGTGTACCTATAAAAATTTTATTTGATCGTGAACCTCATTTCACATCTAAATTTTAATGGATTATTTAAAGGTATTTAATCATAAAGAAAAACTAGAGAACTTCTTACCATTATCAAGAATATGGGAAGTTTTAGATAAATATCAAAACATTAGAGGTCATGTTGAGGTCATTCTCACTTAACATCCAAGGTTCATGGGACCATTACCTTCCTCTAGTGGAATTTTCATACCACAATACCTTCCATTCAAGAATACAAAAGGAACTTTATGAGCCCTTGAATAGGAAAATAAGTCTTACTCCAACATTCTGGGATAAAGTTATGGAAAGGAGGCCAGTTAGTCCATAATTCATTGAATATAAAACTAAGATGGTGAAAGCTATATAGATTCATATCAAGGTTGGTAAATGTAGGAAGAAAGTCTTGTTTATAATTAGTGGAAGGATTTAGAATTCTAATTTGGTGATCATAACTTATTTAAAGTATCACCATGGAAGGGGTAATAAATTTTGTTAATAATGGGAAGCTAATTATGAGATACATTGGCCCTTTTTATGTTTTATAGATAATATGAATCATGGATTATCATTTGTATTTTCCTAAAATAACCCTCAAATTGATTAGTGTATTCCATATCTCTATGTTAATAAATTACTTTCTAAAACCCTACACACATACCGACCACTAATAAAATATATCTTAAGCATGGATTGTCTTATAATAAATATCTTATCCAAATTATAGTCACAAGATAGTAAGTATTAAGGAATCGGAAAACTCGTCATGTGAAAGTACCCTAGAGGAATCATGAGTTTGAGGAAGTAATGTGGAACATGAAGAATAAATTATGATGAACTACCCCCATTTGATTATGATCTAACATATATTACAAATTTCAAGGAAAACATATTTAATGAGGGATAAGGTGATACTTTGGATTCTGTTATGGAAGGAATACCCAAAAATACTTAATACTATTACACACCACACATTTTATTACCACATCATAAAAGTACTATATAAAGATATTTTATAAATAAATTTATTTAAAATTTATATTTCTAAATTTTATAATTTAAATATAATATAATATACATCATTTTTGTATTTCGGATATCGAAATTATCCTAAGTTGAATTTTTGGGATTTTTCTAAAAAAAGTTTTATTTTCAAAGAATTAATCTTTTAAGTGTTTTTTGGTTTATCGAAATAAATTATATTAAAACTTTTTAATGATTAATATAATATATTAAAACAATTTAATACTCATTTAATTATTAGTTGATAGGAAATAAGAACAAAAATTCTTAATGTATAAAAAGAAATTTATATATAAAAATAATAATTATATTATGTTTTAATTTAAAATTTAATTTTATCATACATATATATTAATTTATACGTAATTGATTAAAAATTATAAATCATCCTATTGTAATTTTTAAATAGGCTTCATATTATATTTTTATTAAAAAATAATTTACATGGTAAGTATTTAATCAATGTTGATGGGGGTATAATAGTAAAAGTGGCTTTAAATTTTGATGATTAAAATGATAAATACACATTAAATAAGACCTATATTAGTTATTAAATTCAATAAGAAATTTATTAACAACATATATATACCTAACTCACCTAATTCCCATGTGATTACATATTTATCCATCACTTAACTTTATTTTTCTATGAAATATCCCTCATCTTCACCAATAAAAGGATAACACTTCCACCCATAAACTCATCTATCTCTACTCCAAAGATATTAATATTTGATTCCCTCTAAATATTCCATAAAATATTATCTTTATATATATTTTATGGATCTATGGTGTTCCGGTCAGGCTTTAAGAAGCTACCTATGATGTAATGGTTTCCATACTTCTCTTTCATTTTCAATTGCATTTATTTTATTATAGTGAAATTTAAAATTATTTTTCAAATTCTTAAATGATTATTATTCCATATTAATATCATAATTTTATTTTTTATTAATTATATATTAATTATTCACTCTCATTATATCCTTTTCTGATGTTGTTATTATGTTGAAGTAAGGGTTCATAAACTTTACTTTTGAAATCATTTCATTTCATTTTATTTCTTAATAAGAAACATTATTATGATTCATTACTGTAAATTTATCACAATATAATCAACAATATATCACAATTCCATCTTAGTATACTACCATCATAATCCATATAATTCATAAGCACTCTCAAGTTAATAAAATTACTAAACATTTTGGTACAGTGATGAACGTGTGGTTTCCTAGAAATGAAATTCCTATCTAGATATAGAAAACTAGATGTAGGCTATGGAATAGATTCAATAGGGAGTAATAACCCCGAAAAAGGTCTCTTTGGTATTAACTTGACCTTCAATCACTACATGATTAGTGGGACTAATTTCCCACCTGGTTTGACATTCCTTGGGGATATACATTGGATTAATCATGAGATCCTTAAAAACTATAATGAAGTAATTTTCCCTATTGATATCTTCACACCATGAAATTACTCTTAACTACTTCCTTATTATAGATCCTTTGATATGGGGGACTTTCATTAACATTTTAATATCCTATTGTTTCAAAGTTGATTGTCGGATATTTACCTATATAGATATATTATTCCAATGAATGGAGAAATATTGAAATTATATAAATCCATGATCTTATTTGGTAAACTATTAATTATTTATCCATGATTTAGGTATGAGGTTCTTTAGGGGATATTATGATATGTATTATTATCCATTCCCTTTATTTGATGGATGTATTAGACTTATTCAGTGATGGTTGGGTCCCAGAATTATATATCCTCTTGTTGAATTAGTATGTCTCATGAGACAGACTAGCTTTTGTAACTGGGTGTATACCTAACCAATTATTGTATGATGTCTTGGAACAAGAACTTTTTGGTAAGATTAATATATGTGACATTATTCACTCCATCATCCTGAAATCATTTACTATATTCCATGTGATTATTTATATTATTGTGTTATACATGGATTTATTTCAATCTTATGATATCAATTATTATTATCCATATATTTATTTACTAGAGTAATTATTCTCATTGGTTAATTTGTTATGGAATTTTCTTATATTATCGATTCTGTGGTTGTGTATGAATGATTTTATTGTTCTCTACCCCTTACTAGGCATTTGGGATTGCCCCTATATATTGTTTTCCATTTCTTCAGTAAACTAGAAAAAATACTACATGTGATTTATGAATTTGCAAAAATAAATAATAAATTTTCATGTATTCAATTTCTGTAACTTAAGATTTCAATATATTGTAATGTCCAATTATATATCTAGTATCCAAATACTACTAAACTGTGTGGTCCAATATATTTTTATCTATGTATATTGCGCCATTATAATAAAATTACCACCGACTGTTGGTTACTAGAGCCGATATAGCAACCTATACTTTCCATACATAGATTTTATATAATAAAAAGTGAATAATCAATACATAAAATTACAATCCCCAACAAAATCATATTTTTCAGGTATATTTTGAACCTTGGATATATAGAAAACTAGTTCATAAGTTTACTACATCATCTACCACTAAAATATCCATATCTATCAACCTTATTATAAATATCTTACTTAGTAGCTTTCTTCATAACTCAGGTAAATAAAACATGGGAAAGGGTAATCTTAGATACTCGGTAAGGGTTAAGAAGTGATATATCAAGGATAACATAATTATAACACAATAATGAGGGTATGAGAGTGTAATATTAACATTTTAAGATCATATACAACATATTAGAGCTCTTAATATATATTCATGGCAGAAATACTAGCATTTAATAAGATTTGAATCTTATAGGAATCAAATAACTTGTGTCATGAGAGTTTAACATTGAAATAAGACATGATATTTTGGAATACACATAATTATAGAAAATCCATTAGTAAGTATTAATAGATCAATTAAAATATTATCATAGTATATTGGTTTCACTCCCGAAACAATTTTTGTAGTCATGGTTCACTCCTAGGACTGTCATAGGGTATAGAGACCCTTTTAAATTGGGTTCACTCCCCATTTCATTCCTATTTATCTTATGAAATATCAATATTTAACAATGAATTATAGGGATGTATAATTATAGGTCCATCGATCAAAAAATATAAATAATACATATGTGTAACAAGACATTATAAAACGTGCATCTTATCATGACACAAGAAAAGGGAATAGTTTTTATAAATATTTCATCATATCAAAACTCATGGAAAAGAAAAGAGTTTCTTAAATAACTTATAATCATAATCATAAACCATAAAAATAAATAATAATGAGGTTATGATTGGATTATATCCCTAGTATATCATAAGTAACATCAACGGGAGTTTCTATAAATTAAAATTCATTTAAAAGATCACTTGTAATATTTATTGATAAAATACTCTTTTCAAATATTAATCACTTACATAAAATATAAATATTTCCCAAATATTTAAAAAAATATTTTATTTTAAAGTAAACATGGAAAATTTAAAACTAATATTCAAATAATTTATTTTTCATGGTTGTATGAAATTATATGCATGTCCTATAAGTTTAAATAAAATGTTCCTTTCACGCTTTTGTAAAAAAAATAGAAATGCATATCATTCTAAAAATTAAAAAAAATAGTTTTAAACCATTTTGTAAAAATTAAAACATAGTTAAAAATTAATTTTTATATTCATATAATAATATTAAAAATATTTTTAAAACATTCTTAGAAAACATGGATATAAAAGAAAAAGGTTTTTTGAACAAAGAGATAAATAATGTCTGTTTCCCTTAAAAATATAATTTTGGATTCTTAAGTGCTTAAAGAGACGAAAATTTAAAGGAAAACATGTATTTTTTATAAATATATAGATTAAAAGAAAATTCATGTTATTATTTAGAGATATATAATAATATTTTTTCAATGGAACTTACTCATAAACAATCCAAATTAAATAATGAGATTGTAAAATAAAACCCTTACCGTTTTGATTTCATTTGAATCATAAAAACCATTAAATAATAACATTAAATTTTTCTTTATACATCATTATAATAAGTATTTTCAAGATATAACTTGAAAATTTTCTTTATATACACCTCATAAAAGAAGATAGTTCAATGACATAACATATCTCCCAAAGAAGGTAAATTGAAACGATAAGCCCTTACCCCGAGTACCACTTATTTGAAACCAATATAAACTCATGTATAATAAATTTAAATTTTTTATTATTCTATAAAATAATCATTTCAATACTTATAATATCATATATTATGCCTTTATAACATCTTAAAACGTATTTATTATTAAATCTTTATAAAAATCGTCGTTTCTGGGTGTTAATTATTTCATTTATCATGAGTATTTTTTATCAGTATTTTCAGTCTTGGTGCTTTGATCATGGTTTCATCATCTCAATAATGTTAATAATTATTTAAATATCTAATATTATATATATATATATATTCATCCATGAAATTCATAGATAGAAAAATGAATTACATCATTAATGGAGATGCAAAGCAGTACGTATGCAACAACGTTGTTTTCACTTTTTGATAGATAATTAAAAAAATGGTAAATAATAATTTAATAATAAATATTAATTATAATGTCATATAATTCATTTATATTAATTAATTATATCCTTATTACCAACAAATTAAAATTTAAATGAAAATAAAATCATATTAGTTCATGGAGGTGGTAGTCCACACATATGCATGAGCGACGTTGTCATTTTCTAATGGATTTGAAGGTAAAAAGTTAGACCTGATATTTTAATTAATGAAATATAATTAATTAATAATTATTATATATAATTATTTAACCCATAATAATAATCATCCATGAAATATGGTGGTGGAAAATGAATTGAATCACTACGTGGAGAAAGTAGGTCTTACGTAAACACAAGCGAAACTTTCACATCCCATTTGATAGAAAAGAGTATGAATAATGATTATTTAATAATCATAATGAAATATAATTATATTTATGATACATAAATAACTATTTTATTATAAATAATGTATATTTACATTATGTAAGTAATAAGTAAAAGTGAAAGTGATCAGTTAAGGTGATTGCCTCTTCTTTGAAAGAACTCTTTTGAATTTCCTATTAAGGATACCGTGGTTGCCCTTTTGGGAAGAAAAGAACCTATAGAATGTTTATAATGGATTTTAGATATATTTTGGTTGTTTTTGGTCGAGATTAAAGGCTAAAAATGTGTGAATATTTGAGATGAGGATTTTCCCTTTTATAATTGAGGTGAGGGGCACTTTTAGAATTAATTAAAAGATTAAATTATAATAAATTCATTCTAAAAAATTATTCCAAATAGATATATATTTGAATATAAGATGTTATTTTGTTTTAATACCGTTAACCAATATAATTGGTACAAGTTTAAGTGGTTTTTAAAACCTTATCTTTTGGTTTAACACTTTATTATACCCGTTTTATCCTTAACCGTAGTAGCAACTTTTTCACACTTAAAGGGTTATAATTTTACTTATAAGGTTAATATTAAAAAATTAATAGAAAAAATGTGAAATTATTTACCATATATTATCCTAATTATCTTATTTATTGGTTTTTATTATTTTTAAATATTTTAATAAAATATCATTTCCATAAAATATCATTAATGTAATTTTTGACATTATTCATTTATTTTGACTTTTAATGACATCAAGAAAAAGATTGAATTATAATATAAACCTTTAAAATATTAATAATAATTAATAATTAACTATAAAATATGTTGTTAATGATAATATGTCCAAATTACATTACTTTTTACATTTTTAATATCATTTATTTTATTTTTCTATTAATTGAATAAATATTTTATTGGTGTTATGTAAGCATTTAACGAAATTATTTCATTCATAAAAAATAAAAAATAAATTACCATGATAAAAAAATTATTTATATTAAAAATACCCATTTTTAATCTCATTCACACTTTATTTTCCTTATGTAAGGGTTTAAGATATATTAAAGTCATGAAATGAAATTTTTGACTTTATCTTTTACTTTAATATTATAAATGTCATAATCAAATAAAAATGGCATAAAAATTAAATATATTAGATAATTTTATATAATTCTACAATACAAACTCATACAATATGATAAATTCTAGTTTTCGGTTGATTTTGAGGCTTTATTATATTAGTTTTAACCCAAATTAACTCATTTTACCTTTATTGTAATAAAAAAATTATTATAGTAACTCTTCATTATGACCAAAATTAAAAGTGACATATTTACCAATTTGGGTCTTCTAATTCCAAATATATAATCCATTTTTTCAATATTCAATTCCTATAAGTGTTGGAAATTAATTTTACATAACAACACAAAATGCAATGAAAAAAAATTCAGAAAAAAAATTCTTTTAAGTATGACAATGTTTTTATATCAAATTAAAGTATAAAATTAATTCCAATCATAATATTTATATTTTTCTATCAAAAATAAAATAATAATATTTTAAAAATTATTAAGGATATAATTTTACTTTGTAAATAATTAATATTAAAATAGGGTTTTCAATAGAATTAGGCAAAAGAGCTATGTCAATAAATAAAATAGTGATTAGGAATTTCAAGTAGGAGATCATGTTTTCTTGAATTTATCTCCATGGAAAGTTGTTGTATGATTCTGTAACAATGGTAAATTAAGTCTGAGGTACATCAGACCATTACAATTCTAGAACAAATTGAATATTTAGCTTATTCTTTGGAAATTCCTCCAAGTCTCTCCAAATTTCATGATGTGTTACATGTATCACTGTTGTGAAAATAAATGCCATACCCAATGCATATACTCACCTATGAAAAAATAAACCTGGAACTCGATCTATCTTATTGTAATGAGCCTGTCAAGATTCTTGATACCATAGAACAGGTTTTGTGAAACTCAACAACTCATTTGGTAAAAGTTCTATGGAGAAACCATAAGATGGAAGAGTAAACATGGGAACCCGTGGAACCTATGATGAAGTACCATCCTAATCTTTTAATGTTGTAGTATTCTAGAAATTTCATGAACGAAATTATTTGAAGGAGGGAAGAATGTAACACCCCAAGCTTCCACGGTCCGTTTCTCTTTGAATAATGCAGTAGCTTGCTCTTTATGCAACTTCATTTTATAGCACCCCATGACCAATAAAACTAGCCGTTATGAATAGTAATACCCACTTTTTGTAATTTTATAAAAAAAAAATCAAAATGAACTTCATTTTTGGATTCAGAATATCGTAATTAGCTTAGGGTGAATTTTTGATAATTTTCTGAAAACATTCAATTTTTTATGAACAGTGAAAAACACTACGCTATTGTTTAAAACCTACTTTTTATTTAAATAATTATTTATTTCATATAAATTTATTTTAGGTCAATATAGATACATAATACCTATATATGTTCAATGTAATTCATTAGAGTCATTTTATAATAAAATTAGATTTATACAATTTTATTGATCATTTTAACGTCTTTCACCCACCATCTAGGCATGTAACGACCCAATCGTTCTTTAATGAAAATTCCTATTGATAAAATTAAATGTCTTATTATGGTTATATAAAATTTGAACTTCATTGGTTTTATGTTTTTGGATTTTAAAATATCTTTATGAATTGGGATCGTTGTTAATATAGTCGTTGAATAGTGATCAGGTGATTAGTATAAATATAGGGCTTTAACAAATCAAATTTACTCAGAAAAAGGAAGTGATGGCCTCATCTAATAGACATTCCACATATGAATCCCATTTTTCAGATATTGGGAAAGAGGTGTTGTCATTGGGCTTTGCTCTTGACAAATCCCAAGCTGATCTTGAACATGTTAAGCTTGAGCAGAACCATCTACGTGAGAAGTAGAAGTTGATGGAGATTACCACCAGAGTGATCCTATCCGAGCCACCCAAAGAGACTCTCACCATCACACACATTACCCTTAAGTCTTATGTGGGTGTTTTAAGGGGTTATTTAACAAGACACTTGCACTATGACTATGTACAATATTTTTGTATAAATAATGTGCATTCATTTTATTATTATTACTTTGTAAATAGTTTTTTAAGCTAAAATAGTATTTTTATTTATTATTCAACTATGAAATATATTTTTATGAATTAATTGATATTTTAATTAAATATTATTTTAATAAAATATTATTATTAAATTAATTTTTATTAAATATAAATGACCATATAATTTTGATAATGTAATTGTAATTTTTATTAAAGTTTGATGACTGTTTTTGTCAAAACCCATGAATTTTCTGTAAATTTCATTATTTATTTTAAAATTAAAAAATTCACATATATATATAATTATTTAAATAAAATGAATATTATTTTTGGAATCAAGACATCTAAATTATCCAATGGTGAATTTTTCATAATTTTCTCAGACAGTCTAATTTTTGGGTATTAATTAAATATCGTTTAAATATATAATGTGTTTTATGACATCATAATGACCCAATAGTGTAGTAATAAAATACTATAAACATTATGATTGGAAAATATATATTTTAACATTAGAATAATGTTATTTTATATTTGTTTGATTTATTTTACAAAGCATTAGTGGACCATCCAAGACTTATAAAACATTTTGTCTTTTTAAATTGTTTTCCTTGAGAGTGTGACTCACCTCCACATAAGAAACCCTATTATTTTAGGAAGTTATGATATAGGCCATATAAAATATTTTTTTCCACTCCCATTTGGAAAAAACGATGGGCTGGCTTGTGGTTTTGATTAGTTTAATGCGAGGTGTCCCAAACCTAAATAATGATGAATTCCCTCTCCTTTCCTATATAAACCAACCCAAGATCCCACATCCTCTTCACACAAAGCCTTTTTAGTTAAACCAACCCGGGACCACCTCTCTCTAGAGTCATCTCAAGGTGCCCCAAGCTCCCAAGAATCCTCTCTAAAGCCTCTCCAAAGCCTTTGGGACCACACTTCCAAGTAAGGGATTTATTCCTTTCTCATTTTGTCCTATTTTCTCTAAGTTGTTATGCGCTTTTGTTTTCAATTAAAAATGTTGGGGTATGATTTCTCACCTCATCCTTACTACCCTTTTTATTTTTGAATAATGGGATAAACCTTTATCTCTCCTTAATTCCTCCCAAGTACACATGTTACCATGCTGAAATTCCATGAGGGATTTCTCTCTCCTCTTTTACATCCTAGTAATTATTTTGAATTATGCATCTAAATTCCATTAAGTTTGTTGGTACATGTGTCTATATGACACCCTTACTTTCCATTTCATTTAAATATGATTATAAATACCTTTATCTCTCATCAAAAAAATTTATGAGTTTTTATTTCACGGTGTTATGCTTCCAAAAGTGCACTACGATTTTCCAAGCCAAAGTCATTGTGTAGTGAATACCATGCTCATTTCTCTATCAAGGGTATTCACCTTTATGAACATTTAATTATTGATTATAAAGATTCATGTATGTATTCCACATCCCTTTATCATAGAATAAATTATGATGATTGATTCCATGATGTATGATCCATGTGGCACACTTTAGGCATGAAATGAAATGTTAAAGAAGGGTGTGCCCTGATAGTGCTCCAATGCATTGGGTAAAGTATAGTATCATGATACGTCGTGTGAAATGAGTGTTGAAACATTCTAATTTAGGTGCAATTATTTTTCACTCATGCTTCATGGGCAATAAGGGTTAACTCTTTCACTATGTGCAATGAGCCTTGGCTCATGCTAATTCCATGTTAAGTGTTATTTCCACATTTCCATGTTATGATTATCATGCTTTATCATGAATTTATGTTCATGTTTCTCTTGTGCTCCATTGATATTCCTATTGTCTATCATGTATTTTATTCCTCTTGTTATTCCATTTTTATTCCCTTACTGGGTTTTACAACTCACTCATTTCTTATGCATTTCCTCAAGTTATCCCATGTAATGCTTAGTACAAGTGAATGTAGTGGTCATGTAATGGAAGTTTTTAATAAAGATGTTGTGTGATTTGTGTTCTAAGATATTATGTAATTTTCATAAGCCCCAAAAACAATATACCTATCAATCTTCTATGTTGTATCATGTGAATATTTTATATAATAAATTATGTTTAAGTGTGCAATAAAGAATAGGGTTGTTATACATGGTATCAGAGGATAGGTTTAGTTATTATTGGGATTAGGATTTGAAAACCCTAGTGAAGAATTAGGGACAATAATAAGTATAATAAAAACATCCTTAAGTATTGGTGAGTATTGAGTTTGTGGTTTATCAAGAAAATACATCTCTATCTAGATACGAGCATGTAGAGGTGGCTCTAGCACAGATATATCTTAGGGGTAAAACCAGAAAACACCTCTTTGAGCTAGACTCGAACTAGAACTGGTGCATGAAAACGGGCCATGATTCACTCTTAGATATGACACTCCCAGGGGATATGCTTTTTTAAATTCACAATCTTATTATGAACCCTTATTAAAGGAATAAAAAAATTCCCCTAATAATATATGATAGGAAGTAGATCAGGAATAGCATAGATTAAACCCTAGGGATTCATAAGTTAAAAAAATAAAAGTTATTTATAAGTCATAAGTTTTGTCCTTGGATTACCCTTTATGTGTTCCCCTAACATTACATTTATTCCAGCCAATGGCCAGTGATAGGAGGACTTAGGCTAACAACATATGTGATGATCAATGTGATGACTGTGCTAATGAGATACCCCATCCGATGGGAGCGGGAATCACGAACTTTGTCACACTTCTCTCTCATTTAACTAAAGATTTGAATATAAAAATCGGTCAAGAGGAACATTCAACCCCCCCCCCCCAATAAAGAACAATTTTCTTTCGAGAGCTTCATGAGACAAAGTCCCCCCACTTTTACGGGATCATTCGATCCCTCAATCATTGAACAATGGATCAACTCCATTTAAAAGATCTTATCCATCCTTCAATGTTACAAACAAGAGAATTTTTTTCTAGATGCTTATCATATGGAGGGTGAAGTCGATCAATGGTTGACTTTGAAAAAATATAAGAATCCTGAGGAAGGGATCGAGTCATTGGAATGTAAGGATTTACGGAAGATGTTTTTCGATAAATATTTTCCGCGCACCCTCTGACATAAAATTGAAATGGACTTCCTTGCCCTAAAGCCAAAAAACGAAGAATATATCAGAGTGTACGAAGAAAACATTACAAGTATTTCATGATATGCCTTTGGCTTTGTCATTACCCATGAATGCAAGGTTGAATTATTCTTTTGTGGGCTGAAACCTAGCCTATGGAAAACGCTGGTGATCCGTGTCTTTGAAAGATATGAGGAAATTGTCTGATGTGCCCTCAATATTGAAATAGAGATTGGAGAATCTTAGGGGTATCATGGGGAAAAGAAGCGTAAGGTGGAATTCAATGCTGGTAGTGTGATGGATAAATCCAATGGTGCTAAGAATATCCAGCACCCCACTTTCTAAAGGTACGGAAAGAAGCACCCTGGAAATTACCTGAAGGGGACAAGGAAATGCTATAGGTGTGGAAGAGAAGGGCACATAGATGTTAACTACAGGAAAAAAAAATTGTGGCCTCAACAAAGGAAAGGAACACTTCGTTCTAAGCTCAACGTATTGTTCATTGCTACAACTAAAAAGAATTAGGTCATCATACAAATCAGTTCCCCAAGACAAGGGTTTTCTGAAGCAACCAACAACCTATGAGGCTGCAAGGGAGAGATGTTCCATCACTACAGCTGAAGTGCACCCCGAAAATGAAGTGTTGATAGGTACACTAGTTATTTATTCAAGAATAGTGAACTTACCTTTTGATTCTGTCTCTACGCAGTTTTTTATATCCTAATAGTTTAGTAAAACAATCTCAACACCACCACAAATTGTGGAAGTAAATATGTCGGTGATTATGGAAAATGGGGAAATCATTGCATCCCATGAATAAAACTCATCCCCTGTAATAATATATGAATTTAATTTCTTAGTGAACCTCATCATACTCTCTATGGTGGAATTTGATGCAATTCTTGGCATGGATTGGATTTCCTTATATAGAGCCAACATAAATTTCTCTGAGAGGGAAATCACTCTCCATGTGGAGAATCGACCCCCGATTCCATACAAGTGAAAGGAGTAAGATGGATATTCTATAGCTCCATCATCTCAATAATGGATATTACTACCCTATGAGAATGTGCATCTATCTTAGATGATGGAGTCTAAGGAGGCAACCATCTTTGAATACATTCATATTGTCCGGGAATTCACTAAAGTGTTTCCTGAGAAATTTATTGGTCTTCTTCCTAGAAGAGATGTGGAGTTCCTAATTGATCTTATACCTGGGGAGTTGTCGATATCTAGGACTCCATATAGAATAGTTTTTGGGGAGCTTGAGGAGATAAAGAAACAACTACAGGAGAATATGGATAAAGGGTTTATATGCCCAAGTGCTTCACCATTGGGTGCACCAGCCCTCTTCGTCAATAATAATGATGGGTCAATGCACCATTGCATCAATTTTATTGAGCTTAACAAAATCATGAAAAATAACAAGTATCCTCTCCCAAAAATTGATGACTTGTTTGATCAGATGCGTGGATCACAATACTTCTCCATGGTGGATTTGTGGTTGGGATATTATCAAGTAAGGGTGAAGAAGGAAGATATCCTCAAGAATTCTTTCCGTACAAGATACAGGCACTATGAATTCATAGTAATTCATTTTGGACTCACTAATGCTACAACAATATTCATGGAATTGATGAATATAGTCTTTAGGTATTACCTCGAAAAATATTTGGATGTCTTTATAGATGATATTCTAATAAACTCCAAAACATAGGAGGATCATAAGGAGCATCTAAGAACTATTCTAGAGACCATGCGAAAGGAGAATCTCTATGCAAAGTACAGAAAGTGTGATTTCTCATTGATGGAGGCCTCATTCTTGGGCCATCTAATCACAAGAAATGGGATATCTATAGATCCCTCCAAAACAGATGCAATTGAGGGATGGTCAAGGAAAACATCGTTAACAGATATCTGTAGCTTCTTGAGTTTATATGGATATTATAGATGATTTGTGAGATATTTATCACGATTGTCCAACCCTCTTACCATGATAACTCAAAAGGGAGTAATGTTTTTTTTGGAGTGATGAATGTAAAGAAATCTTCAAAGTGTTAAAAAAGGAGTCTTATCACTACGCCCGTGCTCACTTTACCCACAGGTGGAGAACTTTTTATGGTATTCATTGATGCTTCGAAGAAGGGCTCGGGCTGTGTGTTGATGTAAAATGTTCGTGTCATTGCATATGATTCAAGGAAATTGAAAGTTAATGAGTAGAATTATCCAACAAATGATTTGGAGTTGGTTTCAGTGATTTTCTCTTTAATAATTTTGCAGCATTATCTCTTTGGGGAGAAGTGTGAAATATATATGGAACACAAAAGCCTCAAATATATATTCACACAAAAAGAGTTGAACATGCGCCAATAAAGATGGTTAAAGCTTATCAAATACTATGATTGATCAATCCATTACCACCTTGGGAAAGGGAACGAGGTGGTGGATGATCTTAGTAGAAAGGACCCATAAATTCTATCATTGATTAGAATTTTGAAGGATCCAATATTGTTATATTTGATGAAGATAGACATTGGAATCATAAAGAAGGGAACATCATCAATACTTTCACAAATGGTTGCTTAACTGTATCTTTTTGAAGTGTCAAAAGATGCTAAAAAATGATGTGGTAATTCAGAAGAGAGTGGATGATATCATAAAAGGGAAATCATCAGAGTTTAAATTTAATGAAGAAGGAATTGTGAGATTTGGGAAAATATTATGTGTTCCATCAAGTCTGGAGCTGAAAAATGAACTTTTGGATGATGTGCATAGTTCAAATTTCTCTATTCACCCCTAAAACACAAAGATCTATCAAGATCTCCAATAGAATGTTTTGTGGATAATATGAAGAAATAGATTATTGAGTAAACATAAAAGATCCTAGTGTGTCATCATGTGAAGGAAGAAAGGCAGAAGTCAAAGGGGATAATGCAACCATTCCCAATACCAGCATAGAAATGGGAGAACATCACCATGGGCTTTTTCAATGGACATCTGAAGACATCCAAAGGAAACAATGCAATCAAGGTTGTTGTGGATCATCTTACAAAACCCCCACACTTCATTAAAATTCAGGAGGATTTCTCATTTGATCAACTGGCACAGATATATATCCGGGAAGTGGTAAGGATGCACGAAGTACCACGATCTATTGTATCCGATCAAGATCCAAGATTCATCTCTATGTTTTCAAAGAGTCTTAAACATGCTCTAGATACTGAGATGAACTTGAGTATAACTTATCATAATCAAACAGATGTCCAATCTGAGCAGACTGTCCAAACACATGAGGACATACTGAGAGCATATTCTATGGACTTCAAAGGAGGGTGGGACCAACATCTTCCACTTGTTGAATTATCCTACAATAATAGTTTCCACTCGAGCATCTTAATGGATCATTATGAATCCCTATATGTAATGATTTTCATAACACCGACATGTTGGGATGAAGTTGGTGAGCGTAAGCTGCTAGGACCAGAAATGGTCGAAGAAATGGTGGAGAAGATGAAAACCATTTAGCAGCATCTCAAGGCATCCCAAAGTCAATAGAACAGTTATGCAGATAACTACCGATGATACCTTGAGTTTAAAGTTGGAGACATGGTATTTATACACATATATCCATGGAATAAGGTCATGAGGTTTGGAAAGAAAGGGAAGTTAAGTCCTAGTTACATCATCCCCTTTGAGATTCTTGATCATATTGGGGATGTGGCCTATAGACTTGCATTTCCACCTACCATGGCCAAAGTACAAGATTTCGTTCATATATCCCTCTTATGAAAGTATATAATAGACCCTTCTCATGTACTCTCTTCATAGTTAGTACATCAAGAGGATGATCATTCTTATGAGGAGCAACTAGTGATGATCATAGATCGTAGAGAAAATTTTCTACAAAATAAGACAGTGCCCCTTGTCAAGGTGTTGTGGAGAAACTAAAAGTTTGAAGAAGCAACCTGGTAATCGGAGGAAGTGATGAAGAAATGTTACCCACGTCTGTTTTATTGTGGGAAAAAAAATTTAGGTTGATATTTCTTAAGGGGGGAAGATTGTATTGACCCAAACATTCATTAATTAAAATTCTTCTTGATATAATTAAATGTCTTATTATGGTTATATAAAATGTAAACTTAATTGTTTTTATGTTTATAGATTTTAAAATATCATTATGAATTTTGACCGTTGCTAATATAACTATTGAACAATGATCACATGATTAGTATAAATATAGAGATTTAACAAATCCAATTTAATCAGACAAAGGAAGCGATGGCCTCATCCAGTAGACTTTCCCTGTATGAAGCCCATTTGTGAGATCTAAAAAAGGAGGTGGCGTCATTGGGATTCACTGTTGAAAAATCACATGCTGAGCATGAACATGTAAATCTTGAGCGGAACTGACTAGGGGAGATGTAAAAGTTAATAGAGATTACCACCAGAGAGATGTTATGCGAGCCACCCGAAGAGTCTATCACCATCATTAACCTTACCCTTCGGTCTTATGTGGGTGTTATAAGGGGTTAGGTAACAAGACCCAAGCATTATGACTATGTACATTATTTTTTTATAAAGAATGTGCATTAACTTTATATTGTTACTTTGTAAATAGTTTTTAAAGCATAAATAGTATTTTTAGTTAATATTCAACTAAGAAATCAATTTTGATAAATTAACGGATAATTGAATTAAATATTATTTTAATAGAATATTATTTTTATTAAAATATTTTTTATTAAATATAAATTATCATATAATTTTATGAATACAATTGTAATTTTATTAATGTTTAAAAACTGTTTTTTTTCAAACCCCATGAATTTATGGTAAATATCGGTTTTTATATTAAAAGTAAAAATTCACATATTTATAAAATTATTTAGATAAAATTAATATTATTTTTTGAATCAGGACTTCGAAATTATTGAATGGTGAATTTTTCATAATTTTCTGAGATAGTCAAATTTTGGGGTAAAAATTAAATACAGTTTAAATATATAATTTATTTTATGATATCATAATGAACCAATAGTGAAGTAATAAAATACTATAAAAATTATGTTTGGACAATATATGTTTTAGCATTAAAATAATGTGATTTTATATTCTTTTGATTTTTTTTACAAAGCTTTAGTAGACCCTCCAAGACTTATAAAATATTTTTTTCTTTTTAAATTGTTTTCCTTGAGAGTGTGACTCACCTCTACATAAGAACCCATATTATTTTAAGAAGTTCGGCCATTGTCCTTATAAACTATTTTTTCTCGATCCCCTTTGGCAAAAATTGTGGGCAAAAACCATGGTCTGGTTTGTGGTTTTGATTAGTTTAATGTGTGGTGTCCCAAACCTAAATAATAGAGAATTTCCTCTCTTTTCCATTAAAAACCCACACAATATCCCACTTCCTCTTCACTCAAATCATTTTGAGTTCAACCAACCCCTGAACTCCTCTCTCCAGAGTCCTCCCAATGTTCCCTTATTTTACAAGAAGCCTCTCTCAAGCCTCTCAGAAACCTTTTGGATCACACTTCCAAGTAAGGGATTTCTTCCTTTATCATTTTTGTCTTATTTTAATTAAGTCTTTATACCCATTTTTCAATTAAAAATGTTGATGTATGATTTAAAACCTCCTAATTACTTCCCTCTTTATTTTGGTATGATGGGATACCCCTTTATCTCCCATTAATTTCTCTCATGTACACCCATTACCATGCCATAATTCTTTGAGGGATTTCTATCTCCAGTTTTACATCCAAGTAATTATTTTAAATTATGAATCTAAATTCCATTAATTTTATTGGTAAATGTATATATATGACCCCATTACTGTCAATTTCAGGTAAATATGATGATACTCCCCTTTCCCTCTCATCAACCATTTTTTAGGAGTTCTTATTTCACACCGTTATTCTGCCGAAATTTCACTACGATTTTCAAAGCCACTGTCATTATGTAGTGAATACCATGACCATTTATCTATCAATGGTATTCACCTTTATGAAAAATTACTTATTGATAATAAATCTTAATGTATTTATGCAACATCCTTTTATTGTGGAATAAATGATGATGATTGATTCCTTGTTGTATGATCCATGTGGCTCACATTATGAATGAAATGAAATGTTTATGAAGGGTGTGCCCTAATAGCACTCCAATGCATTGGGTAAAGTATAGTATCATGATACGTCATGTGAAATGAGTGTTGACTCATGATAAATCAAGTTCAAGGATTTTTTACTCGTGATTCATGTACAATGAGGGTTTACTCATGCTCCATGTGCAATGAGCCATCGCTCAAGATAATTCTGTGTTAAGTGTTGTTGCCACATTCCCATGTTATGATTATCATGCTTTAAGTTGCCTTTATTTTCATGTTTCTCTTGTGATCTATTGATATGACTATTGTCTCACATTTATTTTATTCCTCATGTAATTTCATTTTATTGTTTTACTGGTCTTTACAGCTCGCCCTTTTCATATGCAAGTCCTCAGGTTATCCCGTGCAATGCTAAGTACGAGGGAATGTAGTTGTCGTGTAAAGAAAGTTTTCAACAAATATAATGTGCATTTTATTTTTAATGATGTTATGTAATTTTACTAATCCCAATGAAACTATACCTCTCGATATTCTATGTTGTATAATGTGAATATTTTATGCAATAAATCATGTTTAAGTGTGTAATAAAGATCTGGCTTGTTATAAGGCACATTTGAAAATTTGCATAAACCGTAATTTTACAGATTTTCTGAATTGAATTTCAAACATTAGGGAGACACAGTTGACCTTAGTAAGTAAAATTTGGTTCAATAAAATGAAAATAATTTTTGGTGAATAGTATCTTTTCAATTTTATTTACCATGGTTAAAAATAAATAGGGTAATTAAAGGTAAAAATGATATTATAATTACCGTAACACATTTCCTATTTCTATTGGACATGTTGTTTTCGACCAAAATCAACCCTAGGAATAAAATATGATCCTCTTTGATCCACTTGGATTAAATTGTGGCATTTATTATTATTTTATTTAAATAAGAGTTAAAAGTGTTAAATTCAAATTTTCATAACTAAAACATTTTTAAAATAGGGTTATACATAAGATGAAATTTAATGTATATATTAATTAGAAATATAAAAATATTTCCTACATAAAGGTATTTTATTTATAATTTTTAGACATTAAATACTTAAATTTATTTATGACACAATGATGATGCAGTAACTACCTTATTAATGAATGATTAAAATAATTAATATTATAAATATAAAAATAAATGTAAATTGAGACTTTTGAATCATAGAACTAATTTTATAGGTTACTATGACATGTTAGGATTGATTTAATTTATTTCTTTCTATGTAATAAAGTTTTGTTGACATCCTCAAAAACCAAATACTAAATAGTGTCAAAATTGACATAAACGAGTTTTTAAAACAAATGCTATATTATTAATTGATATAATATTCCTAAAAATCCGTGGTGCATCCAAAGGACCTAGATAAGGTTATATGTGTCAATAAGTAACCACATTGGGTTCTCTTGGAATTTTTTAGTATGTTTGTTAACCGTTTATTATAATAATACAAGAATACATGGTAAAAGGCAAACTATTTAAATAAGAGTTAAATCTAAAAGATATGGTTAATATGTTGACCTAAACCCATCTAAACCCTATTTTTTGAGATTTTTTTAACCCATACACAACTTATACTTGAAATAATTTCATTTGGATCCATTAAAAACCTAATATGATTGTATAATAAATTAATATTTCCGGATTTTCCTAAAGTGACCCTCACCTCTCTTATAAAAGGGTACTTCCCCTTCTCTCAAAATAATACCTCCAAATCCATTTGGTGTGGCCAACCACTTCTCCTATATCCTACCAACTACACTTAATTCAACCAAGATTAATTACTTTGATCATAAAACCAACCTAAGGATCCCTTTTGATCAAATCTAAAGGAAGCCTCTGAAGAAGAGGTTATTATTCCATCACCACTTTCAAAGTTCTTTTCTTATTCTACTTCCTATTTTGTTGTTTTTTACATAACATAATAATAACTCCATTAACTTCTACATATTATGTTTTTATTATAAATATGGTACAACAATATTAATTATTCTATCCATCCTATGATTGACAAAGTCCCTATACATGCGTACATACATATTATCATCTCCACATCGCGGTGTAGTTTGTTATTCAACACTTCATTATTGGGATGGGTATAATAATGACTATAATTGATGTAAATAATAAATATAATTTGTTAATTATTATTTATATGTGATATAACATCCAATTAAATACTATTTCAGCATCAAAAGAATTATATTGTGGCTCATGCATACATTCGGATTACCGTCTCCACAAACATGATGAGATTCATTCCCCATCGTATCCATTCATGAATAAATTTCATTTTATGATTAAAAAATAACCTGTAATAGCTTAATATCATTTTTTATATGAATCAAATACATCCTATCCATAACATACAATACTTACATAACAAAACTTATAAACAAAAACGAATTAGTTAACACCCAAAACGATGATACGACTGAAATATCATTAACAAATAAGTATTAGAACACCATATATGATATCATATTTATGTATGTTATTATTGAATAATTTAATAAAAATGACTTCACCATTATACAGGATGTTAAACTACCCTCTACGAAGGAAAATTACAAGGTAAAGGTTAATTTTACTATCTCTTTATTTATCTGAGGTTGTTAATACGTAAGTATCTACTAGGACTTCTTTATTATTCACATCTTTGTTTCTTAAAATTGTATTTCAAAAAAAAAATTAATAATTTCTATAATATGGTTGAAAGTAATTTATATATTTTTTTACTTTCTATAAAAAATTTGAATGTAATCTTTCCGTCATTTTCCAAAAAATGTAAATTATGTCCTTTTCGAAAAATTATTGTATGAATGTTTTTTTTAACTTATACAGTGGGTGTGTCTATTTTCTGCTGTTATAACACCTTATAATCTTCCCTTACAATCTTATAGGAATATTTTCAAAAAAAATATTTTTTGAATAATTACGTGACTTTTAAAGGATTTCAAAATGTATACTAAATAGTTTTGATTTCATTTTTATTAATATCCTTTGATGGATTTTACACCTGTATGATGTTGATTTCTTATGATATAATCTCCCATATTGTATTGAATATTTTTTGATATGTTTGACTATGGATGTGTTGTTTTTATACCATTCATGGTTTGTTGTTAAAGTATTAAAATTTTGAATGATAGTTTTAATACAAATGTTTATGTTATGTTTCAATATTTTCATATGAGGAATTCATTGGACATAGTAAGTGATGGGTGGAGCCCTATATATATCCTCATTTAGTTGGTATGTCTAATGAGACAAACTAGTGTCTTGGCATAATTCTTTGACCAAATCTTATTTGTAGTCTCGGCACGAGGCCTTGACTATATAATTTAAAATTCTGAAATTATGCATTCCATCATTATGAAATTAGCTATTGATATTACAAGTGATTATTTGACTAGTATAACATCAATTTGAATAAGTAAATGGAATTATTTGACTTATCTTTTCTATATATTGATGAAGTTTAATTTTATAAGGATTTTTTTCGTCTTATAAATTGCCTAAAACATTTATTCTTATTTATGGTAGTTTCTTCTATATTGTTATCCTTACTAAGAATCCGAGCCCACCCATTTTTTATGTTTTATTTTTTCCAGGATGTGAAGAGGTATATTATGATAAACCTATAGGAATAGGTTAAGTGATATGATTTTGTTAAAAGATGACACAATGTTTTTTTCCATTTCATAGTGTAATGATAAACTTATATATGTATCTTGTACTTCCAAGGCTACTGAACTAATTGGTATTTAGAGACATGATCTCTTGTGATCATGAAAATTTTATATAATAATTCACCGACTCTTGGTAACTACATTCGTGGCATTACATACTTAAACTTCTCCCCAAGTTTCTCACTAATGTTTTCTTATCCTAGTTTCCAAAGGTAATTAAAACATACTCTTACACCCTTTTTACCAGTCTATAATTATTATTAGTGGGATATAATTGATACCTATTATATAACTCCATGAGTGACTACACCTCCTAGGTAGTAATATTTCTACCATCCCTAGTGGCATCCCATTCTTTATAAAGCCCTTGGGAGGAGATCCATTCTTCACCCAACATTCACACATGAGAGTTCCCAAGTATTGGGTACCTTCATTTTCCCTAATACTAACTATATAATCCTTTTATTTTCATACATATATTTTACATCTTAATAAGTGAATAATAAATTCATAATGTTATGATCCATTCCAAAATCATATAGTTCCAGTATCTTTGGAAACATAGATATATAAACAATTGGTTCATAAGTGTACTATATCATCCCACACTAAAATATACATAACTATCACCATTATTAGAAATATCATACTTAGTAACTTTTTAATAACCAGGAGAAAGGAAACATAATAAAAGGGTTATCTCATATTCATAGTAAGGGTAAATAAGGTAGTTATCAATGATCACATAAGCATAAGAGTGTGATAATGTGATATTAGCATTTGAAAAATAATTCCTTGAATATAAAATATCATAATCTTTATTCATACAACAAATCATGTCAATTCATAAGACATGAATCATATAGGAATGAAATAACCTGAGTCATACAAGCATAACATTGGAATAATACTTGATTTTATCACATATATAAAATATTAGAGAATAATTTCATTAGTAGTCAAGGATCACTATCATGGTAATTAGAGTGGATTGGTTATACAACCTAAAATATTGTACTAGTCAAGGTTCACTCCAAAGACTATCATAGTGGACATAGTCCCTTACTAAATTGGTTTCACTACCCATTCTATTTTGGTTTATCTCATGAGATATCAATCATTACCCAATTCATTGAAGGTATATATAATTTTTGGCCCACCAATCACATTACGAAAACCATATATATGTTTTCCATGAGATCATAAAACATTCATCATATCATAACTTGTGAAAAATAAATGGGTTTCACAAACATTTCATCATATCATAATCCATGGAATAGAAATGAATTTCATAAGCATATTTTAATCATAATAATAAATCATATAGAGAAATAATAAAGATGTTATCCTTAGATCATATCAATAGTATAGGATATGTCACATCAAAATATACTATCATAAATGAAAAGTCCTTTAAAAGATCACTTGGAATATTTCTATGTAAAATAGTATTGACACATTGAAGTCACTTCTTTAAAATCTAAAAATTTCACAAATGTTAAATAAAACATTTTATTTGAAAAGAACTCTGTAAAATAGAAACGTAAGAATCAAATTATCAAGAATTAATGAAGGAAAAAATTTCATTCATGTTAAATTATATTTTTACACTTTTGTAAAAAAAATACCTCATTCAAAAAATGAAAAAAAGATTACATATAAAACATTTTCTTAAATAGTAAAACATAGGTAAAAATTATTTTAAAAAATCATAATATAATATTAAAAACATTTTAAAAACATTTTTATAAAACATGAATATATAAGAAAAAAATTACTAGAGATAGAAATAAAGTATATTTCCTTAAAAACATTATTTTGGTCTCTTTAGAACATTAAGAGAGGAAAACTAAAAGGAAAACATGTGATTTCCACAAATAACCAGAGGGGAATAAAATTCATGGGATTCTTGGCAGATGGATCACATGATTTCATCAACGGAGCAAAATCCAAAACAATTATGATTAAACAATGAAACATTAAATATCATGAACATAAGGATAATAATTATATAATATGTTAAATGGAATTATATACACCTCATTAAATAAGATAGGTTCATTACATAACATATGTTTCGAAGAAGTTTAATTGAGACGATAAACCCTTACTTCATGTTCCACTTACATTAAAAGAACTATAATATCATGTATATTAAATTTAAATTTATTATAATTATAAAACATAATCATGTATATACTTATAATATCATATATGATCTTTTATAACAATTAAACACCCAATTATCAATAATTCCTTATTAAAATAGTCATTTGTATGTATTAATTGTTTCATTAATCATGAGTATTTCCATTTAGCAGTTTTAGTCCTGGTACTTTGATCATACTTCCATAATCTTAAGAATTTTAATAAATATTTAAATATCATATCTATTATTGGTGTATATATATATATATATATTCATCCATAAAAGACAGAGATAGAAAAGTTAATTACATCATTAATGTAGATGATAGGTCATACGTACACATGAATGTTGATTTTCACTTTTTGACAGATGTAATGAAAGAAATGTAAAAAATAATTCACCTTTAAATTATTATTATTATAATATATGATACATTTATATTAATTTAATCTATCCTTATTACCATCCAAGTAAAATGGAAATGAAGAAAAATCACATCGCTTTATGGAGGAGGTAGTCCACACGTACGTTCGAGCGACATTATAATTTTCCAATGGATTGGAAGGTAAGAAGGTAGATGTGATATTATAATTACAAAAGTATAATTATGTAATTATTTTTATATATAATCATTAAACCCATTATTATAACCATCCATGAAAAATGGTGATGGAAAATTAATTGTATCACTATGTGAAGACCGTAAGTAGTACGTACGCATGAGGGATACTTTCACTTCCCATTTGTTAGGAAAGAGAGTGGATGATGGTGAATTAATAATCAAAATAACATTTAATTATATTTAGTTCACTTAATATATTACTTTATAATAAATACCATCTATTTAGAGAAGTTAAATAAGATGTAAAAAAATTAAGTGATCGGTTAAGGCGATTGCCTCTTCTTGGAATGAACTCTATTAGATCACCACTTAAGGATCCTCGGGTTGGTATTTTGGTAATAAAAAATCCCCTAGGATGTGAAAAAGGATATTGGGGATATATTTTGGTATGGTCTGGTTGATATATATGGATCAAAATGTGTGAATAAGATATAGGAGGAGGTGCCTTTTATGATTGAGGTGAGGGGCACTTTTGAAATTTCTTAAAAGAATTAATTATAATAAAGGCATTATCAAGAAAAATGCTTCCAAATGGACATATATTCGAATATGTGATCATATTTGGGTTTAATTGTGTAAAATAATAGAATTTGTATAGTCTTATGTGTTTCTCTAATCATTAATTTTGGTTTAACCCCTTAGGTAACCCATTTTAACCTAAACCATAAAGGGTTATAATTTTACTTATAAGCTAACTATTGACCCATAAATGGATAAATAATTACATTTCAGACCATATATATCCTAATTTTTCAAAGACAATATTTTTGTAATTTTAAAATAATTTAATAAAATATTATTTCCATAAAATATCATTAATGGAATTTTCAACTCTATTCATTTAATTTTAATTTTAATGACATCATGTAAGACATGAAATTAAAATATAAACCATTGAATAACAAATAATAAGTAATTATTTTCTATAAAATCCTTGGGACACACTAATTTTTCCAAATTACATTACATTTGATATTTTTGATATCATTTGTTTTATTTTTCTATTAATTGAATAAATTTTGTATAAGTGTTGCATAATAATTTAAGTTAATTATTTCATTAATATAAATTAAAAATAAATTTCCATGATAGATAATAATTTATCTTTAAAATACACATTTTTATCTGAACTTATAATCTTCTTTCCCTTATGTAAAAAATTTAAGAGATAATAAAGTCAAGAGAAAAAACATTTTTGAATTTAACTTTTACTTAAATATTATAGATGTCTTTATCAAGGAACAATAGAACCAAAATTACAAATATTAGAGACTATAATGTAATTGGACGAAATAAATTCATACAATAGGATAAATTCACGTTTATGGTTGATTTTGAGACCTTATTATATTAGTTTTAGCCCTAATTTACCCATTTTACCTTTATCGTGATAATTAAAATATACTATGGTTACTATTCATCATAAGAAAACATAAAAGTGACATATTTACCAAATTTATACCTCTTGATTCTAAATATGGAATCCATTTTTTAAGATTCAATTCCTAGAATTGGCATACATTAATTTAACATAACAATATAAAACACAACGAAAAAAATGTTTTATAGAAAAATTGAATTTATGGTATAATAATGTTATCATACAAAATTAAAGTATAAAACTCATTTCAAAGACCATAATTATATTTTTTTAATCAAAATAAAATAATTATATTGTAAAACTAATTCAAAATAAATTTTTACATTGTAAATAATTAAAAAGAAAATATTGTTTTCAATTAAAATCAGTAGTTTTACTATTCATTAAAAAATCTAACCTTTTAAAAAATTATTAAAAAATAATCAACATATTATTTTGATATATTTAATTCGAAAAATATTTTTTTAATCAAACAAAATTTCATAAGGTTATATAAATTAATTTTAATATTTTTTCACAAAAATTAATAAAAATGTTTTTTTGAGGAAAACTAATTTTAGAAGCACAAAAATGACTTTACTAAAAATTCATTGATCATTTACTAAGAATTAATCAATAAATTTTTATAGAGTATGTAATATATATATATATATATATCATAATGTGCTTAATTCTATGTGTACCTACAAATTCAATGTTCAGTTTATAATGATAATATTTTATGGTTTGTTAAAGATTTGTTTTGTGTATCTTATACACTATAAAATATAGTGTTCTTTTAAAATATTCAGTTACTATAGTCATGGTGTTATCATTTGTATCATATAATGTTTAGTAGAAATAATTGAAACTATATTTATAAGAACATTTTTAGTGAATATAACCCTAACATAAACCATTAAGAAATTATATAAATATTTGTTGATTACATGACATGACTTTATAATAGATTCATAGGAATTATATACATAATAATTATATACCATTGTTTAGAAATGGATCCTAATATAATAGATATATACTATATAAAAATACAAAATCTTTTTAGAGATATCCATCTTGACCAAATCAATCAAGATGGTTTTGGAACAGATCAAATTATGATTATATTATGGAATATAAATTAAATTATAACAAATGAACTTGATAGTATGGAATAACTTGTTTCACTTTGGTATGGTGTAAAAGAATCAAATTGCTTCTTTTGGCAAAAAATTACAAATATTAATATAACTATTAATCCATTAATGGTTTATAAGTGGATCAATTCTTTAGAGAATATATTCCTTGCTTTGTAATACAGTGAAAGGGAAAAGGTTATCATGGTTGTATATCTACTGAAGGGAGATGCTGATCAATGGAGGTATTTGATTCAAAACACCATGAATGAAAAACAGAAATAAATTATATAGTGGAACTCTTGAAAAGTGATATTCTTAGATATATATTTTCCTCAAGAGAAATGAGTTGACATGGAATGGAAATTTCTGAATTTAAGACAGAAGGAAGAGGACGTTTTTATTGAATATAAGGATAACATTACAAGGTTACGAATAAATTCCATAGATAATATATGAAAAATTAAAAGAAATATTGATTTATTATTTCATATATAAAAGTCAAGTGTTATAAGGTCATTGTTATCTCAATGATTTTAATCTTATGAAGATATTCTGACAAGTTCCATCATTATTTAGAAGGATTTCTTGAAGTCATTTACTTTTAAATAAAATATATAGAAGAGAAGTATGGTTGAGTTCCATATTGAAAATTATTTGGAAAATGGAGTAAATGTAAATGTATAATTCCTATATTTTAATAACTATAGTAAGAATCACCCTAGGTATTTCTTGAAGGTAATGGTTGTTTTCTAAAAGTGTAGTGATAAAGGGAATCAAGCTCATGGGTGCAACATAAATAAAGAATCCAAAAATGTATAATGATTCATTTGAAAGGAGAGGGGTCACTTTTCAAATTACTTCCACAAGAGTTAGATAAATCATTCCCATAAAATAAAAAGGATAAAGGTCGAGCCTTTTTTGTCACAAAAGAAAAATTACAGTCCCCAAGAGATGTCATAGTTGGTGATTTGATTATATACTCAAGTTTTGTTAATATATTATTTGATTTTTGGTCTATGTATTTATCCATATATTTAAAGTTTTCAATAATAATTGAATCATCTCATGATGTATTAAGGAATGAGTTTTCCTTTAAAAATACCAATGAAAGTCTTATAGTAATTAATGTTTATTGGTCTATCTTTATTAAAATGAATTTAAGTTCTTTCATTACAAACATGGTTGTTATACCAATCATTTACTTTGATATAATCATTGGGATGGATTTTATTTTAAATTCTTATTCAAGAGTTTATTTTAATGTGAAGAAGATTATAATATCTATGGATAGAATATAATCCCTTGTTTTAAAAGGAGAGGCTTCATATCCAAATTCATGTTTTGAACCACCTCCAATGGCTCATCTCAATGAAATTCAGGGAGGAGATGAAGAAATGAATGATAAGGGTATAATTATAATAGAGGATACATATAATAGTATGGAGTATATTAATGTATTACCTAAGGAATTTTCTAGATATTCACTATATCTATTGAACTTTTTCCTGATGAAAAACCCATATCTAAGCCTTCCTATATAATAGATTTGGTGTAATTGGTGGATATAAAGAAACAGTTACAAGAGTTTTGTGATAAGGTATTAATAGGCCATGATTTTCACTTTAGAGAGAACCTGTATTAATTATTAAAAAGAAGAATTCATATATGAGGTTATGCATCCGTTATAGGGAAAACAATGTCAAAACTATAAATAACAACAATCTTATTCCTCTCATTAATGATCTATTCGATCGGTTGTAAGTGGTTCAATACTTCTTGAATATTGATCTTCATTTTGGATATCATTAATTAAATGTAAATAAGTATGATATACCAAATATGAATTCCACACAAGGTGTGGGAGTTATTAGTTCACAGTAATTCCCTTTGAGTTAACTAAAATACCCTTGGTGTTCACAGATTTCATGAATAGAGTATTCAAGGATTATCTTGGAATTTTTTTATTTTCATTCATGATAAATTTATATAATCTAAGATTTATAAGTTTAATGAAAATCATTTTTAATAATTCTTGACACTCTGAGGAAAAATTAGTTATATAGGAAATTATATATGTGTAAATTTTGAATTCAACAAGTCAATTTTCTTTTTCATATTATCTCCATATATCTAATATTCATTGACGCCACAAAGACAAATTTTATTAAATAATGGACCATGCCAATGAAAATAACTGAGATATATTGTTTTCTAATCCTATCAGTGTACTATTGGTGATTTTTTTGAAATATTTTCCAGATTGGCGAATCTATTAACCATGTTGATAATTGAAAGGGTCAAATTCGTATGGTCAATGTAATGTGATGAAATTTTTGAAGAGAATAGATTAATAGATGAACAAGTACTGACCCTATAATCTAGAATAAATTTTTTTAATTACAGTGATGCATAAAATAAAATACTAGATTGTGTCCTTATGAAAAATGATAAAGTTGAATATATGAATAAACTATATATATGGTGAAATATTTGACATATATATAGGTCTCAAAAGTTTGAAGTACATATTCGCACTCAAAGAGTTTAATATGAGACAAATGATATGTATAGAACTACTCAAGGACTATGACTACGAATTACACTACTACCCAGGGAAGACAAACAATGTGGAAGACGCATTAAGTGGGAAGGGAAATAGAGTAATATCAATGATTAGGATGGAAAAGGATATAATATTCATGGATTTACTAAATTTGGATATGGAAATTATTAATAAATTTGGATTATCATTTCTTTTTTATGTAATTTCCAAAATATATTTACTACAGAAGATAAATAAGTCTCAAAATATTGAAAAGGGATTACAAAATAAGATTAAATCCATTAAATATGGAAGACTAAAAAACTTCAACTATCAATGTGGTATGTTGAAATTATGAAAGATACTATGTTTATCATTAGTGACTAAGCTGAAGAGGGATTCATTGGATGGTGCTTATAGCTTGAATTTCTCCATACAACCTTGTAGCATTGATATGTATAGGGGAATAAAGGAGCACTTTTTTTTGGAAAACATGATTCAAAAAAATTTCCAACTATGTTTCAATATACATGGTATTCTAACAAGTAAAAGTTGAGAGGAAACTCTGAAAGGGTGTGATCCATCCCCTTCCTTTAAAAATGAGGAAATGGTATAATATCATAATCTACTATTTTACTGGACTTTCTATGAAATCTAAGAAGAATGATATCACAATGGTTATTGAAGATTGAATAATAATGAATGAATAATTCCTATCCATAAGGGGGATCTAACCCTTAAAAAATTTGCATGAATTTATATCATTGAATTTATAAGGTTTCATGGTGGACCTCTATAAATTTTATCTAATCACAGCCCTCATTTCATATCTAAATTTTGGAAGAGTCTTCAAAAGTATTAAACATATAGAAACACTTGATCACTACTTACCATCCTCAAACATGTAGGAAATCTGAGAGAACTATACAATCATTAGAGGATATTTTGAGGTTATGCTCACTTTACTTCCAAGTAATATAATACCATTACCTACCTTCTAAATAATTTTCCTACTAAAATATATTTCATTCGAGTATACAAATGTCACTTTACAAGACCTTATATAGTAAAATATGTCATAGTACAACATTATGGAATGAATTTAAAGAAATGAGGCTTGTTGGTCCAAAACTATTTAAGGAGACAACTAAGAAGGTTTAAGATATCTAGATTCATATCAAGCCTACTCAGAGCAGGCAGAAAATATATACTGATAATCAGATGAAGTACATGGAATTAAAATAATGTGATCATGCCTTCTTGAAATCAGCACTACATAAGGGAGTCATAAGGGTTAGTAAAAATCTTAATCTAAATCTGAGTTACATCGGGAATTTTGAGATTTTAGAATAATTTTACTCCTGGTTTATCATTTTAATTTTCCTCCCAACCTTTCCATAGATCATGAAGTCTTTCATGAAACAATGTTAAAGAATTACATACTAGACCCTAAACACATACTCACCACTAAGGAAATAGCATTTGAGCATGGATTGTATTATACTTAAAATCCAATCCCGATTCTTGACACTAAAAATATATTATTACGAATTTGTAAAAATCAACTGGTGAAATTACCCTCATGGAATCAAATGTTTGAGGATGCAACAGAAGAACCTAAATAAGCAATGATACAAAACTACACACATTTTTTATGAGATAATATATATCACAAGTTTTGTGGATGAAATTATTTAATGAGCTGATAATGTAAGTCACATTATTCTAATATAGTGAATAAGAACTAAATCCCTAAAAATATTTCACAATACACATATTATTATCACATCATTAATGAGTCTCCCCATATGCACAATCCCAGGTTTGGTGCCAAAAAACACATACGTTTATAACTTGATTGGATACCAATTGAGATGTTCTAAAATAAACTAACAAATATTTAAATAATTTAAACATTACAACTCATAGTAAATAAAAAATCCCAATAATGGGTGGTTTAGTGTCCTTGACGATTATATATTTAATAAAACTATTTTATGATACTTTTGAATATTTATCTATATTCAAGCCACATAAGAATCTCTTCTAGAATTCTATTTAGTCATACTCATATTCATAACCTAGGTAAGGGAAACTTAAGAAATGGGTGGTCTCAAATACTCAATACGGTAAATTTTATCAACATTTCAACCAGAGTTAGATCATCAAATTATATGAAAGGGGAGAAATATCGTAGTAAAAGGAATATAAGATAATAAAATTTGACCATAAGTCATGATAGAAGGACATGTAATCTAAAATGAGAAAACACGTCCAATGGCATATGATTGAAAAAACATGAGATATTAATCATTATCCATGGAGAATAACATAAGAAGATAATTTAGAATTATGGAATATGAATAATTATAGGAAATATTGATATTGTGAACATAGTTAATTACATAAAGTTCACACTCAATCTTTTGATCAAAGAATATCTACATTATGTTCATGATAAAACTTGTTAATGTATCTAATATTCATCATATACAAGCTCAATATTGCTAACATATCTAATATCCATCATGTTTATGCTAAATATTTTGAATTTATTTAATATAAATCATTTCTATTCTCAATCATGTGAATATAGTTGATACATATCGTGGTTTCTCTCAACATATTTATCTCATAATGTATAAAACTTTAACCAATGCAGTATAGGGTGATATAGGACCCCAAATATCAATAATATATAAATATTTGTGCAATTTAAAATCAATCATTCATTATATCATAAATAACCAATGGAAAAAAATGAGTTTCAATCATTTCCAAATGGTTTTAGATAAATTAACTTCAAGGATTAGATCAATTGATACCAATATTTAATCACTGAAAATGATTATTTTATAGATTCATTTATACGTTTGTTTATAATATATACCAATATAGGATTCGCATATACAAAATATGAAAATTGAAGTGAACCCATGAAGAATATCTTTTAAAAATACATTCCTCAAAATTGTCGTAAAGGGAAAAAATTATGCATTACATTCAAAAATATTTTTGAATAAGGTGATATGAAAAAAAAATTAAACACCACTTTAGAAGAAAAAAATAATAGAACATTGAAAAATACAAATATTTTCCATAGAAAATGTGGATTGGAAGATAAAAATACAAACATGGAAGGGAAATACATTTTAATATTTTGAAAATACTTTTTTTGAAACTTAATTCATAAATAGAGAAATAAATATTTCATTTTAAAATAGGTAAATATAGATTTGAATATTATTAGAAATGAAACTTATTTTTATTTCAAAATAAAAATAATAACATTGACGGGAAGAGTGAGCATGGATATGGAAGAGAAATACCTCATTTTGAGAGAATGGGAATCAATCTTAACATTTCCAAATTTTTAGAATGAAAAAATTATTCAATTAAATTTCCAAAAAAATAAGCGGGAAGTATTATAATATAATTATAGATAAGAAAAAACCCATCTCATAAAACCATAGTCAAAGAGGAATCATTTGACCCAAGAAAGTATGTTGAGTTACGAAAACCCCTTACGGCTTAAGAAATGTTTTATTAGAAACCCCTTGAAAGATAAATATTTAAATTAAACATAAAATTACATGAATTAAATTAAATTCATGCTATTATATATCCAATAGGTAATATACACACTATTTAAATATAATTATGTGCATAAAACAAAAAAATATTTCTCAAAGAAAGGAAATTGAAATGAAACACCCTTACTTTTACTCTGAACATCCATGAAAAAACTTTAATAACCTGTATAAAATACATAAACCTATTAATAAACCGTTTTATAACCTTATTTATAAATATTAACATTTATAATATTTAATTATAATAATTTATTATACATTTATTTGTTAATTATAGTTTATATTCATCATCAGATGCTAGTGATTGTGATTATTTCACACATGACATAAAATGTCAATATTAATTTATATTCATTTATACCAAGTTAATAATTCCTATATTATCCAAGTTATATTGATATTTTATTTATAATTATTATAATTATTTATAAATATCAAATTTCATTCCATAACATTTTTAGTCACGATTCATGAAGATGGAATTGGCGACAAGCTTGTTTTGGTAATTTCTTATGAACAAAAGTTGGTATGTTAATAAAGTGTTAAATATTAATATAAAATTTAAAAAACTTTAAAAAATATTATTTACTCATTTATTTATAAAAATTCCATTATTTTTGTTTCTATGGTCATATATGATATAAATTTATAGCACTGTTCACAAAGGTGGCGAAACCAACCCAAACAAGAACATGTTATAATCAGCGGGTGAGTATGTTTAATAAATTTATTATTTTGGAATAATAACATCATTACAATAGTATATAAATATTATTTATATTTTTTAACATGTTGAATAATATTTTAGGATATTTTGATAAAGAATAAATGTCTATATAAAAAATGAAATATGGTGCTTCATGGAGGCGGTAATCTACACATACACACATGCTTTGTTCTCATTATCTATTAAATGTAAATAAGATATAAATCGGTTTATATATTTAGAATCATAATAATATTGTAAATATCCTATTTATTCATTATATATTCCCTATTAACTATTCATTTAAGGAAGTCATGAAAAATGAATCACGTCGCTTCTAGAGGTGGTAGTATGCACGTAAGGAAAGTGACATTTTGGCTTTTCGAATGGTTGGGAGGAAGGTAGAAGATTATTATCCCATAAACATAATAAATTTTTTGTATAATTATTATAAATATTTTATTATCTCAATATGGTTATATTATATTAATAAATTTTAAAAGAATAAATAATTGAAAAGTATGAAAAATGAGTAATTAAAAATTTTACCTTACTCCTTATAATAACTCCTTTCTAGATTAAATTAAGTATTTTGGAGGTGATATTTTTAGAATAAAAAACCTTTATGAAGTTTATAATATTTTTTGGGAGTTATTTTAGTAGATTTTTGTTGAATATAAAAGGCTTGGGATGTGATTAGAAGTGAGGTGGTGATGGATCCTTTTATAATGGAGAAGAGTGACATTTTGTAAAAATATAAAAGGGAAACTCAATATTCAAAGGTTACGAGGATCCAATAATAGAGAATAATAGAGTGTGGGAAGTTATAATGTCAGTAAATACACAATAATAAATTTTTAGAATTGTTTTTAAAAAGATTTTAAATATTTTACAATTAGATTGTCACTTTGACAATTTTTTGTTTTTACCATGTAATCTAATTTTTACCTAAGTAATTTAATTTTAATGCATAGAAAATAAAATGGTAATTATTAAATAATTATTAACTGATGATTAAAAACATGAAATACATTATTAAAATAAAAATTTTACTGGTGATAAAAATTAATTTTTAAATTAACGCACCTAACACATAAAAACATTTTTAAAAAAGCGTATTTTTATGATTACAAATTATGATTAAGATAAAATTAAAAAAAATCAATTTATAGGAAATTAATTGTTTTATTATTAAAAATAATAATATTAATGTGTCTTTATAATTAATAAAAACCCATATTCTACCTTGTGGATACTTAGGAAAAAGAAATAGACTAAAAATAGTTTTTATTAGAGTAAAATATTAATCTTGTTATTAAAATGATAAATATAGGTTTTCTGCATTTTTAAGTTATTTATTTTAATTTATAAATATATATTTCGTATAGAAAATGGTTTCCTAAAATTTAAAATTATTCTTGAATTATGACAATGTAATAAAAGTGACAGTATTTTCAAAATCAGTATCTTTCATTATTCGCCCATAATTTATCTTTATTATAAAAATATCAAAAAATTATCCTATGATAATTTAGACATTTTGAAATCAAAAATTTAATTTGTTTTATAAAATTAAAATTATAAAATTTATAAATTTATTTTTAAAATGAAAATACAAAAATATAAAAAAACACAACAATTGTTTAAAAAGTCTTGTTTTTAAGTGTTTTTAATATTATTTCATATCAATTAATAATTAAAAAAAATTTAATATATTTCTATATATATAATATTTTTAAAAAAATAAATTTAATTTATTAGGATAGAATATAAAAAATATAAAAAAATAGTCATTTGAGAAAGAGAAATCATTTTTAATATTAAATCATATTAATTATGTATCCTCTAAATGTTAGCAATTTTGGTTCAGTGGTATATTTTTATTTAATGAAGATTTTAATATTCTAATCATTTTATTTACAATATACATCAAATATTTTGTGACTATTTTTAGTTCAATGTGATTTTGAAGCAAATGAATATGGTATTAATTTAAAGAAATAAATATTTCAAAATTTTGGGGGTGTTATATTCCCCCTCATTAAATAAATTGCATCCACACAATTTTAATTATCATTCACTAATAAAAAAAGCTACGAGATCCATAAGAAAATAAATAAAAAATTCTACTGAGATATCAACCATTGAATCTTAGATAATAGAAGACATATTATTTCTTGTATAATAGGCATGTATTGAGGTTTTACTTTATCTCAATGATTTGTACCAAAAATTCTTCCTTATTTAGTTATAGAAGTTTATAGGGGAAAACCTTTCAAAAATTAATTTTAATGATATTATTTCGAACAAAATGTTAAAGCCAAAATTCTTATGATAATATCCAATGAAATCATATTAAATGATTATATGAATATGGAAAATCAACCATAAGATATATTTTCCAATGAAACCTTCATTTCAATCATTGATAGTTTAAGTTCAAGTATGATATAATTGTATTAAGTTATCACTCCTTCAGTTTAATCTAGGTTTTCAATGATAATTTTACTCTTAGGTATTCTAACATAACTAGGTATAGTTTACATCCTCAAATTCCATATAAATCTTTTATAATTGTCTGTAAAGAGAATCTGAATTAATAAAGCATATCCCTCATAGAGTGTTAAAACTAGTGAAAATTTTGACTTTTGTCATGAATTGAGTGAAAATTGAGTTAATACTAAATATTCCACTTTCAATTATACTACCCATAGGTACATCTATGTCATATACTATATCCACTTATAGTATTCATAAATTGATGTAAATTTTAGGATAACCATATAATCTAAATTTTAATAGAATTATAGGATATTATACTATACTTAGTGTAACACCCCAAGCTTCCACTGTACGTCTCCCTTTGAATAATGAAATGGCGTGCATTGTACGCAAATTCGAGATTCTAACACACCACAATCAATCAAACTAGCCGTTATGAATAGTAATACCTACTTTTTGAAATTTTGTAAATTTTATCTTTGGAAATGGACTTCATTTTTTGGATTTGTAATATAAAAATTAGCTTAGGGTGAAATCTTAGTACTTTTCGGATAACTTTCATATTTTGATGAATAGTGAAAATTACTAAATTTTAATTAAAAACAACTTTTTTAATCGAAATAATTAATAGTGATAAATTATTAATTTGACTAGTTTTACAGTATATTTAGAATATATTTTTACCATTTAATACAATTTTGGTCATTGGAAGTAATTTCACATTTAAACCAGACATAAACAAGTGTCAATCTTTTGATAGTTATTATCTCTTAAAAACAGGTTATTTGTTTTGACGACGGGAATTAATTTTTAAATTAATTAATGCAACTGATATATTTTTAATTTGGTAAAATAGAAATCATTTTTGAATTCATAATATCAAATATAGATTAGGCCTAATTTTTTGTATTTTTCGGGAAACTTTCATTTTTGAATGAATAGTGAAACCACTAAGTGGTAGTTAAAAAACTGAATTTTTCATAAAACTTAATTTTACCACTTCTGTGAGTGGAATTTCGAAACTCCAAGAGGCACGGTTAATATCAAGGAGTAAAATGTGGTTCAATGAGATGAAAATAATTTTTGGTGAATAATAACTTTTTACTTTTATTTACCATGGTTAAAAGTAAATAGGGTAATTAAGGGTAAAATGATATTAATATTACCCTAACACATGGCCTAATTCTATTTGACAAGTGTATCTCGACCAAAAACCCCCTTAGGAGTAAAATATTATCATTTAGGTCCTCTTGTATTAGATTATGACATTTATTATTATTTAATTCAAAGAAGAGTTAAAAGAGTTAAAATCAATGATTATTTACTAAAACATTTTTAATATAGGGTTATACATAAGATAAATTCTATTGTAAATATTAATTAGAAAGCTAAAGATATTTACTACATAATGGTATTTTATTTATAATTTTTAGACATTAAATAGTTTAATTTATTTATGTCTTAATGGTGATCCAGTAATTACCTAATTAATGAAATATTAAAATAATTGATATTTTAAATATTAAAATAAAAGTAATTTGAGACTTTTTATGAATTACACTAATTTTATAGGTTAATATGACATATTAGGAATGATTATATAAATTTTTTTCGAAGTACTAATGATGTTATAAATTTATCAAAAAAAATACCCAATAGTGTCAAAATTGACATAAAAGAGTTTTTAAAACAAATATTATATTATTAATTTATATTAAATTCCTAAAAATCTAAGGTTCGGCCAAGAGACTAATATAATGATAGTTGTATCATTAAAGGACCACTTGGAGGTATCTTGGATGTATATAGTAATTTTATTAACCATATAATATAAAAATACAAAGAGACATTGTAAAAGTGAAACTAATTAACTAAGATTTAATACTTAAAGATAAGGTTAATATAATTACCCAAACCTGTCTAAATTATATTGTATGAGTGGTTTTAGACCCATACACACCTTAAACATTAAATAATCTACTTTGGAGCCATTATAAACCGAATATTAATTTATTATAAAATAATATTTTTAGCTTTCCCAATGGTGCCCCTCACCCCTCTTATAAAAGGGCACTCCCCCTTCTCACTAATTCACACATTAAAAGCCTTTTGGATCGGCCAAAACCTGCCCAAATACTCTCTAAACTTCTCTCACTACATCCTAGAGGCATTATTTTGATCATAAAGCCAACATAAGGAGCCCTTTAGATCAAATCAAAAGGAAGAACCCGAAGAAGAGGTAATGTTTTCACCACCCTCTTTCAAGTTCCTTTCTTCTTCAACTTCTTCTTTATTTGTTATTTATATTATAAAGTAATAACTCCAATATCTTCTATATAATTTTATGTTATTATAAATATGGTACAACCATATTCAGTATTATATCCATCCTTTGAATGGCATGTCACCATACGTGCGTACGTATGGCTTACCGTCTCCACGTCGTGGTGTAATTGTCATTCAATAAATTATTATTTGGATGGGTATAATAATGATGTTTAATTCATGTAAATAATAAATATAAAATAATAATTATTCTGCCTATATGATATACCATCCAATTATATATTATTTTAACATCAAAAGAATGATATTGTCGCTCGTGCGTACGTATGGACTACCGTCTCCACGAATGCGATTAGATTCATTCTCCATCGTATCCATTCAAGTATAATTCTCATTTGATGATTAAAAATAATTTTTAAGGACTTGATATAATTCTGGATATGAATAAGATACAACCTATCCATAACAAACACGGCTTATGTAACAAATAATATAAAGGAAAACGAGTAAGTTAACACTCGAAATGAGGATAATACTAAGATATTATTAACAAATCAATGTTAAAAGATCATATATGATATCATATTAATGTAAATGATTCTTGTATAATTCAATAACAATTATTTAACCATTATAATTGAGTTTAACCTATCTTCGACCAAGGAAAAAGTACAAATTAAGGGGTTTCTTATCTCACTCTTAATTTCGTGAGAATTCCATTGTTCACCACTTATTTATTGCATGTGGTGTATGTGTATTTCCCATGATTTTATTCATTGTGTAATATACTTTAATTTATGGGTATTTACATTATCATTGTATGATCCTTCTCTCAAGGATGTATGTTTCCTAAGTTATCTAATCGATAAGGGAATTTGAAATTTCAATTTGCACTCATTCGGCTTTAGGCATACTTAATTGATTATTTTACTCTAAGATTATGTGTGGAATAACTATTTACTTGATTATGTCATAATTTCAACTCCCCTTTCTGTGGATATAATTTTTTGCACATAATCTCTCCATTGATAAATTCTCAAGTCATCGGTATGAACTTTATAAGAGTAATTTTAACTCAATCTCCATTTGTTGAGTTAAATATCCAATTCATTGGTGATTTTTTTACAAGAATATGTGTGAATTTCATCTGATTGATTTACACTAAATATCCAATCATATTGAGTGTATTTATATTTGTCACACATAATTATGTCGTTGATTTATCCTTAACCTAAGGATATGGTCTTTATAAGAGAATTCATCTCAATTTACATTCCATTGAGACTTCTTTGTTGTTATACACAAAATCACTTTTATATGGTGTATATAATTTACTTTGACATAGTATATCATGAATCCCTTTATTATCATGATATTATAAATTTTTTATGACCTCAATTATTTGTATTCAAGTGTCTTTCTTTTGGTTATAAACTCTAACAAAAATACATTTTTAAGTGTTTTAAATATTTATTCTTCTAAATATTTCTCATTAATATCCACGTTTTAAAAATGGTTTTAAGAATTTATTTATATGGACATTATAGTTTTAAAATTAAAATTAATTTTAAAAGTTTCAAAGTGTCATGGGACACTTTGATTCAAAAATCTAATTTTAAATGGATTCTCGAAAAATAGTGTGAATTTTAAATGATTTCAAGAAAAAGGGGGATATTTCTCTCTAATAGTTTTGACGATTATTTTCATCTATGTCAATATCCTTCATTATTCTTGATTGAGATTAATCTGATACAATACAATCTTCCATATTGTATTGAATGAGTTATGTTTGACTGTGGATGTGCTATTTTATACCCTTCCTGGTTTGTCCATTAAGTATTGACATTTCGTATGCTAGTTTAATAAGAATGTTTATATCATATTTCAAACTTTTCATATGAGGAGTGCATTGGACTTAGTAAGCGACGGGTGGAGCCCGCTATAGCTCCTTGATGCATCGTTAGGTCTCATTAGACAAACTAGTGTCTTGGCACAAGGCCTTGACAAAATCTTATTTGTAGTCTTGGCACGAGGCCTTGGCTATGTGGTTATGATAGTCTGTCATTATGCATTCCATCATTATAAAAGTGGTAATTTATATTGCATGTGATTATTCGATTACTAGAATATCCATGTGAATAATTAAATGGAATTATTTCATTTTCTTTCTGCCATATTATGTTGAAGTTCAAGTTTATAAGCCTTTTTTAGTTATACATTTCCTTAAATGTATATTCCCATTTATGAAAGTTTCAGCTATATTGTTACCTTTACTAGGCATTTGAGCTCACCCCTTTCTATGTTATATTTTTCCCAGGATGTGAAGAAATATTTTATGAATGACCTGTAGGGATATTATGAGGGGATAAGAGTGTGGACTATGGAGACTATATTGTTGTAGTTTTTATTTTATGATGTAATGTAAACTTTATGAATGTATCTAGTTATTCCAAGGCTACTAAACTAATCGATCTTTCGAGACATGATTTTTTATGATCATGTCAATGTTATATAATAATGCACCGACTCTGGGTAACTGGGGTCAGGGTGTTACAGTTGTTATCAGAGAAAGTTTAGTACAAACCTTGGAAGCTAGATTTAGATAAACTCTGGTTAGAGTATGTAGACCTAAGATGAACTTTGAGGATTAGTATAGAAGAAGCTCCTAGAATTTTGGTATTGTAGAGATTTTGTGAGTTTTATGAGCAATACATCCACGTCTGGATACGAGCAGGTAGAGGCGGCTCTGGAACAGATGTACCTAGGGGTAAAACCTGAAAACACCGTTTTGAACTAGACTCGAATGGGAACTGGTGCATGACAACGGGCCTTGCTGCACTCTTGGATATGACACTCCCGGGGGATATGCTTAGGATAATTTACATTTTATTTACAAACCAATTATAAGTATTATATATATAAGATGATAGTAAATGACCTTGGTTAATCCTAATGTGTCTCAAATTGAGAATATGGTGACATGTTAATCTCTAAATGATTTTATGACTACTGTTACTCACACAATGCTTTCTGGTTTTAGTCAATGGTTGGATTCCAAGGAAGTCATAGTGACTTTTATAATTATGTACAAGGTGGGAACAGTGGTTGAAATGAGAAACAAAATGGAATGTTAATAGGCATAAAAGATATCGTCTTTATTCCAAATCAATTTTCCAAAAATATGATCAACAATATATATATTAAACAATTCTCGGACTCAACAAAGAGGAGAAATGTGATGAACGATAAGAGCCCCAACAGTAGAGACCATGGAGAAAGGAATCCTCAATTTCCATCATGTAGGAAATGTGGAAGGAGACACCAAGGAAAGTGTTTCAATGGGACAAAGAAATGCTTTACGTGCGGGAAGGAAGGACATAAAGTGAAGAATTGCTGAAGAAAAATGATGAGTACTATGGAAGAAGATAAAAATGGTTTCAAGAATCTATTTACAGTCATTTTCCGTAAATGTAGGGGACCTGGCCATTACCCTAGTGAATTCCCTATTCTATAGGATATTTTCTTGGTCAAAGAAGAAGCTATGTCGAAATAAATGGTTTGATAAATGTTTAAAAAATATTAGTGCTCCTTGTTGATGGGTTTAATTTGGAATAATTTTCTCTTGTATTTTTTTAACCCTACAGTTTTCCATGTGAGAATGATATTTGAGGAAGAATTATCTTTTCTCTTGTGGATATAGTTATAAATAACCATTTGGTTTTATATGATCGTTGGTTTTGAGGAAATTATAAGTTATTATAATTTGGGGTGAAAATGCAAGGTATGAGATAAGATTTATGGTAAAATTATCTTATGTTTATTTTGAGGAATTTATCTCATTTTGGTAAGGTTATAAAATATTGTTTTTGAAAAAGGACAACACGTAGACCGTGTGACAACCCGTCGCGTCGGACAAAGCTGTGGGAATCAAACCCACAACCAAAGTGCGATTGGGATTTATCACCTACCACTGAACTACGTGAAGTCCCTGGTTACTGTGACTATTATTTTTAGTTAAATGATTTTATTGATCAATAATAATTTGATTTGGGATCTTATGTCTTATCAAATGAATAACCTTAGTAATTGAAAATGATTTATTGATTAAGTGATAAATGTTATTTTGGAAGTTGTTTGCTTTTTTGTGAAGACTATATGCCCACCGAAAATAGAATAGTATAGGATTTCATTTGAGAATTAATGGTGGATTTTTATCTGTGTTTTTATTATGGATTTATAGTGATTTGGGTTATTTATGGAAATGATTAGGTTAATTACTTTTAAATATGTGACTTTAAGAGTAATTAATGTCATTTGGAGATACAATTTAATGTGGAAGACTAAATTCTTATAAGTTTTGGGTTTCAATATTAGTTTGGATTATACTGAAGGATTTTAAGGACAAGGTAAATATATAGTTTATCCTTTGTGGATTATGTATTTCTATAGAATTTTATTCTAGATCTTCCATTGTGACCAAGTCTTCTTGAATACTCATTGTTAAAAAAAATGAGTTAGTGGTAAAAATTTATTAATGAATGAAACTCTTCTTAAAAAGTATGTATATCTCTTTATGTTCTTATTCAATATCATAACTGAATTCCTCGTCCTTATGTAATGTAACATAAAACAAAAAAGGTTGTCCATTTACTTTTCCTACTGGGAGACTAATGGCCATTTGTCCCAGCACAAGTTTGTGATTTTCTTATTGTTAACATTCTCTTGATCATGTTTTCTATCCCAATCCATCATAACTTAACACTTAGTTTATCTTCCATATCCATTTTTTCCTACATGGAATCCTAGTATGGGTTATCTTGGGTGACCTTTATACCTCTCTTCTTTTCTTTTAAAGTGATAGTTTTGTTGACTCTTTTTTCGATGTGGAACTTTCCATTATATTCTAAAGCCCAATTTTAAAAAAAAATTATGAGGACACAATTTATTGAAGGAGGGGATAATGTAACACCCCAAGATTCCACGGTATGTTTCCCTATGAATAATGCAATGGCGTGCATTGTACACAACTTTGAGATTCTAACACACCACAACCAATTAAACTAGCCGTTATAAATACTAATACCTACTTTTTGAAATTTTATAAATTTTATATTTCGAAATGGACTTCATTTTTTGATTTGTAATATCGAAATTAGATTAGGGTTAAATTTTTGTACTTTTCGGATAACTTTCATATTTTGATGATTAGTGAAAATTACTAAATTTTAATTAAAAACAATGTTTATAATCGAAATAATTAATAGTGATAAATTATTAATTTCAGTGGTTTTAAAGTATATTAAGAATATATTTTTACCATTTAATAAAATTTTGGTCATTGGATGTAATTTCACATTTAAACCAGACATAAACGAGTGTCAATCTTTTAATATTTATTATCTCTTAAAAATACGCTATTTGTTTTGACGATGGAAATTAATTTTTAAATTAATTAATTCAACTGATATGTTTTGAATTTGGTAAAATAGACATCATTTTTGAATTCATAATATCAAATATAGCATAGGCCTAATTTTTGGTATTTTTCTGGAAACTTTCATTTTTTGATGAATAGTGAAACCACTAAGTGGTAGTTAAAAAACTGAATTTTTCATAAAACATAATTTTACCGCCTCTGTGAGTGAAATTTCAAAACTCCAAGACACACGGTTAATATCAAGGAGTAAAATTTGGTTCAATGAGATGAAAATAATTTTTTGTGAATAGTAACTTTTTACTTTTATTTACCACGGTTAAAAGTAAATAGGGTAATTAAGGGTAAAAATGATATTAATATTACCCTAACACATGTCCTAATCCTATTGGAAAAGTGTATCTCAACCAAAAAAAACATTAGGAGTAAAATATTATCATTTAGGTCCACCTGTATTAGATTAGGACATTTATTATTATTTAATTCAAAGAAGAGTTAAAAGAGTTAAAATCAATGTTTATTTACTAAAACATTTTTAATATAGGTTTATACATAAGATAAATTCTATTGTAAATATTCATTAGAATTATATAACTATTTCCTACATAATGGTATTTTATTTATAATTTTTAGACATTAAATAGTTTAATTTATTTATGACACAATGGTGATGCAGTAATTACCTAATTAATGAAATATTAAAATAATTGATATTATAAATTTCAAAATAAATGTAATTTGAGACATTTTATGAATTACACTAATTTTATAGATTAAGATGACATATTAAGATTGATTATATAAATTGTTTTCGAAATCATAATGATGTTATGAATTTATCAAAAACAAAATACCCAATAGTTTTAAAATTGACATAAAAGAGTTTTTAAAACAAATATTATATTATTAATTTATATTCAATTCATAAAAATCTAAGGTTCGTCCAAGAGACTTATATCATGATATTTGTATCATTAATGGACCACTTGGGGGTCTCTTGAATGTATATAGTAAGTTTATTAACCATATAATATAAAAATACAAAGAGACATTGTAAAAGTGAAACTAATTAACTAAGAGTTAATACTTAAAGATAAGGTTAATATAATTACCCAAACCCATCTAAATTCTCTTGGTTGAGTGGTTTTCGATCCATCCCCATCTTAACCTTTAAATAATCAACTTTTGAGCCATTAGAAACCGAATATGAATTTATTATAAAATAATATTTGTTTCCTTTTCCAATGGTGCCCCTCACCCCTCTTATAAAAGGGCACGCCTCCTTCTCACTAATTCACACATTCAATGCTTTTTGTATCGGCCAAACCCTGACAAAATACTCTCTCAACTTCCCTCACTACAATCTAGAGGCCTTATTTTGATCATAAAGCTAACCTAAAGATCCCTTTTGATCAAATCAAAAGGAAGAACCCGAAGAAGAGGTAATGTTTTCACCACCCTCTTTCAAGTTCCTTTCTCCTTCAACTTCTTCATTCTTTGTTATTTATATTATCAAATAATAACTCCAGTATATTCTATATACTGTGATGTTATTATAAATATGGTAAAACCATATTCAGTATTCTATCCATCATTTGAATGGCATGTCACCATACGTGCGTACTTACGGCTTACCGTCTCCACGTCGTGGTGTAATTGTCATTCAATAAATTATTATTTGGATGGGTATAATAATGATGTGTAATTCATGTAAATAATAAATATAACATGATATTTATTCTTTATATATGATATACCATCCAATTATATATTATTTTAACATCAAAAGAATGATATTGTCGCTCGTGCGTACGTACGGACTACCGTCTCCACGATTGCGATGAGATTCATTCTCCATCGTATCCATTCAAGTATAATTCTCATTTTATGATTAAAAATAATGTTTAAGGACTTGATATATTTCTGGATATGAATAAGATACAACCTATCCATAATAAACACGACTTACGTAACAAAGAATATAAAGTAAAACGAGTAAGTTAACACCCAAAATGACGATAATACTAAGATATTATTAACAAATCAATGTTAAAAGATCATATATGATATCGTATTAATTTAAATGATTCTTTTATAATTAAATAAAAATTATTTAACCATTATACAGGAGGTTAACCTATCGTCGACCAAGGAAAAAGTACAAAGTAAGGTGTTTCTTATCTCACTCTTAATTACGTGAGGATTCCATTGTTCAACACTTATTTATTGCATGTGGTTTATGTGTATTGCGCATGATTGTATTCATTGTGTAATATACTTTAATTTATGGGTATTTACATCATCAGTGTATGATCCTTCTTTCAGGGTTGTATGTTACTTAAGTTACCTAATCGATAAGGGAATTTGAAATTTCAATTTGCACTCATTCGGCTTTAGGCCTACTTCATTGATTATTTTACTCTAAGATTATGTGTGGAATAACTATTAATTTTATTATGTCATAATTTCCACTCCCCTTTCAGTGGATATAATTTTTATACACATAATCACTCCATTGATAAATTCTCAAGTCATCAGTATGAACTTGATAAGAGTAATTTTAACTCAATCTCCATTTGTTGAGTCAAATATCCAATTCATTGGTGTTGTTTTTACAAGAATATGTGTGAATGTCATCTGATTTATTTACACTAAATATCCAATCATATTGAGTGTATTTATATTTTTCACACATAATTATGTCGTTGGTTTATCCTAAACCTAAGGATAGGGAATTTATAAGAGAATTCATCTCAATTTACATTCCATTCATACTTCTTTGTTGTTATACAACAAATCACTTTTATATGGTGTATATAATGTACTTTGACATAGTATATCATGAATCCATTTATTCTCATGATATTATAATGTTTTTATTACCTCAATTATTTTTATTCAAGTGTCTCTCTTTTGGTTAGAAACTCTAACAAAAATACATTTTTATGTGTTTTAAAAATTTATTCTTCTAAATATTTCTCATTAATGTCTATGTTTTAAAAATGGTTTTAAGAATTTATTTATATGGACATTAAAGTTTTAAAATTAAACTTACTTTTAAAAGTTTCAAAGTGGTATGTGACACTTTGATTCAAAAATCTATTTTTAAATGGCTTCTGGACAAATAGTTTGACTTTTAAATGATTTTAAGAAAAAGGGGGATATTTCTCTCTAATAGATTTAATGATTATTTTCATCTATGTTAATATCCTTCATTATTCTTGATTGAGATTAATCTGATACAATACAATCTTCCATATTGTGTCGAATGAGTTATGTTTGACTGTGGATGTGATATTTTATACCCTTCATGGTTTTTCTATTAAGTATTGACATTTCGTATGCTAGTTTAATAAGAATGTTTATGTCATATTTCAAACTTTTCTTATGAGGAATGAATTGGACTTAGTAAGTGACTGGTGGATCCCGCTATAGCTCCTCGATGCATCAGTAGGTCTCATGAGACAAACTAGTGTCTTGGCACAAGGCCTTGACAAAATCTTATTTGTAGTCTTGGCGCGAGGCCTTGGCTATGTGGTTATGATAGTCTGGCATTATGCATTCCATCATTATGAAAGTGGTCATTGATATTGCATGTGATTATTCGATTAGTAGAATATACATGTGAATAAGTAAATGGAATTATTTCATTTTATTTCTCCCATATTATGTTGAAGTTCAAGTTTAAAAGTCTTTTGTTTTAGTTATTATTTGCTCTAAATGTTTATTCCTATTTATGAATGTTTCCACTATATTGTTATCCTTAATTGGCATTTGATCTCACCCCTTTCTATGTTTTATTTTTCCCAGGATGTGAAGAAGTATTTTATGAATGACCTGCAGGGATAGTATGAGGGGATAAGAGTTTCGACTATGGAGACTATATTGTTGTAGTTTTAATTTTATGATGTAATGTAAACTTTATGAATATATCTAGTTATTACAAGGCTACTAAACTAATCAGTCTTTCCAGACTTTATCTTTCTTGTGATCATGCCAATGTAATGTAATAATGCACCCACTCTGGGTAACTGGGGTCAGGGTATTACACTTAGAATTATAATTATGGTTTTCATTGAAGTTACATCATCTTAATACCCAAAAAAACTAAATTAATCCCTCCAAATAACTAATTTAATCCCTAAAAATAACTATACATTCCTTTGATAACAATTGTAGCTCCCCATACCCATAATCCTTGGTTTTGTGCTAAAAAACATACTTTTACAACTCATTTTGACATATTTTTGGATATTAAAAACTAAACTTACAAATATTTCAATAATTTAAACATTACATCTCATACTAAACACATGATCCCAAGAATCTAAGGTTCAGTGTCTTTGGGGATCAGCTAAATAAGATAATTATTTTATGATACTTGTGATCCATTCTTTATAACCAAACCACAATTGACTCCCTTATATAATTCTCATAAATTATACTCTTCTTCATCACATAGGGAAAGGAAACATAATAAAGGGGTGATAAAAAAATCTCATTATCGGTAAACTGATCAATATGTCATCAAGGGTTATATCATGAGAAAACATGGGAAGGGGAAAATATCGTATCAAAAAGAACATGGAACAATAAGAGTTGTCCATAATTCATGTTATAAGGATATGTAGTCTCAAATAAATAGAAAGTTATCATGTAAATAGATTGTGGAAACATGAGATAATAATCATGATCCATGGATCATAATATAATCATATGGTGTAGAATTATGGAATAGGTAAAAGTATGGGAAATATTGACATTCTGAACACAGCTAACCATATCTAGTACGTTCTCAATCTTGTGAATGTAGATTATCTGCATCATGATCACACTCAATATTGTAAATATATATAATATGCATATTTTCCAAACACAGTCTTATTAAGATAGATAATTTTCATCAATTCCACAATCAATCTTTTGAATGTGGATAATCTTTATTGTGTCTGCTCTCAATATTCTAAATGTACCTAATCTACATCGTGTTCACTCTCAACATATTTATCTAATCTTGTAAAAAACATTAACTAATTAATTTGAGTTTTATATATATCCCCACTCATAAATTATCCATAAATATGTGTTGCATCTAAAATAATTCATCCATCATGTCCTAAAGAACCCATAGAAAGAAAATGGGTTTATTTTCATTTGAAAATGGTATCACAGAAATTGACTTTACGGATTATATTGATTAATACAAAAATTCAATCACCCAAAAGAATTATTTCCTAGAGGAACTTATAATTTTATTTGTAAAATTTATCTCCATAGTTTTTAGATCTTTTAAAATGGAAAATGGAAGGGAAACAATGAAAAAATGAATTTTTAGAAAACATTCCTTAACATTATCAAAAAGTGAAAAATTTAGACATCACTTTTAAAAAAAATAATAAGGTAACATGAAAGCATTTTTTTTACACCAATTTAAAATAAATCAAAATTATGGAACCATGAAAAAATGAAAAAATTTCTAAAATAAATGGGGAGTGGAAGATAAAATACAAATTTGTAAGAAAAATCCATTTAAATATTTTAATAAAATATTTTTTTAAACCCATATTGAAAAGAGAGAGATAAATATTTCATTATAAAAGTGTTAAATATAAATTTTTAGATAACAATAAATAAAACATGTTCGAAATTAAAAAAATAAAAGATAATGTCAGTGGGAATAGTGAACATGGATATGGAGGAGAAAGATCTCATCTGGACAGAATGGGAATTATTCTTAACAACATAAACTTTTATAATTAAAGAAATCCATAAATATAATTCCCCATAAAATATTGTGGAAATGAATTATAATATCATCATGGAATATAGGAAAACTGTCTCATAAAACTATTGTCAAATATTAATCATTATGACCAAAGAAAATAAGTTAAGCCAAGAAAACCCCTTATGGATTAAGAAGCATTTTGATAGAAACCTCTTGAAAGAGAAGGTTTTAAATTAAAATTAAAATGCTGTGAATAAAATATAATTCATCATATTATATATATAGGTACTGTACACACAATTTAAATTAAATTTTGTTTATAAAAAAATCATCCCTCAAAAAAAGAAGATTGAGACGAAACACCCTTACCTTTACTCTTGAATTATAAGAAATATATTTAATAATGTGTATCATAAACATAATCAGATTAATCACCTATTTCATAACATTATTAATATTTATTATCATTTCTATTATTTTTTCACATTCCACCCTGGCAAGGGCCCACCCGGGTCAGTGACATGCAAGAAACAATAATCCAAGACCGCCTGTAATAGGCCTGGGACTAATGACTAACACTAAGTTGAAATAAAACACATATGGGAGGAATTAGCCTAATACACATGTACACACACATAAAAACATCTCCATATATACTAGAGTGATGTGAAAAATAAAAAACAAACTGGAGTAATAAATTCATGCACAATAATTAGAACCCCCAACAAGGAATTCAATATGTAGCCAAGGTAAAGAGGGTAAAATATAGGCCCATAACCAATGAGAAGGCCCAACAAGGAAAGAATAGGGAAAATTTTCTCATCATGAAACCACCATCCTATCCACTAGTCCCAAAAACAAATTTTATATTCACTAATCACACCATGTCTTCCTATATATTTGTTGTATATCCTGACATCTATATAAGACACAACACATGCGGGAAATTCCCATGCTAGGGTGAGTATATAAATATCTGTTAGGATGCACTAAAACCACCAAGAAGTAAAGTATAAAATATAAATTTATCTTGATCCCATAACCAAGAAGGTAGAGAAAAGTAGAACACCTCAATGTTCTAATAGAATGACACACTCCTTAGTGTATAGTCTTAAGTTTATATCTAATTAAACAACTCATAATTCACATATTATGATCTAGAAGTATCTAGAAACTCATGGTACCTAACCTGGATGATGTTGTAGGATCCCTAAGACATTGATATGGGTGAAATATAAAATCAGTTTTATGACCCATTTCCTATTTGAGTTCTATGTACAAGAGAAATACCAAATCCGTATATATAGTATCCCTTACCAATATATGTGGGTGAAATACCTAACTCTATATGATTCTATGGATAGAGGCTCTCATCCCTATAAACACATTGGTGAAATACCACCCCCTTGGAGGATTCTAGACCCATTTGGTGAGATACCAACTCCACATAGGAATGAAGATGGGAAAATACATGTTTGTTTGAAGTATCCCAAGTAAAGAGGAAGTGTATGGAATGTACAAAGGGTAAACGGTGTGTCACCCCACACCAAAACTTTGTTGTGTTATGGAATCCCACAAATTGGGTATCAGAATAACTAAATGGTGTGTATATGGTTCATTTGTAAGAACCTGGACCTTCTGTTTAGGTATGTTTTTCTTTTCTGGTCGTTTTTGGGAAAAATCGGAAAATTTGGAAATTTGTTAAGTACACGCTATGTACTTTGATGCCGCTCGAGGCCATGTGTTGGCAGTGTCATGGCCACACACACGGCCATATAGGGGTGACATGGAGCCTACCTAAAGTGGAGTACGGAAAATCCTAGTACACGTCGTGTACTCCAAAAGTACATGTTGTGTACTTTATTTTTCCTCATTAAACACACAAGGGCCGCGTCTAATCGCCAAAAACACCTCCTTTTAGGTCTCGTTCGGCCGAGAGCTCCCGAACAGCCACGGATCCTCGAAGAACCCCTGAGCGATCGTCCGTCCTCCAAATCGAACTCTGTCGATTGCATTGGAACCGCATCGGTGAGTTCTCTCTTCTGTTGAAACATTGATTTCTAATTCCTTCTATTTTCCGGGTTATTGTGGGTTGAAATTTTTGTGTATTTCTGTAGATATATGATTTTATAAGGAGATTTAATCCCCTGGCTCAAGTATATTGATCTCCTAACATCGAGGTAGGTGGTTTGTGCCTTTCCGTTTGAAGTCTTTGAGTTTTATGTGCCATTTATACCAATACCCGTGAACGATGTATTGTGTGTTTACTATTTTTCCCCTATTGTTCTCCGACCATTCATGAATGATTGTGTAGATTTAATTTGGATAGGTATAAGGATAATTTCTTTTCTTGGATTTTTTTCCCATTCCTTGTTAAATTAACGACCTTTTAGTCTTGTTCGGCTTATTAGTCGTTGTACCTATTTTCCATACCCTGGGACTATAAGATGGACTATTATTCAATGAAATTGTTTGTTATAATATAGGCTGGTTATCCAAGTTGCTCTGTAGGTTTACTTTGGCCTTATAGCATTATTATGCACTGACTGGAATGGGGCTGAGAGAACCTGGTGCTATAGATTATAAGGGGATAAACCGAGCGAGCTTCCTCAGAGAGTCTTGGACTTTATAAACTATAGGGGATTGATTGAGTGAGCTTCCTAGAGAGTCTTGGACATTATTGACTACAAGAGGGTAGACTGAGTGAGCTTCCTCAGAGATTCTTGAGCTCTATAGACTATAAGGGGATAGACCGAGTGAGATTACTCAGAGAGTCTTAGTTTGTTTGAATTTCCTAAAACCACTCGAGGCTATAGGATAAATTCACCGAGTGTGCTTCCTCATAGAGTCTGTGAGAGACCTGAGGCTATAGGAAAAATTGAGTGAGTGAGCTTCCTCAGAGAGTCTCTAGACCTTGGGTATATAAGAGGAATTGACCATGTGATCATCCTAAGAGTTTCCCAGACTACCCTAGACTATAAGGGGAATTGACTAAGTGTGCTTCCTCAGAGAGTATTATATTTTTGTATGACAAAACCAGAGGGGTTAGGATGAGTGTAGTTCCCAGAGGGTTATTGGTACTTCTTGGATAGGACCAGAGGGGATGGTTGTGAGTACTTCCCATAGGGATTCCTATTTGTTGTTACCTGTTTGCTTTAATACAGAATTTTGACTGTGAATTGTTTACTGATGTGTATCAATTTGTTTACTATTACTGTTTACTGTTTACTGTACTATTACCTTCCATGTGCTCACTAACGGTTAGGCATAGATCTTCGGGTGGTTTCCCATTGGGATTTAGTCTCACACCCTGTTTGGGTCTTGCTTTTGGGCTCAAACATATTAGATTGCTGCAGGTATAGACAAGGGAAAGTGCCCTTCGACATCAGGTACATGATTGCATTGGAGCTGAAGAGCGTGGGACCAAGTCAAGGCTTACGATGCTGAAGAGTTGATTTTCTGTTTTTCTTTTGTACTTTGGTTTAATATTGTATTTAGCATTGTGACTTGTTTGGATATTTTTCTAGACATATGTATCATGCATCATTTTATATGTGTGTGTGTGTGTGCTCTAGTTGTTTACTGTTTTAGTCTTTCATTGTGTACTATTTTTGGATATTTACTGCTTCTGCGTTTGCATGTTTTGCTTACTTCTGATGTGTACCTTTCCAATGAGGGCATAGTTTCCCCACTATCACACCCAAGGCCCTTGATTCTAGTCGGCAAACTCTGGCATTCGGGGAAATGTGCTTGAGGCCATGTGACCAACCAGGTACGGGGTGCCTCTGGGTGGCTTCCGGAACCGGGATGTTACAAAGTGTTATCAGATGAATTTTTTTCTCTTGACTTACTGTTTGGAGCCTATAGCGAGGAATAGGAAGGAATAGGTACTTGGTAATAAGTTGTGCCCAGGATTATCTAACCCGTGTACAGGGAAAATCCAATCTACCACGTTTATTACAATTTGATCTGGTTTTAAAATTTTTACTGTTGATATGATTTCACCTTGAGTGACTCACATGATTTGTGTTGTTACTGTTGATATTATTGAGGTTCTATTTCTATTGCAACCTAATGAGATGAGGGTGTTCCATCTCATGCCTCATATAGGCACCTTCTAGGAATCACATGTCATGAATTTTTTCCATGCCATCTAGTATGCATTAGTGATTTCATGTTGTTGTGATAGATGATGTGTAAAATATGCATGATGTTGTGAAAGTTTCCTTGATATAAATACCTGCTGTTTGATAGGGAATTTATTGTGTATAGATTTGTTGGAATTAATGCCAAATTTTGATTCTTGAGGTGTGATGGGCCCTCATGAATCAAAATTTGGTGGATCATTGACTTGTTTCCCTTGTATGTGATATGTATGAGATGCGAAACTTTGATTCTTGGGGAGTATGGGCCATCACAGATAGAAATTTGGCACCTTAACTTTTATTTTATGTGTTTTTTGTACTTTGGAGCAGTTTCTGAGCTAATTCCCAGAAAAACCCAAAATACACGTCGTGTACATTCTGAATACATGCCATGTTGTTTTTAAACTGTGTCAGTGACTTTGTGGGAAGAAACACGGGGTTGTGAAAAATCATTAGTAACATGCCGTGAATGGTAGGTACATGTTGTGTTGTCGAGGCCGTGTGTCTACCCGTGTGACTAGTGACATGGTTGGATGAAACGTTGTCTTCACATGCCGTGTCTTGTTTTCACACATCGTGCCTTGTATCCTAAGTACTCGGTTGTGTCAAAAACAACATGGTTTGGGGAAAATCCTCAAGTACACGCCATGTTCCTATGGAACACGCCGTGTAGAGTGTGTTGTGTACTCGACCATGTAACTAACAACACGGGTTGTTGAAACCTTGTCTAGTACACGCTGTGTGGAGATTATACTTGCTATGTAGTCTAGGATTAAGAGGACTGTGTGGGTTAGCCATGTAAGGAGACTCGGGCAGGGGAATAGAGTTCAAGTACATGCTGTGAATGGGGACAACACGTCGTGTGGTTTGGGCGTTACATGACCAGTTATGGCAGAAGTACACACCCATGTGAATGGCATATGAGAACATGTATTGTCGCTTTTATATACACCATGTAGTCATGTTTTTTAAACCATGAATGTTCCTTTCTCCTATTTCCCTCTCATTCTCCTGTGTTCTCAGTCCTTGGTAATCCTGATCTAATGTGTGCTTTTGACCTTTCAGAGTTATGCCACCGAGATGACCTCCAGTTGTGCGTCAGCTGCTAGATGGTGATCAGACACCAGATATGGCTAATCAGGGACCTCTTGCAGATCCTCCTCTTATGCCAGTCTTGGCACCTGTAGTTATACCATTTGTAGTTGACGATGCACAGTTTAGGGAATCTTTTATGAGGATGAAGCAGACTTTATAGGGAGCACCGCCTCCTTCCCCGTCGATGGCAGAGTTGATGCGGGTTTTCCAGCAGCATCATCCTCCCACTTTATTAGGGGAAGGAGAAACTCAGGCTGTAGAGTCATGGATTGAGGCCACGATCACAATTTTCGGGCATCTGGAGATAACAGCAGAGAACAGGGTAAATCTCGTGACCTATATGCTCTGAGACTCCACCAAGAGGTGGTGGGAGGTGATCTCATAGTCAGGACGCCATCAGAGTACAGCTTGGGATGAGTTTCGGTGCATCTTCTACAATTGATTCTACCTTGAGACCTTGAGGTCCGATCGAGTCTGGGAGTTTATGAGTCTGGAACAGGGTACTCTTTCTGTTATGGAGTAATCATCTCGATTTACGGAGATGCAGCATTTCACACTGATTCCAGCAGGTGATGAGTTGTTACTGTCTAGGAATTTTGAGGATGGTCTCAGGTAGGAGATCCATTCCAAGGTAAACATCATCAGGTTGATTTCGATATCCTCTAACTTCAACCAGGTGTTGATCACTGAGTGCAATCTGAGGGATTCTAGAGTAGTGAACCAAGGAGGTTCGACATCCAGAGTTAGTGTTCCTCCTACTGATAGTAGGAAGTTTCATAGGGAGTTTGCTCGAGGAGATCAGAGTAGGTGGAATTTATCTTCGGGCAGCAAGGTAGTATACTACCAATGCGGTAGGAGCGGGCATACTAGGCCTCAGTTCCAGAGAGACCAGATAGAGTGTCAATCTTGTGGAAAGAAGGGTCATCTTTAGCATTTTTCCAGATATTCTCACCTACAGCTGGTGGTAGGTGTTCTTCTATGACCCCACATATATGAGATGCATCGTCAGTTTCTCACCAGTCTAGGAACTGGAATTCTTCTGGCCATTTGGGCTGAGGTGGAAGTCGCAGCCGTGGTGTTCAGTCACCAGGCTACCAGCGACAGCACAGTGGATCATCTTAGAGTGGTCAGGTAGGGTCGGAGGGCCGCGGTACTGGCCAGACTTTTGCAGTGGAGCAGACCCATCAAGAGTAGAATACTGGCCCTTCTATAGTTCGAGGTATGATCTTAGTAACCTCAATTTTATCTTCAACTATTTTCGATACTACTTCTACGCATAGCTTTATCTATATTTTTGTTGTGGAGAGCCTTGGGCTCTGTATCTTTTCCTCTGCCGATACATTGTATCTAGACACACCGTTTAAGACTAGAGAGGTTAGCATACATCAGTTCAAATATTTCTCTCTTGAGGTTGCAGGGTTTCACTTGTAATGGGACCTCTATGCCCTAGAGATGAAGAGCTATGATGTCATTCTCGGAACGGACCAAGTAGTTCCCTTACAGGTAGTCGCCGACTATTTTTTCCGCAGGGTGAGTTTCGTAAAGCCTGGGGGTGGATCCTTTCTTTATAAAGGTGGGTGGGATGTCCAGGAAAATCGAGCAGGACCTGAGCATCATGGGCAAGGAGGAGTTACAACCCAGATTTCCAGTCTATATCTGGAGGACCAGGGGACATCACAGTTGGACTTTCCTCTAGTGGTGGATCATTTCAGAGATGTATTTTCAGAGGACTTTTCAGGTTTTCCTCCGGAGCATGAGGTAGACTTCTTGATTGAGCTTGTGCTAGGAGAGACACCGGTGTCTGCACATCCTTATAAGATGGCTACACCTGAGTTTCAGGAGCTCAAAAAGTAGTCGGAGGAGTTGAAGGTGAAGGGTTTCATCTGACCAAGTACTTCTCCTTGGGGATCGCATGCCCTGTTTTCCAAGAAGGTAGACAGTACCCTCAGGCTTTGTGTGGATTATTGAACCAGTTGACGGTCAAGAACCGATATCCTTTTCCTATGATCGATGTCCTCATTGATCAGATTTGAGGAGACCAGGTGTTCTCGAAGATATATTTGAGGTCTGGTTATCATCATTTGCATGTTAGGCCTTCTGATATAACTCTTACACATTTCAAGAGTAGTTATGGTCTATACGAGTATATGGTTACGTCGTTCGGTCTCATGAACGCGCCTGCAGTTTTCATGGAACTGATGAACCGAGTGTTCCATCCATACTTGGATTCCTTCATGGTGGTTTTCATGGACGACATCTTGGTGTACTCTCACACTCGACACGACCATGCTACCCATATTGAGATCATTCAGAGTACACTGAGGGAGCATCATTTATATGCTATGCTCTCGAAATGACACTTTTGGATAGATCAGATTCACTTCTTAGGTCATGTTATCTCAGAGACAGGAGTATTAGTAGACCTAGAGAAAGTGAGAGCATTAGTTTCCTATGAGAAGTCGAAGAATGTCATCGAGTTGCATAGTCTTCTAGGGCTAGCTAGATACTACATGAATTTCATACAGGACTTTTCATGCATAGTAGCATCGCTAATGAGTCTGACCAAGAAAGGTGCGATGTTCCTATGGTCAGATTCTTGTGGGTCAGCCTTTCAGGAGCTGAAAGGGGGGTTGAATTTAGCACTGATACTCGTCTTTCTAGAGCTGGGCATGAGCTATACTATCTTCTATGAGCATTCAAAACTACTTGGTCTCATCAAAACACAAGAATCATCTTCTAGAGAATCACATAATCCACAAAAGATTAACTATCTATTTCTTCTATCTTTAATAATTATCCCAAAAACATAAAGGTTAAGGTAAAACAACTCTTCAAAAAGAATGAATCCCATAGGAATGGAAACTACTTTTAAATCAACAATGTTCCATGGTATTACCCAAAGTTCATCATAGTCCATTCCATAAATAAAGATCCTTAAAATTCTTCAAAATAAACCAAAATAAGATTGAAACCCAAATACAAGAAGGATTTGATAACATAGTCTTCCAAAATAAACTTCATTGTTCATCTCCAAACAACATCAACCACTCCTAACATCTTATAACAAAAGTATCTAACCTAAACATATTTTACCCAAGATATGTTAATCATTCCCATAAGTAACATAAATTACTATAAGTCCACCTTAAATTCATCGATTCTTCAAAATATAAGTCAACCTTACTCCTCAATGAAAATACCGTAGTAATCTATTTACCTCGATCATATAGGGTCCCCAAAATAGTGGATGTCTTCCAAAATAATAATCATATTTTAATCCCCTAATCATCCCTGTCATATTAATATGACAATCGTCGCATTTCCTATCACATTGGTTGTTGGGACATGTTCTTCCATCTCCCACCATTAACTAAGAAGAGAGAGAATAATTAGGGGTTTAAGTACTTAGCCAATAATCATGAAAAGGAACTGAAAGCATATAAGGATAACTTGTAGAAGAAAAGTATACCCTAACTTGTGATCCCCTAGGTTCCCATCTAGGTTATCCATGATCATATATTCATATGTAAATCATTATTTTATTTTATCATTGTTCCTTTAACAATTGTTCATACTAAGCTTATGAATTTACTAAAGCATATCCCCTGGGAGTGTCGTAACCAAGTGTGCAGCAAGGCCCGTTGTCATGTACCAGCTCCCGTTCGAGTCTATCTCAAAGCGGTGTTTTCGGGTTTTAACCCTATATACATCTGTGCCAGAGCCACCTCTACCTGCTCGTATCCAGACAGGGATGTATTTGCTTGGAAACCCCTTACTCAATACTCACCAAAATACCAGGAAATTTCCTATATTTAAAATTTTCTATAGGGTTCTTCCTAGAGTATTTATATCCTAATTTCCACAATTAACTAAACCATACTTTGATACCAACTATAGCATCCCGCCTTTTTATCACATAAACTTTCATTCCATTTTACAAAACCGAGGATCTTTAAGGTTTAGTGTCTTGGAAACCAGGAACCTTAAACATGAAAACATAAAAGATTCTTCTTAAACACTTGAAAGGATTCTCCTCATGTTCATCCTAGGTTCATTACTTCATCTCATAACCTGGGGACGTACATCAAAAGAAAGGGTGAGCAGAAGGACCAGTAAGGGAAACAAGAGAAACATTTTACATGTGAACTTGAGATACTTCAATAAGGTCATGAAAAGAACATTAAGGTATGAGAAAGAAATCATGAGGCATATCATAATAAAAATAACATTTTTCATAACTTGAATATGTGGCTACAACATTTAATATTGACAATCATTTCGTTTCACCAAGGTCCATCCCCAAGGTGTCATTAAAAATTACCAAGGTTATTCACCAAGGTATCTGTCTAAAAAGTCATCTCTAGAGATTAAGTCTTTACCCAATGCATTGGAGCGCTATCTGGGCGCACCCTTGAAATGTCTTTATTATCATGTGAGCCACACATATCATCATCAATCATTTCATAAACAACCCATATAGCATAAAATAAATGGGTTTCATTTCATAATCATAACGTTTTAAAAACTGCTTTAAAGATATGATCTTTATGTCACTTTAAACCCACGAAAAGGGAATGCGGGTTTCACGTATGTAAATCCCAAAATTTAAAATAGAACATTTTGATATATATGTGAATACCCTTTTAGAAATCAGATATTTGAGTATTCACTTAATAACATAAAATAATTTTGAGATAGAGAGGGAGGCATTTTGAGATGAAAACTATGCAGCATAACATATATGATACATGGTTTTAGAAAACATTGAAAAGAGAGGTGACATGGATAACCCACTAAAAAATGATACATAAAATAGTAGGGTAACAGAATATATTGTATTTAAGAAAATGGTAATGAAATTTGAATGATATACCATATGAAACGAAGAACTTGAAAGGAAGACAAAAATAAGATTTCTCTTATGAGAATTCGGCAGCCTAACAGGGTCACTTAAACCTTCCCAAAAATGGATTAATGAGATCAAATGGGGTCTCTCATAATATGATCATAAATGATTAGTATTATAGATATAGATATCATACCCCAAAATAATAAAAATGAACTTGAGAGACTTGACATGAAAGTAGATCTCGAAAACGAGAAGGGTTAAAGAACCCCTTAGAAATTCGGCAGCCTAACGGCGCCACTTAAACTTCAACAAAAATGAATTGATGAGATCAAATAGGGTCTATCATCATATGATCATAAAAGATCAGTATGATAGATATAGAGATAATACCCCAAAATAATAAAAATGAACTTGAGAGACTTGACATGAAAGTAGATCTTGAAAATGAGAAGGGTGAAAGAACCACTTAAAAATTCGGCAGCCTAACAGTGCCACTTAAAACATCAAAATACTGAATTGAAGAGATAAAATGGGGTCTCCCATAATATGATCATAAAAGATCAGTATGATAGATATAGATATCATACCCCAAAATAATAAAAAGGAACTTGAAAGACTTGGCAAGAAAATAGAACTTGAAAATGAGAAGGGTGAAAGAATCTGTTACAAAAATTTCGGCAGCCTAACGACACCACTTAAACTTTCATAAAATGAAATGATGAGAGTAAGAGGGGGTATCTCATAATATGAACATAAAAATGAAAGTATAATGAATATAAAAGAACATCCTCCAACATAATAACATGGAGCATAAAAGAAATGACATAAAAGAGATCACTTGAAAAGAAAGAGAGGGGGTCGAATCCCTTACCTTAAAATGTAACACTTAAAACTCAAAGGTGAGGACCTTGAGGGCTTGGGGGCACCTTGGGAGGACTCCTTGGGAGGTAAGAATACCATAACATCTTTGGGGGAGAGTTGGGAGTGAAAACTAAAGGTGGAAAGGGTGGTTATTTATAGGGAAAGTGAGGGGACAAGGCATTAATGGCCAAGGGACACCTCAAAAGTGCTTTTCTCAAAACCAAGTGCTCTCCCATGGAATTTACCATGGATTTAGGCCACATGGGGCCCCCAAAACAATAATTCATCACCTTTGGCCGGCCAACCCTTAATATATCTCATTAGATCATCATGACATAGTTATGATGTCATTAAACATACCGAAACCCTAAAACTGTATTTATACTATTCACTGAAAATTCAACTTTCTCAGAAAAATCCCAAAATTTCACATTAACCAAATATCAATGCTCTGATTTCAAAAATGAAGTCCATTTTATAAAAATAATTTTTTAAATATTTTTATTTCATTTTTTAAATAAATACACTATTCACCGAAAATTCATTTTTTCAGAAAAATCCCCAAAAATTACCTTAACATAATATAGATGCTCTGAGTTCAAAAATGAAATCCATTTTATAAAAATAATTTTCTAAATATTTTTAATTTAATTTTTAATTAAAAAAACTATTCACCCAAAAAAACTAATATTTGAATAATAATTTATGAAACTGTTATTTAACCATTTTATTGGATCACATTACTTAATCAAGGTGCCTAGATTATATTAATACTTTCTTTAAGTGAGATTACTAATCCATTTGGACACATTACTAATCCTAAGCATAAAATCACAATTCGTAATCTACTATTCATCAAAAATTAAGTTGATCTTATTAGACTCTAAATTTCGTACTGCACATAATTGTAGAAGACCATTTTTTGAATATCATTACACATTTTTAATTATTTAAGGTTTATGTAAACATTTTTAAAATATCCTTTTTCTAAAATTCATCAAAAATATGCATATTATATTTATCCGGTAATTTGAAAATACATAAACTTCATCATAAGAAGAAATCCCAATTTTTATTTAAAACAAAGGATTACACAAGGCATTTACGGTCTCCTTACATAGCCCCTTATCACACCAGCATAGGACCTAAGTGTAAGCTGTGCTAAGGTGAGAGAATCTGAGGGAGGCTTGGCTAACATCGCACGAGTAGTAATTTCTATCAGTTTGAACTTCTCGCGAAGGTGATCCCGTTCTAGCTTCACATGATGAAGTTCAGCTTGGGTTTGGTCCAGAGCAAAGCCCAGTGGTGCTACCTCCTTCCCAAGTTCTATTAGATGGGCTTCGATCAGTACAAGTCTACTGGGTGAGGCCATCGAATCTTCTTTCTATATTAATTAACCAAGATTACTTGTATTTGGAGACAATAATCAAAATGTTTAGCTTCCAACAGTCATATTGACCAATGGTCATATAACAGTCAAAACCCAACGGTCTCATTTTAATTATACTCATGTTATCAAATGAAACATTTTTGTTGAGTATAAAAATAAAATAAAATAACACACAAAAATTAGGAAACAAAATTTATTCAAAATTTCGGGTCGTTACATGTTCTCTTATTTACGTGAAACACTTTTGAACCGGTTTAATAAAGATAATAACTGTCTTATATAACGGGGATGGGAAGTTTGTGAATGTAGTTACATTATTTATATCCTGTGATATTATGTTGTGAATTGAATGAGATTCTGCCTACTGAAAATCATGGTCGTTGGGGGCCTTTGCTTACACAATTAAGTGTTACCCTCTCCATCTGGATATTCTTATGAATGGAAACCTTGTGGAATGTGGGAATTGGTTAATCAGGTAAAGTTGGCTATTTAAAATATGGAACCCTTGTGTGATCACCCCGGTTAAACAAAATGGAATAATGAACATGTGGGTTTTGGCTTGAATACTGGTGTGTGAAAGGGAGGGGTGAATTCTGGGTTGTTATGAATAGAACGGGCAACAGGGTTGTGGTAAATGATGTTAAAGGGGTGATGATGTGACACGAACTTTTTTTTGTGGGTTGTTGTGGATCGGGTGGGCAGCGGGGCTGTGATAAATTGTATTAAAGGGATTATATGGTGCAGTTGTGGTTATGGAAGTTGGCAGCGGGGCTGCAGTGATGGCTTTTAATGTGAACGGACTATGGGTTGTGAATAATAAAAAAAAATTGAAAGAGTTACTGAATGGTGGGACATGGTAATGGAACAGTAATAATAATCAATGGGGTTGGTTGGTTAATAACAAGGGACTTGGTTGTGTTGCTTGTGTTTTCCTAACTTGATTTATGGATGGCAGGGATATGATTTACGAACGATCGATGTGGTTGGTTGTGGATAGTTTCCCAGTAGTTAAGGAACTAAATAAACTAATTCTATTGAAACGTGAAAACCTAAATGGGGTTGGGGTTGTTTGTTGTATGCATGCTTCGTAGTAGCAGTGTCAAGGAAGATGCTCAGTTTCTCTGTTTAGGAGCCTTAGGTTGGGCTGTGTGTTTGGTATACCTATATATATCTGTATCTTTTTTGTTTTATCGCTCCCCACCCATGTTGAGCACTTAGTTCCGAACACTCCCATTTCATGGGAGAGGGTGTTTTCCCCTTAGTTACTAGCTCCTTTCTGCTCCTTCTCCCCTAGGCTGTGATGGCTTGAGACGAACATACAACTAAGACTCTTCGGGTAGGTTTTGATTGGGGTGATTTTAGCCCAATAATATTCGAGTAGGTTCTACTGTTTCCCAAGAAGCTTCGGGATGAGGCCCAGGTGTGTGCGGGTGGGATACGTGGTTGTGAGGACCAGGATTGGGCGGGCGGGATATGTGGTTGTGAGGCCCAGGTGTGTGCGGGCGGGATACGTGGTTGTGAGGCCCAGGTGTGTGTGGGTGGGATACGTGGTTGTGAGGCCCAAGTGTGTGCGGGCGTGATGTGTGGTTTGTGAGGCCCAAGTGTGTGTGGGCGATGAGAGTGTGGTAGCGTCAGGACGTTCGCCGTTAGGAAGAGCAGCTAACTAATGGGAAATGGTGCGGGGTACCCAATACTCTTTTTTCTTATATACTACTACCTTTTGTGATTTTGTTTTTGGTGAGTGTGGATGGTGAGGTTGGGTGGATAGAATTCCTAGGTAGGTTTCTTCTGTTGTTCTCACGGGATATTAGGATGTCTCCCTACTTATGCATGAGAGATTTAGGTTTCCCTACTGAGTATACTTGTATGCTCACCCTACGTTTACTTTCAGGGTTCCAGGAGGACTACCAAGGTCGTGTGGGACCCTACTAGTCGGAAAGTTTTAGTTTTTTCTTTTGTTGTACACTTGTTTCTTTTGGTATTGTACTTTGAGCTTTCTTGTACTTGCACCATGTTATAAAATTGTTTAAACATGCATGTGGGCTTGGTTTGGGTTTATTTCTATACACTTGTTCTTTTCCTTTTTGGGGGTTGACTTGTCCTATTTCCCGATCTTAAAATAATAAAAGGGTAATGCCTTCCATATTTGTGAAAACTCATACCCTTGGTGCTAGTAGCCAACCTGGGGCCTACTGGAGGTGGGACTCGGGGGTCATTATCTCCCTTTCACCATTGCCAGCTCAGGAGGGGCATCTTTGGTGGGAGGGGGTCGTGACGGAATGGTATCAGAGGGGATGGTTGAGAGATAGGATGGAGTCTAGAGTTAGGCACAGTGAGGATTGCATGGGATGGTAAGGCGACAATGTTAGTTAATCTTGGTGCGTGACATAGGCCAGGGAAGATCGGCTAGGACACGAGATTTTAGGGCCCCCCATGATCAGATGCAAGGAATCTGAGCCTACCGAACGACCAAGTGAGAATAAATTGATTGCAGTGTAGAGACCCTCAGAAAGGTACATGCATCATCATGATTTTGTTTTACTTGATTTGGGTTTTCTGGGAAAGAAATTGAAATAAAATAAAACCTTTAGTTTTTTATTACTACTTGGGATTTGGCGATCTCTATTTACCGTAAAGCTATAGCACCTGGACGTCATCCCCGGGTGGCTCTGACGGCCGAGGCCCAGTAGATTCAGGTGGTCGATCAGTTGAGGATTGACCAAGAAGAGGAAGATATCTAGTGGCAGAAGACTCTCCATTCTTTCCAGCGGCAAACCCTCAAGAAGTACGAGGGCAGTACTTCAGATATGGAGACGGAGGGGTGGATTGAGGAGTTAGGGATCGCTTTTACCTTGATCTGTGCTCTGAGGGAGTACTGGGTTCCCCTAGCAGTCAGTCAGCTAAGAGCTGCGGCGCGACAGTGGTGGACGCTCTACCTCAGAGAGAGGATAGAGGCAGAGGTTCCATGGGCTGACTTTGAGAAGGAATTCCGAGAGGAATTCCTTTCTTCCATGATCAAGGCGGAGAAGCGGCTGGAGTTACTCTCCCTTCCGCAGGGGAGTATGTCAGTACGAGAGCTGGGGATCAAGTTCAAGGATCTCCTATGCTTTTCTCTGGATCTCTTTCCGGATGAGGAGTCTCAGGCGAGACGTTTGGAGGAGGTGCTTCGTCCTTCGCTCCAGTATGCTGTCACCCCCATCACCCTTCCGACGTAATTGGTAGTACATAAGAAGGTAGAGGTTGTATAGAGGATTCACTCGCTAGGAGGTGCACCCTCAGAGGTGATCCAGTCGGGCTCATCGAAGGGGAAGGAAGTCAGTAGCAGGTCTTCTGCAATGGGACCTTCCAGGTTCAGGCCAGTGGGGAGTAGGCCCCAGTAGTTCCAGTTCAGATCATCGGGTCCTCATCCCTTTTTCACGAGCACAGGACCAAAGTGTTTTTCTTGTGGAGGTTTCGGGAATGTTCAGAGTCGGTGCCCGACCCGAGCTCAGTACGGTGGAGGTGGGAAGGTTCAGCACCCACCTCAGCAACACCAGTTACCGTCGAGGCCCTTTTAGTAGTAGTAGGACCACACTCCTCTGAGGGAAGACTATTTGGGAGGAGTCCGACCTTAGGGTGCTCCTTAGGGACCTCAACCAGGTCATGGTCAGGGAGGTGGATGACATCAGAGAGGCATAAGACCTGGGTGTGGACAGTTTCACGCAGCATAGTTGAAAGCTCCAGCAAGACCAGAGGTGGTGCGAGGTACGATTTGTTTGTTCAGCACTCTTGTTTCTAATTTGTTCGATTAGGGAGCTTCACACTCCTTCGTTGCACCTGGTCTAGCCCATGCTTTGGGACTAGACGTAGAGAGAATTTCTATTCCACTGGTGATGAGTACACCAGTTGGAGGCCAGACGAGTGTATCTTGTGTTTGCCGGGGATGTGGGCTGACGTTGGGACCACATCAATCTAGTGGGGACCTTCTTCTGTTACAGATGCAGCCATACGATGTCATCCTAGGCATCAACAGGTTGTTTTCTGTTAGTGTCGTTATCGACTGCTTCCTATGAAGTGTCGTGTCCTCCGACGTGGATGGGTAGCGCATATCTTTTGTTGGCGAGAGGAGCTATCAGGTGGAAAGTCGGCATGTGAAGCCTCTCCTTTCCTTGTTAGCCGGGTTATCAGTGGTTCCAGCTTATATAGAGATTATGGATGTCCCGGAGGTTTTTGGGGAGTTCCTCGATGTTTTTCCTGAGGAGGTTGTGACTCTACCCCCCCCCCCCCCCCCCCCGACTTGACGTTGAGTTTAGGATAGACTTACAGCCTGGTGCCCGTCCGATTTTGATGTCCCCTTATCTGATGGAACCTTTGGAGTTGCGGGAGTTGCGGATTCAGATTGATGATCTGATGGAGAAGGGTTTTTTTGACCCACCGTATCGCCATGGGGTGATCCATTTTCGTTCATGAAGAAGGAAGATGGTGGCCTCAGGCTATGTATAGACTACCGAAGGTTGAACCAGGTAACGGTCAAGAACCGTTCCCCCTTCCAAGGATAGACTATCTCTTCGACCAACTGAGGGGATCAGGTTGGTTTTCCAAGATTGATCTACGATCTAGATATCATCAACTGAGGGTAAAGGACAGTGACATCTCGAAGACGGATTTTAGGTGCAGGTATTGGAACTTCGAGTTTGTAGTGATTCCGTTTGGAGTTAAAAATGCACCGGATGTGTTCATGGGACTTATTAACCTTGTCTTCCGAGAGTTTCTGGAACGGTTCGTCATTGTGTTTATCAATGACATCTTGATCTACTCAAGATCAGAGGAGGACCACATTGAGTATCTCAGGGCAGTCTTGGAAGTCCTTCGACACCACCAGCTTTACGGGAAATTGTCGAAGTGTAAGTTCTTGACACAAGAAGTACACATCCTTGGGCACGTGGTGTCTCAACATGGACTGTTAGTGGACCCTTCGAAGGTGGAGGTAGTTGTTTCTTGGGCAGCACCCAATAGCATGGCAGAAGTTCGTAGTTTCCTGGGGTTAGTAAGTTACTATCGTAGGTTCGTTTCGGACTTCTCTCGAGTTGCTACTCCATTGAAAGCTTTGACTAGGAAGAACCAGGTCTTCTTATGGAGAGAGAAATTCCAGAAGGCTTTTGACTACTTGAAGGAGAAGTTGGTCAGTGCTCCCATTCATAGGTTTCCAGAGGAAAGGGTTGTTGTATGAGGTGTTTTGTGATTCTTCTGGCCTTGGTCTGGGGTTCATGCTGATGCAGAAGAAGGGAGTGATCTATTATGGGTCTAGGAATTTACGCCCTCACGAGCGTAACTATGCTACCCATGACCTAGAGCTTGCAGCAGTAGTGTTCGCACTGAAGTTGTGGCAACATTACCTCTTTGGGGAGCACTTTGTGGTCTTCTCATATCACAAGAGCATGCATTATATCTTCTCCCAGCGTGACCTGAACCTGCGGCAGCGGAGATGGGTCGAGTTTCTCAAAGACAATGACTTTGAGATCTCTTACACTGAAGGTAAGGGCAATGTTGTGGGTGATTCCCTAAGCAGGAAGTCACATAAGAAAGTTGTTTGGGAATCCGTTGATGCTTGGAAAGCGATGGGAGAGTTGGATGCCTTGCACTTGGATGCAAGAGAAGAAGGTGTTAGAGGCTGTTTGTTTCAGATGACGGTGCAGTCGTCCTTGTTGCAGCAGGTGGAAGAGTCTCAGTGCGGGGACTCTGAGGTGGAAGTGATGTGAGATCGTGTCGATCAGGGGAACGCTCCAGAAGGATGGTCAAAGGACAGCCGACATCGGATGCTTTTCCATGGAATAATTTTTGTCCCAGAGACAATGCATGAGAGAGTTCTCTGTGAGTTCCATAGCTCAGCCTTGGTGGTACATTCGAGAGTTTCAAAAATGTACCAAGGCCTGAGGGAACAGTTTTGGTGGCCCAGGGTGAAACGGGCAGTGGCGGAGTTTGTGGCTAAATGCCTAGTGTGTCAGTAAGTGAAGGTTGAACATTGTGTTCCCAGTGGTTTGTTGCATCCTTTAGATGTCCCCTAGTGGAAGTGGGATGACATCTCAATCTACTTCGTCACAGGACTAACCAGAGCTCAGGGTGGTTATGATGATATCTGGGTAGTGGTGGATCGACTAACGAAATCAGCACACATCTTAGCAATTAAGGAGTCAGGCCCGGTGAGTACCTTAGCAAAGAGGTATGTAGAAGAGGTTGTGCGGTTTAATGGAGTCCCAAAGACTATCGTCTCAGATCAGGATACTCAGTTTACCTCACGAGTCTGGAGGAGGTTACAGCATGGTTTTGGAACCCATCTACACCTTAGCACTGCTTTCCACCCCCAGACCAATGGGCAGACAAAGTAGACTATCCAGATGCTGGAGGGCATGCTGCGATCATGCATTTTGGATTTCGGAGGATCATGTGTACAACACTTTCCTTTAGTAGAGTTCTCCTTCAACAACAGCTTCCACTCTTCTATTGTCATGGCACCGTCTGAGGCTTTGTATGAAAGACCATTTCGTTCACCCATTTGCTGGGTATAGGTTGGTGAGACAGGTGCTCTTGGGCCAGAGGTAGTGCAGAGTACCACAGTGAAAGTCCAGCTTGTACGTGAGAGGATGAAAGCGGCTCAGGACCGACAGAAGTATTATGTTGGTCGTCGGAGGAGGCCCTTGGAGTCCGAGGTGGGAGATCATGTGTTCTTGAAGGTTTCCCCTCGACGGCGGTAGTAGAGGTTTGGGAAAGGGAGCAAGCTCTCACCTAGGTTCATCAGACATTTTGAGGTGCTGAGGCGAGTCGGCGTGGTGTCATATCATCTCGCCCTACCACCTCAGTTGGAGAAGGTTCATGACGTTTTCCACGTCTCCCAGCTTCGTCGGTACTTACATAATGACTCTCATGTTATCGACTGGGGAGAGTTAGATATGGGAGATGACGTGACCTTCGAGGAATGACCAGTCAGAATCGAGGATCGTAAAGGGAAGGTGCTCCGTGGATGAACCATTCCGTTGGTTCGTGTGTTGTGGAGGCATGGCGGCCTCGATGAGAGGACTTGGGAGCAGGAGACCCAGATGCACACTCAGTACCCGGAGTTGTTTTCACATGTTTTTTCCCTTGTTCTTCTAAGCTTTGTGTTGATGTTGTACTATGTACCTTTGATATATGGAATGCTTGGATTGTCGGTTCTGAGACCTTTTGTTTCCTTGTTCTCTGGAATTGTGTAGCATGTCCGGATGTGTGGGTAAAGGGAAAAACATAACTCTTAATCGAGACACATTAATGATGATGTGATTGAACCCGTGCGGACGAGTCAGTGCCGCCTAAAGCGGATAATATCTTGACATAGAAGAAGGAATTTTTTCCCAAACCACGTGTTCGGGCAATGTGTGGGTTGTACGGTGTTAGGGGCAGTGTAAGTTGGAAAATCCTAATTTATGAAAGTGGGAAGACCCAATTCTTAATAGAGACGAATTAATGAGGATGCGATTAAACCCGTACAGGCGAGTCAGTGCTGCCTAAAGCGGATAATATATCGACATAGGAGAAGAAATTCCTAACACATATGATTAGGGTTGTTTGGTTGGGTTTCTGTTATATTGAGAACCCTAAGAGGTATCATGTTGGGTTCCTATGGGTTGGTTGTTGAATTATCGAGGATGAGAATGTTTTAAGAGGTATCTGATGTAATGGCTCGGACCTCTCCAACCCATTCCTATGTCAAAAGAAGGACACGAAGTGTTCTGGAGGGTAAGATGGACTTTTCCCACACTTTACAGAATTTTGAAACAACACGCCGTGTAGTTTGAGTACACGTCATGTACCCCCTTGCCGGGTATACCCCGTGTTGAAGGTTGTGTCCTTTCCATGTGAGATAAATGGGTACACGCCCTGTTTCCAATACTACACGTCGTGTAGTCTCTCCCCGTGTACGCGTTACCGTGAGTTGACCTGTAAACGGCTGTGTGTCGTGTTTGAGTTGTGTCCTTGCCGTGTGAAATAAAAGGGTACACGCCATGTATCCAGTACTACACGCCGTGTAGTCCCGCCCCGCGTATGCGTTACCCTCAAACCGTGTGTTGACCAGTCAACGGACGCAGAGCCATGTTCGAAGCCGTGTGGAGACCGTGTAAAATAACCGAGTACACACTGTGTACCATAAAGTAAACGCCGTGTAATTTTTCTTTTCTCATCTATAAAAGGAGGGGTCCCTCTTACTTTTCAACTCACCCTTCTCCACCCCTTTCTTCTGAGCAGAGTTCTCCCAAGAGACTCGAAGGCTCTTTCTTCCATAACTTCTTCATCTGAGCTCCGATTTACGATCCGTCAGCGGCCACAGGATCGTAACGACGAGGCAGAACTTCTGAGCATGGATCCGTCATCTTTCCTTCAGTCTTTCCTTTCCGAATTCCACCCGAGAAGGTTTTTCTAGCACCTGATAGAAGTGACGAACGCCGACGGACGTCTTCTAAAGTTAATCTGGGAGAGCGTTGTGATCAGAACCTGCTGAGGTAGGGATCTTACATTCATCTCTCTAATTTGTGCATAATGTTGGGTGGGTGTTCTGTTGTACATCTCGAACCTCTCGTTGTTTGATTTTCATGATCACAATCACTTTCTTTTTTATCTAACATTGTGTTTTAAGTGTTTGTGTTGATAGGAATTTGATTGCCAAGAAGTTGACCAAGGAAGAGGCAGAAATGGACTGAAATTCAGTCCACCGGCCGACCGGTGGCTTCACCACCGGCCAGCCGGTGGCACCCAGACTCAAGGGGTAGCTACTGCCTCCCCACCGGTCGACCGGTGGCTCTGCCACCGGTCGACCTGTGGCATCCAGCCCAAATAGTGCAATCTACTGTCTTTCCACCGGCCAGCCGGTGGCTCCTCACCGGTCGACCGGTGGAGCCTGGATCAAGACTCTTCTTCTCTACCAAGGCACCGGCCAGCCGGTGGAGATGTACCGGTCGACCGGTGGCCCCTGGACCAGACTTCTCCTCCACTGCCAAGGCACCGGCCAGCCGGTGGAGCTGTACCGGCCAGCCGGTAGCACTGGTCAAACTAGCCGTTGGCTTTGACCAGTCAACTCCAAAAGCCTCCCAACGGCTCCGAGGCCTTTTCCAACGGCTCCAAAGCCCTCCAACGGATACTTGAAGGTTCCTAGCCTATAAATAAAGGCCTAGGAAGCCCCGGAATAACATACAAGCCACCGGACACATTTTTACATCTTTGGCGAAGCTCCGACGGATTGTTCCAAGGGAACCCAAAGTGCTCCAACAACTTCCACATCCAAGAGCACCTCCATAGAAGCTTGGAAGCGGCCCTCAAACATCATCAATCAATCAAAGGCGCCCAAGGCTTCTCCATTACGGGTTTTATTGTTTATCTCTTTTTGAGCTTTAAAATTGGGTTTGTGCCTACAAACCCCAACTCTTTTCTCATCTCCCCTTCTTTGGGTTCTCACACCACCACTAAGGTGTGAAGAGGTTTTCTCAAGCTTTTCCTTTAAAAGGCTTGTGTCTCGGTGAGCTAGTCTTCACCCGTAAAAAGACTAGTGGGTTCTTGCTAAACCATTAAAAGCAAGTGGGTTCTTGCTAAACCAATAAAAGCAAGCTGTAATAGGTCCTAGTGCTACCTTAAAGCCTAGTGGGTTTCTTGCTAAAACCATTGAAAAGCAAGCGGTAGGAATCTCTCAACGGTTGAGTTGGGAGCGGAGACGTAGGCCGGGTTTTGGCCGAACTCCGTTATCAAGTTCTTGTGTCTTGCCTCTTTACTTTCCGCTGCATTTATACTTTGATTTAAATTTCTTAATCAATTTTTTAAAAAGGCAATTCACCCCCCCTCTTGCCATCATTCCCTTGTTTTTTCCGACCCAACAATTGGTATCAAAGGGACCTTTGAGTAATTCCTTAACCCGGTTTCAAAGTTAAGATCTTTTTTTGATGGCTTCTACCGCTTCAACCTCTTACGCCCCCGAAGGCTTTTCTTTGGGTCGGGCTCCATTTTTTGATGGGACCGACTATAATTTTTGGAAAACCCGCATGTCAACTTTTCTTAAAAGCATTAGCTATCCAATTTATAGAATTGTTATGCATGGTTTTACGCTTTCTTCTCTAGATGAATCTCAATGGACCCCCGCTGACATTGCAAATTTTGAGCTTGATGGCAAAGCCATGAACGCTCTTCATTGTGGTCTTGACCGAAATGTTTTTGATTGTATTTCTTCTTGCACATCTTCTCATGATATTTGGAAGCTTTTAGAACTAACCTATGAAGGTACTAGTGAGGCTCCAAAGCAAGAATCCGCTCAAAAGCTAGAACCCGCTCAAAAGCAGGAACCCGATGAAAAATCCGTACCCGCTTGCCCACTTCACAAGAAAAGGGCCAAGAAAAAGGAAAAGAAGAAGGCTTCAAAGGCAACATGGAGTGATAGCTCCACCTCTTCATTTTCCTCCTTCTCCTCGAGCGACCAAGGTAAAAAATGCCTAATGGCAAAACATGAGGTACCATCATCCTCTTCCTCTTCTTCCTCCTCTTGTTCTTCAAATTCAAATTCATTTAATCATTTGTCTTATGAGGATCTCCAATTTGCTAGAGACCAACTTGAAAATGGTTTTCACGAACTTTCTTCAAAATTTGTTTCTTTAAAAAAGTCTTTCAAAAAACTCTCTTCCGAAAAAGAACAACTTCTCAAAGAGAAGGAAGAGTTGACCCTTAAAATCCAAAATTTTCCAAATGTTGATTCCATGGAATCAACCATCAAAGACCTTAGAGAGACCCTAGCCAAGTTCACCCAAGGTGAACAAAATTTGAAAAATATACTTGGTTCCCAACGTATATCCCGAACCACCAATGGACTTGGCTATACCAACCGAGCCTCCTCCTCCCATGCTCAAACTGTTTTTGTAAGGGGGAGCTCCGATTTTAAATTTTGTAATTATTGCAAAAAACCCGGGCATCTCATTTATGAGTGTAATTGTAAAAACGCCCGGTACGGTCAACCCAAACCAATTTTTTATTCGGACGAATTTTATAGGAGAAGACCCGCCATGAGGCAAGTATGGATTGAAAAATCCCTATTGGCAAGTCTCTCCGGGCCTAAATTTGTTTCGGTTTCAAAAACCACTCCCCGGTGATTAGTTCTTTTTATTTAGGGGGAGAACTTTCTCATTTTTGATTCAAAATCTCAAAATTCAAAAATTTCATTTGGTTTCAAATTTCAAATTTCAATTCTTTTTAAAATTCAATTTAGAATTTTCAATTTTCAATTAGTTTCCAACAGTTGGTATCGAATTGGTTTTTGATTCAAAACTTTCAATTCAAACTGTTATTCAATTTTTGTTTCAAATCATTCAATTTCCAAAATTTCAATTGATTTTCAAATCTCATCCCTTGTTTTTCAAAATCTCCCTCAATCAAGTTTTATGCCCCGTGCTATTTTGATAATCACAAAGGGGGAGAATTTCTTGATTGATTGGGGGAGAAACTTTTTTGATCATGCTTTGCTTTACATTTCATTTTATTTAAGCATTCCTTTCAATTCATGTTTTTACTTTAATTGTTTAAGTGATTGTGATCATCAAAATAGGGGGAGATTGTTGTACATCTCGAACCTCTCGTTGTTTGATTTTCATGATCACAATCACTTTCTTTTTTATCTAACATTGTGTTTTAAGTGTTTGTGTTGATAGGAATTTGATTGCCAAGAAGTTGACCAAGGAAGAGGCAGAAATGGACTGAAATTCAGTCCACCGGCCGACCGGTGGCTTCACCACCGGCCAGCCGGTGGCACCCAGACTCAAGGGGTAGCTACTGCCTCCCCACCGGTCGACCGGTGGCTCTGCCACCGGTCGACCTGTGGCATCCAGCCCAAATAGTGCAATCTACTGTCTTTCCACCGGCCAGCCGGTGGCTCCTCACCGGTCGACCGGTGGAGCCTGGATCAAGACTCTTCTTCTCTACCAAGGCACCGGCCAGCCGGTGGAGATGTACCGGTCGACCGGTGGCCCCTGGACCAGACTTCTCCTCCACTGCCAAGGCACCGGCCAGCCGGTGGAGCTGTACCGGCCAGCCGGTAGCACTGGTCAAACTAGCCGTTGGCTTTGACCAGTCAACTCCAAAAGCCTCCCAACGGCTCCGAGGCCTTTTCCAACGGCTCCAAAGCCCTCCAACGGATACTTGAAGGTTCCTAGCCTATAAATAAAGGCCTAGGAAGCCCCGGAATAACATACAAGCCACCGGACACATTTTTACATCTTTGGCGAAGCTCCGACGGATTGTTCCAAGGGAACCCAAAGTGCTCCAACAACTTCCACATCCAAGAGCACCTCCATAGAAGCTTGGAAGCGGCCCTCAAACATCATCAATCAATCAAAGGCGCCCAAGGCTTCTCCATTACGGGTTTTATTGTTTATCTCTTTTTGAGCTTTAAAATTGGGTTTGTGCCTACAAACCCCAACTCTTTTCTCATCTCCCCTTCTTTGGGTTCTCACACCACCACTAAGGTGTGAAGAGGTTTTCTCAAGCTTTTCCTTTAAAAGGCTTGTGTCTCGGTGAGCTAGTCTTCACCCGTAAAAAGACTAGTGGGTTCTTGCTAAACCATTAAAAGCAAGTGGGTTCTTGCTAAACCAATAAAAGCAAGCTGTAATAGGTCCTAGTGCTACCTTAAAGCCTAGTGGGTTTCTTGCTAAAACCATTGAAAAGCAAGCGGTAGGAATCTCTCAACGGTTGAGTTGGGAGCGGAGACGTAGGCCGGGTTTTGGCCGAACTCCGTTATCAAGTTCTTGTGTCTTGCCTCTTTACTTTCCGCTGCATTTATACTTTGATTTAAATTTCTTAATCAATTTTTTAAAAAGGCAATTCACCCCCCCTCTTGCCATCATTCCCTTGTTTTTTCCGACCCAACATGTTCTCTTGTTTACGCGAAACACTTTTGAACCGGTTTAATAAAGATAATAATTGGCTTATATAAAGGGGATGGGAAGTTTTTGAATGTAGTTACATTATTTATATCCTGTGATATTATGTTATGAATTGAATGAGCTTCTGCCTATTGAAAATCATGGTCGTTGGGGGCCTTTGCTTACGCAATTAAATGTTTCCCACTCCTTTTGGATTTTCTTATGAATGGAAACTTTGTGGAATGTGGGAGTTAGTTAATCACGTAAAGTTGGTTGTTTAAAATCTGGAACCCTTGTGTGATCACCCCGGTTAAACAAGATGGAATAATGAACATGTGGGTTTTGGATTGGATATTGGTGTGTGAAAGGGAGGGGTAAATCATGGGTTGTTATGAATAGAACGGGCAGCAGGGCTGTGGTAAATGATGTTAAAGGGGAGATGATGTGGCACGAACTTTGTTTTGTGGGTTGTTGTGGATCGGGTGGGCAACGGGGCTGCGATAAATGGTATTAAAGGGATAATACGGTGTAGTTGTGGTTATGGAAGTTGGCAGCGGGGATGCAGGGATGGGTTTGAATGTGAACGGACTATGGGTTGTGAATAATAAATAAAAAGTGGAAGAGTTAATGAATGAGGGGTGATGTTAATGGAACAGGAATAATAATAAATTGGGTTGGTTGGATAATAAGAAGGGACTTGGTTGTGTTGCTTGTGTTTTCCTAACTAGATTTATGGATAGCAGTGATATGTTTTACCAGAGATCGATGTGGTTGGTTGTAGAGAGTTGCCCAATAGTTAAGGTACTAAATACACTAATTATACTGAAACGTGAAAACCTAAATGGGGTTGGGGTTGTTTTTTGTATGCATGCTTAGTAGTAGCAGTGCCAAGGCACGTGCTCAGTTTCTCTGTTTAGAAGCCATAGGTTGGGTTGTGTGTTTGGTATACCTATATATATCTGTATCTTTTGTATTTTATCGCACCCCACCCATGTTGACCACTTAGTGTCGAACACTCCCATTTCATGGGAGAGAGTGTTTTCCCTTAGTTACTAGCTACTTCTTGCTCCTTCTCCCCTAGGTTGTGATGGCTTGAGGCGACCTTACACCTAAGACTCTTTGGGTAGGTTTCGATTGGGGTGGTTTTAGCCCAAGACTCTTCGGGCTTGTTCTACTGTTTCCCAAGAAGCTTCAGGATGAGGCCCAGGTGAGTGCGGGCGGGATACATGGTTGTGAGGCCCAGGTGTGTGCGGGCGGGATACGTGGTTGTGAGGCCCAGGTGTGTGGGGGTGGGATACGTGGTTATGAGGCCTATGTGTGTGCGGGTGGGATACGTGGTTGTGAGGTCCAGCTATGTGCGGGCGGGATGTGTGGTTTGTGAGGCCCAGGTGTGTGCGGGTGGGGAGAGTGTGGCAGCGTCAGGACGTTCGCCGTTAGGAAGAGCAGTTAACTAATGGGAAATGGTGAGGGGTGCCCAATACTCTTGTTTTTTATATACTACTACCTGTTATGATTGTGTTTTTTGGTGAGTGTGGCTAGTGAGGTTGGGTGAATATAATTCCTTTCTAGGTTTCTTCTATTGTTCTCACGGGACATTAGGATGTCTCCCTACTTGTGCACGAGAGCTTTAGGTTTCCCTGCTGAGTATACATGTATGCTCACCCTATGTTTACTTTCAAGTTTCCAGGAGGACTACCAGGCCCGTGCGGGACCCTACTAGTCGGACAGTTGGAGTTGTTGTTGTTTTTGTACACTTGTTTCTTTTAGTATTGTAATTTGAGATTTCTTGTACTTTTATCTTGTTATAAAATTGTTTAAACATGCATGTGGTATTGTTTTGGGTTTATTTCTATACACTTGTTCTTTTCCTTTTTGGTGGTTGACTTTTACTATTTCCCGATCTTAAAATAATAAAAGGGTAATGCCTCCCATATTTGTGAAAACTCATACCCTTGGTGCTAGTCGCCAACCTGGGGCCTACTAGAGGCGGGACTCAGGGGTCATTATCTCCCTTTCACCATTTCCAGCTCAATAGGGGCATATTTGGTGGGAAGGGGTCACGACATGGTCGGAGTTGTTTGGAGTTTCTTCTTCAAAGCCTCGCTAGGAAAATTTGGGGATGAATTTATTTAAGGGGGGAAGATTTTAAAACCCTATACCTTCTTTTCAGCTATGTTTTTATATTCTGGTCATTTTAGGAAAAAATACGAAAATCTATAAATTTTCTAAGTACAGGTTGTGTACTTTGATGCTGCTCGAGGCCGTGTGTTGGTCGTGTCATGGCCACACACACGGCCATGTAGGTGTGACATGGAGGCTGCTTAAAGAGAAGTATGGAAAATCCTAGTACACGCTTTGTACTCCAAATTTACATGCTGTATAATTTCTTTCTTTTCATTAAATGCACCGGGGTCACGTCTATTCGCCAGAAACACCTCTTTTTAGGTCTCGTTCGGCCGAGAGATCCCGAACAGCCATGGATCTTCAACAAACCCCTGAGTGATCGACCGTCCTCCAAATCGAACTTCGTAAATTGTGTTGGAATCACATTAGTGAGTTATCTCTTCTCTTGGAACCTTGTTTTCCAATTCCATCTCTTTTCCAAGTTATCATGGGTTGAATGTTTTGTGCCTTTTCATAGATCTATGACTTTATAAGGAGATTCAAGCCTCATGGCTCAAGTATATCAATCTTCGAACGTCTAGGTAGGTGGTTTGTGCCTTTTCGTTAGAATTAATTTAGTTTTATGTGCAATTTCCACCAATAACCATGAAAGGGGTATTGTGTGTTTACTGTTTTCCTCCTGTTGTTTTCCTTCCTTTTATGTATGCTTGTGTTGAGGTAATTTGGCTATATATAAGGATAATTTCTATTCTTGGATGTATTTCCCATGCCTTGTTCTATTTATGACCTTTTGGTCTTGCTCAACCTATTGTCCGTTGTACCTGTTTTCCATACCTTGTGACTGCAGGATGGACTGTTGTTCCCGGACATTGTATGTTATGTTGTAGACTAGTTAGCCAAGTAGATCTGTAGGTTTACTTTGGCCTTATAGCATGATTATGCTCTGACTGGCACGGGGCTGAGAGAACTTGGTGTTATATACTATAAAGGGATAGACTGAGTGAGCTTTCTCAAAGAGTCTTAGACTTTATAGACTATAGGGGATAGATCGAGTGAGCTTCCCAGAGAGTCTTGGATATTATAGACTATAGGAGAGTAGACCAAGTGAGCTTCCTCAGAGAGTCTTGAGCCTTATAGACTATAAGGGGATATACCGAGTGAGCTTCCTTAGAGAGTCTTTGTTTGTTTTAATTTCCTTAAACCACTCTAGTCTATAGGAGGAATTTACCGAGTGAGCTTCCTCGGAGAGTCTATGATAGACCTAAGGCTATAGGAGGAATTGATTGAGTGAGATTCTTCATAGAGTCTCTAGAACTTGGGGCTATAAGAGGAATTGACCACGTGATCATCCTTAGAGAGTCTCTGACTACCCTAGACTATAAGGGGAATTTCCTAAGTTTTCTTCCTCAGAGTGTCTTATATTTTTGTATGACCAAACCAGAGGGGTTAGGCTAAGTGTACTTCCCATAGGGTTGTTGGTGAATCTTGGATAGGACCAAAGGGGATGGCTGTGAGCACTTCCTAGGGGGATTCTTGTTTGTGGTTAGATATTTGCTTCACTAATGATTGTTGACTGTGGATTGTTTACTGATGTTTATCATCTGGTTTAATGTTACTTTTTATTGTTTACTATACTATTACCTACCATTTGCTCACTGACTGTTAGGCAGAGATCTTTGGGTGGTTTCCTACAGGGATTTAGTCTCACACCCTATTTGGGTCATGCTTTTGGGCCCAAACAGATTATATTTTTGCAGGTATAGACAAGTTCAAGCACCCTTCTACTTTAGGTACGTGATTGCATTGGAGCTGAAGAGCATGGGACCAAGCTCAGGATTGCGATGTTGAAGATTTTCTTTTCTATTTTTCTTTTGTACTTTGGTTTAGTATTGTATTCACTATTTTGACTTCTTTGGTTTTTTTCCTAGACATATGTATCATGCATCATTTTATATATGTGTGTGTGTCCTCCAGTTGTTAACCGTTTTAGTCTTCCACTATGTACTATTGTTTGATATTTACTACTTCCACTATTGCATGTGTTGCTTACTTTCATTGTGTACTCTGCCAATGAGGGCATGGTTTCCCCACTATCACACCCATGTCCCTCGCTGCTAGTTGGCAGCTTCTGGAGTTCGGGAAAATGCGCTTGAGGCCATGTGACCAACTGGGTACGGGGCGCCTCTGGGTGGCTTCTAGAATGGAAACGTTACATCATATAACATTTCATGTCTACTAAGGTACTTTGCATGTACCTCACATGGCTCATTCATGTCCCATTGAGAGTGCATGTGATGTGGCTCGCATGCATCGTGTGTGAGGCCACAGAGTTCCTTAGGTATGTACTCCTTGGTATATCCTAACCTATTTGGGTAGGGGGAAAATTGAATGTGTCTTTTCCAGAAGTCCATTTGAAATTATACTTCCTCATAAACACTGTTTTTAGAATTAGCGAGACACACAGTGTGTATTCTTCCAAACTATATGTCATGTAGTCATTAATTTTCCAAAAAATATTACATCCCAATGTAACTTTTTTTCAATTATTTAATCATTTATTCTACCACAAATCCCACCCAAAACTCCTAAAAATTTATTTAATCATCATCAATGGCTATCCATTTGTCATATTTTGGTCGTTATTTGTTGGATAATCAAATTGTCTCTACTTACCCTCATAAATTAATCATCACACACACCATGAATTAGGATACAAAAGTCTCTTAGTCCTTCCATAAATTTTTTTCATCAACATGATACCTTTATCACCCTATAACCCTTAATTCCAAAAATGAAACAATGATGCATGGAACTAATGATTGACTTTATAGAGAATTGGGTTCTCGGTTTTGGTTGATCCACAGATCAAACAAATACTAATGATAAATGCATATAGAATATAAGGAGAAATATATTAAAACAAAAAGGTGAGAATGAAAATTGTTCGTGTTCAGTTGTCCTTCACTAATCTATGAAAAAAAAATGAGAATGTTCAATATTTAAATCGAAAATAAACAAAATCATGAATATGGCCTTGAAATTATCGATTCAGGATTAGTTTTTTCATGAATATTTTTTAATCACATAAATTTAAATAAAAGGGATAAATATCATAAATCAAACACCATACTTTGTGAATATATCAATCAATGATGGAGAATAATGATCACATCATTTACGTCAATGATGTGATTGAATTACACTACATTCGTTATCATTCTTCAATCCCACATTCACCACTGATGATCTCTCTCCATGGCTCTCCCTCTCTCAATTATCGAGGGTTTTGTAGAAAATTATAGATAATTAATTTTTAGGAGAGTAAATAAGGAACCCCCTCCCCCCAGGTTAAGAAAATTAAAACAACTAAATTAATAATTTAATTTATTCATTTTAATTTTCCCAGATCTGCGCATCACCCTGAAACCCAATGCGAACAAGACTTATATCACACATATGGTTAAACCCACATTATAGACTCAATGGTGGACTTGGTTTCCCTATTTGAGACCATGATCATGAGATATGGCACAATTGTCACAAGATTATAATAAATATTTAAATAAATTAAAACATTTCATGATGTGGTTCACATGGCCCTTGATAATTATGTCATCACCAAAAAAATCAGGTGCATTCATAAAAATTTTCAAAGGGTTCAAAATTGGAAAAAAAAGTTTGTTACATTATCTCTGTCTTTGGAGATTTTACCTCTAAATTCAAAACTCACTCAAAAAGGTGATGGTATTAAGATCGCATATGGTTCTCAATCTCTCATGAGATCTCTTAGATATTCTCATGCTACCATAGGACATGAACTAGGGGGATAGCTAACCCTAAAAGGATATTCTCACATTAATCCTCAATATCCATTGGGTACTCCATAAAGTTTCTTGTTAATTCAACATTTAGTTCTACATAATCAATAATATGCACCAAATTGTGAATATATCTCCTCAGCTATGAAATTTGGAAGACATCATAGACTCGGTCTTATTTTAGGGGTAAATCCTTGGGTAGGAAACCTTTAAAACCTTGTGTGGAATCTATAATGGGCTTATTTAACTTATAGATATATTACTTACTCATCCAAATCTCCGTAATTCACTCCAAGGTAAGACCTTCAGAAACACATGATCACCTTCCTCAAACTCTAAGATCCTTCATTGAATGTCTGCATTGGACATTTGATGGCTCTGTTCCATCCTTATCCATTCCTGAATTACATGAACCTTTTTAATCATCACATGTACTAACTCTAACCCCATGAGTGTTTTCTCCCCCAAATCAGACTAAAACAAAGGTTACTTATAGGTACTTCCATATAGGTCCTCAATTGGATCTATTACAATAGTGGAGTGATAGATGTTATTATATGAAAACTACACAAGTAGAAAATTATCCTCTCAGATATCAAAAAAATCTAAAACAAAATCCCTCAGTATATACTCTAGAACTGAAATGGTTTTCTCAGATTGGTTATCATTCTATGGGTGAAAATTCTTACACATCCTTAATTTAGTCGTGAAATAATTCTATAAACCTGTCCAAAACTGAGAAATAAATCAAGATTCATGGCCAAAGAAAATCATTGAGGGTACTCCACATTGTTGGATGATCTCCTACATGTGAAAGAATCCTAGAGTTGTTACCAAACTTTTCTCCATGATTGTAATAAAGTGAGTAAAATTAGTGAAATAATTAATAATCACCCAGATAATGACGTGAAATATCAATTTTCATGAAAAAATACATAGATATGTTATCTCGTTTCAACTCTAGAACCTCAAGGGGTTACATCAAACCTTACAAAACATGATTCTCTGCATTTACCTGCTAATAGGTAAGGCATTTGGATTCAAAATCCATAACACTTATCTTTATCACTGACCATCAAAATTGTCATCTAAGATCTTAGTATAGCTTTATCACTTTGGGATGTTTTTCTAAGGTAGATATATGGAAATATCTTAGTGCCTCCTAAATTTTAACTAGAACCACATTACACCTTCATAGGAGAATGACATACTCCCTACATCTAAATATCCCTTTAGTATAATGTATTATGGATATATGATGATATAATACCTAACAATAAGCATCACAACACTGTTCTTTCCTCACATTCTAGAGAAGCATCATTCGAAGGTACACTACTCCGTCTCCGAACACTAAGGATAATTGAAATAAGGCCAACTACATTGATTAATTTTAGAGAAATTGGGAATTATAATTTTTGTTAAGATAATATTCCACTACATTCCTAATTATAAGAGTATAGACTATCTCAAATTCATAATACTACAAGAATTCATTCCATCACCTCTATCTCAGGAAAATATCTCAATGGGTTATGATGCATTTGAGACTCTTATGGTCAGAATAAACAATAAATTTCCCCCTAAGAATTTAGTGTCACCAAGCCTTTAGGATGAATACCACAACTGCCAGTTCCAAGTCATGGGTTGCATAGTTCGGTTCATGGGATCTCAACTGACTATACCTGTAGGCTATCATTTCTTTCCTCTATATCAACACGCACCTGAGACCGAATTTGGAGGCATCATAGAACACTATATGATCAAACCTATCTACCATAATCCATAAAAATGGATCACTTATTAACATCTTACGTGACTAATAGATGGAGTTATGGAACTTCTATGACTATATTAATAGTTTCCCCATTTAGGTCAAGATATTAAAAGGTTTTTCAATACAAAATATCTCTAGAATTAATCTCCAGTGATAACCAGTTCATAAAAGGAATCTATGCACCTTTTTCATGCTCTTGAGTGGATCCCAAGAAATAACTACGTCAATCTTCACTGGTCCCATAGCTATAAACTCCTTTGTGATGGTGTGTCCCATAATGTGGACCTCTATAATTCATAACTAACACTTTGATAGTTTTCTATATAGATGATTTTTTCAAAGTACATCCAAGACCATCCTTGGATTCTCTACATTATCCTCCTATGATATTGAGTAAATTAGAATGACATCGATAAAAAATACCACAAACTGATCTAGGAAAGACTAAAATATCTGATTCAGGAGTCCCATAAACATCATTGGGGAATTATTCATGAAAAAGGGAATCATCAGGTACTCATAATGACTATAGATACATTGGAATTCCATCTTAGGTGTATCTACCTCACCTACCCTTAGTTTTTGATATCCTAACCTAAGGTCAATATTTCAGTACCACATATCCCCTTTCAGATGATCAAATATTTCATCAATCCTTGGTAATAGATATTTATTATTAATGGCCACTCTATTTAGAAATCAATAATATACACAGAACCTCAAGATCTCATCCAATTTATTGGCTAATATTTATTAGAGGGATACACTGGGTCTAATAAATCCTTTTCTCTAAATGTTCTATGATTGCACCCATAGCTCTCAAAGCTCAATAGGGGCCATCTGATATGATACTGAATGTATCATAGCTTTCCCAGGGTGAAGGTAAATATAGAAGATAACCTACCAGTGAGGAGGTAAACCAAGTATGTCTATGGGAAAGATGTTCGAGTACTCATCTATAATAGTGGGAAAGAAAGCAATCATAGAGTATTATATTCCAACAGTCTGTCTAGACATAAGATCAGAGATCAGTTGCAACTCCATACACATGATCCCAACCTACTTTACCTTGAATTATTTCTCACTAATGAATAAAAATATCAACCCATCTACCTTGTTCCACCATATCCTTACACATAAACAATCAATTTGTGCATGGAATATAGGAAAACAGTCTATAAAAATAATAAAATCATAAGTTCTCATTGAATCTATGAAAATTACCCATGATAAACTTTATCCACCAAGTACCAAGTTACACTACCTTCAGAAGAGTGTGATCGCATATGCCCCTCCAGTAAGAGTATCCATCTATATGGTTTGGTTTATAGGCTCATCCAGTATCTGCATTTTTCAACCAAGGGATAAATTCAAAAAAAATGGATCATGCTTATGTCTATAAAAAATAAATATAAGGTTGAAAATACATGTATTGTACCTCATATCATTCCATGATAATTGGGTTCATAAGCCTCCACTACTTTACACTACTTATGTCCCTAACTTCCAGATTCCTAAGCCTAAAAGGGACTACCTAGAGGTAATGGTGGTGGTACTAGATTATAACATTAACTAGTTCCTAAAATTCTCTTATCACCTCTACCATGACCGCCAACCTAAGGTTCCTCCTACTTGCACCAATTCCTTTGCCTTATAAGCCTATCCACAGTCTTCCTATCTACTAACACAAAGTGGTTCAGACAATATTGGCTGATGTAACCTCAGCTAACATAATAATATCATTACTTATCCCTTGGTTGACTATAATCACTTTATAAACTATGGGTTTTGGTCCCTCTAGTATGAGACTGGATTTTTTGATTCCTCGAGTGTTGCAATCTCGATGTCCAACATAATCCACCTGTAGGTAAATTATCTTCTCCCATGTGACAACCATCAATGATATCCAATTGATACTTCTCCTGCAAAATTATATCCATAATCAAGGCACACTTCAGCACCCTGGTATAGGTAATTATGTGAACAGTAATAACTTTGTATTGAATATATTAGTATAGACCTTGCTCATACATCTTATTCCAATAATATAATTCATGTAAAATTTCCTAAGAGTATCATGTGAGGATAGTAAACATTGATGTGTACTCATCCACTAACATGTTTCCCTACATAATAAGGATAATCTTCTAGATATGAACTAATATGAGAGTCATTAGTACATACTCCACCTAGAATATATGTTTGATCTTAGTCTCGGGAAGGTTCAACTCATCATGGGTTGGCATCATGGAGTTCTAACATCACCATAATGATTCATGAATTAGATTCATCATGAACACTACCATCTACTCTGTAGGGATCTAGATGAGATGAAAATATCATACCATGGACACTAACCAATCCTCTACCACATATGATTCTGGATCACCTCAAAACCTAGGTCATCACTAATACTAAAATTCACAAAGCACGCTCAACCTTCGTGTGTTATCTTCCTAAGTTATTAGTATGATCTATTTTATATAATGTGTTTACACACTCTCCTATACTGTTGGTGGAAATTATATATCCTACTCAATTGGTGGAAGTGTCTCTCGCTATTCACCTAGAGGGAACACATCCCTAAGGGGCCCCTAAATTAAGGTGTCATCGCTAAGTTGATTATCATTTTGATCCTATCATGGGATCCTTGTTGGATAGATACATGTAGTAATCTTAAAATAGTCAAGATATACCATGGTCAAGAGATCATATCTAGGGATCTGACACAAGAAGGACATGAAAACCACAACCCATTCCTATATAATTCATGTACTTTTATTTTCTGATTATCCATGTCTCAATGTACCGAGTCAACAAGCGGGATATTAGAATCCTAGTGAATGTTAATGTCATTTTTCACACCATTACCAGGGTCCCTTTCCGAAGATACAAACATGAAACATTTAAAACATAATTTACCTAAATCCCAAATCAATCCCCACATAACTACTATATCCAATCATCATCCCAAGTTTATACCCCTATGACAAAACTATGTCAGATCCCAACCTAGTATGGCCCACCCAGGATGGTGGCATGTTGGAATAACACCCAAATCCTACCTTCAGTGGGATAGGGGCTAGTTACTAAATCTGATTAAAAAAACACACATATGGGAATTCTTATCTTAATTCATCGGTACACACACATAGAGACACATCTTCATATATAATAAAGTAATGAAGAAAACAAACAACTAGATTAACAAATGCATGAACAACCTCTAAAACCCCCCAAAGAGTATTTCAACACACATGAAAAGAAAATAGTGAAAAATATAGTCCCAATAAACAATAATAAGTTATAACATGACAAGAATAAGGAAAACAATCTTAGTATGCAATCACCAACCTATCCACCTGTCACAAAACAACAATAGCTAAGTGTCACCAAGCACCACCCACACCAAGTCCTACTATATATTTTTCATATATAATATCATATATATAAGACATGACACATGTGGGAAGATACCATGCATGGGTGAGTATATATAAACATAATAGAAAACCCTGAAACCACCAAGAAGTAGTGCATCAATAACAAAGTCAACTTGAAACTATAACTAAGAAGGTAAAGGAAATGAGAAAACCTAGATATACTCATTGAAGGACACATGTCCACATGAATTGTCTCAAGTTCATATCCATCTAAATAACTCAACATACACAAATTTGATCTATAATTCTCTAAAAACACATGATCATTCCCTCAGATGATTCTAGAGGATCCCTTCCCCATGTCTATGGGAGAAATAGAAACTCAAGTGGATGATACCTATCTCATCCAAGATATATGGATAAGAAAAATATCAAATCTAAAAATAGAGGATCCTTGTTCTATATATGTGGGTAAAATACCTAACTCTATCTAATTTAATGAGAAGAGGATCTTAGACCCATGTTCACATGGGTAAAATACCACTCCCTAGGAGGATCCCAGTCCCAACAAGTGATATTCCAACTCCACCATACAATAATGAAAGGTAAAATCTAATTATTTCCTATGTATCATATGTAAATAGGATTTACACATCATATATTATGGGTACATGACATGTAACCCCACATTGGCCACTTTTCCATGTTTTTTATCCCAAATGGTTTGTCTATTCCTAACTAGATGGAGTGTATAAGGGCCACGTAGTGTGTCAGGTCTATTGGGTTACTCGGTATATACCACATCCTTCCTAATCCATGTCCCAATAAGGGTATATGGGGCATTTCCTGGCACACACAGTGGGTGGGGCCACACTTGTCCTCGGGCATGTTCTCCTCAATATATCTCAACCTGGCTGGGTAGGGGACACACGATGTGTGAATCATTCACATGGACAAGTGATATTTAACTCTCTCGGAAACCCTAGCTTCCATATTATTGAGACATGATATAATGACTCTAGTTTTTTAGTATAATCCTTGGAATATTTCTATGTATATATATATATTTTTCCTCAGAGTTGGTGAGGTGTTCGTGTGTCTCGAGGTCTCAAAATTAATATATTAAAAAAAATTAATATATATTAATGAATGTGCATGCATAGTTTCTATATAAATGATTTTTCCATTTATTGGGACTATAGATGGAAAATATGAGGTCATGGATGATTCTAGAACATGAGATTTATACTAGGTGTGACCTAAAGTTATCTGACACTGGACATTTGGATCAGGAAATAGTTGGTAAGTGTATTTATTTAAAAACATGGTTCATTTAAATTTATTTATTTAATAATCCAAAACCAAAAATACTCTATAAATAGATAGTCATGATACTTTTATAGGCTTAGCTTCATAACCATGGAAGAACTAGAGGAGGTGAGAGAGCTCCTCATTGTTATTGGCGAATTGAGGAATGATTACAACATCGATAGAGGTTAAATGTGAGATGAATGGAAAACACAACATATCTTCTTCCCCATTGATAAAGGCTATTTTATTCACTAAATATTTATCACTAATTGAGGCAGGTCTAATTATTTGTGGTTTACACCCTTTTATTAATAGATAAAATTAGATTTGATTATCTTCTTTTATTTTTGCAGTGATGGTCATTCTTCTCATGATCCTGAATACGAATTATGTTGTAAACCCAGTTTATATTTGTTATGAAATTATTTCACCCTTTTATTCAACACTTTAGAATCATTTTTCAAGATAATATTAGCCAATTATTCTCATAACATTCATTTAGGTTCATTTATCCCCAAATTTCTTCATATTCATCATTAATGGCCCACAGGGTTATGGTTCGACATTGATGATGTAGTTTTGAGTGTGATTGAACCCTCAAATTTATGGGGGCCTTATGAAATATTATATAATTGAGGATTTTTATATTGATCGTGATGGATTCATGGTTATGGGAGATGGATATGGTTTTTGTAACCCCAGGAAGCAGCAGACGGATGAAAAATTCCCTCACAGGTGATAGATTTTTTATATCTGTCCACTGGAGGCCATAAATTGATGTTTAGTGATATCCCCTTTGATTTTGATTGGTAAAATAATATATTTTTAGTGAAAATAGATGATCAAGAAACCATTTAAATTACAGGATTCACTTCCTATGAAGAATCCAACTATAAACCATGTATCCCAGAGGAAGAAACATTGTATAGTCACCTAGCTGTAGTGGATAAAGGTTTTCATCTATGTTAAGGATCACACACCATGTGGATAGGCTCACACATTGTGTGACCATACCTGGGTGGCTAATCCTTGTGACAGTTTTACATTCCCAGAATCCCATATGGTCATATATGTTGTGTACCCTGGGGGATATATCATGTGTGTGTATATTTCCAGTTGAGTCATGTTCCAAGTTTACACACCAAGGACCCTAGGTATGCATATTTATCATATGTATATGTGGACACTCCATGTATTATGACATGATTTTCCAAGCTGTGACTAGGGTAGAATACAACTAGGTAGAAAGGGGAGGTCACACACCACATGACCCCCCCCCCTCCCGTACACACTGTGTACGTCTCCAATGAACATATACCATCCTTATATCCTTACTTAGGACATAGATTTTGGCCCTTGGGTATCCAATCCAAAGTGTTTTCCTATATAGCACATGATGGTAGCCTTAGTAGTGGCATTTGAGATGTTATATAAGGTTTTATGAGTGTGACGGTTCATTAGAAGACACTTGAGTGATGACAGTGATTGGGAAGGATCATAATAAAGGTTTTGGGGGTTGGAAAACCCTTGATATAGTTGGGAATAGGTCCTTCATACTCTTAAATCAGGTTTATTATCACCCCCCCCCCGACACATGATGCATAGTACTCTATCTACCGAGTTTCATCCACCTGATTCACTATGGCATGGGTCATCTATCTAAAGACTTTCACCCCCAGTGTACTATGGCATGAGTCCCCAATATAATGAGTTGTACCCCCCCCCCCCCCACTCCACTACACACACACAAACCAATGTGTGGGTCCTCTACTACAGATTGTCCCCCCTCATTAGTGCAGTATAACAGTGAGGTTTGTGTCCTCCACATAGATTCCTGTGAGGTTTCATGTGATGTTTGTAATTATAGATGGACTATTGATATATAGGTAGACTCATCATCCATATCTAGGATATGGAGATGGATATCCCATTTATCTCTTTATTGGATTTATTTATGAGCATATGTGTGTTTTAGGTTGAGATGAATTCTATTTTATCATTATATTTATCCCTTTGTTAATTTCATGGAATCCTATTAGGTATATATATACTCACCCCTACAAGGGCTTCACCCACATATATCATGTCTTATGCATATGAAAAGTAGATTTGGTGGTGACATCGATAGAGTATAGTGGTAATTGGGTGCATTGATCATATTTAGAGGTTAGACTAGGATATTAAGAGTTGGTATCTATCAATTTCCCCCTTTTAAATTGATTTTAGGTTGGGAAATTATTTCTAGTTGGCCATGTATTTTTACACATTATATTTTTATGTTATATCAGTGTGCCTTTATATATTCCCTAGAGGTTATTACATTCATGGTTATGATCTAGATGTTTTAGTATTTTATTATTCATCTACACTTTTTCATGTAAATAGGGGTGTTCATGAATACAGGTACTTATGGAAAAGGAATCCCATTAAAGTTTATTCCATCCTGGAACATGTTGTTATCCCTTATCCTATTAGATTAATGTTTGGGGTGTCGCACTTGGCTTATCACAAACTACGAAAGCCCCTATAGGATGGGTTGTGATAGAGTGGTAACAGAGGATTTCAAACTCATGTTTGTATTTAGATTTGGACCAATGGTGACAATTGGTTGGGAACATAGGAAAATAGTGTCAGAGTGTATTGAGTGTTGATTTTAGGCCATGGAACCTAGTGTCGGTATGAAGGTCGATGTATCCATTCACCAGGACTCTAAATAACTACTTGTTGACTCGTCATACTAAAACAACAGTTTCAGGGAACAAATTGTACATTCATCCTATAGAATTTAGTCCTTTAACCACCCTTCTTGAGATACCTCCCCAAATATACTCATCAAACTATGGTACATCATGATAAATTTCAGGATGCCTCGGTGAAGATATTCAGTCAAGATATTGATACGGGGTCATGATAATGATCAGTTGAGTGATGAGGTCTCATTTCAAGGACCTTTTCATGTTATTTTTCCTCCAATCGAGTAGGGATTAGTACTAATGCCTATCAAATAGAAGATAGTACCAGTAGGTCAGGATGGTGATACATGAAGACTTATCATGCAAGAAGAGTTCTAGTGTTATATACCGTTGAGGATCCATAGTGATTCATACCCTAAGGTAGTCGAGTATTGGTTTGACAGAGTGGTGTGATTTTTCAGGCATACTCAGATCCCAATAGATCCAAATTTTCTACCTGTGGATAGCCTTATTCTAGGAGCAATAGGGTGTTGGTGGAGTTTTATTACTCAAACATGTGATGAGGCAATTATATCCTGTTAAAACTTACAACATCTATTTTTTAACATTTATTACTTATTGATCATGTTCTATGTGCATATTTAGGAGCTTCTCAAGATATATTAATGTCATATGATAGGTACTGAGTACGCACCAAGGTTCACCGTCCTCACGTATTACTCTCTCTACATTGTGTGAGACGGTTTCTTTTGGGAATGAAAGTTTGAGTAGGGACATAATAGATACATCTATTCTTGTATAATATCTTTATGAATTATTTATTCTTTTGGGTTGATGGAGTAGGATATAATTATAAATAGATTCCTGTTAGAGGGATTCTCGGTGGATGGAGTTGGAAGTAGGCATCATGGGGTTGATTCCTCTACGGAAAATAGCCGATATTATTCATCTGGATCCCACTATAGGATACCTCCCTATACAAGGACTCAAACAAGTGTTTATGATGATCGGGGATCAAATAGGGTATCTGGTTTGTCCAAAATGGGTGATGTTATAATTTTAATGAGCAATACCACACGACTCATGATTTTCTGATCTGATGTACTAAGGTGTAAAGGTAGGTAGTGGATGTGCCATCACAATTGAAGTGGTATCACGATCAGCGATCTCCCTATCATGGTTAGGTTAGAACCTAGAGATTTAGTACTACAAAAGGGGTATATGTAGATCTTTAGGGGGGTTCTTCTAGTAGAAGATGACACTAAAAGCTACTCCCACTACCACCACCAGGAGGACCATAGAAGGCTTAGGGAGATTTTGGTCAAGGATGTAGGTAGTTGTAGACTATGGAGGTCTATGACTAGGAAACTCATTAGATAATTCAAGGTATTATCTGCATATTTTCAAATATTTCTCTAAAACATGTATACATAAGAATGAGTCATTCCATTGTCTATTTATCCCTTATGTGGGAGATGGATCTTCTAGTTAAGACATTAGCCTATAATCTATGACTAAAGGTTCCTATAGGGAGGCATTATTCTATATCACATATACTCTAGTAGTGAAAGTTATCATTTTATGGATGTAGTTTCTTTGGGAACTATGGGTCATCATGATGAAACATTATGATGTCATCTTGGGTGTGGACTAGTTTTCTAAAATTCATAACCAGATTGACTATCATTATAAGAGATTTAAATTCCTCCAGATATATGGAACAAGGTTCTCCTTTATGGGAGAGAGAGATCTCATGGCTTAATGTGTAATTATTATGAGAAGTAATATGAAACCTATCCCCCATTAGTTTTTGAGTTTTCCCCTCAACATAGTGGGATATTTAGGGATCTAGATTCCATTAGTGGTGGAATACTTTATAAATGTATTCCCAAAAGATGTTCTAATATGACCTCTAATATAGAAGATGGATTTGTGCATTGACTTACACCATGGTAACACACTGATATCTTATGTGGAATATCATATGGACCTTATAGAGATTTGGGAGGTGAGGGTGTATTTGGAGGACATTTAGGATAAACTTTTTATCAGACCCAGTGTGTCCCCCAGGGAAGGTCCAGTACTATACATAAAAAAAGTAGATAGGAGTTTCAATCTTTGTGTTGATTATCATCACTTTAATAGGGTAAATTTAAATAACAATTACCCATTTCTGAGTATTGATTCCCTATTCAACAAGTTCATATGTGAGATTTGTTTCTCAAAGATCAATATCTGGCCCAGAAACCACCAATTTAAGGTTCGCATGGATGATATTACAAAGATAGAATTTTGATGCTTCTATATATAATATGAGTTCCTGATGATTCCTTTTGGGGTTATGAATGACCCTACTTTGTTCATGAATATTATGCACCAGATATTCTATCCCTACTTGTACTGGTTTTCGGTTATCCTCATTTATGAAATTCTCATTTACTCTTTGTCATAATAGGAGCATGAAGATTATTTGAGGATCCTAGACTAACTCTGGGAGCACCATATTTATGTTAATCTCTCGAAGTACCAATTTTGGATCTATGAGTTTTACATTTTAGTTCATTTCATCTCTGGTCATGGTTTAGTTATAGACCAAGAAAATATTGATGTAGTAATTTCAGGGGATCCACCTAAGAACATGATGTAGGGGCGGAGTTTCTTTAGTTTTTTGAGGTACTATAGAAGGTTTGTGTTAGTATTATCTAATATTTTAACCCTTTTAACCACCCTAGAATGAAAAGGGAATATATTTACCTTGAATGAATAGTGTGACATATCCTTTTAGGTTTGAGGATGAGGTTGACTAGTGATCTAATGTTGAGACTACTGAAAGAAGTCATGTAGTATATACTATTTTGTGATGCCTATAGAACTAAGCGAGGTTTCATGTTGATGTAGAGGTAGACAGTGATTTCTTATGCTTTTAGGCAATTGATACCCCGTGATTATAACTATACAAATCATGACCTATAGTTAGCATCGGTAGTATTCTCTCTGAATATGTGGACGCACTAGCTTCTAGGAAAGTGTTTTTTTGTTTAATCTAACCATCATAGTCTCAGGTATTTATTTACTCAAAGATATCATAACCTAAGACAAAGGTTTAGGTTGGAGTTCCTACAGGACTATGAATTCAAGATAGTCTATACTCTTGGGAAGAGAATTGTGGTGGTTCATTCCCTTTGTAGGAATTCTCATTCTCGCTCGGTAGAGGAGGCATTTCGGTATTTGGATTCATTGAAGATGACCCTAATGGAAGAGAGGGTTCACTTTTTCTATAGTAAATGTTGGTGACTCTACCTATTCTTCCACATGTGAGGGAGGCTTAGTTGGGAAACATCAGCTATGTAGTTCTACATTATTGGATATTCACAAGAGATGCACTAGATATATTTTCTAAAGTAGTGGGACAAATACTCCTTTTATAGGGAAAGAAGGTTTTTTCCAGTCATGTTGTGGGATGAGGTGATGAGGGGGTTTTACACTTCCCCCATGGTTGTACATGCCTATGTGGAAAATATGTAAATGTATCTTTAGTGATCATTTTGGTGGGATGGAATGAGGTAGAGAGTCATAGAGTTTTTCTCATGGTGTTTCACATGTCAGTAGGTAAAGGATGAGAATTAGGTTTTATGAAGTTTGATGTAAACATTTGATATCCCAGAGTGGAATTGGGATGGAATATCTGTGGACATTATGATGGGGATACCATAGAGAGTGAGAGGAAATGATGCTCTCTGGGTGATTGTTGATCAACTTGCCAAGTTGGAACACTTTCTTTCCATCAATGAGAAGAGTTCGGTTGAGAGTTTGAGGTTTTTGTATATATGGTAGATTATATGACATTATGGGTTACCCATGATAATTTTATACAACCAAGATATTTGGTTCGCATCATGGTTGTGGAGAGATACTTTGGAGGCTACTGGGACCCAGTTATGGGTGACCATGAAATTTTACCCCCATATGAATGTAACGACTGAGTAAACTCTCCAGGTGTTGGAGGATATTAAAAAATACTATGTTTTTCACTTCCTTCAAAGCTGGGAGGATATATTTCCATTGGTAGAGCTTTTTATGATAACATCTACAATTCAACTATTGATATGGAACCTTTTGAGGCCCTATATGGGAGACCGTATAGGTAACCCTTATGTTGTTATGAGATAGGAGAGACATATATTGTTGTTCCAGGGATGGGGTAGGAAGTGAAGGATATAGTACCAGTGTTCTAGAAGTGTACGAGGATACCCCAGGGGTGATATAAATCTTACACAAATTAACATTATTGGCCTTTGGAGTTTAATTGGGCTAGCCATGTTTTTCTAAGGGTCACCATATGATGAGGTTTGTAGAGATTTGGTCGGGGAAGAAATTAATCCCCAAGGATTTTCGATCCACTCAAGATCATATGGATGTTTGGATATGTTACTTACTACTTGTCCTTACCCTGACAGTTGGACCGATTACATGACTTCTTCCATGTGTTGCAGCTGAGGAGATATGTGAAATATTGTACATCAAGGATAGAGAAACCTTCATAGGGTACCATGTAGTGATCGAGGATCAATAAGAGAGGATCCTAAATGTATATACCATCCCTTAAATTACTGTGATTTGGTGTCATAGGGACATGGAAAAGAGATCTTGGGAGTGTGAGAGTCAGATGCGAACTTAGTACCCCCACCTGTTTGTATAGCTTGTTCTTTTTGAGGTAAAAAAAACATGAAGTAGGGGAGAATTTAATGACACTTTTTTTATTGAAATAGTCTTTTGAATATTTCTATGTATATGTATGGATATTTCCTTATGGTTAGTGTAGTGTTTGGGTATCTCAGGACCCTAGAATTAATATATTAAAAATATTGATATATATTAAATCATTTTCATGCATCATTTTGATATAAATGGTCTTCCTATTTTTTTGACCATGTATGATAAATATAAGTCCACTATTGATTCTGGAATACAGGGTTTACCATAGGTGTGATCTAATGTTTGTTGGCATTGGAAGTTCAACTGAGGCAATGGTTGGAGGGTGCATTATGTGAATTAATTAATTAATTTTAATTTATTTACTTAATAAACCTAAACCTAAAATCCTCTATAAATACATCATTATGATGTTTTTTAGGGTTATGTGAATAACCCTGGTAGAATTATATGAAGTGATATAGATCCTCATTATCATTGGTGGATCAAGGATCGACAACGACATAGATCAAGTTAAACCATGAGATGAATGGCGAACACATCAGATATTCTTATACATAGCTATTAGGCATGTTCTTTACGAGATATTGATCCCTAATAGTTTAGGGGGTCATTATTTTTGGTTTTATCCCCTATATTACTAAATAATCATGGCTTTGATTATATGTTTTTGTTTTTTCAGTGATTTCAATTCTTCCCATGATCCCAAATATAAATTGTGTTGTAAACCTAGATTATATTTATTACTCCATGATTCCACACATTATAATCTTTTTTGGGGTCGCATCAGCCAATGGTACTCATAATATTCATTTATGTGAATTTCTCCCTACTATTATTTTCATTGTTTGTCGTTTGACCCTGGGGTTGTATTTTGGCATTTATAGGGAGTTTTCTAGCACAATTGAACCCTAGGATTCATGGTTTTTACACAATATATAGGATTATTGAGTATTTATGGATGGAGCCTAGTGAATTCATGGTTATGGGTGATAGATATGGGCTTTGGAACCCTGTGTAGTGGAGGATGCATGAAAAATCCCCGCATGGGTGATCAGATTTCTGATTTCTAGCCACCAAAGGCTAGAGATTGATATCTGGAAATTAACCCTTTCATTTTGGGTGATTAAGGGTTAGATTTTCCATGGTAATATAGGATTAGGATATTTCTGAGAGACTAGTCTTCACTACCTATGAAAAACTTAACTACATGTTGTGTATCCTGAAGGAACACATATCATATATTCTCCTAGATACAGAATCTAGGTTTTTTTAGCTGATTTAAGGATCACACTCTCTTTGGTTATGCCAGTATGCCATGTGACCCTAATCAAGAGTCCATGTACTAGCTACACACACATATAACCCTATGTGGTCATTCACACCATGTACCATGTGGGACACGTTGTGTATATATACATGGATAGTCGAGCCATGTGCTAGGTGCACACACCCAGGAACCTTGGTAGGCATAAAATTCGTGTTGCCATGTGGACATTACTTGTATTGTGACATGGATTTTCAAGCTGTGTCTAGGAGAGAACACACCTATGAGAAGAGTTTAGGTCACGTACCATGTTACCCATTACACACGTTGTGTAATTATCCCAAGAACATCAAACTTCGATGTCTCTTTATTTAAGAATATTATTTTTTCTTACGAGTAGCCTATCCTATGTGTTTTTCTATGCAAGATGTGATTGTATCCTTATAAGTGGCTAACATGATATGATTCTATGTGTTATAAGTACGAATCTTCTTCAGAAGATACTTGAGTGCTGATAGTGATCATGCTAGATCATCAGAGAGATGATGGGGTTGGAAATTCCTCTGTCATAACTAGGGAAGAGTCACCAATAATCTTAAATCAGGTGGAGTGGTACCCCCTAACACATAAGGGCATGATTCTTCTATGTAATGAGATGAATCCCCTTAAAATACTAGGGTGTGGTTCCTCTATCTACTGAGTTTCACCCCCTATCACACTATGGTGTGGGTCCTATATCGGTTGAGTTCCACACCCCAAACACATTGGGGTTTGGGTCCTCTACCTACTAATTTAAAGCCCCCTAAATCAACATGGTTTGGATCCTCCACTATATATTGTTCCCAATCAACATTGGGGTGTAGTGGGGAGGTGCAGGTCCCCCACATGGATTCTGGGGTTGTTTGATGTTGTGCATTAGAGATGTACTATTATTGCTATAGGGAAACTCATCATCCTTAGCTGAGTTGTAGAGATAGAGATCACATTTCTCTCTCTCTTGGGTTTGTTTATGGGCATATATGTTTTTTGGGTTGATTTGACTTATGTAGTATCTTTTTATTTCTCCCTTTGTGGATTTCGGGGCATCCTCTTGGGTATGTATATACTCACTCCTACATGGGCCTCACCTGCACATGTCATGTCTTATGCAGATGATATGAATATCGATAATGAATTTAGTGTATTATAGTAGTACTTGGGTTTATTGACTGCGTTTGTTGGTTGGACTTTGAGATTCGGAGTCAGTCTCTCTAAGTTTCCCCCTTTTCCAGTTGCTTTCAGATTGGGGTTTTATTTCTGGTTAGGCATGTATTTTTCCCCTTTATTATTTGGTTTTATATTTTCATTCTCATATATATTTCCTATGGGTTATTTCATGAATTAATATACTCTATATGGTGTAGGATTTTATTATTTCTCTACACTCTTTCATGAATATAGTGGTGTGCGTGTGTATAGGTACATAAATAAAATGCCTCACATTTTATCTTATTCTATCTAATAAGTTGTATCCAATCCTTGTCTTCTTGGAGATGGTATTGGGGTGTCACACTTGTACTAAATTTATCTAGGTAGGGCCTGGTGAGTCAGATCATGACACATATGACATGTGTTCTTCCAAAATACACGTCGTGTTGTTAGTATTTTATAGACAAAAAATTTCATGATCCATCTTCCATATTCAATACTGCTTTCAAAAATTATTCCCTGAACCACACTTGTAACTCCCATAAATTTACTTGAAGATCATCAATGGCTGGTTTGAAGTCTAATTACAACCATTCTTCACTGGATAATCAAATCGACACCGCATCCCATCATGAATTCATCATCTTTCACACCATGAATTGTGATACCAACATCTCCCAATACTTTATCACATTTAATTCATCAACATCACACTTCCTTCACTCCACAACCCATGATTCTAAACCCATAATAATGATTTGTGAAACTAACGATCGATTTAATGGTGAATTGGGAACCTAGTTTTGGTCGAGCAACTGGTTAAGTGATTACTAATGATGAATGCATATAAACTAAATAGATAAATCCATGAAAACAAACAAGTCAGAATTAACATTGGAAATGGTCATTTTTCCTTCATTATTTGAAAGAAAATTAATGAGAATATTCAACATATATATCTAGAATAAATAAAATCAAGAATTAATGGCTTTTTAATCATCAAGTCTAGATTAGTTTGTTCAAAAATAATAAATAATGACATCAATTTAAATGATAAGGATAAAAAACATAAATCAAAAACCATAACACAAGAATTGATCCATTTATAGTGAAAAATTAAGCTCACTTCAGTATCTTTGTAACACCTGGAGATTTTGAAAAGAACATTATGTTTGGTCGCTTATGTCTTATAGAACACCATACATAAATGAACTCCAAAATATTATTATTTTAACACAATTATTATAAACTAGACCTTAAATTTGTGATTTGGAATATTATTTACTATATTATTAGAAACATGAAGTTCATATTCAATAAAAATTTAATGTTTCTTAGTAATTGAGCATTTAATTTTTAGAAAAGTCATTTTATTCTTCAAAAAAATGTTTTCATAAAAAACATATTTTTATTAATTTCAAGGAAACAATAAATATAATTAATTTTTTTAAAATTTATAAAATTTATTTTACAAAATAGACGTAATTTTTAGACTAATTAAATCAAAATTATCTTAGGATTTTTTTTATTTTCTAAAATAGTTTATTTTTTGGTTAAAAAGTGGAAATACTGTTGTTTTAAAATACCATGACTCTTACAAAATAATTATTATATGATAATGATTTAAAATTTATTAACCCTTATTATTGATAAAATTTTATTTATTTAATGGTATAATTCATAAGTTTTTACATTTATAAATACTTTCTTAGCAATTTTGAAAACCATGATTTTAACCTTAAAATTTATTTTTATGAGTTATACTCATAGCATATTTAGAATTTATTTTTATCACTTTTATAAATTGAATAAAGTGAAATGTATTTCATATTTGTAATCTTGAGTTCTAAATTAGTTTATAAGGTGATTTTCATTTTTAGGCATAAAAATTTTACCATGTTAAAAAAATAATTACCACAATATAGGTAAAATAATGTAGCAGATTAAAGTTAAAAGTTAAAAGTTTAAAATACATGAAAAATACAAAATTAAATTGGTGGTTGATGTTTTAATATACCTTAACCATACTTTAAAAAATAATCAACAAATATTTTTGTAATTAATTCCCCCCAAATGTGGTTGGATTTAAATATAAAATAATTATTATTTAATCACTTAAAACCACGCATCCTCAAGTATAAATACCACTCCTCACCACCCCCTTTGTCCTCAAAAGCCTTAAAGATTTTAAAATATCTAGAAAACCATATCCTCCTCACTCTCATCATTTACAAGTGCTAATGGTATCACCTAAAGACCAATTCCATGCTCTCTCTTAGGGGCCCATCAAGGAGGTGATATTCAAGAGGTAACTTTCTCAAACCACCTCTCTTAATTTCTTTTATTATTCTACCTTATTCTAACCTCCTTCATCCATAAAATCATAATAAGTCCTGTATAATGTGAATATTTTAATGTTATATTTATAATATAATATTTTATATCCACCCCTTTCACATCTCATCTTATTCAAATACATGAAACCATTGTCCAAATTATGACCATTAATCATCTCTATGGGTAATGATTTTGTTCATTTTCCATTATGTCCTTCAAGAATGGTCATAAAAGTATTATTATGGTTAAATTATATTTTAATATATATATAATAACTTGTTTCATATTATTAAAATAATATATATTCATAATATTAAATATAATAAAACTAGTTCATGATGGTCGAAAAACCCGCCAAAATAAACTAAACATTTATCATTAATGTTTTATCAAATTAATCTTCCTCATGTTAGAAAACAAAGTGACATATGGTACCATTTATAATTATATATGTTAATCAATAATACTTAATTTCACTTATGTGGTTTTATTTCCATTTTACAAAAATATCCATAATTATACACAAGTGAACTGGCCATGAAACCCTGAAATGAACGCACTTGAAACAAATAAATAATGAAATGTAATTAATGAAAGGGTGGTAAGATGATATAAAAGTATAATATAAGGTATTATAAATATGAATATAGTTCTCTAATAAAATAATTAAAATCTTTAAACCATTATACACGAGATTAAATTATACAAAACTAAAGGGAAGTGTGAGGTAGGGGTTTCTCATCTCAGTTTTACTTCAGTGAGATATATGACTGATACACCGCATATTTCTTTTTTGTGATATATATACTTCCCTTTAATATATCATATAATTAATCTTATTGTATTCATGGTATTAAATTTTTCATTTCATAATTATTACTCTTATGGGTCATATGATTCGACTGATTATAAGTGGTAAGTCATTTCTTAACTCAATTTTCATTCATTGGGTTAATCGCCTAATTTGTTGATTTTTTCCTGATAAGATGATATGTGAAATGAATTTTTATTAACTTATTTTTTATTTACACTTTTTTATGCATATTTATAATTAATACATCAAATTTATTCATTTCATTATTGATCACTTCAATTGTATGGTATTTTTAATAGACTTTCTTTTAAAAAAATATCTTTTTTAAAGTTTCCCTTAAAAATATATTTTTCTTACTTGTCCAAGTTTTATATAATTTTTTCCGAAAATATTTTTAATATTCTTCTATTATTTATTAAATTCATTTCTATTCATTTTTTATTTTTTAAAAAATAGTTTGAAAGGTATATTTTTTCTTTTTCTAAACAATGTTATTTGAGACTTTTCAACAAAAATACAAAAGGAATGTTTTATTCAAATTATAGATCATGAGAAGATTTTACCACCATAATGATGACTTAATTCTTTTAAGATTCATTTATAAATTTACATGGTTATTTTGAAATAAATTTTTTTCTTTAATAATTGTGTTGTATTTTAAAAATAATTTATTTTCAAAGTGTAAAGGGGTATTTTACTCAATAATTTTTTGATGATCTCAAATTATTTTCATATATGTCATCCTAAATTGTTGAATATTATTATTTATTGAGTTTAATATATTATGATACTATATTACATATTTTATTAATTGTTTTTTGATCACTTTTACTGGGGATGTAATGTTTTGACACCATTCACTATATTAATTTGGATGGTTTGTTATTATGTTTACTAATTGGAGAAATTTATTTACATTTTGTATGATAGTTTTAATAAAAATGTATTTATTGATTAAGTTGTAACCCTTTAATATGAAGAATTTATTGGACTTATTAAGTGATAGGTGAGTCCCACTATACCCCTCGATACATCGGTAAGTCTCAAGAGAAAAACTATTCTGGGTATTGGCTGATGAATTACCTATTTATGTATAGTGTCTTCAATGAATCCTTGATGGTATCTTTATGATGTCCATAATTATTCCTTCCATCATTATGAGATTAGTTACTGATTTCCATGGGATCATTCAAATAGTAAAATATACATGGTTAAGTTTGTTAGCTCGTGTGGTTATTTATATGGAATTAATTTTTCATCTTTAATTTTAGCCATATTATATTCCAATTATTGATTAAATGGAATGTGTTTGAGTTATTTTCCTTTCTATAATTGTTTTTTTCTAATCTATGATAACTTCTACTGTATACATACCCTTACTGGGCATCAAATCGCATCCCTTTCTAATGTTTTATTTTTCCCCAGGATGCTAAGAAGTTTATTATGATTGATATGTAGGGATAATATAGAATAATTATGTTGTTATAAAATAATTTTATATGTTATATTTTATATTTTAAATTGTAAGGTAAGGTTCAAGAATGTATCTAATTTAACAAAACTATTAAAATATTTTTTCCTTAGGGATGATATTCCTTTTATATTATTCCAATGTAATAAAGTAACCACCAAATATACTACTACTAGAGTTGGTGTATTTATAATTAGATTTAGAGTAAGTTTAGTAAAAACCTTGAGAACTAGATTTAGGAAAACATATATTAGAGAATAAAATCCCATGATACAATTTAAAAATACTCCCAAAAAAACAAACATGTGATTTATATATTATTTATACCGAAATTTTCAATTCGTGTTTAATAGTTTTGATATTATACATTATGTTTTATAATGTTATTATCTAATCTAGTGTATGAAATAATTTTGAAATAAAACCTAGTGGAAGGAATGTGAATCCTATCAATTCACATAATCCATGTAGGGATTTCCCTCCTAGGAAAGATAATGAATATTCATTGGTAGCTGTAGTTGGAGCTGTAGATAGAGCTGAACAACTTATAACTATACTTGGACAGTTGAGTCGGGTTATGAATAATAACCTTACCAATATGGATCATCCTGATCTACAATATTGTATAATAATGTTATAATTCTTCGTGAAACAACAACAACCACCATTCATTGGGACTCAAAATCCATTTATATATAAGAAATGGATAAGTTTCTTAGAGAAGATATTTCTTGCTTTAGGAAGTAATGAAATAAATATTGTTGTCATAGAAATTTATAAACATATAGAAGAATCAGATCAATGATGATCATTAATTCAAAACAAAAAGGAGGAGGAGGAAATAGAAATCATGTAATGGAAGAATTTTAAATAACTTCTCTTAGAATCACGAATGATGAGTATATAAGGAGAGAAAATTCCTAAGTCTGGGATAAAAGGAGGATAAGAATATTTTAAGGTATAAAGATAACTTTACAAGGTTATAAAGGCATTCTATAGATTACATGTGTAATCCAAAGAGAAGTATTAACCATTTTTTGATGGGATTAAACCACTCCTTTAAAGGTCACTGATCTCCCAAACATTTTTATAATATTAGGATATTGTATATTGTGCTATCAAGATTGAGAAATAATTCTCCAAGTCTTATGGTTTAGATGGAAAATTGCAGAATAAGTGGTTAGAAGAGTAAAAAATGGATAAGGGGAAGAAAAGAGGATAATTTTGGAAAGAAACACCCCAATAAATGCATTAAGGGAATGAAAGTTTTTTACAAGTGTGGAGAGAATGGCCCCAGGCTCATGATAATAAGGGAAATAAAGAATATATAAATGTGTAATGTTTCAACTATAAATAGTTGGGGAACTATGCAAAATTAATTCCCAAATCATCAAGGGGGTATACATAGAAGAAGCAAAGGGACCAAGGTCAATCTTATTATATTCATATAACAAAAATATGATGATTAATGTTATTATGTATTTGGATACAAGAAATGTGTTTTAAATGTATTATATTTATTATATTCCAAAAATATTTAAGGATTTTACAGGAGTATTATTTCTTAATGTATTTAAAATCATGTGTCGAATGGTACAAAGAAAAATGATTCAGTGGAATGTTGGACATATTTTAAAATATATTATTGAAGGAAATATAACATTTAATATGTTCTTGATATTGAGATAATTATGTTGGGATAATGATATGCTTGATATGGATAACTTAAATTAGATATTACTAACTACCTTGGATCTAACAAATGATTTTTTGAAAATTGGTTTATGCTACCATTGATGGAGTGGAATACATTTTTGGATTTAAGGAAAATATAGAATAATCTGTGTTTTATTTAAGAAATAAGGAACCATGCATTATTTCAATAAGGTTTTATAGTAATTTATATTATTACCATATTTCAATAGAATACATGATGAAGGTATTCACTTGTTTGGTATGTGACAATTAAGATCTACTTCATATTTTTTGAGAGATTAACGGTATGTTAATTTTGTAAATTTTGTAACCTTATTTCTAATGTTTTGGATCTTGATCTTTTGGAAGGGTCAAAAGGTTAACCATTTATGAAATGATTTCTGTTGAACTTTGGATTAGGTTTTAAATATTAGCATATTGGATAACTTGTACCCCCCATTTTGGTTTTATAACATATTTTGAGATAGATAGAATAAATTTTCTCTCTTTATGGATCTTATGATCTGTAAAAATTGAATTTTTGTTCTGCAAGCATAAAAAATCCATTTTGTATATTCATTTCATAGAGTAAGAGATAAAATTACTATAGACATTTTCACTATATTTACTATGAATCCAAGAAAGAAAGATGCAATATGGGTTGTCATATGTTTTGGAATGAAAAAAAATATGAGATAAACATTGAGGATAAAACAATTATTTAATGCTAAATATATTAGTGTTTTTTTGGAAATGTTTTAAGGGTTATATTAATATAGTTTTATAAAAAGGACAACCCTTAGGTTGGGTGAAAACATGTCGCATCTGGAAAGGCCATAAGGCTTGAACCCATAACTGAAGGGCAACAAGGGTACTTCACCTACCACTAGCCAATGTGATGTTATGGTTTGTTTAATATAGTTTTTCATTATTTAAACGGTATGGTATATAAAGTTTAATTTCATTTTTGCAACCCTATATGATTAAGATAAATATTATATTTTGGAATTTTATTTTATGAATAAAGGTTGAATTGTATTTTGGATAAAAATAAGAGTTTTGGTGAAATTTTTTAAAGGATCAAACTATTACTGTCAAGTATGTATATTTACTAATGTTCTTACTCTAGGAATTAAAATAATTCCTCAACTCTAGCAATAGGATTTTGGAATAATAACATTATTCATTTAATTTTCTTACTGTGAAATCAATGGCCTTTTTAACCCATCACAGATATAAATTTTTGTGACGGTAAACTTTCTAATGGCCATGATCCATATCACTCTCCATCAGAACATGGTAGTTAGATTTCTTTTCCACTTCCATTATTTCACTTCACACTAATTTCCTCCTATATAGAAACCTTGTTTTATGGTGACCTTCACATTTTTCTTACCCTCTTTTTAAGAGGAAGTTATATTAACCCTTTTTATGATGTAGGATTTACAAAATGGTATTTTAAAATGTCAACTCCATGAGTACCAATCACAAGTTTAAATTACAAGGAAACAATTTATTTAAGGATCGTAGAATGTAACATCCCAATATTTTAAAAGAACACTATGGTCAATGGCTTACATTTCCCATAACATCACTCTTATATGAACTCCAAAATATTATTAGTTTAACATGATCATTATAATCTACCCATTAGATTGGTGGTTGTGAATTTTATTAAATACATTGTAAAAAATATATGATGTTCATATTCAAAAAAATATATAATTATTATTAGGAAATAAACACATAATTTTTAGTAAAGTCATTTTATTCTTCAAATAAATGTATTATTCAAAAATATATTTTTATTTATTTCTATAAGAAAATAAATATATATAATTTTTTACACTTTTAAAAATATTATTTAACATAATAAACTTCTTTTTTGTCCCATCATGTCAAAATTATATTTGGGTAATTATTTGGTAATTTTCTAAAAGAGTTGATTTTTGGGGTTAAGAAGTGAGAATACTATTTTTAAGAAATAACATAACCCTTATAAAATAATTATTATATGGTAATGATTTAAAAATAATAAACCCTTATTATTGGTAAAAAATTATTTATTTAATGACATAATATATAAGTTGTTATAATTAGAAATGCATGCTATGCAATTTTAAAAACTTTGATTTTAACCTTATAAAACAAATTTATGGGTTATACTCATAACATATTTTGAATTGATTTTTATCACTTTTAAGAATTTAATAAATTAAAATAGATTCCATATTTAGAATCATGCGGTCCAAATTAGTTTATATGGTCGTTTTCATTTTTATTCATAAAAAAGTTATCATGTTAAAAAAAATATTTACTACAGTATATGTAAAATAATTTAGGGGGTTAAAGTTAAAAGGTAAAAGATTAAAATACATTAAAAAGAAAAAATTAAATGGGTGTTTGATGTGTTTATAAACTTTAATAATAATTTTAAACATTAATCATCAACTAAATTCATGGGAATTAATTCCACCCAAATTTAGTTGGCTTTAAATATAAAATTATCATTATTTAATCACTTAAAACCACCCCTCCTCAAGTATAAATACCTCTAATCATTACACCATTTCTCCAAAAAAGACTTAAAATTTTTAAAATTTCTAAAAACCGTCTCATTCTCAATCTCCCCACTCCTAATTTCTTTTGGTATCACCCATACAAAAATTCTGATTTCCTTAAGGGGTCCATCAACGTAGTGATATTCAAGAGGAAACATTCTCAAACCACCTCTATTAATTTCTTTTGTTCTTATATATTATTCTCATCTAATTCATCCACAAAACCATAATAAATATAGAATCAATTATATAATGTAATTTTATATTTATAATAGAATATTTTCTTTTCACCACTTTTTCATCTCATCTAATTGAAATAAATGAAACTATTATCAAAATTATGGTCGTTAATCATCTCTATAGATAATTATTTTGTTCGTTTTCCATTACCACCATCAATTATGGAAATAAAAGTATAATTATGGTTAAAAAATAATTTAATAGGTATATTATATCTTATTTAATGTTCTATAACTAAAATATATATATAATATTAAATAAAATGAAACTAGTTCGTGATGGTTGGAAAAAATGCCAAAAATAAACTAAACATTTATCCTTGAAGTTTTATAAAATGAATCATCCTCATTTCAGGAAAAAATAATATATGGGACAATTTAAACGTATATAAGTTCATTTATACCATTTAATTTCACTTTTATAGTTTTATTTCCATTTTATATGAACGTCCATAATTATACATAAGTGAACCGACTATGAAACTGTGAAATGAACGCACCCAAAACATTAAAAATAATAAAATATTATTAATTAATGGGTGGTAAGTTGTTATAAACTATCATATAAGTTATCATAAATATGAATATGTTTCTATTATTAATTAATAAAATTATTTAAACCATTATTCATGAGGTTAATGTATGAAATACTAAAGGGGACCTTGTAGTAAGGGTTTCGTGTCTCACTTTTACTTCTATGAGATATATGCCGTATTGACCACTTATTTAATTTTTGTGGTGTATATAATTCCATTTGATATATAATATAATTAATACCATTATCATAATGGTATTAAATGTTTCATTTTATAATTATTACTCTTATGTTCCATAGATTTCGACTGATTACATGTGGTAAGGGATTTCTTAACTTAATTTCCATTCATTAGCAAAAATTATACTTCATTGATTTTTTCATGATAAGATTATGTGTGAAATGAATTCTTCTTACCATATGTAGTATTTAAACTTATATTATGTGGATTTATAGTGGATATAAGTAATCTATTCATTTGATTAATGGTCACTTCAATGATATGATTGTTTTAAGAGACTTTCTTTTAAAAATATTATCTTTTCTAATGTTTCCCATAAAAATCTATTTTTATTCCATTTCCATGTTTTATATAATTTTTTCCAAAGAAAAAAATTTCTATTCTCATATGATTGTTAAAATTCATTTTTACTCATGTTTTACATTTTACAAAATGGTTTGAAAGGAATATTTTGTCATTTTCTAAACAATGTTCTTTGATTCTTTTTTGATAAAAATATAGAAGTAATGTTTTTTTAAACATATACAGAGTGAGAATATCTTCCCGGAATCATTAAGTCTTAATTGTTTTAATATTACTTTATAATTTTACAATGTAATTTTTATATAAATTTTTTTTATGATTGTGCATCATTATAAAAATAATTGATTTTCAAAGTGAAAAGTTGTATTTTCCTTAAGAATTTTTCAATGATCTCATTTAAATTATTATCACCTATGTCAAATTACGTTGTCAAATAATATGATTCATTTAGTTTAATCTCTTATGATACCATCTTCAATATTTTATTAAATGGTTTATGATTAGTTTGACTGGGGATATATGATTTTGATACTATTCACCATATTACTCTGGATGATTTGTGCTTATGTTTAATAATTGGGGAAAGTTATTTATATTTAATATACTATTTTAAATACATATTTATTGTTGATTATGTTTCACCGCTATAATATGATAAATTTTTTGAACTTAGTAATTAACAGGTAGAGTCCACTATAGTTGCTCGATGTATTAGTAGGTCTCATGAGAAAAACTAGTTTGGGTATTGGTTGATATCATGTTCGTTTATGTATGGTGTCTTGTTCGAAGCCTTGATGATATGTTTATGATGTCTATTATTATGTATACCCTCATTATGAGATTATTTATTTATTTTCATTTGATTTTTTGATTAGTATAATATCCACGGTTAATTTTTCTAGATCATGGGATTATTTATATGGAATTATTTTATCATTTTTATTCTAATTATATAATGCACAAGTTATTGATTAAATGGGATGTGTTTTAGTTATTTACAATGCCATAATTGTTATTTATTATTTATGATTACTTATATTGTATACATACCCTTTTTGAGAATAAGATCTCACTTATTTCTTATGTTTTATTTTTCCCCAGGATTCCAAGAAGTTTATTATGATTGATATGAAGTGTTAAGCTAGAAGGATAATGGTGTACTTGAAGGATTCACTATGTTTTATTTTATATTTTCAATTATAATGTAAGGTTCAATAAATTATATTGTTTTCTAAAACTACTAAATTTTTCATTCATTTGAGGAACAATTCCTTGTATATTATTCCAATTTAATAACGAAACCACTAACTCTAGGGATACTTGGGTTAGGGTCTCTACAATTATTGAAGTCGTGATTGAATTTGGTCATGTAATGTCATGTAATTCTGTGTAATTTTTTTTAAAATTATATGGTATTATTTCGAGACCATATGCTCAGACAGAACTTGATTCCGAGGCCCACTGAGCCCAGAATAAATGTTTGAAATATTTTTAAACTAATTAAAATGGAATGTTTGTGTGGTTCTGAAACTTCTAAACTGGTGCCCAGATTAAAAATAGGAGGGAACCATTGCATTTAGAATGACGATATTACCTAAGAATTGGCCTAACCTCGACTGGTGTGGGTCGAGGGAAAAAGTTAATTTTTGAACATTATAAGTAAAAATAAAATAAAACTATAAAATATTGTATTTGAAATTGTTTCATTGTAACGAAGTGATGTGATGACTGTTTCATTCCATAAATGAAACTACGTAACAACTATACAATGCAAAGTAACAAAAATGTTGTTTCGTAAATGAAATTTTATAATGGAAGCGACTTAGTGTAAAAGAAATGTTGTGACATGTTTACCCCATTTAATTGGATAACAGGAATTGGAGATCAAATCTAGATCTTTCAAATCACTCTAAATCTCTGTAGGATCACTATTTATGAATGAAGAAAGATGAGCAATGATCACCAATAACATCGATCACTCTCCCTCCTCTTATATATTTCTTTCCCTCGATGAAGAATCGAGTACTTCATGGATGGATCACCTTAACCGATGAATCCTTACTCTGATCGAACCTATTCTCCAGGTAGAGGTTTTGTTCATTATGATTTGGTTTCCCTGTTCTTTCTTTATAAACAAAGAACATGGATCAACCCACCAACAAGGTGATCTGTGGGTCATTTTTTCTTATGGGATGGGATTTGACTTGTGGGAATTTAAAGGAGTGGAAGTCTTGTCGTTTGTTTTTCCTCGTTAAACCATATAATAAGGATGAATCTATGTCGACAAAAAACAACAACTATGCTTTCCTTGTGCATTAGTCTCCCCTAATATTTTTCATCATGTCTTTGTGGATTACAAATCAGCGGTGTTTTCACCATAAATCCATTGTGCAACAACCTGGGACTGAATATCTGACCCAGTGACGACTATGGAGTGGTGCGACGCTGAAGTAATGGGACATATGTGGAAACATGAGGCCACCAGCTCGAATGCTAGTGGAAGAGGTGGAAGGAGCATGGGGAAGGCGGAATGTGTCATTGGTTCACCAGAGTAGAGGAAACTATGTCATGTGGTCCACTGTGATACAGGATCCCGGTAGGGCACTGTGTTGGGTGAAGAAGGACGGTGCCAACAGGCCGCAGCGGCGGGGTTTCGGCGGACGCGGCACCTATCCACATCTTGCGCAAGGAGGGATCCATAGTGAACTGTGATATGAGAGATACATGGAGAACCATGGCAGGGGGGGCTCATGGAGAACCGTGGAAGGATGGCCCTATAGAGAACCACGGGGATGTCACATAGAAAAACTGTCGCACTGACTAGTGGTGAACGTCGTAACTACCTCTGTGTCCGAGCAAGCTGAGCTAGACCGATCATAGCTAGCCAGGCTACCCTACGGGTCGAACCCATAGCTTAGTTAGTCTGGCCCAGACCAGAATCAGATCGGGTCAGACCTAGGATGGTTTAGTGGTCCCCCAGTCCGGGTTAGGTCAGACCGGAATGGGACCTAACTAGCCCCATTTCAATAAAATGGGTATAACATCCAAACTGTAAGTATGATTGACAATATATTTTTGGAATTGAGACCCTAATGATGATGAGGTCCCTTTGGTATACACTAAGTGAACTTTTAAAAAAAATTATGTGATTGATGACTTGAAGAGTAGACTCTGCTGGAATCTAGCACACTACGAGCAGGAATCCTGCGATTGGCTTTATCGAGAAGACTATGATGAGCGGGTATTAGTGATCCATCTGGACCAATATATGAGGGTGTCTAATTGATCCATCTATTTCAATAGATGAGAGGGTCTATGAGGTCTAGTTGGCATAAGAGTCAAGCTGGTCTTATTGATCATGCTGGCCCAAGAGATGAGCATGTTTAAGTGATCTATCTGGCCCAAGAGATGAGCGGGTCAAAGCGATCCAATTGGCCCATGTGAAGAGTAGGTATTTGTGATTCAGTAGCCCCAAGTAGTTATTAGGGATTATTTCTTCAGTATTACAAAGTGTAAAGAATTATGACTATTATTATTGTTTCCCTTCCTTTAGGTTATACATGTGTGAGATGAAAATTGCTTCGTGTGTACTCATTCTCTGTGGTTTGGGGTACCTACTAAGTATTGTGTTACTCACCCCTACATGTGATTCACGCACACATTTCGTGTCTGGTGTAGACAATCGACGCTTCAATGGAGACCTTGGTGGACTAGGACTAGTTGGTGTCCGATGAGATCAGATAGGCGAGTCATACTCTTACGGCTTCCAGCAGTCAATCTACACCTACCCTTCAGGTTGGGTTTTCAATGGATATATTTTCAGGTACTTTTGTGATTTCTTGTTTTCTGCTTCTTTTTGATGGGATTTTATTCTGTCCCCTTTACATTAAACTTGTACTATTATACTCTCTATCATTTTCTTAGTGGAATACTTGTTTTCCTATTCAGTATTATAGGCTGGGGTCGTTAGTCTGTTTGTGTACAGGTACTCGGAAAATGACTCCCATTTAGAGATTGATGTCTTCTGAACTAGTCTCTAACCCCTGGACTTTGGACGGCGAGCATGGGGTAGTCATGGAAGAGCCCTAGGGGATGGTTCGTGATAAATTGGTATCATAGGTTTTTGGTTCTACCTCAAATACCAGAATTCAGTGGTTTTATTTTGGGGAAACAGTGCCGAATATATCGAGATCAACCCTCAGACTCAAGAAGTCCAGTGTTGGTGCAGTGACTGATGTATCTATACTCTAAGAACCTAAATTCTGATTTTATACTTGGTACATGAAAACATTGGTTGCATGCATCATATAGAAATTTAAAGTTTTCTCATATCCTTTTTAGTCAGAGTTATCTCACTAGGTATAATTTTTTGACTGTGGTTCGTCTTGATCTAATTTAGGATTCCTCCATTAGTGCATCCAACCAAGATTATAGTACATGACCATGACGATAGTACACCCAGTGATGAGGCGTTTATTCATGGATCAGTGTTGTAGATAGCCCCACTGGGTGGTGCATCAGTGTTCCCACCACCCACCGATCAGTAATCCCTACCAGTGTTACTGGTAGAGTACGCATGTAGTCTCAATGCCTCATGAGTTCTAGAGGCAGAGAAATCCTAGTTTCATGGGTGATATTAACACATGGGTTTCCTAGGATTTTCTAGAAGAAGTTATGTGAGTTTTCATCTAGTGAGTATGCCTCTCGACCTGATGGATATATAAGTTGTGAGCATTCTTCATGGACTGATGTGGAGATGATGGAGCTTGATTATCTAGACACGTGATGAGGTGACCCTCACCTGGATAGAATTGGACTGCCTCTTCAGAGAGAATTTATTCCCATTTATGTTGTTCATAGTGTGAATACAAGAGTTAATATACCTACAGCAGGGTGGCATGATAGTGGTAGAGTACTCAGCGAAATTCACCGATCTTTCTCGCTACACTACAGATATGGTATGAGACCCATTCTTCCAGGCTCAGGCTTTTGAGCAGGGACTATTCTAGTAGATCAGGGCATCCATGGTATTTCTTAACATCCTTACTCTGTCTGGGGTGATAGAGATATCCCTTATTATTAAGAGCATCATGGACGAGCAGGCGCTAGCAGTAGGTGATATTAGTAAACATCAGGTGGTGCAGTCTTCAACAGTGGGTAGCAGGCAGCTAACACAGAGACCCAAATGGGTCAAGCCTTTCAAGGGATGACCCTAGGACATACGGTCAGTGGTATGAGGCCACCGAGGCCATAGGAGCTAGAAGAGGAGTAGGGTGTTCTCCTAGTGCAGCAGGAAGGGAAAGATGGATCATGACTGCCCGACTAACCATGCATATAATCAGCAAACAATCGAAGGACTGCCGAGGCAAAGGGTTGTGCAAGGTGGTCTGTAGGTAGTCGTACATGGCAGGGGGGTGGGAAAAGTGGCAGGCTGTGGGTGGATGTTTGAGGTTCTACCACCACAACCTCCATGTATTCTACCACGAGCTCTAGGAGCCGGTGGACAGGGGTGAGGTTAGATTCAAGTGATGGAGGTCTATAACAATGGCGTCCCAGAGATGATTAGAGGTACAATCTTTGTATTATTTACCTTAGTTGTAGTTCTTATAGACATAGGTTCCAGTCACTATTTCGTTTCCACGAACCTTGTTCAGAGCTCAACGATTCTGGTGGATTTGTGATCTCGATCATTATGATTATAGAATCATATGGGAGTTGATTCGACAATTACACATTGGTTCTGGTATTGTGGGATTACTCTTGGAGGTGAGAGCTTCGACTATGATCTCCAAGTAGCAGTGTTGTGGCCTTATGATGTCATCTTGGTTGTAGACTGGTTATCCACGACTCATACTTAGATTGACTATCTTTGGTGTAGAGTACGATGTCTGTTACAAGAAAGAAAGTCAAACCATCTGAAAAATAATATAAATCTTCAATGAATAAGAAAGTGAAAGGTAATACTGAAATCAATTAATTTGAATAGAGTGAAAACTAACTACATAAACATTCCAAAAGGATGAATAAAATTTTTAGAAACAAATTGTTTGATATAAGTATAACAAGAATTCAAAAGAAAAATGTTATCATAAAGAAACTTATCGGATGTTTTGTTATGAATGGAAAAAAATCATGGTTATATCAGGCCACATTGTCCTATATTAAAGAAAGTGATATTAATTTGAGAATTTTTTGCAAGAAAAATTGAAAGAAAGTATAAAATACTAAAACACATATAGATAAAGTGGGGGATATAGTTCTTCTAAAAATTATTCTCACAATAATAGTGACATTCAAAAAGTTATAGGTTTCTATGAGAACATTTTGAAGACCAATAAATGCTACATATATAAGGTATCGTATGAATACATAAAAAATAAAACATTAGATGAAAATTATCTAAATTCAAATGATGAATACAACACTTCTTCTGATAAATAAAAACCTATTACATATCATGATAATGAAAAAATTTATGAAAAGCTTTGAAAATAAAAAAAAGATATTTCCATAGAGAATTCCAAAAATTCCAAAATTACCACAAAAATTTCAAATCTTATAAAAGACTTAGATAATAAATATAATTCTAACTCTAATAAATAAAATCATAATTTGGTTGTAAAACCAAACTATGAAATATTTAGTTTCAATAAAACTTCTCTAAACATTCAATTATATGAAGGAAAATTTTGAAAATATGTGATAACAAATGAGACCTTATAGAAGTTTATCTAGAATTAGATTTTCTAATAAAAACCATCATTTTCAAAATAATTACCTTTTCCCTAAAAGTGATACCTTTGAAACTAAATGTTAGAGTGGTGGACACTAGAATAAAAAATATTCTTTGTGTAAGGTTCAATCCTTTGGTTTTTAAAAAGATTACATTTCAAAACAATTAGAATTTGTACAATATTAAATTTGTTGATATATGTGGATTATAAAAGTACTTTTTGTAAATAATTCTAGAACCAAGAAATTCTAGGTACCAAAATCATATATTTTCTATTTCAGGGAGAAAAGAAAAGTACAAATGCAAAAATAAATGGTATATGGATAGTGGATGTTCTTGGTATATGATTGGTGACAAGTAATTTTTCCAAAATATTATCAACATGAAAGGTGAAAAGTTTCATTTAGATATAATTGTCAAGGATAAATATACGATATAGGTGATATTGTACATCTTAGTAAAAATTCAATTTCAAATGTTTGATTTTTTATAGGGATTAATCGCAACCTCATTATAATAATTCAATTAGAAGATGAAGGATTTATTCTGAAATTCATGAATGATAAATGTATTATTCAAGGTTCATTAGTTAAATTTATTCTTTTTTCTAGTAGGAATTATAATATATAAAATATAAACTTATAAGACCTCATAATTCAAGATAAAACATTCTTTAGTGCAATAGAGGATCAGTCTTTGTTATGTAACAGAAGGTTAGGATGTTGTAATGTAATAACATAAGCCATACTTTTTAATAATGGGATAGTTAGAGGTCTACCAGATATTAGGTTTAATTATTCTATATTTTACAATCCTTATCAATTGGGAAAGTAACATAATTTAATATTTAACCCTATTAGTGAATTTTCACCTTCTAATTCTTTATAGTTAGGGTACATGGATGTATTTGGTCTAATGAAAAATGGAAGTATTGGTTGAAAATATTATGTATATTTCTTATTTTATGACTATACTAGATATAAATGGGAATATTTTATAAATAAGAATTAAAAAAAAATCTATTTTCAATTTTTTATAGCCCATGTTTAAAATGGGAAAAATCTGCCTTTGGTTGCCATTTATAGTGATCGTGGTAGAGAATTTGAACATTTTGATCATAAAAAATATTTTTAGTGAGGAAGGTATTATACATAACTTTACAACTACAAGAAATCCTCAAAAAAATGGTGTATTTGAATGAAGAAAGAGATTTATTCAGGAAATTACTAGAACCTTATTGAGTGAATAGTAAATTTCTAAACATTTTTGGGATAAAGTAGTTAGTACTGCGTATTATACTATAAATAGAGTTCTACCCAAAAAATTTCTTATTAAAACTCCCTATGAATTTTGTAAATGAATAAAGATAAATCATTATTACTTTAGAGTTTTTGGATGTAAATTATTCATCTTGAATACTAATGATAATTTACATAAATTTTCTCTAAAAGCTGATGTAGTATTTTTTTTCTTTGTTATTTCACAAAAAGAAAATTATGACATGTTTTTAATAAAAAGAAAAGTATTGTTTGGGAAAAAGTTCATGTTAAATTTAATGTAACCAATCCTTTTGTTTTCAATCATCCTGAATCCACATCTTCGGATGATTTTTGTAAAACTATTTTTCAATCAATATTGGAAAGTTATTCACAAGAGAGAACAACTAAAGTAAAATCTTCTGAAGTTTTACCTCAAGAATAAACTCAACATAATGATGAAAAATAGTTTTTTACAAACCCAAGAAATTAGAAAATCCTTTGGAATCATCCCATAGATAATATCATTAGTGATGTAAGTCAACCAATCAAAACAACGAGTTCCTTATAAAATTAATGTGAATATTTTTCATTATTGTGGTAATCCGAGTCTAATACTCTGGATGATGCTTTAGGTGATAAATATTATATAAGTTCAATGTATTATGAACTCAATGAATTTGAGAGGAAAAAGTTTTGGACTTTAGTTAAATATCTTAAATATTTTACTATAATTGGTGTAAAATGGGTGTTCCATAATAAAATTGATAAAAATGGAATAATTTATATGAATTATGAAATACTTGTTACAAATTATTAATATAAAAAAAACAATATACAATTAAAGATAAATTCTCCAATATATAGACTTGAATCTATTCATATTATTCAATTCTCCGCTACATTATTAAATTTTACACTTTATCAATTGGATATGGAGTGTGATTTTCTTAATGGATATGTTTAGGAGGATGTTTATATAGAACAAACACCATGTTTTGAAAGTATAAAATCCACATATTATGTTTTTAAACTTAATAATGTTCACTATGGGCTTAAAAATCTCCAAGATCCTGGTATGATACACTTACTATATTTTTTTATAAAATAATTTTTTAACTGAGCCATAGATCCAACACTTTTTATTAAAAAAATATAAAAAATCCATCATTGTTCAAATTTATTTCAATGAAATTATATTTAACTCAATTTATAAATCACTTTAAAATTCCTTTCTAAGTCTAATGAATTCTAATTTTGAAATGATCTTGATGGGTTAACTTATATTTTTCATTCATTTTCAAATTTCTCAAAAACCAAAATGAGCTTTTATATCCCAAAAAATGTATACAAAATTTCTTCTTAAAAAGTTTGGATATGAAAATTCAAAAAGTATTAATACTTCTATATGAACCACAAAATATTTAGATCTTGATGAATCTGGGACACCAACTAATAAAAATGTTTTTAGATGAATAATTAGTAGTTTACTATATCTTATAGCTTGTCGTTTAGACTTAATGTTTTTTGTATGATTTTGTGCAAGATTTCAATAAAATTCAAAAATGTATCATATTAAATTTGAAAAATGAATTTTTCATTACCTTAAGGGAACTATGGAACCTAGACTATATTATTATTCTATATTTTTTTTAATTTAAATGATTTCCATATACTGATTTTATAGAATGGAAAATGGAAAGAAAAAGTACATCTAAAACATTTCATTTATTAGGAGAAAATTTAGTGTCTTGGTATTGTAAGAAAAAACATTTAGTAGAAATTTTCACTTATATATCACAATATATAGTGGCTGGAATTTTGTATGCTCGACTGTTGTGGATGCAACACACACTAACACACTTTGGCATGAGTTTTAGTAAAAATCATATTTTTTTTGACAACACAAGTTCGATAGCTCTTAGTAAAAACATAGCTAGTTGAACATGTGGTAAGAAGATGGATATAAGATATCATTTTCTTATGTATCACACACATAAAGAACAAATCATTTTGTAATTCAACATAACACATGAACAACTTGTTAATATTTTTAAAAGACCACTTAATTTCGATAGATTTTAATATATTAAATACAATCTTTGAATGATAAATAGAAAATGAAAATTTGTTTACTTTCTCTTTACCTATATTCATATAGTAATAAACTCCATTAAAATGGTAGAGAATATTTTTCCTATGTTTTTGAAAAAAAATATTAATCATTTTTAAAAAGATTCTGGAAAAGGTTTTCTTGAAAAAATTCAGAAAAATATTTCTTAAAATTTTCCATAAATTTTTTCCCAAAATTCTTAATGTTTAATTACACAGAGATTATCCTAAAATATTATCATACATATTATTTCCATTATGTTTTTATAAAATCTAAAAATTCATATTATCGGGAATTTATTTTTTGAAATTTTATAAAAAAAATTATCTGGGAGTAAAATATTCAATCTTATAAATTTTCCTATCTATTTTTATATTATTTTCTATACTATTATAAAATTTTTCCTTAAAATGTTTTATTACAAAAATTTATGTATCATTTGAGAAAACTTTTTTCTGATAAAACTTATACCAAAAGTAAAAAACTTCAAGATTTAAGACATTTTTTAATACTTTTATAACTGCTATTACCCGTTGATATTTGTAATTGTTTGATTCTAAACTATTGGATCTGAGCAAGTTTTACCATCAATATCTTGTTTTATATATAATGGATTAGTGGGTCACCAATCCCTCTTCACCATCAATTGATTTTAGCAGATAAATGTTTTCTTCCGAACGTTCTTCTGTTAGTTTTGTTCCTAGCTCATCTGATTTTTCTGGTTTTTTTCAATAAATGGAAACAACAATTAATTTTTCTAATAGAATAGCTGTTAGGTAAAGGGGGATTGAGAAAAAAATTAAAAATGATGATTAGTTGCTAAATTTTGTGATTATTTTTTAAGGTTATGAATATTTTAATGTTTCTAAATATGATTTTGTTCTGAAATTTCCCAATATTGTAATATAATTCTACTCTTCAGTTATATTTAGTGTAATTTATAGACTAAAGATTGTTACCTTTACCTTTTTTGTAATGTCATAAAATCTATACATTAAGCAAGTGGATGAATTGTTTGAGATACCATTATATGGAGAATTAAATCATGTAACTCATAACTTTCAAGAGAAAATTAGTAGTTTTGAAAAATATCACGTTGAAACTTAATTATTTTCTTCTTATAAATGTAAGAATAGTTTACCATCTATCTATGAATATATGAATATTAGATTTGTGGATCCAAAATTTTTTAAATCTGAGAAATAGATATAGGGAAACTATGAATGTTCTAGACATTTATATATTGGATTTATTATACAACAAGAGTGAGGTCAACATTTTGAAGTTCGTGTTCATTTTCATTGAGGTAGTGAAAGTAGGAACACTAAAATTGAAGACCCTTCTTTACCCAACAATTTGAAGAATGTTTTTATTCTTTCTTTGAATAATTGTGTTATAAAATGAATAAATATGTGTTTGTTGGTAAATATAAAAAACTTTAAAAAAAGTAGTACAATAGAGGAAAACTACTGAAGTTTCCCATCTGATATCGAGGAAGAATGAGAAGACAATGTTTGATGAGGCCTTTTTGGTGTTACTTAAAAAGAAGGGTGGAAATATGGATGATGGTCCATATTTCCTATTAGATAAATATAAGGGTTGGGTTATAATGGAAAAAACATATCAAAAACTTGAAGAAGATAAAAAGAAAAAGGAGACAAGATTAAAAAGAAAAAAATAAAATATTATCCCATATTTTTTAAAGGGAATCAACAAAATTAATTCAAAATTTTAATTAATGGCTAGGAAAAAATATTTTTATGACCCATATTTGTCTGATCAACCAGAAGAACCTTCATCTATTCATCATTAAGGAAAATCATCCTAAGTTTTTGTTAAATGTTTATTAATTCAAAAGGAAAAAATCTAAGTAAGTTGTCATTGATAAAATTTAATCTGAAAATATATAAGATAAAGTTTAAAATATTTCAAAAAACAATGAATGGTCTAGTTGAGAATTAATGATGAGATTAATAAAGAGTTAATTAAATATTTACATCTGGAATATTTTTTTTGATACTTTCAACTCTTTGTCTTCTCAATGTAATTTGTTTTTTCATATTAATGTTTTAAACAAAGAAGAATCATCAGAGGAAGAATATTAATAATTAAAAATAAAAACATCAGAAAAATATGTATCTGAAGGGGAAGTTGATATTATGGAACTATCATAAATATATTTTGTTGAAAAAGAAAGATCCCCGACCTACAAAACCAGAAACTCTATCCATTCCAGGTGTTTCTTTATATTCCACTAATGTTTTCCCAAAAACAAGCATAAAAAGAATGTATATGATGATGAACTATTTTAATGAAGTAAAAAATAGGCTTAAATGAATCATGAAAATATTTTTGAACATACAATTAAGGTCCAAATACATTTTGGAAAAAGTTTACTTGTTAAAAAGTTCAAGTTACCTAAAACAACTTGTTGAAATTGTAATTCATAATTAAGGTGAGTTTAAGAAATCTCTAATGAAAAAATAAGAAATTACCAACCAATAAAATAAGTTAGAATATTTTTAAGAGGAATTTTCAACGATAAAGATTGTTTTTTTTATTCCAAAAATTAAAAAGAATATTTTATGAAGATGAAGGATATTGTTAATAATATTTCTATGATAGATTAGATTTTTTCAAACTCTTTAATGCTTATAAAAACAAAACTCAAACATCTTGAATTTATATTTTTGGATGGATGTTAATATTTTTTTAAATGGTTGATTTTTCAAATTTCATTGGTTGAATTTATTTATATATTTATTTTATGGATCTCTTTTTAAATGTTTTGGATGAAATATATTATTTTCATATAAATTTTTTCATGTATAATTTTTCTCCCTGACATTCCATGTAATACTTTATACCTCCTAAATCATTTTAAAAATCACAAAGTGGGAGAAAGGATAAAAAAATTTGGATAAAGGGGAGAAAATATAAACTCAAAAACAAAGGGCTTAAGGGATTAAATTTTTTAGAGAAATGAAAAAAGGTGAAAAACAAAAAAAAGTTATATTATGTAAGACACAAGGTATTTTTATTTAATGTTTTTAAATTTAGTCTTTCTCTATAAAATTTATGTTTTGTACTTTTCAAAATGGTAAGGATTGTTGATCGAAAAGTTTTCTTTCAACACTTTCTAACCTTATTTTTTTAAATTAAAATAAACTTTTTTTAAAGTTTATACTTTTCAAAATATTATATCTCCCATGTTATTAAGAATTTTTTCTAAGAAAGTTATGTTTTACTGGATAGAGAATATCTTTTCCAAATGATAGAACATTCATAAAGTTTTTTGAATAAAGGATATCATAAGAAGCTTTATTATCAGAATTATTTGTAATTTTCACATCAGACATATGGACATAAAGTTCACTAGATATAGTTTTATAATGTCTATAAAATTGAGTATAAAAAATTCCCACTAGATGAATTTTTACAATGTCTACCAGACATACTTTAACGGATAGAGGCAGACATGACTCATGAACAAAGAACATAGTACATTCCACTGGATAAATATTTTCTATCCCACCATATAGAACCATTATATAATGTAATGGTGTATATCAAGTTGATCATTGGATGATGATGATGCGCCAAACTTCTAAAGTGAATAAGAAGTGTGTATCAGGTCATTAAAACCAACTCTCAGATAAGACGGATAAGACTGTTGGAGAAATTCCTATAAATAGAGTTTAATTCAAGTAAGAAGAAGAATTATAACATCAACTATCTAAAGTTGATATGAATATTTTTTAGCATCTTATTACTTGAGTGTGCTCCGTTTTAAATTTTAGAGAGTCTTTTTCATAATGAATCTATTGTGAGGTTTAATTTTATAAATTCCTTAAGAACATTGTATTTTGTAATCATTGTTTATCATTTTGTGTGATATGGGGATTCCATTATGAAGGAAGACATGGGTTATTCTGATCTTTTCATTGAGGGTTCTTGAGGATACATAAATAGCAGCTTTGTTGGATATTTTGTACTGAGTGATTTCTTAGTCTAATAAAGACATACTTTCATGATAATGTTAATATTTTGGATAACTTATGTCTAGTTTAATTACTTCATTAACACTTAATAATAAAGTATGGATATATTATTATAAAAGTTTCTATAATTTTTTCTTACATACATTATATAAGATTTAGAATTAATTATTTTTAAATGTTCTTATTTTGTTGTGCATTTTGTATGAAATGTTTTATATAGTTTGTTATAAACTTTTCTAACTCTAGTTATAATGTTTTTGGAATGAAACTATATCTGATAAAAAACAATAAAGAGGTTAGATAAAATTATAAGTTTTGTTTTATAAAATATAATTCACCTCCCCCCACCTATTCTTGTAAAACACATACAATTTGGATCCTATATTGAGTTTTATTTATCACATATATGATCAATAAAACAATATAGTTGAAACTAAGATAGAAAAATAAAATATAAAAATATCATGGAAAATTAAACTTGAAAATTACATTGTCAAATTGGAGTGGAATATTACAGAGGAAAATTGCATTAGAATATTACATCGCACAAAAAAGTGTAAAATCATAGTGGAAGGACTATATAAAATAAAATGGAAAATTATTGTGGTCAAATATACAAGAAAATTATAATAGACTTCTATATTATAAAATCACTCTTTTAAATGACACTGGAAAACTGTAGAAGATAATAATGTCATTTTACACTAAATATTACACTAGAATAGTGTTGGAAAATTACAATGCATTATTAGAGTGGAATACTAAACTGTAAAATTACACTAGAAGAAATTATAATGAAATATATCTAGTAAAATAAATACTACTAGAAAATTCCAATGAAAAATTGAAATGTAATATTATAGTTTAATGTTACATTGTATATTTTCAATGGAAAATTACAAAGGATTGACTACAGAAAAATAAATTATAACATATGCCTGAAATTACACAACACTACTACATAGTAATATTACACTGTAAATTTTCACTAGAATCGTTGTTTAAAATTGCATTGTAAAAATTGAGGAAAAAATAATTGAAAATAATTTTAGAAATTAAAGAGTAATTTTATATTTGAATATTATACTAAAAACTAGATTATCACCACTATTACTTTTTCAATGTAAAATTAAAATTGAAATAATGTTGTAAAATTATAGTGGAATATTATAAATTATAATTATAATGCAACACTACATTGAAAAACTACACAAGAATAACTGTGGAAAATTATGTATTATTTGAGTGAAAATTTGAATTATTGTATTATAGTAAGAACATTTTATGGTAAATAAAATTATTAATTTTTAGAATAAAATAAAAATTTACAATAGAAAAACCACCATACAAACAAAATTATAAATATATCACAAAATAACACTATAAAACTCTAGTATAACGTCATTTTGGGGATCATGTGAAAAACATTAGTCACCAGAAGTTACACATTCTAATTGATCCATCCCTGGTAGTTCATTACCCTGGACTGGGAAGTCCAAACACCGCAAATACCAAAATGATCCATCATTCAGTCTGGTACAATTTACCTCATGTACTTCCTTATGAAATAAATTATTAAGTGAACAAGCACACAATAAAAAACATTCAAGCAAAAACACAAAAGGGATTAAATGGTTCAAACATTATTCCCTATATCCATGGGAGAATAACTATATCATTCATTCATGTAAAAATTCATCCAACATATATGAAAAATCTCATACCCTACCAAAGATCATGGAAGATAACTACCAACACCTTCCCATGATAAGTACTTGTTTCATGCTCTCTCACCATAAAGACCCTTGAGTGAGGAAAGATTATCCCTCCAGCTGATCCTCTTTCCACTACTACTCCTTCTAGTATTTGTCATATCTTATAGTATGTGACCACTGACCTTTGACCCTAATACCTATAACTTATGGGTGTTCACTCCGCACTCTATCCACTGATGCATGATGTGTGTTAGGCATGTCAACACATGTGGACAAACCTCACTTCATATAAAGGGGCACGGCTAGTTATCAAGTATGAACTACCATCTGAAACTTGTGGGTGATCCTCTATTGACATTAGAAACCTATATCTCCCTATAGCATCAGCTATCATGACTGAAAACTCTTGGTTAATAGTGCATGTTACTCTTATATTCTACTTATATGACTCTAATAAATCTCACTTTTCAAAAATCTCATGGAATAAGACTTCTACATATCATTATCATAGTTCTTTAAAAGTGGTGTAACTTCCATGCTACCACCACCTTCTTCAAAAATCAGGTTGCATCAATATTTTCTTTAATAATTGCATCACTTTTCCCTATTGAACATTATTTTTTATCTAAGAACATGTGTTTGGTACTCATCCTCCTCATTCCCACACTCGACTGCCATTGTATTGTTCTTCTTACTTCCGATGAAATAATTTCCATTCAATGGACATTCATCTTATTCCACTAAATTGCACCACTCAACTATCTTTCATCGTGATGATAAATGGGGCTCATATTTAACATATATAATTTAACTATGATAATTTAATTTTTGATGAACTAATTCTAGTTACGTGAACTAAACATTAATGGTGTTGAGGTGTTTGACTCAATCTAGTCTTCTCCATATGTATCTTCTAAAACAAATATTTTTGAAAGATCAATAATTATACCAATAAAAATTATCACACCAAAACCCAATAATCCCCCCCTTTGAGAATTTTTTTCATAGGTTAAGTCCAACCCATCAGAAAAATATTCTTCAGAAAAAATGTTCCCCTACTAAAACATCAAACTAGTCCAAACTCATCACAAATTTATTCTCCAACAATAATGTGATTCCACTGTATCTAGAAATCCTAATGGATCATGGTATATCTTTTAAAAGTATCTATTAGTTTCTCAATAAAGATCCAAATTTTACTTTGATAAATGTTTCCATGCACAACTGTCATTGAAGGATTTTGATATACCTAGTACACCCTCATACCATCATTATATTCCCATAGAACAACCGTACATAAACATAGTAAAATAAATAATCAGAAAAATAAAATACTTTTTTAATGAAGATCTTCATGTCACATCAATAATGGAACATTCCTTAATACATAAATTAGTCAAAAAGACATTTTATATTTCTAAAAATACATGTTATCAGTGTTGTCATCTGAGTGACCCTTTTCCGAGTCCTTGATAAATTACTTACTCGATACAATATGATAATTCTATAATGACACTTTTTAGGGATTGTTTTTTGGTAACAGGGTGTAGTAGGTATATATAAAGTCCACTGTGATGTTTTTTATTGGTGAGATTTTTTTATCAATGTGTCCCTTGAATCTTGGTTTGGAAACTACTCAACTTCTGAAATATAGCTTTTGATCCATTACGCTTTCTAGATGTAGTGGGAGAACATTGTTTCTAGAGAATATAATTGTAAAAGGATAGGACTAGTTTTATGTTTCAATAGTGGAGGCTATAAAATTTTGAGGATACTAGTTTGAAACTAATATATATTTTATAAATTTTTATTGATAGTGAATCACTTGGTAGTTATGTGTTAGAATAATTTAAATTCATGAAAAAAATGTGCAAGGATTATTCTAGAATGTGTAATTAGGTAAATTGATGGACGACCATGAAAGAGTATTTAGAGATAAAGGTAAAGGAGATAACTTGATAAAATTAAATTGATAGAATTTCAAGTTGGTGAAATTAGGGTGGTGGGACCGAAAGGTCTATTCCCTTAAGTTATAAATATCAGATGTTCTACAAATCATATAAATAAAAGTGGGATAGTTTTCAAATCTATCAATTGTGTGAAAAATTGTTTGAATCATGAAGACTGACTTGGGGGTTCTCATCACTAAACATCTAGAATAATAGAAAACATATGTTACAGAGATCTTGAGATAGTTGGATAGGTAATTATTCCATCCAAAAATGAATCAGAGGGAAGGAGTAAGACATAATCTTGGTTCATTGGAAGATATATCTAATGATATATTAGATAAAAAAAATTAAATATCATAAGGCATTAGATTCATGATAGGGGAGTCATAGAAATGTATGAGTGTGGAAAATAATTCTTCTTATATCAAAAGATCATTCTACTAGAAGATGGATCTCATGTAATTGTTTATATGAGCATATGGAAATGATAGAAAATGTAGTGTAAACTCTTTGTTGTTGAGAGGATGAAAGTATATTTATAAGGAATGGGTGGTGATCTTACATTAGAAGGAGGGGAAACTAATGAATCATAACTTTTACAAGTTTCAATGGTTTGATTATGGGACTATTATAAAATATCATACCTTCATAGATGAAGTTACATGATAGTGTGGGTGTTGTTATTCAATGTATAAATCATAGGAACAACAAAACCTTCATTGTAAAGAACCATGGTAAAAGTAATTAAACCTAATTATGGTCCAGTGGATGAGAGTTTATGGAAGTATTGGCAGTTCTATAAGATACACCAGTGGTGTCTACCTATAGTTCAATAATGTTGATCTTGGAACACCTGAATTGGTTTCATAGAGTAGATGTTCGGACTTTGAATGAGAAGTTTAATAAAAATTTAGAGAATGCAAAGGAATTTACTATGTCTGGGGTCATTATAATGGTAAATTCAAATGATGTGTTCTAAAAATCGATATGCAAGATGGTCTATGTTTAGGTTTTACATGTATGTTATCTTGGAGGTTCGTATTAATTTCGTTTCATTTTGGATCTGTATCTTTTAAAGATAATTTAAAGACCAGAAGTTAAGACGATTTTGGTTCCATCATCTAAAAAATCTTTAAAATAGATCAAATATGACCATGCTAAATCCTAAATATGGATAAAAGATGTCTCAGTAGTTTTTTTATTTATAAAGGGTGGTGATAAAGACTTTATGGTTTCTGAATCTGTTGTAACAATTATTATAAAATTAACAAAGTATCGAAAGACCCTCTATAATAGAGGGGGTTCCCTAAAGGATCATAACCAGGGAAGGAATATAGTGGTAAAAAGGACCTTTAATGTCTTAGTTGCACTAGAGGATTTTTTTTTGGAAGTTCATTGTCCGATGATAGGATACATTCTATAAGTTACATGTTTTGGGTGGAAGTTGGTTTTGATGGTATCACTGGAGTTCAATATACCAAAAAACTCTTAAAATTTGTGGAATATTGGTGGTAGATTCTTCTAAAGCATGTGTTTTAAAAGGATTAGGGTCCTGGAAATAGTACACGACCTAACCAGTTTATGGGACTTCAAGATGACTCAAACAAGAACTCAATTCATTTTCTTTGAAAGAATTCAATGGAGGAACTCATAAGGATCTATGGGAAAAATAGTAGATCATGGTCCAAAAATCTTATTAGAATTTCTTCAATAGAGGACTGGATGATTGGTAAAAGCATGGAAGAGGACCATATAGGGACTATAAAGATGAGCGTAAGCTAATGAGTGGGAAATTAGTTAAAACATGATAATAATTTTTGAGTGAGATATTGTTGGACTTAACAAGTGAAAACAATTATCACACAAAAACCTGACACACCACATTCGTTTTAAACTGATTAATTTCAATTGAACAATAAAATATACAATTGACCATGTGGTGGTAAAATCACCTGAAAATATCCATTTGTAAAACTTATCAAAAAACTAACCATTTGGAAATTTTATCTGTCAATTGATATAATCATTCTTTATTGGCTATCTATTTTCAACATAAATAATTGTCATCATATAGTGGAAAAAATCCATCTATATGAAACAACGTTACGTGAAATTCCAAACATAGTTGACATGATAAGTGGTTTACTCAATAGTTTCCAATAAATTTTAGTGGATTCTTTAAACTATCTCAATAGTTACATCATATCATTGTTATCTTTGAAGAAATTACCATGATGTTTATCCATAATCATTCCATTGATTTTAGAAAAAAAATATCCTCTTAGTTTTAAGCCTTCACCAAACTACCTGATTGATAGTGGGATGACTGGCTAACTATAAAAAATTAAAAGTGGCATCACATTATTTTTTGTTTAAAACGTTTTTAAAAAAATCAAAATATATCCTTTAAAATTTTAGGACTAGAATTACCTTCCACACCATGTGTAAACCAATATAAAAAAATATTATAGCCATAAAATGTTTAATAAAAGTTGTTATTATAAAACATTAATAATAAAAGTAAATTAAACGATAAAATAACAAAAATAAATATATCATAACAAATAAAACAAAATATATTATAATAGATGAAATTGGTATATATATATATATATATATTAATTATTTTTATACTAATTTAAAAATGATTTAATATTTTGTATATATGTTATTTTGTATATTATATTTAAATATATTTTTTATATACATTGTTTTATATAAACATTATTTATATTTATGAACTATCACATAAATATATAATAGTTAACAATAATTAGTATAAATATTTATATATTGATTATTTATATAATTAAATATATATATAAGTTTTATACATTCTTTTTTATTTTTTATATATATATTTTATAAATATTTAATTTAAATAGTGTGTGTGTGTGTGTTTCATTCGCAATATTTTCATGCATTATTACATACATGCATACATACATACATACTTGTATGTTTGTCAAAAAAAATTAAATACTATATATATTTACACACACACATTATTAGGAATATTTAAAAATATGTATTCAATACATCAATATGTGTGTGTAGTTGAATTTAAATAATATATATTGTGGTATGAAATGTTCCATCATTGTTATTTGGAAACAAATTGATACTAAGTGGCTGACATGGGTTTCCTCAATCTTTTTGATCTAGAAATCCTTGAGTTCTTGAATTTGAATTTGGATTGTTTAAGTTTATTTTGAAACCTTTTGGTTTTGTTGGTTGGTTTTGTGATGGTTTGGATTTTTTGTATCTGGTCAATGCTTATAAGGCTTATCACTCACACCAAAAAGCTATTTTATTTCAGAATAAAAAAAATATTTCAGTGAATAGTACATATGTTGTGTATGAAATATAAAATTAAAATTATCAGTGAAAATTTTCAATGCAAAATGTCAGCGGAAACGTAAAATGAAAAATTCCATGGCAAATTTACACCTATGTATGTATGTATGAACTCAAAAAATAAAGGGTAAATTTTCACTAGAAATTTTCATTTTATAATTATATTTTAAAACATATATTTATATATGTGTGTGTCTAAGTGTATATTCATTCAAATAGACAATATAAACATTCACATAAAATTTCCTGTGTAAATTATAGCTGAAATGTTTTGATTCAAATTTAAATTGGAAATTTACAATGAAAATTTCATGTGGGAATTTTCATAGGAACTTTTCAACAAAATATTTACACTACATATCAGTGTATTTGAACTAGAAATTTAAATATGTATTTGTTTTGGAAACATGATAATCAAATTGATAATGTAGAATTCTCCTGAAAATTTATATTGCAAACTTATAATAGAAATAAAATGACATTTTTACCAGGATATATTCATTGGAAATTTTTATTTGAAATTTTTAGTATAAATTATCACTCTAAATTTTCCCTATGATTTTTAAATGAAAATTTTTATTGGAATTTTGAAAGGTTTCTATTGAAAAATAAATTTTTAATATAAATTTCTATTATTAATTAAAAAATTACAATGTAATTTTTCATAGAAAATATCTATATAAATTATAATGTAAATTTTCTTTCAAGAATTTGATCATAATTTTTGAAATTTTTCTCTAGAAATTAAATATTGTGTGTGTAAATTCACACCCAAACACATTGTGTTGGGATGATTTGGAGGTTCTACTAACCTTAGGCAACATCCCCAAGACACCAAAGTCCCGAAATAACATCCAAGGACTTACTGAACATTAAGGGATGATTTTCCCTAAAGAAAAACATAACCTGATAAGATAAACTATCATCAACCAAATCCAAATATATGATTAATGAGTAATAATTATAAAATTAAATTGAAACCCAAATAAATAGAAACATCATAGTAGTAGAAATAATGAAATAAAATCAGACACAAAAAACCAAATAATATCCAATATAGTAACAACGATGTGGAATTTCTCCTAAGACTCCAAGAGATAGCCCCAAGAACCAAATATCAACCCATTGAATAAGAATTGTGATGCATCATTAGAGGAGTATGATTACTTTCCCTTTCTTATGCCCTAGTATACAATATCTACAAACATAGCAAAGTTCCCAAGCAAGGGTTGAGTATAAAACCCAGTAGGTAATCTCTAAATACTTTCCATCACATGCCACTAGGATTAGAACATGTTACCACGTTTTATAAAATAGAGGAGAAGTAGAGAAACGATTTAATACAAATACATAGATAATTTCCTTATATAAAACACATTAAACTTTTTTTATTCACCATTTATTACCACTTGGAATAATAATCACATGATCACGATCATACACACTCACAAATACATGCATACCATGGATATCCCTATACTCATGATTTGTGATCCATATGATCATAAATTTTCCACTTGGTAATCCCCATTGGTAGTGTATCTTATGAACATGACCCATACTATATTTTCCTTATTAACGGTGGAACTTCCAACCATGATCTATCCTCATGCACTTGAACACACACCAACCACATATGCCACGTTTTCTATAAAACCATTTATTTTGAAAACCATCTACATTAAATCGTTTTATCAAAGACCTTGGGTGAATAATTACAAAACCCAGAATATAGGTACTAAATCTATGAGAGTTTTAAAAAAAATTAAATAGTATAATATAAGCATCAATCTTTCATTTTCTAAAATGAGTAGAATGGGAGAGAAGTTATCTAGCTCTAAATGGATGATGAGACTCAAGAATGACAATAAGAAAACTCTAGATATGGTCTCAAAATATCTTTCCCATAATGTATACCAATAATATCTAATAAAAATACATCATAGATCATAGATTAATACATAATAGATTATATATAATAACCTGAGCTAAAGAGAAATAGTAGATCTAAAGAGAAAGAGCATGAACTAGGAATTACAATTGATTTTGGAGTTCCAACACACATTAATTCATAAAAAATGATATATAAAACTAAGGTAATTTCCAAGGGATCCTAGGGGAGAAAATTAGTTTGAGAGCCTAGGATATTAGGAGAGAAATGAGTATTTCAAGACCTTAATCGAAGTTAAAATCAAATGTTTTAGCATTTAATTCATCTTTCATGGTTGGGTCACATTATTACAACCCTAATCATTATTACACATTAATACACATTTTATTACATAAAATTACACTTAATAGAACCCAAAAGATCAATATGTCTAGTTTATTTTGGAAATTAGGTATATTACATAAAAACTTAAAACATTAAAAGTAACATCTTTATTGAAAACATATTTAATATGACCAAAAATTTCCTTCATACTTAACACTGCATGGGATAACCTGGGGAAATAAATTATAAAGGGGTGAGCTATAAATCCCAGTAAGGTAATAAACAAGTCATAACATGAGGAAGGCAATAAATTTTATAAAATATGATTATCAATAGAGTATAAAATGAATATGAATAATAAGGCATGATATATCCTGATAATCATAACATGGGAAATGTGGAAACAACATAAAACATTACATCATAAACATAAGTCCATGCTAAATTCTTTAAGATATCAAGGTCTAAAAAAGGGTCATAAAAGAAATCAGGTACACCCCTATCCCAACATGATGTATCATGATACTAAACATTACCCAATGCATTGGAACTCTATCAGGGTTCACCCTATATATTCATTTCATTGTCATTCTTAAGTGTTCCACATATATTATGTAACATGGATTCATTCAACATCATAATTTATTATGTGATCAAGGAATGTGTAATAAATTCATTTAAGTCTATAATAAATAAGTATATGTGAATAAAGTTGAATAACCTTGATAGAAAAATGGGTTTGGTATTTACTATAAAATTATTTCGGCCTGGAAAAGCACGGTGTAATTTCAGTAGTATAACAACATCATATATAAATTCATAAAATTGGTTGATGAGATTGAAATGAGTCTATCATAATTTAGAAATGTAATTGAGGGAAATAAATTACCCAAAATAAGTAATTGTAAATAGAATACATAATATAATAAATAAACTTTTAAGAAAGATGAGAAATGAAAGAACACTTACAAAAGTTTTGTATGGTAACAAGTGTACACAAAGGTTCTTCTGGGGGTTAAATGAGAGATAAAGGGGCTCTCATAATTTATAAATAAAATTTAATGTAAGGGAGATTTATAAGAACATATTTCAATATAGTAAAAAAGGAAATTAAATTACATAACATAAAAGTAATTCCTGATAAAAGCTGAGGGTGGAAGATGAGGTTCCCTTACGAAATTTCGGTATAGTAACAGCTTAGGTAAGGTTCAAAATGAGATACTATAAATGGTCTATAATTCAAATAAATTTAATTAGAAAGTATGGTAATAAAATATAAATGAATTAAAATAAATCCAATTAAAATTATGTGACTAATTTCAAGAAATATTCTTGAATTGAATGAAGGAGAGGAGGGTAGGGATTCATTACATGGATGTGTGACCCCAAAGGATTGGGAGAGGACTATTGAGAAATTTTTGGTGCCATGGGAGGAATATAAGGAGTATAGGAAATAGTTTGGATGTTATAAAAGGAGTTTTGTGAAGATAAATGGGAGATTGGGTGGGTTTATATAGGAAACGAAGTGGAAGTCTTTATTATTTTGGTTTTGGACACTACATAATAAAATATTCAAAAGAACAAACCAAACCATGGTTTTTGAAGATGTTACCAGACCAAGGTAAGTGGTATAAATTATTTTATTATTCCATGGTCTGATGATAATAAAATAAGGCCCTTTCTTATTTGGAGATGAGTCACACTCTCAAAGAAAAGACTCTAAAATCTTAAAACATATTATATGTCTTAGAGGATTCAATAAGATTTTATAAAATAGATAAAATGAACTTAAAATCACATTATTTTAAAGGTAAAACATATAATTTTCCAAGGATAAATTTTATATGATTTATTACATCACTATTTATCCATTATGATTTCATAAAACACATCGTATATTTATAGGCTATTTAATTTTTACCCAAATATTCGATTGTCTCGGAGAATTATGAAAAAATCACAAATGGATAATTTTTATGTACATATTCCAAAAATTATATCAATTTTATTTAAATAATTTTCTAAGTAAATGAATTTTCACTTTTAAAATAATAACCAACATTTATTTAAAATGACGGGTTTTTGTCAAATAACAGTTTTTTAAACCCTTATAAAAATTACATTTGACATCATAAAAATTATATGATCATTTGTATTTGATAAATTATATTTTATAATAATATTATTTTAAAATATTAGTTATTTAAAATAATCACCTAATCATTAATTAATTAATTAAATTTGAATATTAACTACATATAAAATTTGTGCTTTAATAATCATTTACAATGTAACAATAATAGGTTGGAAATATATTCATTACTTTATAAAAAATAATGTACATATTACTATTATTAGGGTATTGATACATAAAATTTTAAAATGATATAATAATCCCTAAGAGTAAGGTGTGTGATGGTGGAGCTTTCATGGGGTCGCTTGATGAACATGGTTTGGGTTGTGATCCCAATGATTTTGAACTTCTCCAATAAATATTTTTTCTCATGCTTAAGTTGTTTGATCTTAGCTTGTAATTTGTCTAGGGAAAACCCATGAATTTTATCTCCCTCAGAAGCTAAAATAAATGGGATTCATAGGGTACAATACTACTTTTTGAGGGCATCACTTCTTTTATCTATGAAAAATGGATTTGTTAAAACCCTATATTTATACTAGTCATGTGATCACTATTCAATAGATATATTATCAATGGTAATGATACTTAATTTTCATTTAAATATAATAGGATATAATAAAAAATAATTACATGTGTTTTCTATTTAATTAAATCAAAAGTGGGAATTTTATTCATAATAGTTCAGGTCATTATAATCTTCCCCTTTTAAAAATTTAAAGCTCAAATTTTCCTTTTCCCACACTAAAACTGATGAGGGTAACTCTGCTTTATCACCTCCTCTAGTTACCATATTGCTTCCGTAAACTTTTGGTTTTTCTATAACACTTTGATCAGAAGATTTGTCCTATTTTGTAGAACTTTTTATCTATGATCCAAGCTCTTCCCTGGATTCTCCTCATAGGAAAGTTCATTCTCCAATGGTACCACCTCTAGATTGAGTACATGTGATAGGTCTGGATGTAATTTATTAAGATGTGTACATAAAATACAACATGTACTTGAGACATGTTTGGTGGGATTTCTAGTCAATAGGATGTTTCTCCAATGCGATCAAGGATTTAAAAAGGGTTGATGTACCTTGGACTAAGCTTTCCCTTCTTCCCAACTCTCATCACTTTATTCCATGGAGATATATAGAGGAATACCATATCTCAAACATGAAACTCTTAGTTTCTTTGACAATTATCAGCATATCTCTTTTTTCGGATCTGAGCAGCTTTACTGTGTAGTTGAATGGTTTTAACCTTCTACACTATTTCTTAGAATATTTCTAGACCTAGAAGTTTTCATTCCATAACTTCATCCCACCATGATAGTGTTATGTACCTATTCGCATTAATGGATTCATAGGAATAAATTTGGATGCTCGAGTCAAAACTCTTATTGTAAGAGAGCTCAACCAAAGGAAGATATCGGCCCCATCCACCTTTGAAGTCCATAGAAAAAATATCACAACATGTATTCCAGTTTTTGTATAGTCCGCTCAGATTGGTCACCAGTTTGAGGATGATAGGCCATACAAAAATTTATATTAGTGTTTAGATCATGATGAATATTTTCTAGAACTTATAGGTGATTCTTGGGCCTTTTTCAGATACAATTGATAGTGGTACTCCATGTAACCTTACTAATTCTTTAATGAATATCCATGATATTTGATTCAGTGAGAAATTCCATCAAATTGAAATGAAGTGTTCAGTATTTGTAAGATTATCCATAACAACCGAGATAGAATTGTTACCTTTGGATGTATTAAGAAGCCTGGTGACAATGTCCCTGGGGATGTTTTCTCATTTCCATGTCTGTATGTGTAATGGTAGCATCATCCCTTTAAAATTCTTCCTTTCAGCCTTCACTTGTTAACATACCAGGAACTTTGATGTATATTCAGTGATCTTATTATTCATGTTATCCTTCCAATATTTCTCTCCAAGATCTCAATATAACATTGTGTTTATAGGGTGAATAGATAAATTCAAACTATGTGCATCATCCAATAGTTCCTTCTTTAACTCATGATTTTATGGAACACATAGTCTTGAACCAAGTATCACAATTCCTTCTTACTTAACATTAAATTTTGAGGATTTCCATTTTCATATAGATTCTAATTTCTTTTAAATTTCTTTATCATGTTTTTTAGCATCTTTTAAAGTTTGATGAAAAGATGGTTGAGAAATAATTTATGAAAGTATTGATGTTGTTCCTTACTTTATGATTCCCATGTCCATCCTCTTAAAATCTAAGAATATAGAATCCTTATTAATTATCATTGATGATATAATTGGTGTATCTTTTCTACTTAGAGCATCCTCCACTTTGTTCAATTTCCTAGGATGGTAGTGGATTGAGTAGTAGTAATCCCTGATGAGTTTTAACCATCTTCACTAGTGCATATTATGTTCTTTCTGTGTGAATATATATTTGAGGATCTTGTGATTAGTATATATTTCACACTTCACCCCATAGAAATTATGCTACCAGATTTACAAATTTAAGATCACTAATACCAACTCCAGATCGTGTGTGGGATAGGTTTTCATGGTAATTTTTAACTTCCTTGAATAAAAGGCTATGAATTTTTCTTTTTTCATCATTACATATCCCAATCTCTTCTTTGAAGTATCACTAAAAATTACAAAAAATATCTCCACTTGTGGTTAGTGTGAGCACAGGGGAAGTGATAAGCCTTGTTTTTAACTCCATGAACCTTCTTCACATTCCTCATTCTAAGAAAATTTGAATCCCTTCCAAGTTATCTTGGTAAGAGGGTTTGAAAATCATAAGAAATTTCTCACAAATTGAAAATAATATCCAACTAACCTAAGGAATCTATGGATATCTGTCATGAATTTTGGCCTCAACCATCACTCAATTGATTTGGTATTTTAGGGATCCTAAGATATCCCATTTCTTGTGATGATATTCCCTAAAAATTAGACTTATTTCAATCAAAACCCAAACTTGTTTTACTTCTCATAGAGCTTCTCCATTCACAATGTCTTTAGTAGAGTGCTAGGATTATTTTCATGATCCTCCTTGATTTTGTATTATATTATAATATCATTTATAAATACTACCACAAATTTCTCATGGATTTTTCCAAATACTCTATTAATAAAGTCGATAAAGAATAATGGAGCATTAGTGAGTTTGAATGGAATCAATATGAACTCATAGTGCACATACCTCATACAAAAAGAATTATTGGTGATATCCTCCTTCACACAAAATTGGTTATATCATGACCATAGTTCCACCTTGGAGAAGTATTATGCACCACTTAGTTGATCAAACAAGTCATCAATTCTTGGAAAATGGTACTTGTTATTTATTTGGATCTTGTTGAACTCAAGATAATCAATGAAAAGGCTCATTGACCCATCCTTCTTCTTGACGAAGAAGACTGGTTCACCCCATAGTGAAGCACTTGGGCATATAAATCCGTTATCTATATTCTCCTTTGATGATTCTTTAGCTCAAAAAGTTACACAACATCTATCCTAAATGGAGTCTTGGATATTTTCAATTCCCCAAGTATAAGCTTGATTGAAAATTTAACCTCCCTACTATGAGGAAGACCAAGAAATTCCTCAGGAAACTCATCAGTGTATTCCCTCACAATAGGCATGTCTTAAAGGATGATCATTTCCTTAAACTTATTCATTTGAGCTAGATATGCTTACACATAGGCCAATAATATCCATGCTTGAGATTATGGTGCTAAATAATATTCATCCTCCTCCTTAAAATTTTATAGAATCAGGGGTCAATTCACCATATGGAAAGTGATTTTCTTCTCATGGAAATTTATGTTGTCTCTATATAGGGAAAGCCAATCCAGGCCTATAATTTCATCAAATTCCACAAAATGTGGTATTAAAAGTATTTATGGGATGTTAAGAAGAAAAAATTAATAGGGGAGGATTTATATACTTGGGATACAATAATTTCCCCTTTTTTTCACTGACATCTCTAATTCCATGATTTGTGGTGGTGTTTGAATAGTTCTACTAAACTATCATGATATGAAGTAATGCATGGAAATATATATGATTACCCTACCTTTCACTTTTTTATTCTAGTTCTACTCATTTTCTTCATCCAAAATATAAATAGGGATGATCATTTTCAAAATATTAAACACATAAATGGGAATACCATGACATTAAATGGATAACTTATAAATTAAATTTATCTCCATAACTTATGAGTTTCTAGGCATCAATCTATGTTATCTATGATCTATTTACTAACATATATTCTTATAGAATTTTTTTTCCACTAATAATTTTTCTTAATGATCTTATGAATTTCCCAATGCATATCCCCTAGGAGTTTCAAACCAGGTGCGCATTAAGGCCCATTGTTGTGTACTAGATAACCCGGAGTCTGGCCTGGAACATCTTGTCATATTTGTTACCCCTGGGTACATTTGTGCCAAAACCACATCCACTTGTAGTATCTAGATAGGGATTTAACTTCTTGATAAACCATCACACAAATCTTACCAAAATTTATGGTTGTTTCCTTATACTTAGTCTTATCACTAAGGCATTCTCTATATATCTCTAATATTAAGGCTTTCGTTAGAGTTTTCTAATCCTAATCCCAAAACTAACTAAACATATCCTATGATGCCAACTGTAACAACCCTACTCCTTATTACACATTAATAAATGTTTTATTACATAAAATTACACTTAATACAACCCAAAAGATCAAGAGTTCTAGTGTATTTGGGAAATTAGGTACATTACATAACAACTTAAAACATGAAAAGCAGCATCTTTATTGAAAACGTTTTTAACATGACCAAAACGTTCCTTATTACTTAACACTGTATTGGATAACCTGATGACATAAATAAGAAAGGGGTGAGATATAAAGCCCACTAATGGAATAATCAAGGAATAGCATGATAATGAAAATACATGTTAGACAATAGGTATATCAATGGATAATAAAAGGAACATGAATAATAAGGGATGATATAAGATGATAATCATAACATGGAAAATGTGGAAACAACTTCAAACACTACATTATAAACATAATTCAAGGATAAATCCACCAATACATCATTGTGGAAAAAATTCCCATAAAGGAATCATGTAAAACCATGTCACAACATGACGTATCATGATACTAAACATTACCCAATACATTGGAGCACAATCAAGTTTCACCCTTCATAATCATTTCATTATCATGCTTAAATCTGTCACATAGATCATATAACACAGATTAATTCAACATAATAATTTATTCCAAGAGAAATTAATGTGGAATACATACATGTAAGTATACAATAAATAATTATATATGCATAAAGGTTAATACACTAGATTGAAAATTGGGTATGGTATTCACTATAGAATTATTTTGGCATGGAAAATCAGGTTGAAATTTTGGCATCATAATGGTGTCATATAGAAATTCCTATAATGGGTTAACGAGAGTGAAATGAGTATCTCATAATATAGACATGGAAGTAATGTAAATACATTCCCCTATATAATTAATGAGAAATATAATACATGACATAATAAATAAACTTTGACGAAAGAGGAGAAAGGTATCAACACTTACAAAATTTCGACATGGTAACAGATGTACACAAAGGTTCTTTTGGGGGTTAAATGAGAGTGAAAGGGCATATAATAATTTATAAATAAAATTTAAAGTAAGGGGGATATTTTATAACATAACCCATGTAATGACCCAATATTTTTCAATGGAAATTCCTTTCTTATAAATATGAAATCACAACATAATTAACTACTATGTGCCATGTGACCCTTAAAACAAAATTTTATCACTTCTGTGATGTGAATTTTAAAAATCTAATATACACGGTTGTGATCAGCAAGTTATTTAAAGGCCACTAAGAAAAACATAATTTTTTGTGAATAGTAACCTACCCTTATGAATAGTAACATACCCTAATGAATACTGATATACCCTAATGAATAGTAACATTAACTATGATAGTATATAAATAATATTCAACTGAAAGTACGATATATCTATGCTTTGGAATATGTAAATAAATGTTTTAAAACTGTTGTTTTTAGAATAAATTATGATTTTAATTAAATATTAAATTCATCAAATTTAGAAAGTTATTAGGGTAAAATGGATTTAATATTTGGATTATACACATTGAAAAATGGTTGGGGTGAATTTTTGGGATTTTTCTGAAATACATGAATTTTTATGAATAGTGAAATGCCATAATTAACAAACTAAGCAAAATAAGCTAATTATAGAGTCATGCATGATGTTCTGCTGATGTAAGCCCAGTTAGTTCGGTATAACATTATAAAATTACTATTCTTGGTCATGGAAGACAAACTATTCCTTTTCTTGTGGGTAAATAATAAATTAATGAATTTTATATTAAGAAATCTCCCCTCTCCTCCCCTATAAAACCCGCTCTCACTCCCTCTTCTCGTCACTCCTATCAAGCATTGTGACTTCTAAAAATTCTATCCAAATATCCTCCCAACCTCCTCTCCCACGTCCATCAAGCTTTGGTCTCATAGAAAGACCAAAACCTCTTCCTTAAGGAGGCTCTCAAGGAAGATTGGTTCAATAGATAAATTCCTCTTTTCAATTCTTTGTCATTCCTTTCAAGTTCATTTAATTTATTTTTTTATTACCTCTACTTATCCAAATTTTGTTATTAATCTAGTACCTTATATTTACTGCAATGTTTTCATGATAGTTGAATATGTTATCTTCATCTCTCCCTTTTACCTTCTTTTATACTAGTAGAAAGAACATCATTCAAGATGTGTCAATTTTCAACAATCAAGGACGATGGGATTTCAATTTCTATTATCTTTTCCAATTATTCTCATGAAACCATAATTGTTATGGTTGAATCAGATTATTATATATGTAATATAACCTATGTAACATTCTGTAATCCCTTTGTATAAATGGTATTGAGTTATAAATAAAAATGAGTTCATTGTAATCAAAACCCACAAATTAACCGAAATAGTTATCATTAAAGTTCTATATAATAATTCATCCTCATTCCATGTATCCAAGTTATATAAATGACCAATAACACCTATATATGAACATAAATAATATTTTAATTCAATTATAGAGATTTACAAGAACTCCATTACTTAAGAAGAAGTGAACCAATTATGAAAATAAAGGAAATGAACGTTACGGAACAACGAAATTCAATATAATAACTTATCAATAAGGGAATAAATGAACTAAATAGAATTATTAAAAATTAAATACATGTCTAATAAGTTCTTAAATAAGTTATTAATAAGTATAATTTCAAATTCTAGGAGCCTAAGTTCAACAACCGAACACGTTCGGAGTTAAGGTAAGGGTTTTCCGCCCGAACATCCATTTTCGTTCAGGTTACATTCATTGTATAATTACCTCAATGAAAATCGAATATATTGTTATGAACTCCTATTAAATTCTGTGTGATTATTCTATATATGTACACCAAATATAATCCTTCCCTATTTTCTAGATAGGTACATGTTTTAAAAGAAACTTTAAAAACAATTTCTAAAATACAAGCCCGATTCAGGGGAATTTCTCAAATTCATATCAATTTTCAAGGGAACTCTATAATCTGTTTTTAGAAACCATTGTTCTTATAAAAACACTCATTTTATCATTAAATACTATCTTACTTGACTTATGGTTTTATATAAATATTTTTTCAAAATAACTATTCTTTTCAAATAAAAGAGTATTTATCTTACGAATTTCTTAATGATTTTATAAGAGTATTTTCGTATAATTCAACACTCGTGTTGATTCATAGGTATTATTGGGTTTAATCATTTATGAATTTATCTACCATATTTTATTTAATGCTTTATGACTAACTATATTGTGGATGATCTATCTTAAAACCATTCACCATATTACTCGGAATGGTTAGTGTTTTATGTTTAATGATTGGGGAAAGTTAGTTATATTTCATATGATAGTTTCAATATGGATGTATATGTAGTTTAAGTTTATCCCTGATCATATGATGAAATAATTGGACTTATTATGTGATGGATGTGGCCCAATATATCCCCTCGATGCATCGGTAGGTATCATGATACAAATAGACGTGAAATTGGTCGAGGCCTTTCCCAATGTGATATATGGATTTTGGCTGAGGCCTTAATCATTAGAAGTCTTGGTCGAGGCCATGAAAAAATGTTTCATAATGTCCGTCATATGCAATTCCCTCATTATGAATCTATTAATCGAAAGTTAATATGGTTATTAGACTAGTATAATACCCATGATTATGTTATATTATGTCAATATTTACTCAACTCATATTCCTTCTATTTAATGTTCAATTTTATTTTTAAAAGAAAGTGTTTTCAATTATTCACCATTTCTAATGTTTATATTGTCTTTTTTTGTATTTCATACTCTTACTGAGCATTTGAGATCACCCTTTTCTTATGTTTCATTTTCTCAGGACATGAAGAAGAAAATTATGAATAACTTTCAAGCATAATCTAGGAGTCATGGATGTTTCTAGTGGAATAAATTAGTGTTGTTTTTTCCTTCATGATGTAATGATAAACATTCTCATGTATCTTGTTTCCAAAAGCTACTAAACTACTTGTTCCTTTAGGATTAGTATTCCTTGTTTATATTCAATTGTAATAAAATAAGGAACCAGCACCGGGAAACTGGGGTTGGGTCCTTACATCCCAATATAGTAAAAATGAAATTAAAAGACTTAACATAAAAGGAATGCTTGATAAAAGAGGAGGGTGGAAGATGATGTTCCATTATGAAAGTTTAGCACAGTAACAACTTAGGTAATGGTAAAATGAGAGATTATAAATGGTATATCATTTCAAAAACATTTATTATAAATTAAGGTAATCATGGTAAATTAATTAAAATATTACCAATTGAAATTATATGACTAATTTCAAGGAAGATTCTTGAATTGAAAGAAGGATAGGAAGGTGAGGATCCCTTACATGAATGTGTGACACTAAAGGCTTGGGAGAGAGGTTTCTTGAGAGATTAGGGTTGCATTGGGAGTACTATAGGAAGTATAGGGAATATTTGGGATGTGGTACAAGGATTTTGACAGAAGATAAATGGGATATTGTGTGGATTTATATAGGAAAAGAGCGGGATTTCTTTATTTTTTTGGTTTTGGACACTACATAAGACAATATTCAAAACCAAACACCATTCCATGTTTTATTAACATGTTTTATACCAAATTGAATTTTAATAAATTATTTTATAAGTAAAAGGGACTATGATAATAAAATAATGCTCTTACCTATGTAGAGGTGAGTCACACTCTCAAAGAAATGATTTTAAAATCCTAAAAAATATTATATGTATTTGAGGATTCACTAGGATTTTATAAAATAAACATAAAATCATATTATTTTAAACTTAAAACATATATTTGTATGATAATACCTTTTATTGGAATTATTACATCACTATTGGGCCATTATGGTGTCATAAAACACACCATATATTTATACGGTATTTAATTCTTCCCAAAAAATTGACTGTCACTAAAAATTATGAAAAAATAACCATTAGATAATTTTGACATCCGAATTCCAAAAATAATATCCATTTTATCCGAATAATTTTAAAAATATGTGAATCTTTACTTTTAAAATAAAAACTAATATTTATTGAATAAGATGGGTTTTTGACAAATAACAAAATTTTTTGAACGCTTATAAAAATTACATTTGACATTATAAAAATTACATGATCATTTATAATTGATAAAAATTATTTAACAATAATATTCCATTAAAATATTATTTATTTCAAAAATCAATTAATTCATTAATTCAATAATTGAATTTGAATATTAACCGAAAATACAATTTGTGCTTTAAAAATCAATTACAGAGTAATAATAATAGGATGAAAATTTATTCATTAATTTATACAAAATAATGTACATATTATTATTTCTAGGGTCTTGAAACATATCCTTTTAATACACCAGCATAATCCCTAAGAGTAAGGTATGCGACAGTGGGGCTTTTATGGGGCCGCTCAGGGTACATGGTTTGGTAGTGATCTCAATGAGCTTGAACTTCTCCCGTAAATAGTTTTGATCATGCTTAAGTTGTTGGATCTCATCTTGGGTTCGGTGTGGGTAAAATTATATAAATTATATCTCCCTCAGAAGCTCTGATAAATGGGCCTTATAGGGTATGCTAATACTGGTTGAGGCCATCACTTCCTTTTTCTATGACAAATGGATTTGTTAAAACCCTATATTTATACTATTCATGTGATCATTGATCAACAAATATATTATCAATGACAAAGATACTTACCAATCATTTCAATCCAATTGGATATAATAAAACAAAATAATTCCACATGTTTTCTATTTAATTAAATCAAAAATGGTAATTTTATTCATAATAGTTTGGGTCGTTACACACATGGTTTGTTAAATTGTGCACCAACCTTGTTCATGTTACTATCTCCAAACTAGATATCCACATGGTTGTGCAGCATAGTTTGAAAAAAAAATATAAACATGTGATTCTATTATCCATCAACATGATTTTTTCATGGTTATGATGTGCAATTTAGAAAACTGTGCACCGAGAATGTGCATGCCAATACCCAAAGGCTCCCAAATCACATGGTTTATCCTAGGAACCCACATGCTTTATCCAAACCTTTCACAAACTGTGTTAATGCCTAGTAAATCCCAAAGAAAATTTTTATAGTTTCCTAAAGATAGTTTATCGTTTCCCCTAACCATTCTCAAACAATGCACCTCCAAAAATGCTTCTAAAACACTCTAAAACCATTTGAAAACTCCCAAAATTCAACTTAATTATTATATAACATCAAAATACATAATAAATTGGTAATGTGCCTAAAATTGGGGGTGTTATATTCTCACCCCCATTGGTTTTTTTCCTAGAAATTTGGGAACTAGAATTACTTTGGAAGAGCTTAGGACATTGTTCTTATATTTCCTTCTCATATTCCCATGCCTCATTTTGAATTTGATCATGCAATCATAAGAATCGTACTAAACATATAATATTTCCATACAATCGATTCACTCATCTATCCAAAACTTTTTTTAGAACATGAATCAATGTAGTATCCAGATCAAGGTCAATATAGTCCCATCACATAACATGGTCAAGGTTAGGCTAGTACATCACCATTTGAGATACATAAAAATAATTATACATTGAGATGAACTTTGGTGATAAATCTAAAAAATAAGTCTCATCACTAATTCATTTGAATATTTTAGAAGTGCCAATGTACCAAAGAGGCAATATTCCTTTTTTACGAAACTAATACTTCCCTCTCCTTAGAGAGATTATCAATAAAATATAATCACCCATATCAAATGATAAAAGATGATGACTTTAAGCTATATATGATTCCTGACATCTCTAATTCATTATCATAATTGTTCATGATCATATGAATCTTCTCTATCAACTCATGAATAATGATAGATCTTATAAGTGAATTATCACTTGTTTCCACCCAACAATGTGAAGAATAATAAGGATGACCATACAAAGCTTTTAAAGGATCCATATTTATTGAGGATTGATAATTTTTATTGTATAATAACTCCACTAATGGTATATGATTCTCCCATGAGCCACCAAAATCAATAAATAAATCTCTAAGTATGTATTCCAATTTTTGGATCATCTATTTAGATTGTTCATCCATTTTGGGATGATAATATTTTATCATGATCAATTGGGTTCCAAGGTCTTGCTATATGGATTTCAAAAATCAAGATGTAAACTTAGGGTCCTGGTCAGACATAATTGAAATTGATACAGCTTGAAACATAACAACTTTATATACGTAGAGTTTTAACAAGTATTACATCATATTATATCCATGAATTGGGATGAAATGGTTCTATCCACAATCACCCAAATGGAATCAAGTTTTTGAATCATTCTTTGTAGACCTGTGAAAATATCCATAACTATCTTCTCCCATTTACTAACGAGTAAAATTAATGATTGTAACATAATAGATAGTTTTTGGTTCTCCGCCTTAACCAAATAATAGGTGAGGAATATCGTGACATAATTTGAAACTTTTATTTTCATTAAATCCCATCAAAACTACTTTCCCATTGGCTTATAAATATTCTAAATGATAGGATAAACAAACCTTCTCGAGTAGTGTCTAGCCTAAATAAGATGTTCCTGATAAGTCGTAGGAACCATAATATGATCTATAAAATGCAACACAGAACTACCATCTAGCATCCATTCCAAAATAGTATCCCAATAATTCTGTTTTTACCTCATGGTTAGATATTTTTGGTTGTATTTTTTATAATATTTAACTTGCTCAACCTGGTCGGGAAAAAGAGAAACCATAAAGAAAACTATAGCATCACCTTGCTCAACACAATCTAGGTGAATATTAGTTATGATCGACAATAGTTTCCATTGATCTAAATCCCCTTTATCCAGCTGACTATATTAATTCCTACTCAATACATCCTCTACGAAATTCAATTTAACTAGTACATAAATCAATTCAAAGTCAAACAAATAAATATATTCTATCCATCTTAATTACCTTAAATTCAATCCAATTTATGGGAAAATTTGTTTTGGGATTTTATGATTTTTGAACATTGTAAACTTCTCACTATATTGATAATGATGTTGAATTTTCAAGGAATTAACTACTAAGTCTAAATCATGTGTTGGGAAATTCTTACCATGAACCCATAACTATCATGATCCATAATTTACAACATGATCTATCTACATGAGAACACATCCCAAAACAAATATACATGAATCATAATAACCCACATAGCCTTGTCTTGACTCTGGAAATGTATGGATAGGTTTTGGTGTAAGTGGAACCATAAGTTCTTGAAAATATTTCTAAGACTCATCACTCCACTGGAAAGGAACACCTTTCATTGTCAAAGCTAACATCGGTGAGGAATGTCACGAAAAATCATGAACAAAGCATCGGTAATATCTCGCTAAGTCAAAGAATATACATATCTCAAACACATTTTTAAATGGTTTCCAATAGATAATAGTGTCTACATTTCCATGTTCTATAGAGACTTATATTTCACAAATAATGTGTCCAAGGAAACATACCTCTTATATTAGGAAATCACACTATGAAATTTTAGTATAAAAATGGTGCTCTACAAAGTTTCCCAACACAATGGAAAAGTGTTTTTCATGATCATCCTTATTCCTAGAATATACCAGAATATCATCAACAAAAACCACCAAAAAGGATTATAGATTCCTATAAAATATATGATCCATCAAATCCATAAACATAGCCGGTGAATTCATAATACTAAATGGAATAAATACAAATTCATAATGACCATAGCGACTCCTAAAATATATCTTTGAAATATAATCCTTCCAAATTTGATGTTAGTTATACCCTAATCATAAATCAAACTTAGAGACCACTGGGTATCCTCAATTGATCAAACAGATCATCAATTAATGGAAGAGTATATCAGTTCTTTTTCATTACCCGGTTGAGCTTATAATAATATACAAAAAGTTAAAGAGTTTCATCCACCTTATTTAAAAAAAAGTATTATTGCTTCCCATGGAGATATGCTTGGTCGAATGAACCCTTTACTTTATATCTCTTACATCAGAACATCCAATTACCTTAGCTCCATTGATGTCATAGTATGGGAAAGAAGTGAAATAGTAATTGTCTCTAGTTTGAGATGAATCATAAATTCCACTTCTATTTCGAGTGTTAACCAAGATAACTTATTATTAAATACATCTATAACATTATCAACAATGGTTGTAAAATATCTATGTGTGATTACATCAATAAATGAAAAATTAATTTTTACCAACTTGTGAGAGATAGTCCTGACCATTGGTACCAAAGGTCCACATATATTTGCATTCACATCCCAATCCCCTTTAAATAGATGTTTGCACCATCTGAATATGTGAAACTAACCATATGAGATTAATATTTGATGTGATCTTTGAAGTATGTCAACCAATCCATTCCCAAAATCAGGTCCTAAATTTTCATCTCAAGAATAAAGAAATCTCAAACAAAATCATCCTCATAGATGTTGTAGAAAATTTTGCACACTTAAAGGATAGAAGATCTCATTGGATGTGAGGTGTTTGGAGTTTCAAGACATGGGGCCTCATTTCAAAATGAAAACTTATAACAACCCAAACTTTTTTAAATAAAATTATCTTTGTGATTGAATTAAATACCCTATGGTAATATAAAACACATGCACTTATTTTATTTTATTATATCCTATTAGATTTAAAATATTGTTGAGCATCATAATCGTTGGTAATATATCCATTGAATAGTTATTGTATGATTCGTATAAATATAGCGTTTTGATAAATCCAATATAAAAAAAGGAAGTGATGGCCTTGAACAGTAGGATAATTCCCTATGAAGACCATTTATCAGAGATTTAGAAGGAGATAACATCATTGAGATTTTTCCTTTCCCAGTATCAAGTTGATATCTAACAACTAAATGATGAGAAAAGCTATCTATGAGAGAAGTTCAAGCTCATTGAGATCATGGCCCAAACCATGTATGTCAAACCACCCTAATAAAATCTAACCATTGTGCACCTTACCATCAAGGTTTTTGTTGGTCTAATAAAGAGATGTGTATAAAGACCCTAATAATATGAATATTTATATTGTATTTTTGAAATATTAATATTTATATTTATTCTTATTATTCTTATATTATAAAAAATTTGGATTTTGATACGTTAAAACACAAATTTTATTTTTAGGTATTATGAAACTTAAAATAATACATTCCTTTTGATTAATTAATAATTTTTTTTAAATAAATGATATTTTAATAAAATATAATTATTAAATAGTACTTATTATGTATAGTTGATAATATAATTTTATGAAGTCAAAAATAATTCTTATAAGGTTTCAAAAAATGTTATTGTTAGAAAACCTTACATTTCTCAATAAATGTGAATTATTATTTTAAAAGCTAAATTTAAAATATTTAGAAAATTATTTGCATAAATTAAATATTATTTTTTTTAATCTGAACATCTAAATTATCCAATGATGAATTTTTCATAAATTTTTGAGATGGTCAAATTTTTTGGTAAAAGTTAAATATGATATAAATATACTGTGTGTATTATGACATCATAATGGCCCAAAAGTTATGTAATAAATGCTATAAATGGTATAAATGAATAAATATATATTTCCTCTTTAAAATATTATGATTTTCATGTTATTTAATTAATTTTATAAATCCTTTATGAATCCTCCAAAACCTATATTATATTTTAAGGTTTTAAAATCATTTATTTATGAACATGACTCACCTCCACATCACCAAGGATAATATTTTTTAAATATTAGGACCTTGGCCTTATAAAATAATGAAAAAAAACTCCTATTTTCTAGAAACCATGGGAAAAATCATGGTGATGTTTGTGTTTTTGATTACTTTATTGTATAGAGTCCAAAACCTATATTTGAGAAATAATAAAGAACTCTCATCTCTTTTCATATATAAATCCAACCAATATCCCCTTAAAATTCACTCAAAAACCTTATACCACATCCTTAATGTTCCATTACATCTCTATAATCCTCCCAATTTCCATCCATGCTCTCAAGAAGCTCCTCCCAATCTTTTTGAATCACCCACTTCAGGTGAGGGATACTCTCTTTCTCTTATTAATTCAAGAATCTTCATTATCTTAGGCCTTTTATTTCCAATTTCTAATTTTGTGATATGTTCTTCCTTATCCCCCTTAATTAACTTATTATTTCTAAATTATATGAGACCCCTTTCACTCTTATTAATACCTCCCATGAACATTTATGTTCCCCCATTATGTCGCAGAAATATCACCGTGATTTTCTATGCCAAACAATTGTATAGTGAATACCCATACCCATTTCCTATCAAGGGTGTTAACCTTTATGCAATTATACTTATTTTATTGGGGAATTACATTTATCTAATCCACACTACAATATAATTTTATTAAATTTTAGGAAATGTGTTATTATGTTATATGATCTATGTGGCACACTTAGGCATGTACATGATATGATTCTGATGGGTGCGCCCAAATATCATTTTAATGCATTAGGTAATATTTTAGCCTCATGATATGTCATGTATGGTGAGCAGTAGGTTGTCATGATCACTTTATGTTATGTTTTATTGCTATTTAAACTTGACTTTTTCTTATGATGTCCTCCTCTAATGGCCCGAGGGCCTTTATTTTTTATTGATTTTTGATAATCCACTTTTCAAGGGGTGGGGTGGAAACCATACAAGGCCCGTAGGTGTATGTATTGCATGGACCATAGTCCTTAGAATAATTCATTTCTAGTAGGCTTCAAACATTACATACAACCCAGACTAACTACATGGAATTGCTCCTCCCTAGCATCTTCATCGTGAAATTAGCTCTCCACCTTCGCATGGCTATTCAGCTAGGCTTTCCCATGCATGCATAGGCTTGTTCTAATGGAAGGTGTCATACCCTCTCATTCATGAAATCTATTTAGCTTCTGATATGGTGAAATCTCCTTGCTCATGTTTTAAAGTGGTTTCCACTTTTCCATGTTTTCTTTTTGTTATCATGTTATATAAAGCATCTTTATCCATGTTCATGATTATCACCAATTTTATATCCCAATAAAAATAATATTCTATAACATGTAACACTTTATTTATGTTTTCCTCTGTTTATTCCATTACTGATCTTCATATATCACCCCTTTATTATGTATAACCTTGGGTTATCCCATATAGTTTTTAGTGCGATGGAATATTATGAGCATGTTAAAGAAGTTTTCAGTAATAGTGATGTACCCCTATTTTAAGTAGTAATGAATTTTAAATAATTCAAAAATAAACTAGACTTAATGATCTTATGGGTTGTATTATATTTACCTTTATATAATAAAGCATTAATTTATGTGTAATAAAGAAAAGGGTTTTCATAGTTGTTATCAACGGAACGTTTAGTTATTTTTGGGATTAGGATTAGAAAACTCTAGTAAAATGATTAAGGATAAGACTAAAAATACTAAAACATCCGTAAATAATGTTAAAGTATAGTGTAATGGTTTCAAATAAAATACATCCCTATCTTGATACTATATGTGGATACGGATCTCACACAGATCTACCTAGGGGTAACTCCCAAAAACACTGCATTGATCTAGATTAGATCGTCAAATGGTGCATGAAAATGGGCCTTGATACACAACTAGTTTGATACTTCTGGGGGATATAATTTAGTAAATTCACAAAATCAATATGAACCATTATTATGGAAACAAAAAATTCCCATAACAGTCTAAGTTTGGAAATAGAACATGGATGACAAAGATTGAAGCTTAATTATTCATAAATTAATAAAATAAATGTCATTTATAAATTATATATTTAATGTTATTGGATTATTGATTATGTGTTTAATAGTTTAAAAGTAGTCATCACTAATTTTCCCTTTATTAAATCCAAAGGTCAGAAATAAGAGGAATCGAGAAAACAACTAATGTTAATGGAAATGTAATGAATTCACAAATGAGATAACCAACCTGATGGGAGAAAGAATCGAAAACATTGTGATGGTACTCTATCAATTAACTCGGGTTTCAATAGAAACCTAAATTAAGATGAGGATCCAAATATTCTTCATATAGAACAATTTTCAATTGATACCTTTATGTGAAAAAGGGCTCTAACTTTCAATGGATCATATAATCCCTTAATTGTGGAATAAGAGATCAAATCCATTGAGAAGATATTCTCCATCCTTCAATGTTTCATGAAATATAAGGTTACACTATCTATTTATCATAATGAGGGAGAAGATAAAAAGTGGTTGACATTGATCAAGAATATGAATCATGAGTATGTGATTGAAGTGATGGGGTGGAAGGAATTTCATAAAATACTTTTTGACAAATATTTTCTTCAAACTCTCTAACTTAAAATGGAAAGGGATTTCCTTTTCCTCAAGAAAAAAGACGATGAACACATTAGAGAATATGAGAAAAACTTCACAAGACTTTCACGATATGCCTCAGACTTTGTCATTACCCAAAAATGAAAACTTGTCCGCTTCTTTGGTGGGATGAAATCGAGCCTATCTAAAGCCCTAGTAATCCAAGACTTTGATATCCATGAAGAAGTTGTCTGATGTTCCCTCAAAGTCAAAATGGAGATCAATAAATCTCAAGGTCCACATAGGGATAAGAAGTAGAAATTAGATCTCAGTGCTGGTAGTGCAAAGAAGAAATATAACAATGGTAAGAAATTTCAACATCCCACTCGTCAAAAGTGTGGAATTAATCTCCTGAAAATTATCCTAAGGGGACAAGTAAATGATTAAGGTGCATAAAGGAAGTGAACCTATCTAGACATTGTTAACAAGAGAAACCCACCAATGAAATGGAAGAGATGAATGCTTCAGTCTACCCTTATCCTATTGTCCAATGTTTCAACTATAAGGAATAAGATACTATTAAAACCACATCTGTAAGCCAAGGTTTTTAAGAGAAAATCAACCCCAATAACTTCCATGGTATTAAGGGAGATCATATTTCATTACAAATATTGAGGTGGATCCCAAAAATAAAGTGGTGACAATTATTCTAGTCATTCATTCAATAATAGAGAAGGTACTTTTTTATTCTAATTCTGCATATTCCTTCATATCATAAAATTTTGGTAGAACTATTCAAACACCATTAATGTATATTTGTCAGTTATAATAGAAAATAGGAAAATTATTTCATACCAATTATTTAAATCCTCCCCTTCAAAATTTATGGGTAGACCTTCCCATCAAACCTTTGGATGATCCCTTAGTGGGATTCGATGCAATTATAGGTATTGATTGGCACATGTGCCTCAGCCCAGTTGGTGAGGACTCCATAAGTTCGTCAAGGAGACTCGGGATCAATTCCAGGTGGAGGCTAATTTTCAGTACTGTAGCAATACTGTAGCAGGTACTGTAACAAGAACTGTAGTAGGAAATGTGCAGAACTGTAGAAGGTATTGTACCAAGAACTGTAATAGGAATTATTTCACAATGTAGCAGCCAGGAATATTCTTGTGTTTGGACCTCTGGGCCACTGATTTGGTCCCCGAGTCCTTTAAAGCCTTTGGGCCACCCATACCTTCAGGTAATGAAGGCCTTTGGGCCACCTCATGGACTTTGGGCCACCTTAAGTGCAAATGCAAACCAGAAAACCTACAATGAACAAGCTTTAGAAGGAGGAGGTGCAAGGATCTTTCACCATAGCAGAAGCTAAATGGATTACAATAATGAGAGGGTATGGAACCTACCATCGGGACAAGCCTATGTATGAACAGGAAAGCCAAGATGAACATCCATGCGAAGGTGGAGATCTGATTTCATGATGAAGATGTTGGGGAAGAGCAGTTCCAAGTAGTTAGTCTGGGTTTTATGTAATGTTTAAAGCCTACGGAAAAAGAATTCCTCTAAGGCCTATAATCCATGTAATACTTATTCCTATGTGCCTTGTAATGGTTCTACCTCACCCCTTGAAAGGTGGATTATCATAATCAATAAAAAATGAAGTCCTTGAGTCCATTGGAGGAGGTATGGATTGGATTTATTTATATAGATCCAACAAAAATTACCATGATAAGGAAATAAATCTTCATATCACAAATCATCCTCTAATTCTGTACAAATGCAAGGAGGAGGATAAATCATCTTTAGCACCAACATCTAAAGCATGTATATTATTACCCTATTATAAAGTGCATCAAACAAAAATGATTGATTCTAAGGAAAAGATTTTCCAATAAGTCATTCTCATTGTGATGGAATATGCTATTGTGTTTCTCAAAAAAATTCCTCCTCTTCCTCCTAGCTGAGAAGTTGAATTTTCAATCGATCATATACCTAGGGAATTGTCATTATTCCAAAATCTAAATATAATGACTATTCTAAAACTTGATGACATAAAGAAACAATTAAAAGATAATCTAGATAAATGGTGTATATGCCCAAGTGCTTCATCTTGGGGTTCATTAATCCTCTCCATTAAGAGGAATAATGTGTCAATGTGCCTTTTAATTAATTATCATGATCTCAACAAGATCACAATAATGAATAAGTATCATATGTCATGGATTGATGACTTCTTTGATCTACTAAATGGATCCAAATACTTCTTCAAGGTTTATCTTTAGTCATTTTATCATAAAGGGTGAAGAATAAGGATATCTACAAGACTACTTTTTTGTACAAGGAACTAGACCAAAAGTGCATAGTAATACAATTAAAACTCACTAATACTATAGAAATATTTTCTATAATTAATTAATAGATTTTTTATATATTACCTCAATGAATTTTTTGTAGTATTTATAGATGATAATCCAATATACTCTGAAATAAAGTATAAGCATGAGGATAATTTGAGCACTACGCTAAAGACCTAATTAAAGGATAATCTCTATAAAAATTAAATCATATGTGAGTTCTAGTTGAATTAATTCACATTCTTGGGGTATATTATCACAAGTAAAGGGATATCTATGGACCCTTCAATGAAAGAGGCAATTGAAAGTTATATGAGGCCAATGTATATTAAAAAATTTGTAGCTTCCTTGGATTAGCTGGGTACTGTCATCAATTTGTGATAAATTTTCTTGATTTTCAAACCCTCTAACCAAGATAACTTTGAATGGAGTGATGACTGTTTTGAATAATGAATGTGAAGAGAGCTTCAAGGATTTTAAAAGTATTATTATCATTGAACATGTACTTACACTACCCAAAAGTGGGGAAATTCTCATGGTATACATTAATGTTTCGAAGAAGGTCCTGGTTGTATACTAATGTAGAATAACAAATTGATAGACTATGCCTTAAGGAAATTTAATGTTCATGAATAGAACTACCCAAAACATGGCCTGGTGTTGGTTGTAGTGATCTTTACATTGAAAATAATGCATCATTATATCTTTGTGGAGAAGTGTAAAATATATATATGGATCATTAGAGCCTCAAGTATATATTCATACAGAAAAAGATTAATATGTACTAATGAATATGGTATAGATGATTAAGAAATATGATTACTCAATCCACCTCCATCCTAGGAAAGTATATAAAGTGTAAGATTCTCTAAGTGGAAAGGATCTAGTAATTTTATCATTGATGAGAATTGATAAGGATCTGATCTTCATAAACATGAAAAAGATGGACATGAGAATTATAAAAGAAAGAACATTATAAATCCTTTCACAAATTATTGGTAAATCATACCTTCTATAAAAAGATAAAGGATTGTTAAAGAGACTATGTGGAAATTCAAAATAATATGGAAGCTATAAGAAAAGGGGAATCCTTAGAGTTCAAAATTAATAAAGGAGTTGTAATATTTGGGTCATGACTATGTGTACCATCAAATATTAATTTTAAAAAGGAGTTTTCGAATGATGCACATAGATCAATATTCTCCATCCATCTAGGAAGAAAAAATATATATCAAGATCATTGAGAGAACTATTATTGGGATAGTATGAAGAAGGGTTCATGGAATATACATCAAGTTGTCCTGTATGCCATCAAGTGAAGTCTGAAAGGAAAAAATATAATGGGATGATTCAACCATCACCCATACCTATATGGAAATGGGGAAAAACCATGGAAATTTTTATTGGTCTTCCAAATACATAGATAGTAAATAATTATATATGGCTTGTGGTGTATCATCTTACAAAGTCTCCCCAAATCATTGTAATCGAGGAGGACTTCTATATTGATCAACTTGAAAGGATAGACATTAGAGAAGTGGTGGGGATACATGGAAAACCACTATCGATTGTATTTGATCGAGATCCAATATTTACCTCTACGTTCTGGAAGAGTCTTCAACATGCTATAAATACTATGTTGAACATCATCATAGCTTATCACCCCCAAACTGATGTCCAACTTGAGTGGACTATCCATACACTTGAGGACATGTTTAGAGCATTCTTAATTTACTTCAAGGGAGGATGGGATCAACATATTTTTTTTTAGTTATCATGAAATAATATTTCCCACTCTATAATCCAAATGGAACCCTATAAATCTCTTTTTGGGAAGAGGCGTTGAACAACAACATGTTCGAAAGAAGTCGGGGAATGTAAACAGCTAGGTCCTAAAATGGTTGAGGAAATGGTGGAAAAGGTCAAGACCATTCCGTATCACATCAAGGATTCTTATATTTGACATAGAATCTATGCTAACAATCATTTATGAGACATAGGGTTTGAGTTTAGAGATAAGTTATTCCTATGTATATCTCTATGGAAGAAATACAAGAAATTTGGGAAGAAGGGAGATCTTAGTCCAAGATGCATTGGTCCCTTTAATATCATTGATTGTATCAGAGTGGTGTCCTATTAACTAGAACTCTCACCTAACTTATCTTAAGTATATGATGTGTTCCATGTATCCCTCTTGATGAAGTACATAACAATCCCATCACATGTGTTGAATCCAATGGTGAAACCATTGGATAATGATCTATCGTATGAAGAGTAGCAGGTAAAGATCATATATCATAGTGACAATGTTTGGAAAAATAAGATAATTCACCGAATTAAAGTGCTATGGATAAACTAAATGTTTGAAGAAGCAATGTGGAAACTCGAGGATGTGATGAAACAAAATTAGATTCATCTGTTTTAGTGTGGGAAATGAAAATTTCAAAGGTGAAATTTTTTAAGGGGGGAAGATCAAAACTGTAAAGACCCGAAAATTCCATGGAAATTTTTTTTCTTAATGTCTTGGGTATTTTACGAGTCCGCTGTTTCTGACGGTGATTGATTCCAAGGCCAGGTGTGCCCAAAATCAATTTCTGATGTTTTGTTTGGGTACGTTCAATAAAATTATGTGAGAGATTTTATATCATTTTAAGCGGTGCTCGAAATCGAAATATGAGGGCACTATTGAACTCACAGCGCTGGTATTCGCTTAAGGAGACCATCACGCAGTTGCGTTTTAATGAGAATGGAAGTTAATTTTTGGGGTTTCTAAATTAAATAAAATAAAAATATGTGTAGCATATTTTTATTTGATTAGTGGTTAAAACCACCAAGTGGAGGTTAGTAGTGGGTCCCAGCACACCCTAACCTCCCTTGGGAGGATGTTTAAGGGTCGGTCCCACCTGAACCCTTTAACTCCTCTACCCCCCCACTAAAGCCCTTGTGCTCCCCATTAATGGGGGAAACTCTTGAACTTCCACATAATGGTGCCAACACACCTAAAAATTAATAAATGAACATAATTAATTATCTTTTTGAACAAATTTGAATTATTTTTGGAATTAATGGCAACAATAAAATAATAGAGAAGCAATTATTTTATTTTGGTTGGTGATTCTCTTTGGTGGAGCTTTGGAGAACTCTTGGAAGAACTTTATCCTCTCTACAAAGAACGTGAAGAACGCTCCTACCACCGAAAATCAACTTCGTCTTCTTCCTTCTTCAATCAAGGAAAGGAAAAGGATGTGATGCCCATGAGTAATGTCGACATCATCTTCAACTTTGTCACCTTCAAATGTCATCCACCAATGAAGAGTAACTATCTTCCTCTTCTGATGTTGACGGAACGACGCTCCATTCCCGCGACTCCGTCAAACGACACAAACAAGCAAGGTAGGGTTTTTTTTATTAAATTAAAAACTCGTTCCACGTCGTTTATTATGGTTTTTTGTTGACTAATTTTTATCACCTAATTGGGAGGGCGCGGGCCGAAAAAAACATGGCTCGACATCCTTCCATTGCTTCTTGTTTGGTTGACAACGATGGTGGCGCAGCGGTGCCACCAGAAGAGAGGACAGCGAAGAAGATCGACGACGCAAGACCGCTGGGTTTCCAAGAGGGCGCAGCACCATCGTGCCACGCGAAAGGGGAGCAACGGACATGATGGGCCATGGAAAATGTGGGCAGAACCGCTGCGCCGCACGAAGGCCATAGTACCACAGCATCGTCGCGCCGCGGTGGAGGAGCGGTGGCTGCCGGCCGTCGTGGAGCCGGAGCGGCTGGCCGCTCGGACCAGCCGGGACGAGCGGGACCCCATTGAGTCCTGCATGTATGGGAGCGGCGCCACCGGGCACCGTTTCGGCTCACACCCGAACGGCAGAGCCGTTCGGGTTCCAGGGGGTGCACGCCACCAACCCTGGGCGCAGCTAGGGCAGGCCGCCGGGCCGACCTCGGCCGGGCCATGGTCGGGCCGCCCATGGATGGGCCCCCCTCAGGCTGGCCGCCGTCGAGCTAAGATGTTTCCTCGGACCGGGTCAAACCCCAGTCCGGACTGGGTCAGGCCGGGTCACTCCAACTGGGTCAGACCGGACCCAGACCCGCTATGGTCAGTTATCACCTTTTCGTCCCTATCACGTGCTTCAGGTGTCCAATCGACGAACCGTCTATGGTGATAGAAAGTTTAGAGAAAGGTGGTTCCTTTGGCATACCCCACGTGATATTAGGACATAGTTGTGGTATGGCCAGGTTGGTTTGAACCTAAAAACCAACCAAGAACCTAAAATGGAAAAGCCAATAACTCACAGATCGGGCGTCTGATTGACGCGTCGTCTATCGCATTGGGTTCTTTATGATGAGAAATAACTACAAGAAAAATCAACTCAAGACTTCATGGTAGTTGATATATCGACACTTGGCTCAAGGATCGGACCCTCCCGTAATCGGGCATGCTGTGTGCGGGAACCCTAGGGCTGGCTGTGATAGAGATGACAAGATCCTCCGTGGGTTCAACAGTGACGATACAGTACCAGGATACTCCATGGGTTCGAAAACGATGAATAATGTACCACGATCCTCAATGGGTTCGACAGCGATGACATCTGTACCGGGATCCTCCTTGGGTTTGATAGCAATGACTTCTGTGTTGGGATCCGTCGTGGGTTCGACAGCGCTGATACTGTTCCAGGATCCTACGTGGTTCCGATAGAGGAGATGATTTAGTGGCTACACCTAATAATCTCTACCTCTCTTCATGAGTTGTATACCTATGTGAGCTGAGTCTTGTATTTCAGTTGTTTCCATTGAGATGATTTACTTTACTTCCTTTGTGGACTGGGTTGCGCTTGGGCTCGAGAGTTGGAGCCGGACTGTGATGGATAACATAGGTATATGTATGGGCATATACCTAAGTAGGGTTGTTTGATACTTTTTGAATGTATATTTCTTCATTGGTTTATCCTTAGTGGATTCTAGGAGGCCAATGGGGGTCTCAGGGTTCCCTACTGAGTATTGTTATACTCACCTCTGCACAGGCATTACCCTCACCTTTTTGTGTTCTGTGAAGATGATGGTCAGCAGTGATCGAGGCTGAGGGTGATAGACATGAGGCAGCTCAGATCTGGACTAGATGGGACGTACCTCCGGGATGAGTTGTTCGAGATCTATACCTACCCTTCAGGTAGGATTCCCCAGTGGATGGCCAAGAGTTGTTTTCCCTTTTGACTTGTACTTGTGGTTCAGTTGGGTTTGTATACTGGCCCACTTACTTTCAGCACACCCTTCTTTTCTATATTATTTCTTGTTGATTATACTTCTTGCATTCAGTCTGTGTGTGTTACAGGTTTAAAGGAAACTCTTTCCCTTTCTTATCAGAGATTCGCCTTTGGTGCTAGTCGCCAACCCAAGGCCTATGGAAGGTGGGCTTGGGGTATTCATGGCACGGGCCCCAAGGACGGGTCGTGACAAATTGGTATCATAGGAGTCGGTTCTACCACAAAACTTGGACTCTGATTTTTTTAATGGAAATAGTGTTAAGTGTTTTGGGTGTGGTTATTTGTTTAGGGAAACCAATGTTGGTGCACTGGCTGACCTATCCATACAACAGGACTCTGACTTCTGATTTCTCACTTAGTGCATGAACACATTGATTGTGTGTGTGTTTCCTTTGAAACGTTTTCTTCATGATTACTTTGTGTCATCTCACCAGGTATTTTTTTTACCATGGTGCAACTATTTCTTTTCAGGATGGCCCCACTAAGGTAGCCAGCTAGTGTTCTGAGTTTCATACGTGATGGTAGACCACCGAGCGATGAGGCCTTGGTGCTGGGCCCCATCATAGCGGAGGTACCAGTGGTACCACTACCCATTGGGCCACCGATATCACCAGCTCTAGCAGTAGAGAGTGCACGCCGTATCAGAACATTTCACGAGTTCTAGCGCCAGAGGCCACCCAGGTTCCAGGGAGAGACAGACCCACAGGCAGCTGAGGATTGGCTGGAGGATGTCGTGAGAGTTATCAGATTGGTAGGAACACCATCCAACCTTATGGTGATCTTTGTCGCGAGTCTCCTGCAGCCAGCAGTAGGAAAATGGTGGAGCCTGATACTCCAGGTGCATAAAGAGGCATCATTACTCTAGGAAGACTTAGAGAGTCTCTGCCGGTCATAGTTTGTTCTAGCCACCCTTCGTGCGGTGCGGATTCAGGAGTTACTTCAACTGCAGTAGGGAATCCTGACAGTAGCTCAGTACTTAACGACATTCACCGACCTCTCATGTTACCCCACAGTTATGGTGTTGGACCCATTCTTCAGGGACATGACCATCGAGCAGGGACTCAGGACTGATATCGGGGCTTCGATGATCTCCCTCCACATCCCGACGCAGGTGGGGGTACTGGAGTGAGCCCTTCTTATGGAGATATTTCTAGCTGATCAGTCACCAACAGCAAGACCCATCATAGGGAGACACGTAGCGAAGTCTTTTGCATTCATCAGTAGGCAGATTTCACAGATATCCAAGCGGTCCAGGCCGTCAGGTGGGTGACCCCAGGATATAGGTTCGGTTGTGTGGGGCACATGAGATAGAGCTAGCCATACGAGGAGCAGGAAGTCCTATTCATGCAGCGGGTAGGGTCACATGGCTCGTCACTACCCGACTAGCCATGCAGATGAGCAGTAGATAGTAGAGGGACCTCCCAGGAAAAGGCAGAGGTTCGACCTTGGTGGTCTTCCATGAGTAGGTGGACGTGGCAGAGGATCTGGCCGAGCAGTAGGTGGTGGATGACGTTTTGAGGCCCTACCACAACCACCACCAGGAGGTCCACCCCAACCACAGGGAGCTGGCAGACAGGGGCGGGATCAGCTCTAGGCAGTCGAGGCCTACGACCACGGCGAACCTGATATGATTCTAGGAACAATCTATGTCTACTCCACCCTTGATGCAGTACTTATAGACATAGGTGCAAGTCATTCTTTTATTGCCGCTGCACTCATTCAGAGCTCGAAGATTCTGACAGAGTCTTTGGATCGATCCTTATGACTAGAGAATCCTACGAGAGAAGACTCGATGATTACGCACTGGTGTTGGTAGTCTGAGCTTACTCTAGGAGGTGAGATCTTTGGATGGGATCTCCATGTAGTGGTGTCGAGCTCTTACGACGTCATCTTGGGTATAGACGTGTTATCCACAGTTCATGCTCAGATTTACTATATTAGGTGGAAAGTGCGGTGTGTCCACGAGGATGGTATGAGGTTTACCTTCACTGATGATAAGGGAGACTTCACAGCATAAGATGGTCTTACTCAAAGGAGGGGGTAGTCTATCACACAATAGTTGGATAGCCTCATTCTTAGAGTGGTTGATGTGCAGAGTAAGAGTTTTCCTGTTGTGGTGGATCAGTACGTGGATGTTTTATCTAACAATGTTCCAGGACTACCTCCTCGCAGAGAGGTGGAATTTTACATTAACATGTACCCCTGGACGGAACAGATATCTACTCTAGCATATCGAATGGCTCCCGCAGAGCTTCGTGAGCTGCGGGTAAAAATGGAGGACTTGCAGGGGAAGCGATTTATCCGACCCAGTGTTTCACCCTAGGCATCTCCGATTTTGTTCACCAAGAAGGAAGATGGGAGATTGTGTCTGTGTGTTGATTATCATCTCCTGAACCAGGTGACTATGAAGAACAAGTACCCACTCCCAAGGATTGACGACCTCTTTGATCAGCTCAAGAGGGCACGATGGTTCTCGAAGATAGACCTCAGGTTTGGCTATCACCAGCTCAGAGTTCGAAACGAGGATGTGTATAAGACGGCCTTTAGGTGTTGGTGGCCACTATGAGTACTTGATTATGCCATTCAGCGTAACCAAAACTCCAGTAGTGTTCATGAGTCTCATGAATAGGACCTTCCAGCCTTACCTCGATCGATTTTTCATAGTCTTCATCGACGACATACTAATCTACTCGACTACTGAGGAGGAGAATACCTACAATTTTCGGGTTGTTATGGATACACTCTGAGAGCACCAGATTTATAGTAAGATCTCGAAGTTCCAGTTTTGGATTCGAGAGGTTTACTTCAATGGACACATCATCTTGGAGGCTGGAGATGCATTGGATCTAGCGAAGATCAAGGCAGTGATTTCTTGGGATCCACCCAGGAGCGTGACAGAGGTACGGAGTTTTCTGTGACTGAATGGGTACTATCAGAGATTTGTGCCAGACTTCTCCAGAGTTCCAGCACCGATTTCAGCATTGATGAAGAAGTAGAAACCCTTTGTGTGGTCAGAGAGATACCATCATAGATTTTAGGAGCTGAGACAGATGTTGACTAGTGCACCCATCTTGAGGCTACTAGAGGAGGGCATTGGGTACGTAGTTTACTGCGACACATCAGGGATTGGACTCGTGTGTTTCCTAATGCAGGAGCGAACAGTGATCACGTATGGTTCTCGGTAGTTGATACAACACAAGCAGAACTACGCTACCCATGACCTGGAGTTAGAAACAGTGGTCTTCGCCTTGAAGATGTGGTGGAACTATTTTATGGGTGAACGTTTTACAATCTACTCTAACCACCAGAGTCTCAGATACATCTTCTCGCAAAAGGAACTGAACCTGAGACAATAACAATTTCCTGAGTTCCTCTAGGACTATGACTTTGAGATATTGTATACTCCTGGGAAGGAGAACGTTGTAGCAAATGATCTCAGTAGGAGATCAGACATTCAACTTCTAGGAGAGGCGACCGAGCAGCTGGCCACATTACAGATTTCCTTTGTGGATCGGGACGGAGAAACCTTTCTACAGTCACACCTCCACTTCTTTAGAGAGTTAGGGAGGCACAGTGTGGGTATGTTGACTGTGAGGCTCTACGTGCACAGATATCCACCGGGCAGGCACCTGATGGATTTTCTGAAGGTGGGGAGCACGTCATTCTTTTCAGAGGGTGTACCATGTTACTAGTTTCACTTCATGAGGAAATGTTGAGGGAGTTCCACACATCTCTGTTAGAGGTACATACAGAAGTGGCTAAGATGTATTAGGACCTCCAACAACAGCACTGGTGGCCTGGTTTGAAGAAAGAAATAGCAGAGTATGTCTCTCGATGCCTCACTTGTCAGTAAGTGAAGGCAGAGCACTAGGTTACATCAGGCTTGGTTTAGCCCTTAGAGGTCCCAGAGTGGAAGTGGGATGGAAAATCCATGGATTTCGTGATGGTACTTCCACGTACATCTAGAGGGCACGACTCTATCTGGGTGATTGTCGACCAACTCACCAAGTCGCACCACTTCCTACTGATCAGAGAGAAGGGTTCAGTAGAGAGCCTAGGATGCCTCTGCATATGAGAGATTTTATGGCATCATGGTGTACCATCGAAGATCGTATCCAATCGATATGCTCGTTTCACTTCTCGGCTATGGAAGGGGTTACAGGAGGCTTTTGGGACGCAGCTTCACTCGAGCACCGCCTTCCATCCTCAGACGGATGGTCAGACTAAGAGGACCATTCAGACACTCGAGGACATGCTCTATGCATGTTTCCATGACTTTGGTCATAGTTGGGAGGACCACTTACCCTTGGTAGAGTTTGCATACAACAACAGCTACCACTCCACCATCGGGAAGGCACCTTTCAAGGCACCTTACGGATGACCTTGCAGATCGTCACTGTGCTGGACTGACCCAGGGGATTCGGCACTCATGGGACCAATGATGGTGCAGGCTATGACGAAGAACGTGCAGAACATCCAGGAGCAGATGAAGACTGCACGGAGCAGGAAGAAGTCCTATGCTGATAGGAGACGGAGACCACTGGAGTTAGAAGATGGCGACCACATATTTCTACGGGTCTCACCTCGACGACGTCTACGGATATTTGGTCGAGGTGACATGTTATCTCCACGATTCATTGAACCATTCCAGGTCCTTGGCAGAGTAGGCGAGGTGGATTACTGCCTGGCTCTTCTACCTCAGTTGCATTGGGTGCATGACGTCTTTCACGTATCTCAGCTGAGGAGATTCATACATGACCCGTCCCACATCATCGACTATGGGGAGATGGACATCGATGACTGGACGACTTTCACGGAGGTTCCAGTGGTGATTGAGGATGACAGGAGCGGGTCCTTCATGGATGGTGGATACCTCTGGTGCGCGTTCGCTGGCATCACAGGAACCTCCTGGAGAGCACATGGGAGCGGGAGGCTCAGATGCGTGCTCGGTACCCCCATTTGTTTCTTTAGTGTGAGTTGTAGCTTATGGGGACGTAAATCCATAAGATGGGGAGAATGTAAAGGCTCAAAAATTCCATGGAATTTTTTTTTTCATAAATTCTTGGAATTTTACGAGTCTTCAGTTTCTGACAACACTTCATTCTGAGGGCCGGTGTGCCCGGAATCAATTTATGAAGTTTTTTTCGGGTACGTTCAATAAACGTACATGCTTGATTTTAAATCTTTTGAACCGGTGCTCGAAATTAAAATTTGAGGGCATCGTTGAACTTGCAGCGCCAGTATTCACATAAGGATACCATCAACATAGTTTCATTTTAATGTGAATGGAAGTTAATTTATGGGGTTTCTAAATTAAATTAAATAAAAATATGTGTCGAATATTTTTATTTTATTGGTGGTTAAAACCACCAAGTGGAGGTTAGTGGTGGGGCCCACCACACATTAGCCTCCCTTGGGAGGATGTTTTATGGTTGGGCCCACCCGAACTCATTAACTCCTCTAACCCCCCTTTAAACCCCTTGAGCTCCCCATTAATGGGGGAAACTCATGAACTTCCCCATAATGGTGCCAACACACCTAAAGATTAAGTAATTACGACAATTAATTATCTTTTTGATAACAGTTGAATTATTTTTGGAATGCATGGAAATAATAAAATAATAGAGAAGTTATTATTTTATTTTGGTTGGTGATTCTCTTTGGTTGAGCTTTGGATAACACTTGGAAGAACTTCATCCTCTCAACAAAGAACATAAAGAACGCTCCTACCACCGAAAATCGACGTCGTCATCTTCCTTCTTCAACCGAGGCAAGGAAAGTGATTCGACGCCCAGGAGGAATGCTGACGTCATCTTCGACTTTGTCACCATCGAATGTCGTCCTCCAACGACGAGTACCTATCTTCCTCTTCCAACGTTGACAGAATGACACCGCCTTCCGGCGACTCCCTCAAACTACACCGACAAGAAAGTAGGGGTTTTTTTGATTAAATTAATCCCTCATTCCTCGTTTTTTTATTATAGTTTGCTGTTGGCCAATTGTTATCACCTAATACGGAGGTTTCGGGCTGAAAAAACACAGCCCGACGTCCCTCTGTTGGTTCTTGTTTGGTTAACGATGACGGTGGCGCAGTAGCGCCACTGGAAGAGAGGACCGTGAAGAAGACCAGTGGCGTAAGGTCGCTAGGTTGAAAAGAGGTCGCAGCACCATCGTGCTGCACGGAAGGGGAGTTGTGGCCCCGATGGGCCCTGGCGGAGGCGCGCGGAGCCGTCGCGCCGCGCGGAGACACATGACCGCGGAGCCGCCGCGCCCCGGTGGCAGCCGGCCACCGTGGTTCAGGAGCGGCTAGCCGCTCGGGCCATCCAGGATGAGCGGGACCCCATCGGGTCCCGCGTGTGCCGGACCGGTGCCACCGGGCACCAGTTCGGATCACCCCCGAATGGGAGAGCCCTTCGGGTGCCAAGGGGCACGCACCACCCCCCGGGCGCGGCTGGGGTAGGCCGCCGGGCCACCCTCAGCCGGGCCTCCCCCAACCGGGCCGCCCTCAGCTGGGTCGCCCACGGCCGGGCTACCCTCTACTGGGCTGCCCTAGGGCCGGGTCACCCACAGCCGGGTCACCCTCGGGTCGGGCCGCCTTCGGGCCGGGCTGCCCCCTCAGGCCGGGCTATTTCCTTGGACCCCAGTCTGGACTAGGTCGGGTAGGGTCGCTTCGCCTGGGTCGGACCAGACCCAGACCCACTATGGTCAGTTGTCACCTCTTTGCCCTTATCTTGGGCTTCGGGTGTCCGATTGATGAACTGTCTACGACGAAAGAAATCTTAGAGCAAGACAGTTAATTTTGTGTACCCCACGTGAGGTTTGGACACAGTTGGGGTACGACCGGGTTGGTTTGAACCTCAAACCAACAGGGCCCCAGAAATAGAAAAACCAATTACTCACAGATCGGGCATCCGATTGACGCACCGTCTGTCGTGCTGGGTTCCTTATGATGAGACGGAACTACGGGATACATCAACTCATGACTTCTTGGTAGTTGATGTGTCGACACTTGGCTCAAGGATCAGACCCTCCCCAAATTGAGCGTGCTGTGTGCGGGAACCCTAGGGCTGGCTGTGACAGAGATGACAAGATCCTCCATGGGTTCGACAGTGATGATACAGTGCCAGGATCCTCTGTGCATTCGACATCGATGACTTCTGTACCGGGATCCTCCATGTGTTCGACAGTGATGACATCTATTCGGGGATCCTCTATGGGCTCGACAATGATGACTTCTATAACGAGATCCTCTATGGGATCGACAGCACTGATACTGTTCCAGTATCCTACGTGGGTTCGATAAAGGAGAGGATTCTGTGGCTACACGAAATCATCTCTACCCCTATTCATGATTTGTACTCCTATGTGAGCTGAGTCTTGTATTTCATTTGTTGCCATCGAGATGATTGACTTTACTTTCTTTGTGAACCAGGTTGTGCTTGGGCTCGAGAGTTGGAGCTGGACTACGACTGATAACTAAGCTATATGTATAGGAATATACCTATGTAGGGTTGGTTGATACTTTTTGATTGTATTATTATTCTTTATTTTGTCGTTAATAAATTTTGGGAGACCTTCAGGAGTCTCGGGGTCCCCTACTGAGTATTGTTATACTCACCCCTGCATAGGCTTCGCTCGTACCTTGTTGTGTTCTCTGCAGACGATGGTCAACATTGATCGAGGCTGAGGGTGACGGACGGGAGGCTTCTCGGAGCTGGACTTGACGGGACATACCTCATGGACGAGTTGTTTGAGATTTGTTCCTACCCTTCAGGTAGTATTACATGATGGATTACCAGGAGTTGTTTTCCCTTTTTACTAGTACTTTTTGTTCAATTGGGTTTGTATACTATCCCACTTACTTTCAGAACACCCTTATTTTCTATATTAGTACTTGTTGCTTTTACTGCTTGCGTTCAGTATATGTGTGTTACAGGTTTAAAGGCAATTCCTTCCCCTTCTTATCAAGGATTTACCTTTGGTGCTAGTCTCCAACCCCTGGCCTGTGGAAGGCGGGCATGGGGTAGTCATGGCACAGGCCCCGAGGATGGGTTGTGACAATAACGACCCAATCTTTTATAGATAAAATTACCTTTTTGGATGAATTATATACCCTATGGTTATATAAAACACAAGAACTTATTTGGTTTTATTATATCCCAACATATTTAAAAGATCGTTAAGCATAAGAACCATTGATAATATAGTCATTGAACAGTGATCATGTGATTAGTATAAATATAGGGGTTTGATAAATCAAATAGACACAAACAAAGGAATTGATAACCTCATCCAGTAGGATCATACCCTATGAATCCTATTTCTAAGATCTTTCATGGGATATATCATTATTTGGATTTTCCCTTTACCAATCCATTGATGAGATCCAAAAACTAAAGCATGAGAGAAACCATTTACATGAGAAGTTCAAGCACATTGAGATCATGGAAAAAACCATGTATGGTGAACCACTCAAAGAGAATTTCACCATCACTCACCTAACCCTTAGGGTGTTTTCTGGTGTAATAAAGGACTATGTATTAAGACCCTAAAAATATGAATATGTATATTGTATTTTTAGTAGAATAAAAATTATATTTACATCCCAACATTTATCAATAAAAGTTGATTCTTATTTTAAAAATAAATAATAATATTTTTATTAAATTATTTGTATAAATTAAATATTAGTTTTGGAATCATAACATATTAATTATCCATTGGTGATGTTTTCATAATTTTCTGATACAAATGAGTTTTTGGGTAAAAATAAAATATTGAATAAATATACATTGTGTATTATAACACCATAATGACACAAAAGTGATATAATAAATGATATAAAGGGTATACACGACCAAATATCTGTTTCCCCTTTAAAATAATTTTTTTGAGGTTATTTTATTAATTTTATAAGGCCTTTATAAATCCTACAAAATATATATTATATTTTAACGTTTGAAAATCATTTTTTTTAATAACATGACTAGCTTCCACATCACTAAGTGTAATATTTTAATAAGTTCGAACCTTATAGTTATAAAATAATTAAAACAAATCCTATTTTTAAAAAAAAAATGAGAAAAAACCATGGGAATATTTGTTTTTTTATTACATTATTATATAGAGTCCAAAACCTAAGTTTGGGAAATAATAAAGAACTACCCTCTCTTTTCCTTTATAAAACCACCCAATATCCACTTTTTATTCACTAAAAAGAATTTATAACATCCTTAATATATATTTATCTATTTATAGTCTTCCCAAGGTGCATATAATCTCTCAATAATCTCCTCCCAAGATTTTGGAATCACCCTCCCAAGGTAAGGGATCCTCTCATTCTCCTCTTTATTCAAGAATATTCATTATATTAAGCCGTATATCTCCAATTCCTAATATTGGGATATGTTATTAAATATCCCCTTACTTCACTTATGATGTATAAATGATGATAGACCAATTTCACTCTCATTAATCCCTCCCATGAACATTTTTGTGCCCCCATTATACAGCTAAAATTTCACCATGATTTTCCATACCAAAAAAATGTGTAGTGAATACCCAAACTAATTTCCTATCAAGGGTGTTCACCTTTATGTACTTATACTTATTTGATTGGGTAATTACATGTATTTAATCCACACTCCACTATTGTGGGATTAAATTTCAAGAAATATGTCCTTATATTATATTATCTAGGTGGCACACTTATGCATGTACATGATATGATTATGATGGGTGTGCCCAAATACCACTCCAATGCATTGATTAATGTTTTAGTCTCATGAGATTCCATATATGGTGTGAATGAGGTTATCTTAATCACATTTTTCTATTTTGTCGTGGTGGTTAACCTTAACTTATGCTTATGATGTCATGTTTTAATATTTTTTTCACTTTACCATGTTTCATTTATGTTATCATGTTATATCATGCCTCTTTATTCATGTTCAGGATTCTTACCAATTTTATATCCCATTGAAATATATATTCAATAGCATGTAATGCTTTCATCATTCCATGCCACGTTTATTCCCTTACTGGGATTTATATTTCACCCATTTCTTAGGAATATACCTAGGTTATCCCATGCAGTTTTATATACGATGGAATATTTTGAGCATGTTAATGAAGTTTTCAATAATGGTGATGTGACCCCTATTTTAAGTTGTAATGTAATGTAACTATTTCCAAAATATAATTGACTTAATGATCTTCTAGGTTGTATTATGTGTTTATTTATGTGATAAATCATGAATTAATGTGTAATAAAGACATGGTTTTGCATAAAACCCTTATGATTCACAACACGAGTGATAATAAAAGAGTGGGAAATGCCAGTATCAAACAAGGCCTACATAAGAGGAGAAATCAATAGAATAACACCTCACATAGAAAAAAGACGAGATTGATCCTTCGTAAACATATACTTATCACTATATAATTACTTAATCACTCCCCCATGTTCCGTTCTTCCATACTATGATTATATTTCATGAGGATTCTGGGTGATTCTAGAATCACCCTAGATCACTCAGTTCTAAGGATGAGAGTTGTTCTAGAGATTTCATTGAGTTGAAACAAAATATATGAAATATACATGAGTTATTTATCTAGTAATTGAATTTGAAGAACTATGAAAATAATGTTGAAGTTTTACCATATGATTAAAATTGTGATAAGATCATGGTGGTTTCCTACAATATTACTTTACATGAGAAAAAGAAACACATTGGAAATATTTAGTCTTGATATTGGGTCTTGGAGGGAATTTAATTGATTTTGTGTTATGAGTCGGAGGTGTTCCACCTCCTTGATCATGTGTGTCCATATTCTAATTATTCCTAGCATTATAGATCCCACATATTCCCATGGAGATAGATATACATCCTCCCATAGGATTACCAGTAGGATCTTTTTCTGCCGTCATCACCCTATTTACCATCCCTATATAATTAGTGATATAGAGGATAGCTATCTTAGAGTGAATTTCATGTCACAACCCATAATTGAATATTCTTCCCTTCAACGACACACTAGAAACTACTTATTGATAAAATAAAACTAAGTTCATAAAATTATCTAATATTCCATCATTGATATATTATCTTCCTTTAGGCTAAAGAAATATATTATTTTGATTATATTAAATGTGTAATTGTAGGATTGTTCGTTGAAAAATTCCTCGAATTCCTCCCATTTAATACCTTGGTTGAATTTATCTTGTACAACTAAATCCCACCATCAGCGTGCAGGATCCTCTAGTATTTATAATGTTAAATTTATCTTTATCTCAATTGGGGTACCCAAGAATTCAAAAATCCAATTAATTCTATTGAGTCAATGTTATAATTTTTCAAGTTTTGAATCATCCAAAAATATGAGTGGATTATTTTTTTGAAATTGTATGGAATAATCCACTATCCTTAGTTTGTCATTTTGATTTCCCTTGTCAATGTCTTGAAAATAATAAACAATACTCTATACAAGTTGTTGGTTCACTTGTGGCTTAGGTACAACCACATTTTTATGGCCACTTATTGTTGATTTATATATAATTTACTCAATGTCATTATTTATAAATATTACAACATGCAACTTAATCATCAATTATTAGTAACCGAAGGCTTGTAAGATTCCAAATCAACATAATAAATAATCATCATAGGTAATATTGTAAAAACCAACCATTTTAACCATTTTCTAAAAATCATCAAACAAAAGATGGAAAATGTTTTCTGATTGGAAGTCTCAATAATAATGTAAGATATACCACACTCATCAGTTAAACCTATGCTATGAATTATTATGTTTTTCTAATTATATTTTTTGAATTCATGTTCCTTTAATTTTAACTAAAATGGAATATGTTTGTTTAGTATATAAAATATATTTCTTTTTAACATAGAACACATGTCTTGTGTTTAGTTTTGTATTTATTATTGATTATCTATTTGTTATGTCTTTATTATATTCTATATTATTAAATAAAAAAACATTTTTTATAAGTTAGTACATATATTCTATGGTAAGAATTTTTATAGGAGCAACACGTTAAGAAAATTTTCTATGCTTTATTAAGTCATAACATTTTTTATTTACATGTGTTCTGTATTAAATTTTCGATATATTTTATTACATTTATAGAATATATATATTAATATTTTAGTTTTTGATACAAATTATTATCTTTTTGATATAATAAACTATGTTTTAAATTATATCAAATCTTTATGTTCTATATTCTAATGGAATATTTTTTCAATATACAATTATTTGTTCTATAAATTTTGTTTTGTATCTTACAAATTATATTGTATCTAATATTATATTATATATTGATACATTTGTATATTCTATATATTATGTTTATATATTTTGGGTTATGTAACCTTTATTTTTAATTTAATTTTAAATAATTTTACATGTGGAGAAAAACTTTAGATAAAAAATTAAACTCTCATCCTTTAAAATTTTATTTTTCATAGAAGTTAATAGTTAGAGTATTGATTTTGAATGATACCAGTTAATTTTTATTATCATTGGTATATAAGTTTTTATTTTAGTCTCTTACCTATGATAATAAATCCTACATTCCATAAATGTCTCATTTGAACATAAGTCAATTGTTTGTGAATTTTCTACATTTAGGTGTTTTCTTATTGAAAAATTTTCTAGAATCATTTTTGATATTTCATGACATTATATCAATGAAATGATAGAGACCATATTTTGGGATTCTATTTTTTATTGTTCTGATAAATAATCTCATTTATTAACATTAGTATAATTGTTTAGCCCCCATGTCCTATTAAAAAACCTTTTTAGTTGATTAAGTATGTCATTTATCCTAAATTCAAAATCTATCCTTATACTAAATTATTTATATTTAATCATATATTTATGATTAGGGATGAGGGTTATTATTTTGATCATCATTTTATTTAGGGTGATAAAGTCTTAAGTATAGGGGAGTGGTTTAGTTGTAGTGAGGTGAGACATTTTTCATTATATTTTTTTGTAACTTCATTCTTAATTCATCAATTTATCAAGTCTCCATTCCATGGCTTATTAAGAAGTAAGATTTATGGGTCACTTTTGATTTCATTGTTGACTCAATAGGAGTTATCGTGGGTTTGGGTCTTGAAATTTTCCTTGTTTAAGTTAAATACTTAGTTATTTGATCATATTTTTATGTTATTATCATGAAGTGAGAGTCTTCAAAATCTATAAATTCATTTTTTTTAGGAATAACCATAATCATGAATAAAAAACTAAAATTAATGTATATGTCAGTTCTCTATGAATGGATATTGGTGACAAAATTATTAAATTAAATATTTCCTAAAGGCCAATAATCTCATTATAAAGAATAAATATTTATCAAAATGATTCATTATATGGATATTAAATTGTGACAAACATTGATAGAGAAAATTTTAAATATGGAAAATTGAAATTTTTATATAAAAATAGTTATCTAGAATTGATATATGTATCTATTTTTGAATCATTGTATTAAAGGACGTATGTTTATCACCTCTATGTTGGGTTCTGATAGGGGAGAGGTCTCTCTTATCACCCAAAGTAGTCAAATAGATGGTATATTAAGTTCATATAATATAGAAAATATTAAAGTATAAACCATGTTAGTAAAATAAAAAGGCATTAATAATCCAATTTATGTCTTTAAAATCATAACCATTAATAATCTTAACTTACACTAATATTTTAATCATATGATGAACTTTTTCCGTGAAATTTTTTTTACTCTATATTTATTTTGTTAAATATTAATATTACCAAATCAAATAGGATGGATATGAATCAAAAATGGATGGATGTCAATCGTATGAAAAAATAGCATGAGGATGGGATAAAAGAGTTCATAAAGTTTACAAAAGATCATGCAAAATATCATAAAAATGACCTTTCTCAAATCCGTTTTCCATGTTTATGTTATTGATATTAAAGATTAATTAGTCTAGAGGATTTGGAATAACACATGATCTATCATAGAATAGATCAAAGTTATAAATTTTGGACTAAACATGGGAAAAACAAAATATAGCTAGTGACTGGGATAAGACTACATTTTATGGATAAAATGATATTATTATAAGGGTGGACAATGAAGAAGACTATATCGAGTATGTGATTATAGGTGTGAATAATGATGAAGATCATATTGAAGAAATAACAATGATAGTTGAAGATGAACTTCATGATTTCCCAAATTGTTTGAGAAGTTAAAGAGTAGTGCAAAGATAACATTATATGCTAGTTATACTAAATATGATGTATTTTCATCCATACTAAAACTTTATAATTTAAAAGCTAGCAACCGATGGAGTGGCACCAGTTTCACTAATCTACTTACTCTCTAGAATGTTATGCTCTATGAAGATAATGAGATTATTTATCAAACATATGATGGTAAATGAATTCTATGTTTGGTGGGTATAATATATGATAGAATACATTCTTATCCAAATGAATGTATATTGTTTCACAAGGACCGCAAATAACTTAAAAATTACTCAAAGTGTGGTGCTTCTCAATAAAATAAAGATGAATTGGGTCTTATTAAAGTTGAATGGTACTTCCAAATCATTATAAGGTTTAAGTGCCTATATGGAAGTGAGGTGAATACCTGAAAATTAACACTACATGAAGATACAAGAAATAAATTTGGGAAACAATATCACCTGTTAGACTCTCCTCAGTGGAAGATAATTGATCATGAGTTTCCTAAATTTGGAAACAGGTTGAGAAACCTTTATCTTGCATTATCTATTGATAGTGTGAATCCTTTTTGTTCTCAAAGCGGCCCTCACAATACATGGCAGGTTATGTTGGTAAATTATAACTTGTCACCATGGTTATTCATGAAATGAAAATAAATTATATTATCTCTGCTTACATCAGGACCAAAACAACAGAGTAATGATATTGATGTTTATTTAGTTACATTGACCTAAGATTTGAAATTATTGTGGGATTCATGTGTTAAGTTGTATGATTCATATAGAAATTATGATTTCCCATTTAGAGACATGTTGTATGGGATGATAAATTAATTTCCTAGAAATAGGAAATTTTTCATGATGTAGCATTAAAAGAACTTAGGGGTGTCCCATTTGTGAACAAGGTACGTGATAAATTGGGTTAAAAGATTCATCAAAGGTTGTATTTCTAGGATATCACAGATTTATATCCTTGTGATATAAGTACCGATCATGGAAGAAATAATTCTATGGAAATTTATAATAATTTACAACACTATATCTACTAATAGGATATGAGCTATTTGAGAAAGTAAAAGATATGTACACTATTTTTGGTAAAACTTTTTTAAAAAACTTCTCAAAAACTGGTTGGAAAAGGAGGTCAGTTTTTTTAATTACCATAATAGAATTATTTTCTGTCAGACATTTTTTTGATGTAATTCATGATGAAAAAAATGTATGTTATGGTATAATTTTAATGTTATCAAAAGAACCATGAAAATAAAAGGATGAAATTAAGGGTAGTTTGGACATGATTTACATAGGAATATAGGGAGTGTTGGTACCAAAAAAATAGTGAAAAATATACTTTTCTTCCTCCAGCTACTTACACTCTTTCTAGGAGAGAGAAATTTCTATTTTCCAACTTCATGAATAATGTAAAGGTTAAAAAGGGGTATTCATAAAATATCAATAATATCACGTAAATTATTTATTTAATGTTAAAGGGTCTCAAATTTCTTTATTGTCATGTTTCACTGCAAGATCCAATGTATGTAGCTTTATGTTTCATTTTGGACAAGAATTTCATTCATACATTAACCAAGATGAGTTTCATTTTCAAAGCTCAATGCAGTAAAGTTATAAACCCAAGGAAATTACCAACTATGTAAAAGGAAATTGTTGTCATATTATTTAAATTGGAGATGTTATTCCCACCAATATTATTTTATATGATGCTTCACTTAATGGTTCACTTGGAAAGAGATATTTGACTATGTGGTCTTATACATTATAGATGGATGTACCTCATTGAATAGTATATGAAGGTTTTGGAAGGCTATGTTAAAATTTTAATTTTAACATAAGGATATATTGTGGAGATATATTTTTCTGAGGAATCCATTGAATTATTTATTTACTATATTTTCAATGAGGAAAGCAATATTTTACCTAAATCTCCTCACATCAGGCGGCTTGTGGGTGAAGGAAATTCTAGAATATATGTTGTCACAATTACTATTACAGATAGAAAGCAGACTCACCTTTATGTTTTTTATAAAATTTTAGAGCTTTTAATATATTTTGAAACCCAAAAAATAATTTGTATACATTTGAATCCATCAAGGGTTGAAATATGGATATCAAATACACAAAATCAATAGTGTATATGATGGTTTAGAGTACATTTTTTTAAGGATTCAATTAAAAATATGGATTAAATTTAATAATAACATTTATTTCTATACAAAGTACCAACGTAGGTTATTAGAATCAATTTCACTTTGAAATTGACTATAAAAATATAGAAAACTTTTAGACGTTTTTACATTAAAAACAAGCATTGTCGTTTCGTCCGCATGATTAAAATTAAACTAATTTCTATCACTTATGAGATTGTAATTTGGAAAAATGGATTCCATATTTTAAATTAGAATAATTTATAATTTCTAAAATTGGAAACTTATTTTTTGAAAAAAATATTAGTTAATTTAATTAAATTTAATAAAAATTATTAAGGTAAAATTAAGCATAATAAGGGACTAAACCTTAGTATTAAGAGACCAAATAACCTAGGGACTTTCCCAAAATCCATTGGATGGACATATTTTGACCTTATCCCCAAATGTATAAAAATTGAACCATTATGGGAGCCAATTACAAATTTAAAAATGTGTATGGAATTCCTTTTTCAAAATATTAGAAGAGTGTCACTCCTTCTCCAGTATAAAGAGGCCTCCACTCCTCCCACATCCTCGCACCTCCAAATACACTTGGGTTTGACCAAGCTCTAACAAAATGGCTCTGAAACCTCCCTTACCTAATCCTATAAGCCTCCCATTAGGTAGAAAGAAATCTAAAAAGCCTTTTTTCAAACCAAAATGAGTTACCTGGTTAACAGGAAATATCTTTCCCTAAGCTTTTTCGTTTTATTTCCATTATCCACTCCCTAAACCCTATTCATTCCATTATTATATAACAAATACAGTATCATAAATATATAATGATTTTTATGCTAATTTTTATACCTAAACTTACACATGCATCTATCTAATGGGTAACGAACATATTGTTTCTGTGTATGGTGAACTACCATCTCATGAAACGATGATTGTTCATTTTTCATTTACCAACCGTCATGGTTAGCCATAATGATAGAAACTATATTTATATATAATATATATGATACTAATTATGTGTTTAATCTTATTTAATTATTTTACAACACATACCCTTATACTTTCCACTTTTTGTAAATACGATAACATCGTTTGTGGAAGTGTGGACTATCACCTCCAAAAAGCGATGTTATTTGATCAAACGATACATAGAATGTATAATGGATTATTTTAATTAAACATATGAGACATATACAGATTCTATATGATATTCACAAAATAATTACATTTATAGAAATAATATATATATATATATATGTGTGTGTGTGTGTGTGTCATTTTCTTTATTACCCTTTTCATATACATAAAAAGTGAAAACGTTGTTTGTGGACGTATGGACTAGAACCTCATCAATAAGATGTGATTCCTTTTAGATCATAAGAATTTTATATATAAGTATATATGATTAAATAATTAGGTATTTGTGTTATAATGATCATTATGGAAATATATAATTATACTTACCATATTTCCATAATGACACTTGAAAAATGATAATGTAACTCATGCGTACGCATAGCCTACCGTCTCCATGATTGTAACGTTGATTCATTTTTAAATAATATTTAATTATTCTTTTTAAAACTATAATTTGTGTATAAATGTTATAAATATGTTATTATTATTATTCTAGGGATGTTATATAATGAACCCTTTGACCACATTTGACCTCCCAAACTTATTTTTTTAAGACATGAACTGAATTTGGTCAAAACACCTGATATAAACATAATTGTTTAAATAGATTTATAAAAAATGAGAATAAGTGAAATAAAAGTAATGATAAACATGAAAAAGTTTCTGAATAAATCATATTATTATCATAAGTTTATTATACAATAATTTAAAGGACTTTCACCAAAAAGGAAATGCAAGGTAAGGGATTTCGTCTCCATTTTCATTCTATTGAGACTTATTTGTTGTTATACATTATATGGTGTATATAATGCAATTTGAAATGAGATATCATGAAACTATTTATTATTATGATATTCAAAGTTTCAATTAATGTTATTAATTCATGGGAATTATGATTAAAATCTTTCACATTGGTATAGGTAAGTTGGGAATGTTTAATGATAATTCTCATCAAGATATTTTTTATGTATTATCTTTGCGATCTCACTTTTTTTATGATTGTTAAGATTTTCATGAAAAAATAAATTAATTTTTTTGCACCTACGTTCTTATATATGGTGTATATACTTCTACTTTGTAATATAATATCATGATTTATTTATTCCTCGTGATTTTTTGAGTTAAAAATTGAATTATTTCATTTAAGGGGGTTTGAGTTAAAAGTTACCAAGTGGAAAATAATTTTGTATCCCAATTTATTTTCATTAGGTTATATTGTTTCCTCATTGTTGTTAATATTCAATGATTATGTGTATAATGACTTTTAATATTTATTGATGTATTTCTTCTTCTATATGTGGATTTGCAATTGATACACATAACCTACTCATTGAATGATTCTCACTCCAACATTATAATCTTTTCAAGGGTTTACATTAAAATCTCATTTTTTTGGGATTGTTTACACTTAAATTTCTATCAGATGAAATCATTTTATCACAATATAATAAACCCTTTAATTTTCTTATCCTCTTGTTATTCATGTCCTTTTTAAGTAATAGTTTTATTTTTCCACACTTTGGTACTCAAAAAGTTTCTAATAAAACCCTACTTTATTTCTCTCTTTAGTCAGAGAACCTGTTTTCTTCTAAAAACCCTATTTTAAAAAAAGTTATTCAAAAATGTTTTTAACATGATTTAGTAATGTCATTTTTACCCTTTTTGTCTTTTACCAATGTTTCAAAGTAATCTTCTTGTCACTTTTTGAACAAGGCATTTTTCGATCCTTTTAGCATACAAAATGAATGTTAATTTTACCTCTTATGATAAGAATGGATTTACTCACTGTTATTTCTTTAAAGTTTAATTTGTATGTTTAAAAGGTTACTTTTTAAATAAAATATTTTCAGAATATATTTTCAAAGAAATTTTTTTTCCAAACAAATGATATTTTTCTCAAGAATGTTTTTAAGATATCTTTTTATTTCTATTCATCACTGACAATAGCCCTTTATTTTTCTCCACTTGTGATATATTGTATCGATACCATACTTATTATTCCACTAGATGGTTTATGTTTTATTTGACTAAGGATAATATTCACATCCACTTCCTTGATTCATTTTTTAGTCCCCTTGAAATATTCAATCTCCTATGATCATTGAATTTTGAATTTACCCTAAATTATCCATTTTAGTTATCATGGATATTATTATTTCCTAACCATATACCATTTTACATATGGTGTCTTATTTTATTGTTATTTTATTATTTGGGGAAATATTTATAATTATATATTCTGTATTCAATATGGACATTTGATAATGCATATTATTTATTTTTGGTTATTCAATATGAGGAATTATTTGGACTGGTAATGATGGTAAAATCCTGGACTTTATATAGATCCTAGATGCATCAATAATTTATCATGATACAAATAACTTGCACAACATAAATGGGTTTCTATTCGTAGTTTTGATACTTCTTGTGAATGGTCTTGATAGTATAGGTTTTCATATGCCTCAGACATAACATCCATTAAGAAAGAATTGGCCTCAATTAGTTTCAATTATTATTCATCAATGATATTTTACTTTGACATATATATCGATACATTTCTTTTCCAGTTCAATGATTAATGGCCTATTTTTCAGCTTCTTACCCTGCCTTATTTATTTTTCCTGACCGAGTTATTTGAATGGCATGCGTTTTTAGTTATTTACATTTTCATATTATTTACTCACTTGCTTTTCTGTTATTGATTACATGGCATGTGTTCTTAGTTATTTAACTTTTCATATTTATTATTCTCATTGATCCGTAATTGATTCCTTTATACTTTTACCTTACTGAGTATTTGAGAACACCCTTATTTATGTTCTATTTACCCAGGATTCCATGAAGTGTACTAAGAATGATAATTAAGAATATTCTAGATGGAATAAAGTTATAATCAAAGTTATTTAGAAAAAAAAAATGTTGTAATTAGAGTATTATTTTCTTGTGTATGTATTTGGTTTACTAAGACTACTAAATTGATCAGTCCTTCAGGATTTGATTCCTTGTAATCATGCCGATTTAATTGATAGTAGACACCGACTCTGGGATTTTTGGGGTTAGGTTGGCATAGTTGGTATCAACTAAAGATTATTAGTAACCTTGGGAACCTTATTTAGGAAAAAATATATTAGATAACATAACCCTAAGATATAATTTGATGATAAGTGAAGAATAACACCTTATAATATTGGTAAAGTATAGATTATGTGGGTTTTCTAGAAATACATCCTTGTTTGAATACTAAAAGTGGACGTGGTTCTGGAATAGATGTACCTAGGAGTAATTTTAGAGACCCAAAGATTGACGTACATGGACATTACATTACTATTGCAGAATACATAATACAAAACAAAAAAACACCCAAGGACTATTTTATTTTAGTGTCTTTGGAAACATGGAACATAATCTTCTAATCATGGTGAAAGATCTTCAGCATCTCCCATAAAGATCATACCCTTTTGTTTTCTTACCTAAAACCTTTCTTTAAATACTAAGGAATATAAAACATATAAATGGTGAGCTCAAATGATCATTAGGGGTAATCATGGAGAAAATAAAACAAATCATATACATTTGAACATAAAAAAACATGAACATAAAGTTTAAAGATCAAAATCTTGAGTTGTGAAATAAATCTTGGCAGTACGTAAGGCATAGATCATAAAGGAACATTAATCATGATAAAATAGCATGGTAATAAAACATGAAATAGTGGAATATATTAAGCACATGATATTATTTTTATATTATCCAAGGAATTGCTTCTAATTCCATCATAGTGGACAAAGTCCATTACTGAACTGGGTTTACTTGTCGTTTCATCCCTGTATTACTGAACCAGATTCACTTGTCATTCTAGCCATGTCTATCTCATGAGATATGAATCTTTACCCAATGCATTAGAGGGAGATATAGGTTCCACCCATCTCATAATGAAATTATTCTTTCATGTGCCACAAAATAAACATAAATCATTCATCCAAACCCAATGAATAAAATGAGTTTCATAAACATCAGCCCATCATAACATAATCCATATAAAAAAATGGATATCATTTCATCATAAAAAAATCAAACCATGTAAATAGTCAGAACATTATACTTGAAACATAACCATATTAAATAATGTAATCTTACATATAAAATAGTTTTTAATGAACAGTTGAAATTAATTCTTGGGGAAAATATAATTTCTTCTTCAAAATCATTTTATTTTCTCCAAATACCTTGCAATTTTAAAAGAAAAGAATTTTGTTGAAAATAATCATGAAATATTGTAGAATAAGATTCATGGAAATAAGTTGTTATGAAACTGTAAAAATCCGTCCATGCTGTATAAGTTAAAAAAACATTCTCCTCGTACTTTTTACTTGAAAACTCAAAAACTACCTCGTATAGTAAGAAAAAGAAATATTATTTCCATACTACATAGTAAAAGTCAAAAAGGGGTAAACATGACTTTAAAAATACATGGAAGAATAGTCAAACCTTTATGGAAACATTTTTACAAAACTCGGACATGGATGATAAATATAACCCCAGTAAATACTTACGTATAAGAAATCTCAGATAAAAATGAGATTTGTAAAATTACCCCTTACCTTAGGTCCAATTTATTCTGTATGTGTATGAAACTCCTTTATAGTGGGTTTAAACATATTATTAACTTTTAACAGAACCATATTAATATTTATGGTATCATATATGATTCACTTATGACTTTATATTACCCGTTCTTTTGTCAATTCCATGTTAATGCAGCATTTTGGGTAAAATCATTTCATTTATCGTACGTGTTTGGACTTGTTGTTCATGATATTATTATTACTTATATCATGATTTACATACTTATAGAATGTAAAACATGATTTATATATCATATATATTCCGTATATATATATAATATATAGATAAATGAAATGAAACACACCGTTCATGGAGACGGTAGGCCGTACGTATGCATGAACGTTGTTTTCCTCTACTTATTGACTTGAATTGAAGTAAGTAGATGAAATATATATATACATAATTACAGTATCATTATTATGTCATATATATCATTATTATTTATTATATATACTTTATAATCATTCTTTAATGGTTAACATGGAGAATGAATCGCATCGCGTCGTGGAGACGGTAATCCGTACGTACGCACGAGCGATGATATCATTCCCATAATTATTGAATGGAATTGGAGTGGATGATATAATATCTCAGAATAATTATGATATTATAATAACCATATATAGTTATTCTTTACACCATTATACCCATCCAAGTAAGGTGGTGGTGGAAAAACAGATTACACCACGGCGTGGAGACGGTATTCCGAACGTACGCACGCGCGGTGATTTCATTTTTCGTAGGATGTATAGACGGTGAAATGGGGTTGTTTCATATTTATAATAACATAACAGTATATTATTGATACTTATGTTATTACTTTATAATGAAACAACTAAAGAAGAGGATGTTTAAGAATAATGAAACTTGAAATAATTGGTAGAAGAGATTACCTCTTCTTCGACACGCCTCCTCTTAACTTCTTCTTTGGGAACGAAAGTTGCTCTTTGAAGAATACCAGGTCCTCTAGTAGGACTCTATAGAAGTGTATAGGTGAAATTGGCAGGGGTTGGCCAAGAATTAAGGCTAAAATTTGTGTGATGAGGAGAGGGAGGAGGTGCCCTTTTATAAGGGAGGAGAGGGGCACCTTTGGAAACCTCAAAAATATTAATTTAATATAAATTCAAACACCACCTAAAAACTTCAAAAATTACTCAAATACGAATATTATATGATATAGGGTTGTAATATAATCAACCAATAAAATTTATACATGTTGGAAATTTATTTTAAACAATATCAACATGATTTATCTTTATTTAATCTATTTACTTTTATTTGTGGTAATAATATTATAAATTTTAAATTGTTATAAATAATTACTTATGTGTTGTTAATTATCCATAATCGTTTAATTTATGAAATTTTAGACCATATAAATTTTAATTTATAATTTTTAAATATTTTTTGGGATTTTTAAACAATTTAATAATATGATATTTTTATAAAATAACAATAGTGTTAATTTTGACACTATTCATTTATTTGAATTTAAATAAAATCCACACAGAGAATATATTTAAATAAATATGTTTAAAAGCTTAATTACATGTCATATTCGTCTATAAAATTTGTGTAGAACATTAATTAGTTCATATAATATTTATTTCAATATTTATAAAACCATTTATTTGATATTTCTCTTCATAAAATAATTACTACAACATATTTGTATAATTATTTAATATACTTATTTGTTGCCTAAAAATTAAAAATAAATTACTATGATCTAGATAAATATAATAGATTCCAAAAAAATACTTTTACTCTAATTTATCATCTTAAAATCACAACATTTCAATTGTTATATTTATTAAATTATGAAGGTGACAACTTTGACATCATTTAAAATAAAATAATATAAGTGTCATAATCACTTTTATAAGGCTCTAAATGGTCAAATATTAGACCATTTTATTATTATGGATTACATGTCCATGAAAAATAAGTTTTGATCAGGTTTTTGTGTCTTTTATGGTCACTATTAGTTTAATAAAAATTGTATTATTGATTTTTCACTAAATAAACAATTTCTGCATCACTATTTTGTCAGCATTAATGATAATTATTTAATCCCTAAAAATTCTAAATAAATTCGAATAATGTATATAATTTTATTATATTTCCGGTTAATATTTATGTTCTAAGTTTTATAAAGTTTATCACTAAATTAAAATTATTACACTTATAAGATATAATAGAGTGACATGTTGTCACTTTCTTTGGTTTTAATAATAATTACATCGTTTTCATGGTTAAATGGCCATGAAATGAATCTATTCGGACCCTTAGGGGATATGGGTATACTTTTATTCATCCAATATAATTTTTTCAGGTGTTAGGGTAATTTTATAATCTTATTTTTACTCTTAATTACCCGATTTACCTTTAAATGTAGTAAATAAAATTTATCTTAGTTACTATTCATAATGCCTAAAAATAAAAAAGTATCCTATTAACATAATTTGGACGTAATTATTTCAAATATGTAATCAATTTTTCTAAATTCAAAACACAGAAGTGGCAGTATTTAATTTAAAATTAATCCCGCTGTTGAGAAAATGGGTTTTAAAAGTTAAAACGTTGCAAAAGATTGAAATGTTTTTATCTATGGATTCAATTTAAAATTAATGATAATGAATTACACTATATTAAATGGTAAAAATATATTATATTTATAATTTAAAACCATTAAATATTATAATTTAACCATATAATGTTTCTTGATGAAAAAAGTTGTTTTTAATCAAAATTTAGCCTATTTTTACTATTCATCAAAATATGAAGGTTACCAGAATAATATGAAACATTTATCCAATGTAAATATTTATATCCTGATTCCAAGGAAGATGTTTTATTTTTCAAATTAAACTTATAAACATATCAAAATTAGATTTAAAGTGGGTGAGCCATCAAAAGGCGACAAAACTGTATTTTTTTAAAAATACTTATTTTAGCTGAAAATTTTATTTTGATCTCATACCATCTTATATAAAATGTGTATGATGAATTATAATATCATAAAACTCAAAATGTAGTTACTACTATTCATAAAATCTAGTTCATAATAATATTATAACAATATATCGTTTTTTAATGAAACTCAATATTCCATACAACACACGCTATCGAGGAAGGTCACTATTGCATGTAATGCAAGCTAAGTCAAGGTTTCATGTAGTGCAAGATTAATTTGGTGTTGCGTATAACAAAATCAAAATATAGTTCATTTATACATTGATCAAAATCTATACTTGGTGTTGTGTATAGCACAAGCTAATTTTGTTGTAGCGTACAACACAAGACATCAAAGAAATTAAAAAGATAATTTCTCATAAAATCTTTGAGTGTTACATTCTACCCCCCTTAAAATGAATTTCGCCCTCGATATTCGACAGGGTTATAAATCATTTACTAAATGAATGTTTCTTTCATATAAATCCACATTGTAAAAAGGAATACTGAAACTTAATTTTAAAAAGGAAAGTTAGAAACATAACGGTCACCCAAAGTAACTCAGTACTGGGTTTCCACATAGGAGAATATATGTGAAAATATGGATATGGAAGATAAATCTAACCATCATGTTTTGATGAAGAGTGGTAGAGAACATGGCTATGATAAATCCAACAATCACAAAGCCATAAATTTGTGATGATCTAAGGTACCATATGAGTCATCAGATATGAAGGCAGTAGAACAAATGTTTTGGTTTTCAAGATCATTTCCCTAATGTTAAAGAATTTTTGAATTAAAAAAAATACTTAATTGATTTTGGTACAATATAACTATTTTTTGTTCCTTGAACAATTTCCAGTTAATCACTTAAAGAAATGAATTTGAATTCGACTTCCAAGAAGTGTTATCAGATCATGCAATAGAATGATAGGCCATTCCATCTATCTCAAACATAAGGTTAGAAAAATTTATATACATAAGTCCCTATTATGGTGAGATTAATCATTTATGGTTCCAAAAATGGACTTATACTTCATCTGTCATACCGCTTAATAAAATAAAACTATTTTCTACTAACCAGGGACTTCCTGTAGGCCAGTGGTAGGTGATAAAGGCATGTCACACTTTAGTTGTGGGTTTGATTCCCACAACCCTGTCCGGAATGACGGGTTGTTTCCTGTCCTAAAGGTTATCTTTTTTCTAAAACTACACTATTATAACATTCCTGAAATAATATCAAAAAAATGTTCCATACTTAAAAAATATTATCTTATTTCCATCACAATCCAATTCAAATCTTTAGGCTTATCCAAAATACTTATATCCAAGCTCATAGTATAAAAAAATTGATTACTAGAAATGTCATCAACCAAGCATGTGAATACCATCATTTATCCCCCATATATCATAAGATATATCTTGTTGGTTATATTCAAAACATGTGAATTCCGTAATCAAGTATTCTCTTGAAACATGAATTACCATATAATCTTTGTTAAAACACTAATTTTGTCAAAAGTTAACTATTTCCACATACCACAATACAAAAATTTCTATATACTCAAACAATGATATCACATTTTCCTTATATCAGTCATGAGTTCATTAATATTATCAACCATTTCATTATCTCCTTATCCCTTCATTATGCGCATATCATTTTCATTCCAAAAATATCTTAATAACCTTTCATAGTTATAGGTACCATTCAAAATATACATTCAAATACATTAGGAAATACAATAGTGTAACAATCCTTAGATGTCTCTTTATTCCATATTACCATTACCTATACAAGATAACTCTTGATAAACATAAATCATTCCACTACCTTCATAAAATATTGACTACGCTTCAAAAATTATTTCATCTCACATATCATTTGTAGTCTGTTCATCATCATCAATATAAATACAACCCATATGACCATGATGATTCTCTTCATGAGACTTTCCTTTAGGGCATTGGTCTGTGTAATTCTCATACATTACACATTTAAAACATTTAACCATTGTTGATGTCTTAGCAATACCATTATCCTAGTCCATGGTGTTAACTGATCCTTTTCCTTTGAAATTATTGGCTTTGTGTCCTTCTTTTCCACACCCAAAGCATATTCCAGTTCCTTTGAAACATTATCCCTTATGCCTCTTACCACATGATTTACATTATAGAAATTGAACTTTTTTTCCTCTATGATCATCATGAAACTCCATCTTTCTCTTATTAGTTGAGTCAGGAAACTTACCAAAGTTGAGAATACCGATCATATTATTAGATTGATTATTAGGAATAATAATGATGTTTGGACTTCCAAATCCCATTTCATTTTGTTTCTCATGAAGAATATCATTCCATTGTCCATCATATCCTCCATTACTGTGAATCTTCCTATTTCCAACAATTTTCTAAAACCAAAAAATAATAGTGTGAGAGGAAAAATTCATACTAGGAAAACAACATAATAAAGGGGTAGTACCTTCAATATCTAAGATCTTAGTTTTAATTATAAGATCTTTAACATAATTATAGGACTATAAACAATACTTATACTTAACCTTAGGGACATTCCTAGACATACCTTAGAAATATATCTCGGGATCTCACTAAAGTTTTCACATCCTAGTTTCCAAAGGTTAACTAAACATTTCCTCTGAAACCAACTGTAGAGACCCAAAGCTTGGCATATATGGGAATTACATTAATTTTGTGTAATACTTAATACATAACAAAAAACACCCAAGGACAGTATTAGTTTTGTGTCTTTGGAAACTTGGAACATAATCTTCTAATCATGGAGAAAGATCTTCAACATCTCCCATAAAGATCTTCCCCTTTTTTTCTTACCTAAAACCTTTCTTTAAATCCTGGGGAAACGAAAAAATATAAATGGTGAGCTCAAATTCTCATTAAGGGTAATCATGGAGAAAATAAAACAAATCATATATATTTTAACTTAAAAAACATGAACATAAAGTTTAAACATCAAAATATTGAGTTGTGAAATAAATCATGGCAGTACGTAAGGCATAGATCATAACAAAACATTAATCATGATAAAATATCATGGGAATAAAACATGTAATAGTAGAATCCATTAAGAACATGATATTATTTCCATAGTATCCAAGGCATTTCTGCCAAGACCATCATAGTGGACAAAGTCCCTTACGGAACCGGGTTTACTTGCTGTTCCAGCCCTGTATTACTGAACCAGATTCACTTGTCGTTCCAGCCATGTCGATATCATGAGATATAAATATTAACCCAATGCATTTCAGGGAGAAATATTTCTCACCCATATCATAATGAAATCATTATTTCGTATGCCACAAAATAAACATAAATCATTCATCCTAACCATATGAATAAAATGGGTTTCATAAACATCATCCAATCATAACATAGTCCATATAAAACAATGTATTTCATTTCATCATCAAAAAAATCTAACCATGTAAATAGTTGGAAAATTATACATGAAACATAACCATATTAAATAGTCTAATCATAGAGAGAAAATAGTTTTGAATAAACACTTGAAATCAATTCTTAGGAAAATATCCTTTCTTCTTCAAAAACATTTTATTTTCTAAAAATGTTGTGCAATTTTAAAAGAAAATAATTTTGTTGAAAATAATCATGAAATCTTGTAGAATAATATTCATGTAAATAAGGTTTTATTAAACCGTAAAAATCTGTTCACTCCGTATAATTTAAAAAAACATTCTCCTTATACTTTTTACCGAAAAAGACAAAAACTACCTCATATGGTAAACAAAAGAAAGATTCTTTCCATACTATATAGTAAACATATAAAGGGGGTAAAAAAGACTTTAAAAATACTTTGAAGAATATTAAACACTTTATGAAAACAAATTTATAAAACACGAACATGGATGATAAATATAACCCCAATAAATACTTACGTATAAGCAACCTCAGATTAAAATGTGATTTGCAAAATTACCCCTTACCTTTGGTCCAATTTCTTCCGTATATGTCCAAAACTCGTTTATAGTGGGTTTATACATATTATTAACTTGTAACAGAACCATAATAATATTTTAGATATCATATATGATTCACTTATGATGTTATATTACCCGTTCTTGTGTCAATACCATGTTAAAGTAGTGTTCTGGGTAAAATCGTTTCATTTATCGTACGTGTTTGGACTTGTTGTTCTTGATATTATTATTACTTATATCATGATTTAATTAATTTCATAATTTAAAACATGATTTATATATCATATATATTTAGTATATATATATATAATAGATAGATAAATTAAATGAAACACACCGTTCATGGAGACGGTAGGTTGTACGTATGCATGAACGCTATTTTCTTTTCCTTATTAACTTGAATGGAAGTAAGTAGATGAAATATATATATACATAAATCCATTAGCATTATTATGTTATATATATCATTATAATACATTATATATACTTTAAAACCATTCTTGAATGGTTAACATGGAGAATGAATCTCATCGCGTCGTGGAGATGGTAATTCGTACGTACGCACGAGCGATGATATCATTCCCATAATTATTGAATGGAATTGGAGTGGGTGATATAATATATCAGAATCAGTATGATGTTATAATAACCATATATAGTTATTATTTACACCATTATACCCATCCATGTAAGGTGGTGGTGGAAAAACATATTACACCACGGCGTGGAGACGGTATTCCGTACGTACGCACGCGCAGTGATTTCGTTATCCATGGGATGGATAGAAGGTGAAATGGGATTGTTTAATATTTATAATAACATATCAGTATATTAATGATACTGATTTTATTACTTTATAATGAAACAACTAAGGAAGAGGAAGTAGAAGAATAAATAAACTTGAAATAATCGGTATAAGAGATTACCACATCTTCGACGTGACTCATCTTTACCTCTTCTTAGGGAACTAAAGATGGTCTTTGAAGAAGACAAGGACCACTAGAAGGTTACTATTGAAGTGGATAAGTGAAACGGTCTAGGTTTTTCCGAGCTTGAAGGCTAAAATTTGTGTGAAGAGGAGAGGGAGGAGGTTCCCTTTTATAAGGGAGGACAGGGGCACCTTTGGAAACCTCAAAAATATTAATTTGATATAAATTCAAACACCAATTAAAAACTTCCAAAATGACTCAAATACAAATATTAGATGATATATCTGGTGTAATATCATCATACAAGAAAATTTATACATGTTGGAAATTTATTTTAAACCTTATCAACATGATTTTTTCTTTATTTAATCTATTTAATTTTATCTGTGGTAATAATACTCTAAATTTTAAATTGTTGTAAGTAATTACTTATGTGTTGTAAATTATCCATAATTGGGTACTTTATGAAATTTTAGACCATATAAATTTTAATTTATAATTTTTTAATATTTTTTGTGATTTTTAAATAGTTTAATAATATGTTATTTTTAAAAAATAACAATAGATTTAATTTTGACACTATTCATTTATTTGAATTTAAATAAAACCCACACAAAGGATATATTATAAAAAAATATTTAATAGATTTATAACATTTCATATTAATCTATAAAATTTTTGGAGAACATTAATTAGTTCATATAATATTTATTTTTATATTTATAAAACAATTTATTTGATATTTCTCTGCATAAAATAATTACTACAACATTTTTTTATAATTATTTAATATACTTATTTGTTGCCTAAAAATTTAAAATAAAATACTATGATGTAGATAAGTCTAATATATTCCATAAAAGTACTTTTACTCGAATTTATCATCTTAAAATCACAACATTTAAATTTTTATATTTTTTAAATTATGAAGGTGTCAACTTTCACATCATTTAAAATAAAATAATATAAGTGTAATAATCGCTTTTATAAGTATCCAAAAGGTCATCTATTCGACCATTAGATGATTATGGATTAAAAGTACACGAACAATAAGTTTTTTTAGGTTTTTTTCCTTTTATGGTCACTATTAGTTTAATAAAAATTATATTATTGATTTTTAACTAAATAAACAATTTCTGTATCACTATTTTGTCACCATTAATGATGATTATTTAATCCCTAAAAATTCTAAATAAATTCAAATGATGTAGATAATTTTATTATATTTTTTTTACTATTTATGTTCGAAGTTTTATGAAGTTTATCACTAAATTAAAATTATTACACTTATAAGATATAAGAGAGTGACATGTTGTCACTTTATTTGGTTTTAATAATAATTACATCCTTTTCAGGGTTAAATGTCCATGAATTGAATATATTCCGACCCTTAAGTGATATGGGTAAATTTTTATTCATCGAATCGAATTTTTTCAGGTGTTAGGGTAATTTTATAATCTTATTTTTACTCTTAATTACCCGATTTATCTTTAACTGTAGTAAATAAAATTTAACGTAGTTATATTCATAATGCCTAAAAATAAAAAAGTAGACTATTAACATAATTTGGAACTACTGATTCCATATATGGAATACATTTTTTTAAATTCAAAACACAGAAGTGGCAGTATTTAATTTAAAATTAATCCGTTGTTGAGAAAATGAGTTTTAAAAGTTAAAACGTTGCAAAAGATTAAAATGTTTTTATCTATGAATTAAATGTAAAATTAATGATAATGACACACCCTATATTAAATGGTAAAAATATATTCTATTTATAATTTAAAAACATTCAATATTATAATTTAACCATATGAATTATCTCGATGAAAAAAGTTGTTTTTAATTAAAATATAGCGTATTTTTACTATTCATCAAAATGTGAAGGTTATCAAAATAATCTCAAAAAATTTTCCAATGTAAATATTTATATCCTGATTCCAAGGAAGAAGTTTTATTTGTCAAATTTAACTTATAAAGATGCCAAAAACTAGATTTAAAGTGGGTGCGCCATCAAAAGGCAGCAAAACTGCATTTTTTGAAAAATTCTTATTTTTGCTGAAAAATTTATTTTCTTCTCATATCATCTTCTATAAAATGTATTAGATTAATTATAATGTCATAAAATTCAAAAAGTATTTACTACTATTGGTAAAATCTAGACCAAGGAAGGACCTATGTGGAAATAAATGGATGAAGTATTTATGTATTGAGGTTGTATTGAAAACATTTGTTAAAAATATATTTAGTTATTAACCCTATTTCAAGGATGTACGTCATATTTATTTTGGAAATTATAGTAATATTTTTTTAGAAAAAATTAACTTGTATGTCGGGTGACAACCAATCAAGTCCATAAATGTCATGATACTTGAACCCATGACCGAAGGATGATAAGTGTTTGATGACAGCCACTGACCTGTGAAATGTCCTGGTTAATATGTCATTGTTTTTAGTTGAACAATTTGATTAATAGATACTAATTATAAACCAATGGTGTTTCTTTTTTGGTTTAGAAAATAATGTATTAAATATACTAGTTTTTTTAAAATATTTCGAGATATATAGTTAGACTTGTCACTCTTTTATGGGCCGTAAGATCCTTTAAAAATTTATTTTAGTGCTTCATTCATCAATATTAATTTTTGAATGAATTGGAAAATAGATTAAAGCACAACTAAATGTTGAAATTATGTTTATAGAAATATATCAATTAATTATATTTCCTTATATTATTAGGTAGTAAAATAATTTCTTCATCATTAGTAAAATGATCAAAAAAATGTATCTTACTACCTTATTTTTTTTTTGAACCGATGGCCTTATAAATAATCAAAAATTTATAGATTTGAGGCACTCAACTTTATATTGATCATTTACTTGTTTGTTATTAATGACCTCAGTCACTCTAAATAAATATTTATGCTTTTCCTATTAGTACATATCTTTACTTTTCACTAATGATCTCATACTTATAGACCTAGTTATATGTTAGTCCATGTGACTTTTTTAATTCTCATTCTCTCTTTTATAGTGAATTTTTTATGAACGCTTATCAATATGTCGGACTTTTGACATGTAAATATCAAATAATCAATCACCAGGATTTATTTTAAATTTCTATGATGTAATTTTTTTAAGGTGGCCGGAATGTAACACCCCAAAAATTCTAAAAGAGTAACTTGTATTCGATAGCATGTATGACATGCGACACCAATAACATAAGGGAATATAATATACTGAATATTTATAATATATTTACTAATTTAAATAAATTCAATATAATTTATAGCTTGTAATTCATGTCATACTGAATTAGCATGCGACATATGCAACAACGAGTTTCTTTGATGGTTGGCGCTACACACAAGACCGAGTTTTTCAAAAAAATAATATATTATCAAAATATTATTATTTAAAAAGATATAAACTAGCTTTTATGAATAATATTAACTATCTTATGAAAATCTATTGTTTACATAACTAATTCATTGGTTATAAAGTAATTAGAAATATATACAAGAACTAATTGAATATGAAAAGAATATTTTTATACAAAGCTATTTTTATGATCACAAAGATGTTTTACCAAAATAAATTAAATTAATTACAATTAGTAAATTATATTAATGTAATATATATTATATATTCAATATAATATTTCTTATATTCATCTAATATATTTTACAAGCATAAGATAAGAACAAACCCAATTATTAACATAAAAACCTATATTTTTATTAAGACATTTTTACCGCCTTTTAGTGGAGAACCTATTCTAAATTAATTTTTTTAACTTTTATAAATTATATATTTTAAAATAAACTTAATATTTTAAATATAAAAAAATTAGGCTAGATGTAATTTTTTTATGTTTCTATGAAGCTTTATTTTTAAACGAATAATGAAAAATAATTAATTTTAATTCCAGACTACTTTTTCAACTAATTTATTTATAATTTTAAATCAAATTTTCAAGTGAATTAAAAGTTTAATTAAATTATATTTTTACAAATTATAAAAATATAGGTAGTTTTAATCAATTTTACATTGAAATTGACTATAAAAACCGAGAAAACATTCGTATGTTTTTACTTTGAAAACCTGCATTGTCGTCCCGTCTGTGGGATTAAATTTAAATTAATTTCTAACACTTATGTGATTGGAATTTGGAAAAAAAATTCCATATTTTGAATAAAAATAATTTATAATGTTTAATAAGGTCAACATAGTTTTTGACCAATAATATTATTGAATATAATTATATTTAATTACAACGATTAATGTAATGTTAAGCTTAATAAGGGACTAAACCTTAATCTTAAGGGACCAAATGACCTAAACACTTTTCCAAAATCCATTACCTAGACATATTTTGATCCTATACCAACTTTTATCTAAATTTTACCATTATGGGAGCCACTTTCAATATCAAAAACAAGTATGTAATTCCTTTTTCAAAATATTACAAGAGTGTCACTCCTCCTCTACTATAAAAACGAATCCTCTCCTCCCACTTCCTCACACCTCTGAATCCACATTGACTCAACCAAGATCATAAAAAATATATAATAAAAATCCACCCCCTAATACTATAATCCTCCCCTTGGGAATAAATCAATCCATGTAATCCTTTGGTTCAAACCAAAAGAAGTCACCTGATTAAGCGGTAACATCATTCCTTAAGCTTTTTGGTTTTATTTCCATTCTTCACTCCCAAAAATCTCATTATTACATTATTATATAACAAAAATAGTATCCTTAATATAATGAGATTTTTTTATTCTAAGGTTTATACCTACACTTACACACACATCCATCTAATAGGTAACGAAAATATTGTTTCTGTGTACAGCGAACTGCCGCCTCACGAAACGATGATTGTTCATTTTTTTCTTTACCAACATTCATGGTTGGAAATTATGATGGAAAATCGATTTATATATGACATATAATATATTTATTAAGTCTTTAATCTTAATTAATTCTTTTAAAACGCATACCGTTATACTTTTCATTTTTTGTAAATACAATAACATTGTTTGTGGATGTTTGGACAAATGCCTCCTAAAAGCGATATGATTCGATCACATGATACCTGAAATGAATAAGGGGTGATTATAATTAAACATATGAGTCATAAAAAACTTATATATTATATTCATGACATAATTAAATTTCTATAAATAATATATATATATATATCATTTTCTTTATTAATCTTTTCACACACTTAAAAAGTGATAACGTCATTCATGGAGGTGTAGACTACCACCTCCCCAACAAGATGTGATTCCTTTTACATCACACGAATTATATATATAATTATATATGATTAACTAATATGGTATTTATGATATAATAATCATTATGGAATGATATCATGATACTTACCTTCTTTCTATAATGGTCATTAAAAAATATGAATGTTACTCATGCATACGTACAACCTACCGTCTCCATGATTGTAACGTTGATTAATTTTTTATAACCATATTTAATGATTGTTTTTAAAAGGATAATTTATCTATAAATATGATTATTATGTCATGATTATTATTCAAGTGGTGTTATATAATTAACCCTTTGACCATAGTTGACCTACCAAAGCTATTTTTTTAACACATGAACCTAATTTTGTCAAAAAACCTTATGTAAACTTACTTTTTTAAATAGATGTATACAACATGTTAATAAGTGAAATAAAAGTAATCATAAACATGAAAAAGGTTTTGAAGAAACTATATAATTAACATTAATTTATTATAAAATTATTTAAAGAACTTTCATCTGAACGGAAATGCAAGGTAAGGTATTTTGTCTCAATTTAAATTCCATTGAGACTTATTTGTTGTTATGCACCTAGTTTCTTTTATATGGTGTATATACTATCATTTGAAATGTAATATCATGAAACTATTGATTGTTAGGATATTATAAGTTTCATTTAATTTTATTCCTTCATATAGATTATGATTCAAATATCTCAAAGTGGTATGGGATACATTCGAATGTTTAAATATTATTCTCCTCAATGATGATTTTACTGATTATATTTACAATATAACTTCCTTTTGTGATTGTTAAACTTCTCTTTAAATAATCACATAATTTTTGTAAACCTAATTTCTTATTTATGGGTTTCATACTGCCATTTGTTTCATATAATATCATGATTTATTCATTCTTTATGATATTTCGAGTTTCAATTTGAATTATTTCATATAAGGGGGTTTGAGTTAAAAGTTACCTAGTGGAAAGTAATTTCATAACCCAATTTCCTTTCATTAGGTTATAATGCTTCCTCATTATCATTAATATTATATGATTATGTGTATAATGAATTTTAATATCTAGTGATGTATTTCCTCTTCAATATGGGGATTTATAGTTGATACACATAATTTACTCATTGATTGATTCTCACTACAACATTATAATCTTTTCAAGAGTTTACTTTACAATATCATTTTGTTCAGGATTGTATACACTTAAATTTTCATCAAAAGAAATTATTTGATCATTGTATAATAAACACTTTAATTTTTTTTCTCCTCTAGTTATTCATGAACTTTATTAAGTAATAGTACAATTTTCCACTATTTACTATTCAAAAAGTTTTAGAAAATTCTTTTAAGAAAACCTAGCATTATTTCTATCTTTAGTTAGAGAACCTATTTTCTTATAAATACCCCACTTTCTAAAATTGTTTTCAAAAATGTTTTTAACATGATTTTTTAAAGATATTTTTACCCTTTTTTATTTTACCAATTTTTTCAAAGTAATATTCTTGTCGCATTCCAAACAAGGAATTTTTCTAACCATTTTACCATGAAAAAAGGAATGTTATTTTTACCTTGTATGGAATGTACTGATTTACTCACTGTAGTTTCTTTGAAGATTCCTTTTCATGTTTAAAAGGTTACTTTTTAAATAAAATTTTTTCAAAAGTGATTTTCAAAGAAAATATTTTTTTAAACAAAATATATTTTCCTCAAGAATGTTTTTAAGAGATCCTTTAATTTATATTAAAAAACAAGAACATCCATTTATTTTTTTATACTTGGGATATATTGTATTGATACCAAACTTATTCTTCCTCTATATGGTTTATTATTTATTTGACCAAAAATAGTATTCACATCCACTTTCTTGATTCATTTTTAGTCCCCTTAAAATGTTCAATCTTCTATGATCATTAAACATTTCATTTCCCCTAAATTATCTATTTCAATTATTTTGGATATTACTATTTCCTAAACCGTATACCATTTTACATACGGTGTCTACTTTGACAGTTATTTGATTATTTGGGGAAATATTGATAATTTTGTATTCTTTATTCAATACAGATATTTAATAAGTCATAATATTTATTTTTATTATTTGATATGAGGAATGATTTGGACTGGTAATGATTAGTGGATTCCAAAATTTTCTTAGCTTCCTGATGCATCAATATGTTATCATGAGACAAATAAGTTTCCAAAATTAAACAGGTTTCTATCCATAGTTTTATATCATCTTTTAGAAGGTCTTGATGGTATATATTTTCATGTACCTCATACATTATGTCCATTAAGAAAGCATTACCCTCCTTTAGTTTTAGTTATTATTCATCTATGAAATGTTTCATCAACATATCTATGGATACATCTCATTTTTAGTTCATTTATTAATGGAATTTGTTTCATCTTATTACCCATCCATATTTATTTTTCCTTGTCAAGTTATTTGAATGGAATTTGTTTTTAGCTATTTACCTTTCCATATTATTTACTCACTTTCTACTCAATTATTTATTACATGGAATGTGTTCTCAGTTATTTACCTTTCTATATTAATTATTCTCATTGATTCATTATTTCTTCCTCTATACTTTTCGTTTACTGAGAACTTGAGCTCACCTTTATTTATATTTTCATTTCCCAGGATTCCATGAAGTTTATGAATAATAATATTCAAGGATATGCTAAATAGAATAAAGATATCCTCAAAGATATTTAGAAAAAAATTATGTTATAATTAGAGTATTCTTTTCTCATGTATATATATGGTTTACCAAGACTAATAATGTAACACCCGAGGTAAATAATGAATATGGAATTTTCATATTTATCCATATTTGTGAATAAAATATTAATATGACTTTAAAGGGGATGCTATGCTCGATGGCGTACCCAACACGCAACAACGAGTTTCTTGGGAATCTTACGTTGCACTCTAATAATAAAATAATATTAATTCAAATGGTAGTTAACATGTAGCCGTTGTATTGGCAGGAATGGATAGAAATAAGTAAAATATGATTATTTATGTTTTTTAAATGTTTTTACATTTATCCAATAAAATCTAAAGGCTTAAAATACGGAAAGAATTCAATTTTAGGCGTATATGCCCAAGTTTTCACTAAAGGTTCACTTGTCGCCTTTTAATGGAGAACTATCATTAAATATAGTTTTTTTCACTCTTAAACATTCTTTTGTACCAAATAAAACTCTTATTAAGAATCGGGACATCAAAATTTACTTTGTGTAAATTTTTGGTATCTTTCCGATAAAGTTCATTTTTTTAATGAATAGTGTAAAATGTTGTATTTTAATTCAAAACCACTTTTTAATCTAATTTATTTATATGATTAGATTATATTTTGAATTGGTTTTAAAGTGAAATTAGAAAATATTTTTACCATTAAATCCAATAGTGTTCGTTGGAATCAATTTCACTTTGAAATCAGACTTAAACTAGTGTCAATCTTTTGATACTTATTGTTTCATAAAACACGCTATTTGACATGACAGCGGGAATTAATTATTAAATTAATTAATGTGACTAATATGTTCTGAATTTTTTAAAACGGACTTCATTTTTGAATTCAGAATATCAAATATAGCTTAGGGTGAATTTTTGGGATTTTTCTTAAAAACTTCAATTTTTGATGAATAGTGAAACCACTAAGTGGTACTTATAAAAACTGATTTTCCGTTTAAATGAAATTTTTCCATCATTGTGTTTTGATTTTCAAAAATCCAACATACATGGTTGTCATTAAGAAGTAAAATGTGGTTCAATGAGATTATAATAATTTTTTGGTGAATAGTAACTTATTAAGTTCTTAATCGCGATTAGAGGTAATTAGTGTAATTTAAGGTAAAAATGATATTATAAGAATGTGAAAACACCATGAAACTTGTCCTACACCTATTGGGTGAGTCATGGCCGACCAAGAAAATCCATGGGCCAACTTTGGGACCCCATGGAGACACTTTGGTTGGGAAATGACATAAATAACATTTTATTTAATGTTAAAGTAAAATTGACATAAACATGATATGTTTTACTAAAACAATTTTTAAGTGGGGTTATACAAGTCATATTTTTTATTATAAATATTAATTGGAAAGATAAAAAGATTTCCTACATCATAGTATTTTTTTATAATTTTTAGACATTAAATAAATCAAATTATTTATGACATAATAATGATGCAGCGATGACATCATTATTTGACGATTTAAATAAAATGGAAAGATAATGTAAAATCTATGAACTACACATGTCCAAAACTTATTGGATGAGTGGATTTCGAAGCCTTATAACCTTATCCACGAATTATATAAATGTGGGACCTTTTGAAATCGAAACACATTTTCAAATAAAGTAATATTTCTTTACTTTCCAAAAGTGCCCCTCCTCTCCTCTTATAAAAGGCCCCCACCTCTAGCTCATTTCACACACTCCTCAAGCCTTTGGATTGGCCAAACCCTGCCCATTTATTCTCTCCACATCCCTCTCCTCATCCTAGAGGATTCCCTTTGGGCAGAATCCTTTCAAAGGAAGCCTTTAGGCTCAAATCAAAAGGAGTTACACTTTTAAAGGTAATTCACTCTCTCATGTTCATTTGTTTTATTTTGCTTCTCCAACCCCCTAAACTCTTTTTATTTACTTCTTTTGTAACAACACAAGTATCTTCAATATACTAGGATGTTTTTATAATATTTATTCGAGCTACACTCTCACACAACTACATCAAATGGTTAAAGAACATACGGTTTCCGTGGATGGTGAAATTCTGCCTCCCGAAACGATGATTGTTCAATACTCATTTAACACCTTCAAAGGTGGCCATTATGATGTCACTATTTTTATATATGATATATAATATGTTTATGTTTTATTTATGATTCTGTATTTTTCATTTTTGTCTTACCTTTATGGCTTCCATTATGGGTATACGCGATATCTTCATTTAAGGAAGTGCGGACTACCACCCCCTCAAAGTGATTTGATTCGTTAAATACCATATGTGGGATGTATAAAGGATGGAAATATGATATTATACATGATATTATACTGTAATTATAATATACCTTTATATAATTATTATTCCATTCTATAAAATACGAAATAGAAATGAAAGTAGCGTTCATGCGTACGTACGGCTTACCGTCTCCATGAACGGTGCATTTCATTTCTTACCTCTAAATGATTATGTAATGTTATAAATGCATGCATGTACTGGATATATATGACATATATGATATCTACATAATGAATACAATTCTGGATATAATAAACATTTGGCCACACGAACAACATGTAATTGTAAGAAGTCCACTTTCGACATAAGAACCAAATATCGGCAAAACAAATATTATTAACTTAAATGATTACATAATGTTTATGACATGGTAATAAGTGGTATAAAAGTAATAATGAACTTGAAAAATGTTCTTAAGGAATTAGGAATTAACTCAAGTTTATTATTCAGGAGATTAAGGAACGATCGAGTCAAGTCGGACCCGAGGTAAGGGATCCTACAACTCTCTTTCTTTTTAAGTACACTCTTTTATGTCATTTCTTTTAAGCTCATCTTTCTTATGATTGGGATGTTATTTTATATTACTCCTACTGTAATTTTTATGTTCATGTGATGAGAGACCCTATTCTCTCTCATCAATCCATTTTGGAAGTTTTGAGTGGCGTCGTTAGGCTGCCGAACTTTCGTAAGAGATCTAACCTCTCTCTTTCTTTTTAAGTACTCTCCTTTATGTCACTTCTTTTAAACTCCTCCTTGAAATGTTGGGGGATTTTCTTTTATATTCCACTTTCTGTAAATTCTATTGTAATATGATGGGATACTCTATTTGATCTCATCAATCCATATTCGGAAGTTTTATGTGGCGCCGTTAGGCTGCCGAGTTTTCGTAAGGGATTTTTCATCTCACTTTTATTCCCGTGAGATTTATGCTACATTCGCAACAAATTCCATTGAGTGGTGTATGTACTGCCCATTATTCTACTCTTTGTGTAATATAATTTCATTTATGAGTATTTACATCAATGACCTATTGTCTTTCTTTCATGGGGTGTATGTTTTGAAAGATACCCAAGTCGGTAAGGGAACCTTTCACCCTCCTCTTTTTTAAAAGACTTCTTTTATTGGTTCTTTTAATTTACATATTTTTATGTTGGGATATGTTCTCATACATCCTTATTGATGTAAATTTTATGTCCAAGTGATGAGATACACTTTTTATCTCGCATCAACTCATTTTGATGTGATGCCGTTAGGCTGTCAAGGGAACTTTTTAACCCAATTTCGATTTCTTTGGTTTCCACATGTAGTCATTGAATATGTCATCCATTGAATATGTGTGATTGACCTTTTATTGTTTTACACTTAATATCCACTTATATTGGGTGTATATATATTTGTCACACATATTTTTGAGATTTATTTGTCCTTAATTTAAGGATACCTTCTTTATAAGGGATTTCATCACATTTGACATTTCTATTGAGGGTTCATTGTTGTTATGAACCAATTCACTCTTATATGGTGTATATACTGTCCTTTGGAGTATTATATCATGAATCCTTTTATTCTCATGATATTATAATGTTCTTACTAAATGTTATTCCTCGATTATTGTATTCAAGTGTCTCTAATTTTGGTAAAACCCCTTTAACCAAAATATCGTTTTAAATGTTTTAATTATTTGTCCTTATTAATATCCATGTTTTCAAAATTGTTTTATGGATTTATTTATATGGATATTAATGGTTTAAAATGTTAAAAGCATCAAGGTGGTATGGGACACTTTGATTCAAAAATCTCTTTATTAAATGTTTTAAATGGTTTTGGAAATGGTTTCTTTTTGAATGGATTCATTATTTCAATATCCTAAAATGTTATATTGTGATTGAAATGTGGAAATGTTATGTTTCCTTTATTCATGTTTATGTGATACGATTATGTTATGGTTCTTGGGCATTGTTATGAAGAACGGGTGGTTCCGTGATAAACTAAGGGCGGGTGAGCCCGATATAGCTCTCCAATGCATTGGGTAACGCGAAGGAGTGAAACATTAAGGTTTCTCCGAAGAGTTTTAGGGAATATACTGTGATGGGTATTCCAAACGTAACCAAGAGGGTTACTCCCTACGTAAGAATGTTATGAATTCCTCAAGTTACCTTTATGTCTTATGTTTTCTATGATTTATTCATGGTTTGATGAGGTATGTTAAAGTGCCTATGTTTTATGGGTAAAGTAGTATTTCATTCTCATGTATATATGAACTCATGTTTCCTTTCCATATTTTTTGTAACCCTTACTGAGCTTTTTATGCTCATCCCAAGTTTTTGAAATGTTTTTCACAAGTCAAGGGAAAGGTACATGATGTGATGATAGTGTCAAGGATGTGTCAAGAAAGAATCCGTGTTATATTTTAAATATGTTTCCATTGTTGGGAATAATGAATACTGTCTTTTATGTAACCACTTTGTTTAAATGTGGAATGTAATGCAAGTTTCATGATCTAATTCTCTAAAACTCTAAACCTGAAAATACCCTCAATGTGTAATCTTGTAATAACTCAAGATTAAGTAAGGTTTAAGGCTGGGGCCTTATAGTTGGTATCAAAGGCCGGTTTAGATAACTTTAGAGGTTAGGGTATTCTTTAATCATAAGTGACATTACCATAATGGTTAGGATTTCAGAAAGAGTCCTAGTTTTAGATAAAGTGAATGCGTAAGTATATCTTAGTGTTTATCTTACTCATTAGTACATGATGGTTTTGTTGATATACTCACACTGACATTTCTGTTTTTAGTGAATGGATGGATCTCCCAGGCACCAAAGTGACAATTGGATTGAAGGAAACTGTGGTGGATCTATGATTAAGATACTAGGTAAAATGGAGGATTCAATGAGGAAACTCATGGTTGTTCTCAACCAACTATCAAGGAGTCATGATCAACCACTTTAACCTTGGTGAGTTCTCTAGTGCATCATGTACGAGATGGCCAACTCGATGTGGAAATTCAGGTAATAATTATTAAGGTAACCATTAAGGTTTATATGATCCTTACTTTTGAGGTAATTATGGGTTATTATATGTTCTGATGGAAAATGAAAGGCATGAGATAAACTTGAGGTTAAAATATGTTATGATCATCTTTGAAGATTTTATCTCATTTTGGGGAATGTTTTAAGAATTATATAGTTTTGAAAAAAAGGACAACACACAGACCGTGTGACAACTCGTCGCGTCGGACAAAGCTGCGGGAATCGAACCCACAACCAAATTGCGACTGGTATTTATTGCCTACCACTGGACTACGTGAAGTCCCTGGTTAGTTTGACTGATTCTTTTTAGTTATATAATTTTATGAATTAAGAGTATGTTGATTTTGGAGGATATGTGATTAGGATAATTACTTTTCAATGTGAGGCTTTAGGAGCGACTAATGTTGTTTGGAGATAAAAGTTACGATTTATCTTGGAAGACTATGTGACTAAATCCTTCAAATATTTGGGTTTCAATCTTATATTGGTTTACTTTGAAGAATTTTATGGACAAATTGTTTATCGGATGGTCCTCGTTGAACTTTGGGTTTTGTTGGACAAATTTTGGAGATTAAGAATAGATTTTCTTTTTTTATAAGGGGATATCCTTTTCTGGATTATCTGATCTTGTACTAATATTTTTGGTTTTGGTTTTGGTTAAAGCCTAAATACATGGGATGTATATAGTTCTCTTTTGGGGATTAGGTGATTCTCTAGAAGTTGATTATAGTACTCTTGATGCGAACAAGTCTCCCTAAATACTCGTCTTTTGGAAAAAATATGAGTTTGACTAAGGAATCTAGTAAAAGTTGAAAGTCAACATGATAAGTGATTATGATTCCTTATGAATAAATTCCTCAATAAAAAGTAACTTAAAACAAAAATGTTGTCTATTAACTTTTCCTACTGGGGAATCGAATAGCGTTTAACCCATCACAAGTTTGTTATTTTCTCATGGTTAACTTTCTCCTAAACATGTTTTCTATCACTCTCCATGAGAACATGAACCTATGTTTTCTCCTCCATGTCCATATTTTCATACTTGGAACCCTAGTATGGGTTAACTCGGGTGACCTTTGTACTTATCTCTCTTTATTTTAAAGTGTTTGTTTTACCGACTTTTGTTCCGATGTGGGACTTTCAAGGATGTTTCCAAATGCAATTTTAAAATTGCGAGGACGCAATTCCCAAAAGGGGGGAAGGATGTAACACCCCAGGTAAATAATGAATATGGAATTTTCATATTTATCCATATTTGTGAATAAAATATTAATATGACTTTAAAGGGGACGCTATGCTCGATGGCGTACCCAACACGCAACAACGAGTTTCTTGGGAATCTTACGTTGCACTCTAATAATAAAATAATATTAATTCAAATGGTAGTTAACATGTAGCCATTGTATTGGAAGGAATGGATAGAAATAACTAAAATATGATTATATATGTTTTTTAAATGTTTTTACATTTATCCAATAAAAGCTAAAGGCTTAAAATACGGAAAGAATTCAATTTTAGGCGTATATGCCCAAGTTTTCACTAAAGGTTCACTTATCGCCTTTTAATGGAGAACTGTCATTAAATATAGTTTTTTTCACTCTTAAACATTCTTTTGGACCAAATAAAACTCTTATTAAGAATCGGGACATCAAAATTTACTTTGTGTAAATTTTTGGTATCTTTCCGATAAAGTTCATTTTTTTAATGAATAGTGTAAAATGTTGTATTTTAATTCAAAACCACTTTTTAATCTAATTTATTTATATGATTAGATTATATTTTGAATTGGTTTTAAAGTGAAATTAGAAAATATTTTTACCATTAAATCCAATAGTGTTCGTTGGAATCAATTTCACATTGAAATCAGACTTAAACTAGTGTCAATCTTTTGATACTTATTGTTTCATAAAACATGATATTTTACATGACAGCGGGAATTATTTATTAAATTAATTAATGTGACTAATATGTTCTGAATTTAGTAAAACGGACTTCATTTTTTAATTCAGAATATCAAATATAGCTTAGGGTGAATTTTTGGGATTTTTCTGAAAAACTTCAATTTTTTGATGAATAGTGAAACCACTAAGTGGTACTTATAAAAACTGATTTTCCGTTTAAATGAAATTTTGCCATCATTGTGTTTTGATTTTCAATAATCCGACATACATGTTTTTCATTAAGAAGTAAAATGTGGTTCAATGAGATTATAATAATTTTTTGGTGAATAGTAACTTATTAAGTTCTTAATCGCGATTAGAGGTAATTAGTGTAATTTAAGGTAAAAATGATATTATAAGAATGTGAAAACACCATGACACTTGTCCTAAACCTATTGGGTGAGTCATGGCCGACCAAGACAAGCCATGGGCCAACTTGGGGACCCCATGGAGACACTTTGGTTGGGAAATGACATAAATAACATTTTATTTAATGTAAAAGTAAAATTGACATAAACATGATATGTTTTACTAAAACAATTTTTAAGTGGGGTTATACAAGTCATAGTTTTGATTATAAATATTCATTGGAAAGATAAAAATATTTCATACATCATAGTATTTTTTTTATAATTTTTAGACATTAAATAAATTAAATTATTTATGACATAATAATGATGCAGCGATGACATCATTATTTGACGATTTAAATAAAATGGAAAGATAATGTAAAATCTATGAACTACACATGTCCAAAACATATTGGATGAGTGGATTTCGAAGCCTTATCACCTTATACACGAATTATATCAATGTGGGACCTTTTGAAACCGAAACACATTTTCAAATAAAGTAATATTTGTTTACTTTCCAAAAGTTACCCTCCTCTCCTCTTATAAAAGGCCCCCACCTCTACCTCATTTCACACACTCCTAAAGCCTTTGGCTCGGCCAACCCATGCACATTTACTCTCTCCACATCCCTCTCCTCATCCTAGAGGATTCCCTTTGGGAAGAATCCTTTCAAAGGAAGCCTTTAGGCTCAAATCAAAAGGAGTTACACTTTTAAAGGTAATTCACTCTCTCATGTTCATTTGTTTTATTTTTCTTCTCCAACCCCCTAAACTCTTTTTATTTACTTCTTTTGTAACAAAAACAGTATCTTAAATATACTAGGATGTTGTTATAATATTTATTCGAGCTACACTCTCACACAACTACATCAAATGGTTAAAGAACATACGGTTTCCGTGGATGGTGAAATTCTGCCTCCCGAAACGATGATTGTTCAATACTCATTTAACACCTTCAAAGGTGGCCATTATGATGTCACTATTTTTATATATGATATATAATATGTTTATGTTTTATTTATGATTCTGTATTTTTCATTTTTGTCTTACCTTTATGGCTTCCATTATGGGTATACGCGATATCTTCATTTAAGGAAGTGCGGACTACCGCCCCCTCAAAGTGATTTGATTCATTAAATACCATATGTGGGATGTATAAAGGATGGAAATATGATATTATATATGATATTATACTTTAATTATAATATAAATTTATATAATTATTATTCCATTCTATAAAATACGAAATAGAAATGAAAGTAGCGTTCATGCGTACGTACGACTTACCGTCTCCATGAACGGTGCATTTCATTTCTTACCTCTAAATGATTATGTAATTTTATAAATGCATGCATGTACTGGATATATATGACATATATGATATCTACATAATGAATACAATTCTGTATATAATAAACATTTGGCCACACGAACAACATGTAATTGTAAGAAGTCCACTTTCGACTTAAGAACCAAATATCGGCAAAACAAATATTATTAACTTAAATGATTACATAATGTTTATGACATGGTAATAAGTGGTATAAAAGTAATAATGAACTTGAAAAAGATTCTTAAGGAATTAGAAATTAACTCAAGTTTATTATTCAGGAGATTAAGGAACGATCGAGTCAAGTCAGACCCGAGGTAAGGGATCCTACAACTCTCTTTCTTTTTAAGTACACTCTTTTATGTCATTTATTTTAAGCTCATCTTTCTTATGATTGGGATGTTATTTTATATTAATCCTACTGTAATTTTTATGTTCATGTGATGAGAGACCCTATTCTCTCTCATCAATCCATTTTGGATGTTTTGAGTGGCGCCGTTAGGCTGCCGAACTTTCGTAAGAGATCTGACCTCTCTCTTTCTTTTTAAGTACTCTCCTTTATGTCACTTCTTTTAAACTCCTCCTTGCAATGTTGGGGGATTTTCTTTTATATTACACTTGCTGTAAATTCTATTGTAATATGATGGGATACTCTATTTGATCTCATCAATCCATATTCGGAAGTTTTATGTGGCACAGTTAGGCTACCGAGTTTTCGTAAGGTATTTTTCATCTCACTTTTATTCCCGTGAGATTTATGCTACATTCGCCACAAATTCCATTGAGTGGTGTATCTACTGCCCATTATTCGACTCTTTGTGTAATATACTTTCATTTATGATTATTTACATCAAGGACCTATTGTCTTTCTTTCATGGGGTGTATGTTTTGAAAGATACCCAAGTCGGTAAGGGAACCTTTCACCCTCCTCTTTTTTAAAAGACTTCTTTTATTGGGTATTTAAATTTACATATTTTTATGTTGGGATATGTTCTCATACATCCTTATTGATGTAAATTTATTGTCCAAGTGATGAGATACACTTTTTATCTCTCATCAACTCATTTTGATGTGATGCCGTTAGGCTGTCAAGGGAACTTTTTAACCCAATTTCGATTTCTTTGGTTTCAACTTGTAGTCATTGAATATGTCATCCATTAAATATGTGTGATTGACCTTTTATTGTTTTACACTTAATATCCACTTATATTGGGTGTATATATATTTGTCACACATATTTTTGAGATTTATTTGTCCTTAATTTAAGGATACCTTCTTTATAAGGGATTTCATCACATTTGACATTTCTATTGAGGGTTCATTGTTGTTATGCACCAATTCACTCTTATATGGTGTATATACTATCCTTTGGAGTATTATATCATGAATCCTTTTATTCTCATGATATTATAAAGTTCTGACTAAATCTTATTCCTCGATTATTTTATTCAAGTGTCTCTAATTTTGGTAAAACCCCTTTAACCAAAATATCGTTTTAAATGTTTTAATTATTTGTCCTTATTAATATCCATGTTTTCAAAATTGTTTTAAGGATTTATTTATATGGATATTAATGGTTTAAAATGTTAAAAGATTCAAGGTGGTATGGGACACTTTGATTCAAAAATCTCTTTATTAAATGTTTTAAATGGTTTTGGAAATGGTTTCTTTTTGAATGGATTCATTATTTCAATATCCTAAAATATTATATTGTGATTGAAATGTGGAAATGTTATGTTTCCTTTATTCATGTTTATGTGATACGATTATGTTATGGTTCTTGGGCATTGTTATGAAGAACGGGTGGTTCCGTGATAAACTAAGGGCGGGTGAGCCCGATATAGCTCTCCAATGCATTGGGTAACGCGAAGGAGTGAAACGTTAAGGTTTCTCCGAAGAGATTTAGGGAATATACTGTGATGGGTATTCCAAACGTAACCAAGATGGTTACTCCCTACGTAAGAATGTTATGAATGCCTCAAGTTACCTTTATGTCTTATGTTTTCTATGATTTATTCATGGTTTGATGAGGTATGTTAAAGTGCCTATGTTTTATGGGTAAAGTATGATTTCATTCTCATGTATATATGAACTCATGTTTCCTTTCCATATTTTTTGTAACCCTTACTGAGCTTTTTATGCTCATCCCATGTTTTTGAAATGTTTTTCACAGGTCAAGGGAAAGGTACATGATGTGATGATAGTGTCAAGGATGTGTCAAGAAAGAATCTATGTTATATTTTAAATATGTTTCCGTTGGTGGGAATAATGAATACTGTCTTTTATGTAACCACTTTGTTTAAATGTGGAATGTAATGAAAGTTTCATGATCTAATTCTCTAAAACTCTAAACCTGAAAAGACCCTCAATGTGTAATCTTGTAATAACTAAAGATTAAGTAAGGTTTAAGGCTGGGGCCTTATAAATAAACAGTTTGGTCCTTTGGGATTTGATTCCTTGTAATCATGCCAATGTAATTGATAGCAGATAGAGACTTCAGGATTTATGGGGTCAGGTCACTACAATGACCAGCTGTTAAAAGGACCTACCACCAGAATGACTCACTGCCAGAATGACCTACTGCCAAAATGAATTGATGATATAATAACCTACCGCTAGAATGAATCACCACCGGAAATGACTCACCACCAGAATGATCAACCACTAGAATGACAGGCTGTCAGAAATGACATGCCACCAGAATGAATCACCACTATAAATGTCTGATAAGTTTCAAAAACACCCCAGACGTCCCCCATACACCTCAAATGCCATATTTTTGGAAAAGTTACAGTTCATAAGGTATGGTCCATTACATCAGATACCCCTCAAACAATTATTACCAACAAGAACTCAAAACCAACATATAAGGAAGGGTATAAAGGGTCCGGATAACCATCCCTCAAGATACCTCTCAAGAATCTAATTATATCTAAAATGCAGCCACCAACCAAAGCTATCAACCAAAACTCCCACAATATCTTAACAAAATTGTACTACACTGAATATAGGAATCAAAGAAGTACATCCTAAATGTCAAGATTTAAGGATCCGGATGCAGTAGAAGCATGGAAGTTAGGAGGGACCAACTTTTCCTTTTATGTAATCAATGACCAATTTTGGATTAATACAATGATAAATGAAAATATCCACATATTAAGATCAATGATCTAGACAAAAGAAGAAAAGGGCACCGGATCCTAGAGAGAGGATCTTGCGCATCATGTTTATAAATAATTTAAATAATTTATACAGAATTTAAATAATTGGATCTTCGGTACATTATTTTTTGATGATTTTGATCACTCATAATGACCCTTCCAGATTGTCTCATTGCACTTGTGAGGATCCAAACCAGAATACCTCTAGAGTTGATCCACATGTGCTCTGACGGCCTCCAATCGACACCACTCATTCTACGGGTGCTATCACGACAAAGAGAGATTCTTGTGTTGGTCATTCTTGATCACATTTTCATTGGTCTTGAAGAATTTCTCTCATTATATAGAGGGGAGAGGAGATTATTAGAGAGAGAAAATTTTTTGGCTCAAAAATTTTCTTACCACCAGGAATTCGATTCACCAGGCATAATGGAATAATAGACATACCTATCTATTTAACGACATGGGGTTTTAGTTAAAATATTTAATTTTTTAATTGAAATTTAAAACATAAATTACCTTAGAGAAAACCCATGATGCATAATAACAATAACAGCAACATTATTCGCGGTGTGCGAACTTGCACAAAAATGGAATCATAAATGAAATATCATTCCACATAATAATAATAGTGTTATTATTATTTTGTCTTGTTCCAACTATTTAAATAATTATTTACCATCTTGAAAATAATTATTTTACTACCAGACCAGCCTTGGTCCACTCGAACTCCGCTTCCATTTATTAAACACCCGAATAAATAAATAATTTGTTCTCTTAAATAAATATTTTATATAAAAATAGTAAATAAATATTTATTAAATTTTCAATAAAATAAATATATTTTATTTAATTTATGTGATTATTTTAACTTGAAAAAAATTATTCCATGTTCTTGAGAAAATATTTAGTCCATTAATTAAATTCAAATAGAATTTAATCAAGACCACAAGAAATAGTTAGTTTGTGACCCTCTATGATTCTTTCTCGTTGGCATTAAGTGGACTTGCCTAAAATCAAAGAGTGCTATCTAGACACGGGTCAAGGAACCCAAGATAAATAAATTAATGTCATAATAACAACATCCACATATAAACTCTCACTGTATTATTAATAACTTGGTCAAAGTACTCTCATCAAGCAGGTTTCATGTTAGTGTTATCAACCTATATGCTTGATACGTCATTCTTTGACAACCTAAAATAAACTCGTCGTTACACCATGGCCATGGAATTTATGGAGAAATTTATATTTCAATAAAAGGGTTGATATATCAACTTCTATAAATGGAAGGGAAAAATCCTTCATCAACTTATCCATTAATAACATGTCATTTGTGATGCACCCAACAAACCCTACTTCCTGCCAACATATGACATGATGGTTTTCGTCAGAAAATATAAGGGTGTGTGTCATGACATGTATTCATACTAATATTAAATTCTAAGGACCATTACACATGCTTGTAGATAGTAATATCCACTGACACCAAAACATGCTGAATTCCAAATAGCGGGTATATTCTCATAATCTCCCGTCTTAGAGATTACCAAGTGCAAGCTACAAGAGAATAAGTCTCATCTTCTTTTGAGTACTCACACCTGATGGTCTATATACTATCTGTCTAATCATTGTATGTCATCCAAATATATAACTATATTTAATAATATTATCATATACCTTCAAGGTTCTCATCATTGTTGGTAACTATTATGAATTTATTAATTCAAAAAATACTATAGGACATTATTACATTATAGTCATGAAGAACAATGAAAAATATGTAATAAGATGTTTAATATTTAAATACATTAAATATTCATGTAATCAATGTACCAATAGTTGGTTCTAAGACACCAACTCCAACAAACTCCCTCTAGGACTAGAGCCAACTACCTATGACTTTCAATCCTCTATACCTCACATGATGATCATGTTTCTGTTGAGTCAAGGCTTTAGTCAGGAAATCCGCCAGGTTGTCTTACGTGGAAATATTTCTCACTGCAACTTCACCTCTTTGAGAAAAAATACCTCAAGAGATGATACTTTTTTAGTATGTTCTTCATCCCCTTATGTGACCTTGTCTCTTTTGAGAGAGCCACTGCTGGAGTATTATCACAAAAAAAGTTTCATGAGATCATTATTTCTAGGTAACACATTCAGATCTTGGATGAAGTTATGCATCTAAAATACTTATTTAGATGCCTCATAATCTATGATATACTTGGAGTCTGCTGTAGAATCTGCAACCACACCTTTCTTTGATATCTTCCAGCTCACAGCACCTCTATTGAAAATTATGATGTATCATGTTTGTGACTTCATGTCATCTTTATCAGACTAGAAATTAGCATTTGTATATCCTATGATGACTAGTTCCTCATCTCCTCCATAAACCAGGAACATATCCATAGTACGCCTTAGATACTTAAGGATATTCTTGACTGTCATCCAATGGCGGTCACCTAGATCAGTTTGATATCTTCCTACCACACTCAATGTGTAGGCGACATCTAGTCTACTACATGTCATAACATACATGACTGACATAATCACTGATTCTTGTGGAATCCATTCCATTATCATTCTTTTCTTATGCATTTGAGGGCATGTTTTCTTGTAAAGATGAATGTCATGTGATGTTGTCAAAAATCCCTTCTTGGATTGTTCCATACTTAATCTCTTCAGTATCTTGACAATGTATGTACTTTAACTTAGGCCCAATAATCTCTTGGATTTATCACTATGGATCTTGATCCCAAGAATATATGTTCCCTTTCCCAAGTCCTTAATGGATAATCATTTATTCAACCATGCCTTAACAAACTATAAGACTGGTATTTCATTTCCAATAAGTAATATGTCATCAATATATACTAATAGGAAAATTACTGCACTTCCACTAATCTGTTTATAGACACAAGGCTCACATTCATTCTTTATAAAACAAAATTCAATTATGGATTCATCAAAATGAATGTTCCATGACCTGGATGCTTTCTTTAATCCAAAAATGGATTTTTTTTTCAACTTGAATATCTTATTGGCATCTTTCGGAGTCACAAACCCTTTACGTTGTGTCATATAGACATCTTCCTAAAGGTTCCCATTAAGTAAGGTTATTTTGACATCCATTTTACAAATCTCGTAGTTATGGTAAGTAACAATGTACAATAGAATTATTATATATTTCATCATTTCTAATGGTGAAAAGGTTTAATTGTAGGAAATTCCTTGACATTGTCTAAACCCTTTCGAAACCAGTCATGCCTTATAGGTATTGACTTATCCTTCTATGTCCAATTTCTTCTTGAATACCCTTTTGAAACCAATAGGCTTTACATCAACTGGACAATCTACCAAAATCAAGACTTGGTTTTGGTGCATGGAATCCATTTTGGAATTCATGGCTTCTTTCCACATGGAAAATTCTATGCCACTTACTGCTTCCTTATAGGTTAGTGGATCCTTATTATCAACTAATAATGAGTCACCATCCTCGGTAACTAGAAAACTATACTGTTCTTCTTCCTTAACCTCTCTTATACTCCTATAAAGTACTTGTTTCTTTGGAATAGATCTTTCTTTCACGGGGCTTTGTGGAATCTTCCCCTAAAACAACTCTTGTGCACCTTGAGCCTCAACCTCATCAAAGTCTATCCCGCTCCCACTATAACTTTTGTAGATGTGATCCCTCTCAAAGAATATAGTTTTTCTTGCCACTATTATCTTTTTTTCTGAGGGTCTTATAGATAATATCCCCTTGTTTCCTTGGGGTATCCTATAAAGGTACACTTTGTACCTCAAGGTGTGAGTTTTTTACCTGAAGAGGCCTTAAAAATGCTTCACTTCCCCTCACATGTAAATTCAATAACATGCCTTTTCTTCTACTACAAAGCTCATATAGAATACCATTTATTTATTTAGTTGGTACTTGGTTTAGTATGTGTGTCTTTGTTTGTAACCCATATCCCCAAAATCATAATAGAAGTCTTGCATGAATCATCATTGATCTCACCATGTCCAACAAGGACCAGTTCCTCCTTTCACTTACACCATTCCACTGGGGTGTGTCAAGAAGAGTGAGTTGTGATAGGATCCAAAACTTTAATAAGTAATCAATGATGTCTTGATTAAGATATTCTCCACCATGGTCAAAGTATAATTTCTTAATATTCTTACCCATCTATTTCTCAACTTCATTCTTTTATTCCTTGATCTTATCAAAAGAATATGACTTATACCTCATTAAGTAGATATATACATATCTACTAAATCATCAGTATAAGTTATAAAGTATGAATACCCACCCCTTGATTCAATAGAAAATGGTTCACACACATTGTTATGAACCAATTCAAGAAGCTCTTTGTCTCTTTCACCTTTCCCACTAAATGGGGATAGGGTCATTTTTTCTTTTAAACATGTGTGACATACACCAAGTGGTTTTAGTTCGAAGGAATATAAATATCCATATTGATGTAACTTTTACAAGAATTTCTTATTTACATGACCTAGCTGGTGATGCCAATGTTGGGTGTGGTATGAGTCATGTGAAATAGTTTCGTTATCGATTTCCATTACTTGGTTTGTGTAATCCAGCCTGTAAAGACCATTATATAAATGTAACTTACCAAAGAAATGCTATATTTATAAAAGAAGAAACATTCATTTACAAACATGAAAATAAATCCATCTGTATCTAGTCTGAATACAAAAATAATATTTTTGGTTATAGAAGGCACATAATAAAAACCTTTTAATACCAAGATTATCCCAGTCGGAAACGTGAGGGGGTAGTCCTCAATAGCTAAAGCAGCAAGTCTGGCACTGTTGGTTGCTCGTCAATCTACCTCTCATTAATCAATTTTCTTAAAGCTACATAGTTCCTGTGTTTGGATACATATGTGATCATGACAGGTTGTACCTAATATCAAATTTGTAGAAATAGATAAATTTCACTCGATAACAAATGCTCTTGAAGCTTCCCCTTGCTTCTTTAGCAGGGTGTAGTTTTTCTTCCAGTGGCCCTTCTTGCCACATGTGAACCAAATAGATTCCTATTCCCTTGCCTCCACTTTGATCTTCCGTTTCTTAGAAGGGTGTGAAGAATATTTGGTCTTAAATATCTTCACCTTCCATGTCCTCTTATTCAACATAAGGATAGAAGTATTATAGAGATTCATATATTTTTCCACTTGGTTAATGGGGAGAAGAAGATCAGATAGATACTTCTCAATGATGATCATATAGAAATTAACAAAAAACTAGAGATGCTTTGAGGGAGTGATGTGAGAATGAGATCGGTACCCATTTCTTTAGGGGGTTTAAACCCTAAAACCTCCAATCGCTCAATGTAGCCAATGAGATTGACTACGTGAGGCCCAACTTGAGAATCCTCTCGAATATTAATCTGAAATAGTGCCTTGGAGATCTCAAATTGTTTTTTCTTGCTCTCTTCTGGTAAATATCATGGAGGTGATCAAGCGTGCTATAGGAATCCATGTTTTTGTGAGACTCCATGAGTTCACTAGAAATTTATGATAACATAAAACATTGAATGTTGACCACATCGTTGATATTTTTTTCACAAACAAGGAACTCTTCATCACTCAACTCCTGGGCAGGTGGATCAAGTAATGAGGACTCCAACATATAGGATTTCTGTTCATGGAATAGAATGAACTGAAGGTGTCTAAACCATTCTTGAAGTTACTACTAATGAGAATGTTATCTTTATCTAGTATTGATTGTAGGGATAGTGTGGTTGAAAAGTTTTTCAATTTTATTCTACAATTAAAAGAGAAGATAATTAGTAATTTCTTGATTAGAATTTATGAGAGATAATAAATTAATTTTATTAAGTCTCCCACTATTTTATCAAGTCCGAACAGTTGTCTCCATTAAACTCGGAATGTCTAGTTTCTTGGAAATTCTATTGGTAAGGATAAATATCCACCTTTTCATAACCCCAAAAGGGTTGGTAAATCTATTTGATGGTATTTAGGTAGGTGGGTATTTTCCAACTGCAAGTTTGAAACTCCTTGATCTGTTGAGTGGACTCCTCATTCATGGAATCCTAACTTGGATTTCCTTAACACTTGCCTCCAATTTTACACAAAGTCTAGAAAGGGCTACTCCTCTTGATGTAATATCCTTTAAGTCCACCCAAAACTTTCATAAGGGATTACTATATAAAAGTAAGTGTCCTAATAAGGGTTGGTCAAACACATAATTTTATTGAGTCTTGCACTTAATCATGTAAGGGAAGGCTTTGTCTGAATTAATATTTTATTAAGGGATTTTTATCTCTTATGCATAAATTTCTAATTATCTTTATCACATTATAGTTAATATTAAGTGTAACTTACTTAAGTGATTAAGTATGACATGATAATATTTACTCATAAGACTGGTTTATTTTAGTTACATCTATTATGCTTGTTTAATTCATTAATTATGTGATCACGACAACACATAAATAATGATAAACCATGAAACTGACAGAAATAAAATAAAGTAAATGGCATGATCATGAGATTTTCTAATGGTTAGTTTATCTTGCAGTTGATAAAATAACCCTAACCTAGGGTAAAAACACCATGAACTTTTTGGGTTCGTGTTTACAGCTTTCCACCGGTCCACCTTATTATCTCCTGAGATTGGTTTCATCTCGGCTCCATATTAAACTACCTCCAATAGATTGGGAACTTCATCCATTACATATGATTTTTAACTCACATGTTGGTGAGGAGTAAAAAGGTGGTATGCATAAAAGAAACCATGGGAACGAATTTCCTACATATTAATGAGGAGAGATGGCATGCAGACCAACAATTTAATTTAAAATAAATTAAAAGGTAACCAATCACATACCTAGGTCTGGTCTATCTCATGATCATCCACATACATGAAACAAATTATGAATTTAATAAAACTTTCATTAAATTATTTAATAATTCTTATTAAGATAAATTTGACATGAATCAATTAATTATTATCTTTAATTAATAAATCCTATTATCTTAATCCTTTTCTGAATTTCCCTGAGATTCTCATCCAAAAATTTGGAGGTATGATGATGAACACCCATTCAAATCTACATGATATGTAATTCTGAACATTACACAAACATTAATGTTTTAATTTTATGTAATTTGGTAAAGTACACGATGTGTAGTTTCAACTACATGGCATGTAATTCCTTCACCATCTTATCTGAAGTACATTCCTAGGGACTCATCATGTGAGGTGTAATTCAGAAATCATGGAGTACATGACATGTCTAGTTGGGCATATGCTATGTTGTCTCTATCTTACATGATTATCAATCATCTTATCCATGAATTGGATACACGGTTTGACCCTTTTCCTGAAGGGACTACCGACCGTGTACATTGGACCACACGGTGTGTAATCCGGCTGACCATGCTCTATTCTGTCTTGGTCAACATGCGGTGTAATAATTAACTACACCATATGTCATTAATAAACATGGCTTGAGTAATTACCGAATTACTCCTGATGCACTGAACACAAATACACAGTGTGTGATCCAGATTACACAGTGTGTACGGTAGATTAAACAATGTGTAAATCTAAATACATGGTTTGTATTGTCATGTTACCTAGACATAATTATTAGAGCGTGTTGATGAGATCCTTGATTTAATTTTAATTAAAAAATTATTCATTTCTATTAGATCTGTGAGAAATGATTAGAGGAAGAATAGATCTCAAATTTTATATTATAAGGATGATTAAACATGAATTTAAGAACTAAATTATTAAAGCCTAAATCATTAATGAATTATTTAAATATTTATAAATGGTGATGTTACCCCTCTGATACCACTTGAAGGATCTGGATGCAGCAGAAGAGTGATGGTTAGGAGGGGCCAAATTTTCCTTTTCCATATTCGATGACCAATCTGGGATCAATACGATGACAAATTCTAGAATCCACGGATTAAGATCAAAGATATAGACAAAATAATAAAAGGGTGCCAGATCCTATAGAGAGGATATTTCACATCAAGTTTATAATTAATTTAAATAATTTCTGTAGAAATTAAATACATGGATATTTGGAACTTTCTTCATAGATGATGTTCATCATCCAGAATGACCCTTATGGATTTTTTCATTGAGCTTGCAAAGATCCAAATTAAAATCCCTCTATTGGTGATCCACACATGCTCTGATGGCCTCTTATTGACACCACTCATTCTACAAGTGATATCATGGCGAAGCGTATCATCTTCTGTCAGTCATTCTTGATCCTATATTCTATGGTCTTGAAGAACATCTCTCGTTCTTAAGAGGGGGTGGAGAGGATTCGAGAGAGAAATTGTTTTGGCACAACAATTCTCTCACCACCAACAATTTGGTTCACTATTCATAATGGCATAATAGACGTATCTATATATTTAATGACATGGGGTTTCAGTTAAAATATTTAATTTCATAACAACAATTAAATACATTCATAAACTTAAATAAAACCTATGCTACATAATAATAATAATACCAACACCATTATTCGTGGTGTGAAAACTGGTGTAGAACAAAATCATAAATGAAATCTCGTGCCACATAATGACAATAGCATTATTATTATTTTCTCTAGTTCCAACTAGTTAAATAATTATTTACCGTCTTTTAGATAATTATTTTACTATCAGACTAGACTTTTTCCGCTCAAACTCCAATTCCATTTATTGAACACCCAATTAAATAAATAATTTATTATCTTATATAAATATTTCATTTACAAACTAGTAAATGAATATTTATTAAATGTTCAATAAAATAAATATATTTAATTTAATTTATGTGATCATTTTAACTTGAATAAAATTATTCCATTGTCTTGAGAATGATATTTATTACATTAAGTAAATTCAAATATAATTTAATCAAGACCACAAGAAACACTTAGTGTGTGACCCTCTAGGATTTTTTCTCATTGGCATTAAGCAGGCTTGACTAAAGTTCAAGAGAACTGTCTAGAAACGGGTCAAGGCATCCAAAATAAAGAACATAAAATCACATCAACAACATCCACAAGTCAATTCTCACTATGTAATATAATCCCTTTGTCACAATATCTCATCAAGTATGTTTCATGATAGTGTCATCAACCTATATGCTTGATGCGTCATTCTTTGACTAACTAAAATAAACTCATCATTACACCATGGTTATGGAATTTAAGGCGACTGTTCTATTTTAATCAAAGTGCTAAGATATCAACTTCCATAAATGGAAGGGAAAAATCCTTCCTCAACTTATCCATTAATAACATGTCATCTGTGATGCACCCAACATACCCTACTTCCCGCCAACATATGGCATGATGATTTTTGTCAGAAAATCTAAGTGCGTGAGTAATGAATCATATTAATGACAATACTAAATTCTAAGGACCAATATTCATGCTCACAGATAGGAATATACAATGACACAAAAACCTGCAGAATTCCTACTGGTGGGTCTACTCTCATAATATACCATCTTGGAGATTACCAAGTGCAAACTTCATGAGAAGAAGCCTCATATTATTACAAGTACTCGCACCTAATGGTTTGTATACTATGTGTTCTATCATAGTATTTCATCTAAATGCAAAACTGTATTTAAGAATATTGTTATATTTCTTCAAGGTTCTCATCATAGCAAGGAACTATTATGACCTTATTAATGTGATAAATACTCTAGTACATTATTAAAGTATAGTTATGAAGAACAATGAAAAATATAAAATAATATGTTTAATATTTAAATACATTAAATATTTATGTAATAAATGTACAATCAATTGGTTCTATGACACCAACTCTACCAAAGATACTATCTTCTCTAGGAATAAATGACTCACCCATATGGTTTTAATCGCATCATAATATAATGTATCTTGATTAGGAATTAGGTATTCTTTTGTTAACATGTCGGAACATTATCCCACGTCACACATCACACAACACATCAAGGGGAAAACAACATATCTCATAAAACACCAAGGTTAAAAAACATCACAAAGCAAAATAGATCAAGTAAAAAATCAAAACAATTATGGGTATTGGGAATGCATTTTTTTCTCATGCTTCCCAGTACTCTCTTTTAGGCCACTATGCCTCCACAGCACAAAAACCAAGGGAATGGTTTATCCTTGAGAATAAAAAAATTGGAAGAAAATAAAATGATGGTCCAAACAACCAACCCATAAGACACCTCTAGTGTTGTTTTTGATAAATTTTTAACACAACAACTACTGGGGAAAAGAAGTATCAATCTACAAATTACTTTAAAAACAATATCTCTGGTCAGATACTAATCAAATAAAAAAAGGTCACATAGATGGTCATAATAGATGCATCAAGATAAACTTATTAACCAATTATGATAAAAACATTTTTTTAAACCCAATTCATCATTCACAGTTTTAAACTAGTACATGCCTTTAAAATTCTCCCTTTATTTAAATCCATTTTTTTGACAACCAAAAACACTTCATCAAATCACTTTTCATTTAAGTTATTATTATTTTTTCACCCAATATTTTATAAGACTTAAAAAATGTTTTATTTCAAAATTCCATGCCCTTTTATTTCAAAAACAACCACTAAATATTATTTTTGAAAACTCATCCTCCTCATTTCAAATCATCCCAATTAAATTTATAAAAGATTTCACACCCTTTTTATCTAAAATTTTTCTGCGACACAAGAATATTTTTAAAATCAATAACTATAAAAAAAATTTAGTCACTATCAATGTTTTTTATCACGCACACTTTTTCATTTCAAATTATTTGTCAAGAGTATCAATTTAGACATATGACATGAAACATAAACAAAAAAATGCATAAGGTTAGAACAATCCAAATTATCAAACATTAAAAAAATTCATGTTTCCTAACAAAGAATTATTTATTTGGATCAAAATCATGAAAACAATCACATAACATTTCTCAAACAATAAAATCACTCATATAAACATAGATAGAGTTGTTGAGAACACATAAATAAAAGGAACTCATCCACTGTACCATGATATTGTCCACTTTGGGTGGTACTGACTCACCCGCAGAGTTTTAAAATGTTTCAAAATATAACGCATCTTGATATGGGAAATATTTTCCCTCTCTTCAAATGTTTGAGTTTATAATGCATGCCATAAATATAATATCAAACCCAAAAAACCCAACCAAAAAGGTAGTAGTCAATCATTATCATCACTTCCTTTATAAAAATATTTCATTGTGGGAGGAAATCCCATCTTCATTAATTTCAAGATTTCCAAAATGACCATTTTATTTTATTACCAACTTTAAGTGATTAACCATTTTATGGGATGTGAGGGATTCCTTTAACATAATCACACCACTACACAACATAATCCATCTCACTACAATAAGCACATGTCTCATCCACCTCTCATCAGCAACACTTCACAACATAGCTACTAGCCAAACTTACCAACTAATAAAAACATCCACTAGAAATTTCACACAACAACATTACCTCCCCACTTTACCATCTTCAATCAATAACCACATGCTAAATATCATCCTTCACACTTCCCCAACCAAAAAACACCACTATCATCACACATCAAATCCCCAAGTACAGAAATCAAGTACTTCCCTCTCCCATGTCAATATATTATCCACATTGTGTGGCGCTGACTTGCTCGTACTATTATAATTGTGAAAAATTATAACACATATGGATTAGGGATCATGTTTCTTCCTCTTTGTATACATGAAGTTTTTAATCACACATCACACAAGACGACATAAAAATAACAACCATGCATAGAAGCAACACATTCAAAATTCCACAATTATTCAAGGGCTTATATTACTTCACCTCATTATTTAGAATGTGTATTCTCATGAAATTTCAAATTTTCCATGAAGAACAAGTTCATTGTCCATATATATATGTGATTATACATTTAATACATGTTGAGCTTAATTAAGTAGCCACATCAAGGGTCTCATAACCCACAATAATCACAGTGTAGGAAAGGATTCCAACAACCGTTATTTTCAACAAGGCATAACAATACTTCAACTCATCAATAATAATGAAACCACAAACAACACTCAACATTTACAAATAATTTTTGTTAAAACACCATGCCGTGAATTTAAATAGATCTAACATGAGGTCAGGTTAATGATGAAACTACACACATGTTATCTCAGACATCATGTTTTATATTCTTAAACAAGACATTCTAGGTTCATCTAGTTATCGGGGATAAATAATTCCAATTTCATTTGAAAAATTTGTACATGCTAGGTTCTTGTTCATAATTTGAATACCCCATCACATATGAAACATGATTTATGAATTCTCAAAATAAAACATTCTCTCTAATCACAAAAATTAAAATAATACATGATATGTTACAATGGTTCATGTTTTATTATGATCAAACTAAAAATTGTTTAATCATTTAATTGTTCATGAAAACATGCTTATATACTGTAATATGGATAACAAGATTATAATTACACATCAAAATACAACATTTTAAACATGATACATGATCAAGTTCAACATAATAGAAATTCTATAGTTACCACACAAATGTGTTCAACTTTAGACAAGATTTACATAACAAACTACTCATGACTTAACATGTGAGGTAAGGTTATTTTAGTACATAAAAATTTGTACTAGTCATAGAAAGAATAAGACTAATCATTTTATTTGGTTCAAGTCACAACAAGTTACCGCAAATCATGATAATAATTTTCATAAATTTAGAAATAAATGTCATGAGAATTTTTACCCAAACACATGCTTACAATATATGGTTATATCAATACTGCAGAACTGTAATCAAGAAAAAATAAGGGGAAAGTTATTCAAACCAAGGTTTAAAATTTCAAAGAAATTATAAATAATTAAAATGAAATTATTTAAGAATTTTCAAAATTTAAATGTCCAAAACCAAGTTTTACAAAAAGTTCATAACATATACTCATGATAAATTACAAATAGAAAGCAATTCTTTGTGTATTTACTCACATGGGAACCATAATACTTCTAATCATGGTTCTAAAATAATTTGGTTTATCATGATAGAGTGAAATATACTCAAGATAACATTCTTAATAAGGATTCTCAAAGTCAAATAGTTCTTCATAATAAAATACACTAAACATGCTTCTCTAAAAAATTTAAAAAAAATAAGAAAATAGATGGAATGTTATACATTTTAAAAAAGGAAAAAATCAATTCATTAAGAATAATGATGCATGTACCTATATTAGGCCTCTACCCACAAGTTGTTCAACCTGACTTGGTAGTTTGGTGGGCTCAGAGTCATTGGATTAGATCACTGGTGGGGTTAAAATCTCATGCCCTAGTCGATCTTCACTGGCCTATGTCACACACCAAGATCATATGACATTGTTTCCCTACAAACCCATGCAATCCTCATAGTTATTAACTCTATAATCCATCCTATATCTCAACCTTTAGCCTCTGACTCCATTAGGTCATGATCCTATCCCACAAAATGTACCCCTCTTAGGTCAGAAATCAAGAAAGGGAGATAATGAGCCTCGATTCTTACCTCCAGTAGGCCGCCAGTTGGTGACTTGCACCAAGGGTATAAAAATCTCATAATATGGTAGGTATTTATCTATATAATAAAACAAGATTGGGAGATAAAATGAATCAACTAAAAAATCCATGGCATAACAAAAAATAAATTAAAAATCCATCCCACAATGCACGTTTAAATGAATAAAATAAAGATAAAAGACTCCAAAAGGAAACCCCAAAAAATATAAGGCAGCGATATAGCAACAACTCCCAAAGTATTGAGCTAGTAATGTACAACATGATCCAAGTAGTCCTCCCAGAAACCTGAAACGTTTCTTATAAAAATAGGGTGAACATACAGGTATACTCAGTAGGAAAACAGAAGTCTCTTGTGAACATGTGAAAAGAGCATAATAATGCACCCATGATAAAACAGTAGAACCAAATAGCACCTACATAGGTATACAAACCAAAATCGTCCTTACCATGGATCTCTCATCAAATAACGCATCCAAGTATAATAATATAATATTAAGCATATCGATGATAGGGTACACCACACCGCTTCCCCATTAATTTTCTACTCTCACATCCCAACATCATATATCCTAGCACTCCCACCTCTTTAAAAAAAACATCACATCACATCCAATCACATCAAATCCCACTCATAGACACTTGGTCCATCAAATCACAAAATATATCATAACCATGGTATTAAGGTGTCACGAACATGAAGGAAATAAACCTCATGCCATCCTTCTACCATGCATGACCACCACCATAATCCATCTCATTGTATCTCACCCGAACACACATGGGTCATCACATCTCATCACATCACAACTTAAAAAATGAACTTTTGAATTCTAGCCATCATAGACTATGAATGTCCTTTTCATCTCTTGAAAGAGGGAGTGGGGAAGAGCGAGTAGATATCCATCCACCCTCCCACCAGAATGTTGGGAAAACACCCCCATGTGACTCTGAGGGTATCATCACATAGAGCTCGACATGGGTGGGGAGCCTATAGAAATCACAAGAAATATGTAATCTATATACATATAAATAAACAGCACACAAACCCCATCCTAAGGGTTCAAAACAAATACAAAAAACATCTCACAACATACTCTACTTCTATTACCCAAGATAAATGAAAAACCCACACAAGTAAAGCAAAAGGAATAATTCATATTTCGGTATTTAATTATCATTAACCCATTTCTAGGTTCCCCCATTTCCACCCCATTTCATTAAAATATGCAATTTTTTTAGTATTTTATTCCCATCATTCATATATAAACATTAACCATTTAATCCACCCAACCCTTCATCAATTATTTTTTTAAACACGCCCATTATTATTATTCTTTTCACCATCCATTACTAACTGGGAAACTAACACAGAACAACACACAACAAGCATCACAGTACAATATCCCAACCGCCACATCCACTTCCAACTTCTATCACAGCCCTGATGCATAACCACATCACAACCTCCATCACAACCCCACTTCACCACCACACCATAATAACCATCCTAGCCCCACTGCACGGACACATCTCATCCACATACCCCAAACACATAACATCATAGACACTTAGAATCACATCAAATCCATGTATACAAACCCCAACCAATCCACACGTCACATCACATACTACAAAACACCACATTTTCTGATTTAGCAAAGGGGCTCTTTTCTAATTCCACTTATTTATTTAAGGGTTTTATCACACAATTCATAAGATCCTAGGGCATGCATTTCACTAACTGAGTATATGTAATCATCCAATTAAGTTTTAAGTGTTTTCAATAATCAAAAAAATGCATTCCAAATTTCACAACATAAAAGTGCATGAATGGACACCCAAATACCACAATTTTTAGTGAGGCATTTCACCTATACAAACACAATATTAAAAATAATAATAAATCTAATAAAAGCATGAAATTTACTTTCCCCTTCCCCTTTTGAAATTTTTTAACTAATTTGATTATATTTGTTAATTTGGATTCAACTAATTCTGTATATATAAACATTGGCAACCATTCCATCATGATACATTGAAAAAATAAATGAAGGAATTACTACCTAAAAGAAGAATCTTTTTTCAAACTTGTTGAACCAAAATAGATGATGTATGTACAGAAGGAAACCACTTCAGGGGAACTCAAACCAATTCAAGTAATATGGGTCTACAACTCTAAGGGAATAGGTATTTGGAGCCACCCATCTCAATAGAAAGTAAGACAGAAAGAACGAAGAAAATTTATCATCTTTAGAATGGAAAAATATGATACTATGGGAATTGGATATAGTTTTAATAGACCATTAATGGTAGATCCCATAAATCTACATAGTTTAATCATTTAAAAGATCTTAGAACATTTTAAAAATTATATATTTGATTAATCTCATTTGAAATGACTTTAAAACCCTTAATTAAGGCATTAACCCCATTTTTCATTATAAATGACGTTTAAAAAGGAAATTCGATAATTTTTTTAGAAAAACTAGAAATACTATTCATGACCGACTACTAGAATGAACCATTGTTTTAAATTCCCTACCACCATTGACCTACCACCATAATGACTGATCGTCGGAAATGACTAACCACTAGAATGAATCACCGCCTAGAATGACTCACTGCTAGAATGACCTACCACCAAAATGACATATTGCCAGAATGAATCACTTCCAGAAATGAATCATAACCAGAATGATTCAGCACGAAAAATGACTCACCGCCATAATGACCTGCCTCCAGAATAACTCGTCTTCCGAAATGACCTACCGCTAGAATGACTCGCCGAAAAAAATGACTCACTGCAAGAATGACGTACCGCCAGAATGACCCACCTTCAAAAATGACCTACTGCCAAAATAACTCACCACCAAAAATAACTCACCAGCAGAATGACCTACCGCAAGAATGATCCACTGTCATAAATGACTTACCACTAAAATGAATCATCGCCAGAAATGACTCACGACCATAATGACCTACCGCTATAATTACTCATCATCAGAATAACTTACTACCTGAATGACGTGTCGCTAGAAATGACTCACTACAAGAATGACCCACTTCCAGAATGACTCGCCATCATAAATGACCTATATCTATAATGAATCACTAGAAGAAATGTCTAACATGTCTCGAAAACACCTCATACTTCCCCCAGACACCTCAAACATTATATTTTTGGAAAAGTGAGGGATTTAAAGGTCCAAACCATTACATTCACAATCATTTTCATGTATTCCTAATGTAGATAAGGTATTTTATTTCAAAGGAGACCAAAATTAAAGAATTTGGATACTCCATAGAGGGTTCAAATCCCTTCATCATTTAAAAAAACATTCTAATAATCCGATTATATTTTTTTGTAATATACATTATATCGCCTAATATTATTATTTTTTCACTACTACATTTATGATATTTAAATTAAATTCTAAACCACATCTATTGATAATGAATTTTTCACATGTCGATGCTCCCAATCCCAAGGAATTACAGTTTTCCAAACATGTTGGTGCTGCCAATATAGAAGAACAAAAACCTTTTTTACATGTCGATTCTATCAATCTTGAGAAACAACATATTGATGATGTTGAAGATAATAAAATTGTAGATAGTGAAAACCCTATCTCCTATAAAAAATAGGAGTGTCATAAAATGACAATTTTAACAGTAATTATTAAGGTGAGAAACAAAGGCATCAAATTTTAGGTTGGATGGAATGCACGTGGCCAGCCTGTTAACCCCAACAAGTCTGTGTTTAGTAGTAACATTGGGCTCACCACTCATATTCATGTGTTGATTTATGTAGATTCATGGAACAATGTTGTGCCAAATCATAAGACACTAATTTGGGATGATATTAGGACAAAATTATGATATAATTTATTTATTTTACTAAAAAGAAAAATAATGGAACATTTTTTCACTCTTCACTATCCCTTGTAGAGTTCATTTATAGTAGATGAATCCTGAATAAAATTTGTATTAATGTTCTCTTTAAAAGATCAGAGAGGCTTTAGAACGATTATTACAAAGGTTTATATCAAATCTGTTAAAGGGAAAATAAATCTACACCCACCAAAGATGTATGAAAACCTAATAAACCAAAAATCATGGGATGCGTTTATTATTCATCATAAAGGGATATATTTTTAGGTACTTTGTGATTGATAATACATTACTTGAAAAATACATGTATTGATCAATTTGTTTATGATTTATTAATTTATGGAACAACAATTGCGTGATGAAAATATGAAATGAGTAGAAAAACCAACATACCCTTACTGTAAAGCAATGATGGGGTGTGCTTCACTTGAAGAAAAAATGGTGCATATTTTTAAATATACTATAATAATTTTATATGACATGAAAAAATAAAAAAAATTATGTTCCTCTATTTATATGAATATTGATGAATATAAATCCAAATCCATTTTCATCCCACTTCATGTACTATGGAACGAGGTGTATGTAAATAAATAATGGATATTAATATATGAAAACACAGAAAAATTGTGGGAAGAATGTGTAAGTATGACATAATAAAAATTTGTTTTGATTTAAATCGGTATTACATAATAATGATTACTTATTTTCATATATTTTTTATCTAAGTTTGACATAATAATCATAATCATCTATACCCGATGAACATCTATTATCAGTGTCCTTAAAGAAGCCATAACAACATAGTCGTGTCAGAGGTATGGGCTTTAGGGTGTCACCCTGAACATATTTTGAGAAAATAAATCAATAAGGTGATAAATACAATAAAATTGAAGAGTTGCAAGAATTATTAGGTAATCTTGAAGAAAAACTTAATTAGAATTTAGAGTTGTTAATAAATATTATAAGAAGGAAGGGGAGAGAAAAAACAACATAAGAACAACCACTGCATGAAGATCCCCCCCACCCTGACCATCATTGAGGTGAGTCATTCTCCACCAAGAGTTGTCTTATAAGAGGTAATAAATATTTTCATAATTGTTTCTAAGAAATTTTTATTAGGAAGACACTAATACCTTTCCTATATTGATATTATAAAGGGTAAAAATAGTTATGATTTATATCTATCAACACCTACCCATCAAATTGTTAGGAGTGGTACTATGTATAATATCCAAGTAGATATTCTATAAAAAATAGCTTTTAGTAGGTCATGTGAGATTGGGGATTTTTATATCTCATGAGACGAACACTGAGCTACCAATTCCACTTGAGGATGTGGATATTCATACGGTCGAGAAAGCTATTGTAACTTTCATAGTATGGTCATTAGATCGTGTAAAAATACATTTTGATAAGGAGGTGTTCATTTACAATTTATTTTTCATGCAAAAACATTAATAATTAATGAATAAAGTATTGAACCGATGAATGTTATTGCAGAAGGACAAAGGGAAGGGTGTGAAACAGAAGTTTGTGTCAAAACTATCTAATGGATCAACCAACCAACATAAAATATCTTCACAATGTACCTTTACCCTTCCCATTCAACTTCTACATTTACTAACATTATGTTTTCATGCGGATACAACGTTAACAAGTAGTGATATGACTGGAATTAGTTTTGAAGAACATATGTACAGAGAGTCCAATACATATTATATTGGTCTTGATGATGTAAATGAAATCATCACACATGAATGGATAGGATTCTTGGTTGTAAATGTATATATGAGGTGTGTTTTCATGATTTTATATCCAATAGATGATGTACTATGTTAATTATGACAGAATATTATTCATAATTTTTGAATAGATATATATCAATACTATTTTAAGGGAAAACCCTTTGAATATAAATTTTGACTCATTAGTCCTCACATCGATTCTACACAAGAATTGTTATTGGAACCAAAGCAATACGAAGGAATAGTGGATAAACTGGCCACAATGTTTGAAAGAAAACGTATAGATAAAAAACTCTTATTAATACCCATGATTCAGGGGAAAACTCTACAATTTAATCATATCTAATATATTTTCATTCATTTGATAACTTGTATAGTTTTATTTTTTAGGAAAAATTAATTACTCATTACAGTCAATTTGGATACTTCAAATATTTAATTTCTAGATTCGATGCATGGATACCCAAAAAATCAACCACACATGATGACGTTTATCAATTTGTAATACACTTCATGCAACATTTTACCAATAAACTTCAAGTTATACATTTTATAGTATATTTTAATGAAAATTTTATTATTATTGGGTGGTGTTTAAATATCATCAAAATCATGGCGTGGGGATAGTCTATGAGTACAAAAATCCTACCTACTTCTATAAATGGAAATGTATTAGGGTATATATAATAACAGTACACAATCAAAACATATATCAAAACAAAATAATTATTTTTATCCTCATTTTTCTAGTGCCCAGAACAAACTAATAGCTAATATTGTAGTTGTTATATTTGAAAATTTATGAAATATGTCATATTACATCAACAAACTAGCATCCCTGGAGAGGTATTTCTGATGATAATTACAATTTCATTTGAAATATTTAATAATCCTTTGTTTATTTATATTTTTTCAATACTACCAAGACTGTCTAAATTCCTCATATTCATAATAGTAAGTAGTTTTTTAACGAATGGGAAGAATACATGGTGTCCGATTGTATATAGACATCATGAAGAGGTGATTTCATACTACTTATTTACTAAATTTTCTCATTATTTTATCTAATTTTTTAGTTAATTTCCTTATAAATATTATATAATACTTTAGAAAAATTATCCATGAGTCATTTATGCCATGTTGGAATCAACTACACCTCAATTTGATACACGATGTGTCCAGTATGACTCTAAGTGCATGTTTTTAGTTAAAAATTGACATTTTAGTTCCAAACACACACCACATACTCAAAACAAAGAAAACAATTAATATTGTATTGATACTTAAGAAAAATTATCCATTTGTAACTTTTTAATTTTAGGAATCATCCGCACCTCAATCTGATACATAGTATGCCCGATATGGCTCAATGTATTTATTATCAGTTTAAAATTGTCAATTTAGTTAAAAACATATGTCAGTCACTAAAAACCAATAAAATTATCTCATATTGTCTTGATACTTTAGTAAAATGATTAATAAGTGATTTGTGATGTGCAGAAATTAGTCTCACATCAGATCAACACACGATGTGACAGGTATGACTCAAAGTGTGTGTTTTCATTTTAAAATGTCATTTTAGAAGAAAAAAAAGACATGTGACATACTCAAAACTATAATAAAATGCATTTGGATTGTGTTGATAATTTAATAAAATGATCCATAAGTAATTTATGATGTGAAATAATCATTTTAATATCAATCTGATGCACGGTGATATAGGTATGACTCCATTTGATTCTTTTTATTTAAAAATGACATTTTAGTTCAAAACACATGTCACATACTCAAAACCAAGAAAATAAATTTTATTGTTTTGATACATTAGAAAAATTATCCATAAGTTTTTTTTATATGTAGGAATCATCTGAAACTCAATCTGATACAAAATTTTCCTAATATGACTGAAAGTGTCTGTTATCAGTTTAAAATTAATAATTTAGTTAAAAACATGTTTCGCTCACTGAAAACTAAGAAAAAATACTCAAATTCTATTTATAATTTAATAAAATGATTCATAAGTCATTTTTGACATGTAAGAATTAGTCTCACGTCAAACTAACCCATGATATAACCACTATGACTTAAAATTCATGTTTTCAATTTAAATTGACCTTTTATTAAAAAATGAAACTTGACATACTCAAAGTCAAAAAAATGAATTTGAATTATCTTTATACTTTAGTAAAATGATCAATAAATCATTTTTTTACGTATGAATAAATTGAATACCAATATGATGCACGGTGTGACCAGTTTGACTCCAGTGTGTCCTTTTATTTAAAATTTACATTTTATTTCAAAACATGCATCACATACTCAAAACCAAGAAAATACATTTGGATTATTTTGATACTTTAAGAAAATGATCCATAAGTCATTTGGTATGTGTATAGAATCATCTACACCTTAATTTGATACATGGTGTGCCCAGTATGACTCATAGTGTCGATTATTAGTTTAAAATTGAAAACTTAGTTCAAAATATGTTTCACTCACTAAAAACCAAGAAAACATGCTTAGATTGTCGAGATACTTTAAAAAATGATTCTTAATTCCATTGTGACATGTAGGAATAAGTATCACATCAAACTAACACAATATGTGACCAATATGACTTAAAGTGTGTGTTTTTAGTTTAAATTGATATTTCCATAAAAATGACACATGAAAAACTCAAAAACTGATAAAATAGATTCATATTATCATGATACTTTAGTAAATTATTCCTTATATCAAATTTGACATGTAGGAATTAGTCACACTTCAATCCAATGCACGGTGTGATCGGTATGACTCCAAGTGTATCCTTTTATTTAAAATTGACATTTTATTTCAAAACACAGGTTACATACTCAAAGCCAAGAAAAATAATTTAGATTGTTTTTATACTTTAGGAAAATAATACATATGTAATTTTTGACATGTAGGAATCATTTAAACCTCAATCTGATACACGTTGTCCCTGGTATGACTCAAAGTGTATGTTATTAGTTTAAAATAGAAAATTTAGTTTAAAACATATGTCACTCACTGAAAACAATGAAAACATACTCAAATTTTATTGATACTTTATGAAAACAATCCATAGGTCATTTATGATGTGTAAGAATTAGTCTGATGTCAAAATGACACACAATATGATAAATATGACTCAAAGTGTGTGTTTTTAGTTTAAATTTAAAAAAATTTAAAGAAGAAATATGACTTACTCAAAACCAAGGAAATGTATTCAGATTGTGTTGATACTTTCGGAAAATGATCCTTAGTTCATTTTTAACAAGTAGGAATCAACCACACATCAATCTAACACATGTTGTGAGTGATATGACTCTAACTATTTCCTTTTATTTAAAATTTATATTTTAGTTCAAAACATGTGTCACATACTTAAAACCACGAAAATGAATTCATGTTGTTTTCATACAGTTGTAAAATGGTCCATGAGTCATTTGTGATATATAGGAATCAACTGAACCCCAATCTGATACATGGTGTGCCTAGTATGACTCAAAGCGTTTGTTGTCAATTTAAAATTGAAAATTTATTTTAAAACATGTGTCACTTAGTTAAAACCAAGAAATCATACTTGGATTTTCATGATACTTTAGTAAAATGATTCATAAGTCATTTATGATGTGTAGAAATTAGTCTTGTGTCAAACTGACACACGATGTGACTGTTATGACTCGAAGTGTGTGTTTTTGGTTTAAATTGGCATTTTAGTAGAAAAGACAAGTGACATACTCAAAACCAAGAAAAAACATTCATATTGTGATGATAATTTATTGAAATTATCCTTATGTCATTTGTTACATATAGTAATCAAATAGACATAAATCGAATGCATGGTGTGACCAATATGACTCCAAGTATGTCCTTTTATTGAAAATTGACATTTTAGATCAAAACACATGTTATATACTCAAAACTAAGGAAATTCATTATTATTGTTTTGATACATAAGTTTAGTGATCCATAGATCATTTTTGACATGTAGGAATCAACCTCACCTTTATTTGATACACGGTGTTCCTGATATGTCTCAAAGTGTTTGTTATCAATTTAAAATTGAAAATTTAGTTTAAAACATGTGTCAATCACTGAAAATAAAACAAACATACTCATATTGTATAGATACATTAGGAAAACAATTCATAAGACATTTATGATGTGTAGGAATCCATCTCATGTCTAACTGACACATGATATGACTGGTATGACTCAAAGTAAATGTTTTTAGTTTAAATTGATATTTTTTTAAAAAGACATTAAATATACTCAAAATCAATAAAACACATATAATTTGTATTGATACTTTGGTAAAATGATCCTTAAGTCATTTTTAACATGTAGGAATCAACCGAACATCAATCTGACACATAGTTTGACCAGTATGACATCAAGTGTGTCCTTTTATTAAAAATTAACATTTTAGTCCGAAACACACACCATGTACTCAAAACCGAGAAAACGAATTCTGATTATTTTGATACTTTAGGAAAATTATCTATAAGTCATTTTTGATGTGTAGGAATTATCCACACCTCAATTTGATACACATTATTCCCTATATGACTCAAAGTATTCATAATCGATTTAAAATTGACAATATAGTTTAAAACGTTTTTCACTCACTAAAAACTGATAAAACACACTCATATTGCCTTGATAATTTAAGAAATTGATTCATAGGTTATTTGCGACGTATAAGAATCAGTCTCATGTCAAATAGATACATGATGTTACTAGTATGACTCAAAGTGTGTGTTTTTATTTTAAATTGAAATTTTAATATAAAAAAATACATGTGACATACTCAAAATCAAGCAAACACATTTATATTTTTTTGATACTTTATAAAAATGATACTTAAAACATGTAGGAATTAACCACACATCAATCTAATGCATGTTATGACCAGTATGACTCCAAATGTTCCTTTTTTTAAATGTCATTTTTTAATGTATTGTTTCATATTTATATTTAATTTATTTCTTTGTAGTATTACCAACATAGTAATTTTTTTCTTATATAGGTGGATTTTTATTCTCTAGGTGGGTTGGTTTGTATCGAGTTTTTTTTAGAAGGGGTCAAGAGCCAAAGGCAATGAAACCATTGATGTTTTTGAATGTCTGTGATAATATTTTCGAATATAATTGTACAAATAAATGTTTGACTTGTGTATAATATAGTGTTTTTTCTTGTATTTGTGATGTTTTTTATTTAAATTTAATTATTAATTTGTACAAAACAATGTTTGACATGTGTACAATGTTTGACCTACTGTAGTGTGCTGTAATATTAAGAGCACACTACAGCAGGTCGACCTTTATCAGCACTAAAATAGTGTTGATAATGGAAAACCATTATTAGTTCTTTTTTTAGTGCTCTTAAAGGATCCCCTTTATCATTTCTTTTTAATTACAAACAAAAGTGGTCAACTTTTAATGGCACTTGGATCAATAATGATTTTTTAGCTCTGTAAAGGCTTTATATAGCACTTTTAAAATCCATTTATGTAGTAGTGTAGTGATGGTAAATATTATGAGGAAAATTCTCCTATATCTCAAATTCCTCCTTTGTTTCCCGATATCATTTTTTCCAACAATCTCTCAAATTACATAATGAAATTTACAACACTTAACTTGGAATGAACGTAATCTTTAAGTAGTCCATTAAAACTTTCACATAATTAAGTGTTGTGAATACCCAATTTTAAAGAATATTTCAAAAATAAATGTGCAAACTTATCTCGCAACATGAATACATCATATAACCACTACGATTTCTCATCCTAAAATTTTTCTCTGAGGGTATGCCACTCCTGTTAAAACTGATGTGTATCATGGTACTTAAACATACACTTATTAAATCTAGTTGGAAACTAGGTCTATATTTCATTAAATTATCTAAATGTTTAGTTCCATTTTGCATAAAATTCTATATACAAAGGCAATATCAATTTCCCACTAAAACTTTAAAAATGGATTTTTCTATTATTATATCCTAATCGGTGAATATAGTTTGAGGTTTCTTCATGTGATGCACCTGTAATTTTTTTTGAAGCAATTCAAAAAAATAAATCACAGTTTCATTATATAACAAAGTTACCCCAAAACGACAATATCACGATGATGGTTGTATCCCACAAAGACACCTAAGGGACTATACACTTTATTTGTACTGAAAGTGGGGTAAAAAACAATAATATATCCAAATAACTCATAATTTGTCTTTATTTTTGGACCATTCTATAACATATTTTTAATTTTATCAATTAATTCAAATAGTCCAAATAGAGACAGATGATCGGTTATATTAACTTTGTCTTTCTAGGTATTCTATCATGCATCATGCATCACCATTAACCAATTCCCTTTGTCATTTATTACTTAAAAATTTCAATTTATCCAACCGTATGTACCCAATAGCATCTCGACCACCTAAAATAATTGTCACCAATAAGAAAGAATAAATTGGTTTAATACATGTTAAATAATTCATGTCTAACTTGGAAACTTGTGATTCTATTATTTTTCTTTGGGACATCATCATATGAATTGATTCAAGATTATGCAAGGGATGAGCATGCCCTTCAACAAATACATTACATGTATATTGTTAGATTTGGTGACCTAGAACCAACCTCTATGTACTTTATGATAACTTGTATTCATTTTTTTAATATTAATAAACTCCTTATCACATCATGATTGTTCTTATGCATAACATAATATGTGATAATTTCCTAAGAGTAGTTATTGCACTAAAAGATCATAGTAGTTCCCTACTAAGATGAGAACTCGGAAGTACGACCACACTATTATTGAATAAATGTTCTATAGTCAAATGATATCATTTTTGGACACAAATGATACAAGATATCAGGGGTGGAGACTCTTGGGACTTTAAGGCACCTTCTCATGGTGTACATCCTTGGTAATATCTAGTAGGATATTATGAGAATGAGACCGACCAGTAGGAAATCCAAATTTATATGTGTCATTGGATATTCCTATCTATGAATAAGTGTATTGGTGCTTATAATTTAATATTATTATTAATAAGTATTATGAGTCACATACTTTGATGTATTGACAAAAACTATGACAATAGATGTTTGTGGAGAGGTTGGATATGTTGGGTGTGTCACAATTAATATTACATTAATGAATAATGTCAGAAACGATATTTCCCTTCTATTCTTTAATGGAAGTTGTTATCCTAGACCCTTTAATGAAAATAATATAGCCTAAATAAATCCATGTCCATGGTGTTCTATAGGCAAGTTCAATTTCCATAAAGTCAAAGAAAGAGACATTGAGCACATAGATTGATGGCAACAGCATGCAACCTGTTTGATTTGAGATATCGTGATAAAGGGATTATATTACATTGTAAGGATTCGTATGAGGTAACATTTCATTGAAACATTAACTTCATTTTCTATGGGTGCCTTGGTGTGTTTCTAGACACTAACCTCGATCTTTAGGCTACTTCTCTTAATCTGCTGAGAAAGAATCCTTGAGGTTCACACATTAAGTGTATCCAGAATCTCAATTGAATAATATAATATTATTTATTATTTAACAAGCTGAATAAATATTATTCTCATATGTTGTTTAATAATTATTCATATTTGTTTGATCGTATATATTATATCTCCAATTATTCGAGAGAATATAATGTGAGTGGAATATTTAATAAATATTTATTTTTTTTGTGAATAAAATATTTATTTATTTATTTGCGAATAAAGTTGTGATATTTTTTTAATAAATAAATATTCATTATTCAAGGACTGATAAATATTTTGGAGAAATAGTAATCCAAGTTTAAATGGTTCGATGAGAAATAATAAATATTGAATATTATTTGATTAACCAATATTTAATTTAATTCGCAAGTTAAGCGCATGTCAAGAAATAATATTTTTATCATTATTATTTGACATGGGGTTTCACTATGATTAAATAAATAATTAATGGAACTTGTGAAATTATTTTATTTTAACCCTTGCGATATATAAACTCAGTTATGTTATTTTCTCAATAGAGCCAATTCATTTTTTTGTTTGTGCACAAAAATTTTGGATTATTCTCTCAAACCCTAGAGAGCTCCCTTATCCAAGAATGCACCCAATAATGGAGATAAATCTTCCTCCACCAGATCAAGGAGAATGCTTTGGAAGCCACTCTTGAAGTGATCAAAGGAAAACAACATAAGCACAAGGATCTATTGTGCTAGCACCTGGATATTCCTTTGGTGACATCTGAAGATTTTCAAAACATGTGTGCATCACTACTAGAGGGAATCTGCACTTGATTCCAACAACATAATGATGGTGAAGTGCAGATCTGTCACCAGATTCATCAATGAAGAAATAATTCCATCAAGGTAATTCTTGATTTAATTAAATTGGTTGTAAATAATATGTGATTAGAATCTCTATGGTTCTGACATTATTACTCTTATCTTCACTGATCCAATTTCAATGATCATGGCATTTATCGTCGTGTAGATCTCGGATTGATCATCGATCGTGAAAAATATCAATGTTGGCCACCACCCATCGCATGCTTCCACTACACTCAGAATGTACATGTGGTATCATAGGGTTCACATAAATATTTATAATTATTTAAAGATCATTGGTGATTTACGCATTTGTAATTTAGTTTTTCAATTCATTTTCAATTATTCTTTTAATATGAATTGAGATATCTAATTCTTACTCCTTCATTTATCATAGGTTTAATCGAAACAATTAATTTTATGATTAAAATAAAACTGAGGAACTCATCCGGAGGTGCCAAGGATTCTGGTCAGACAATACAGAAGTACACGTCGTGTACTTGTGTTTAATTCACCATGAGTTAATTCAGCAATTAATCAATCTATGTGCATTGATGACATGTAGTGTTGTTAATTCTTACATAGCATGTTGACTGGGATAGACCGGAGCACATTCAGTCAGAGTACACGTCTTGTATCCCACATACATGGCGTGTAGTCCCTTTGAGTCATAGACGACCCGTGTATTTCAATACATGGCATACCTGACTGGTGATCGTGTAATTTGGATATCACACAACATATAACCCCTTTAAAATGCCATGTAGTATTGTTTTTGAGGTACGATTTACATGCCGAGTTTGTGGGCATGTACGTTGAATAGACAATGAGAGATGTACATGTCGTGTAGCTCACCTGTACACATTATTTACTTACACCAAATTATATAGATTTCAAGTTTATTTATTATATTATGTAAAAATTGAGACATTTTCTTGAAAGTGTTCATTAAGTTGATCGGACATTCCATGTGATGGATTTTAAAATATATACATATAAATGTTTAATTAACATCTATATAATGTTTAGATCTGTATATTGTGTATGAGTCATATTATAGTTGTTACTCTTTATGCAATGAATAATAACACATGACCTAAAAATCATGTAATTTTTCTAATTGTATACATCATCAAAGTATGTGATATGTCATGTCTTCCATATGACACAAAAGTAAAACTATATAATATTATAATACTTGTTGGGTAGATTTGAATCGGTATTCACTAGGTTGCCTCCAAGGTAAATTTATGTACATAGATAATTTTAAATGAATTCATTTAATTTGTTTAAAATTATAATGGATGATAATATCAAGTATATTTAGATAATAATTAAGAAAAAATAATTGATTAATTAAATAAAATAACTAATTGATTCGAGTGAGATTTATCTTAAATAAGAACGATTAAGAATTTAATGCTTGTTTTATTAAATGTGTAATCTATTAAATGCATGTGGATGATCATGAGCTAAACTAGACCTTTGTATGTGATTGGTTTCATTTAATTTATTATTAAATTAATTTTTAGGCATACGTGTCTTCTCTCCTCTTATTATGTAGGGTCTGCATGCCAATGGTTTCTTTTATGTAAACCCATTTTGCCCTCACTTTTGTGTGAGTAAAAGGAAAATTTAAATGATGGAGCTCCCAAGATAGTGGAGGTGGTTCAAGTTCATAGATGTGGTGAAACCAATCTAAGGAGATACATAAGTGGATAGGTGGAAAGTTGTTACATGAACCTTAATCAGTTCAAGGTGTTTTCCCCCTATGTAAGTGGTTAGTTTATCAACCAATGGATAAAGTAACCATTAGTATGAGCTCATGATCATACCAATTTATTATTTTATTTCTGTCAAGTTTCATGGTTATTTAATTATGGATGTTTTATCAAGATCACATAATTTAATGAAATTCATGAGTATTTAAGATAGGACTAAAATAAATTAGCTTATGTGTAAATGTTATCTAATACATGGTTAATGACTTAAGTAAATCCACTTAATATTAAAAATCATTTTACAAAGATAATAATTGGTAATTTATGCATAAAGGATAAAATCAATCAATAAAATATTAAGTAATTATAGTCTTCCACTACTTCGGTTAAAATCAAACCATAGTACAATGTGCTTGACCAGCCAAAGTTGGGGTGATTTCAATTATTGGGGAATTCTAACTTGATGTTTTGGGTTATCTTAACATATTTCACATAAAGGGTTGACTACCAAAGCATGACTTGGTATAATTGAGATGAAAAGGTTGAGAAAAACCAATTATGTATTTTAGGATTGGGGAGTCCAGTCAGTAAATCAAGGAACTATGAGTTAACGCATTTGGAATTTGGAAGGTCTACCTAAAACCATTCAACTTTCTTGATCAACCGAATTTGGGTAATGAGAATGGAAATATAAATCCTTTCCACTATAATTTCTGAGAAATATGATATTCTGAAGCTAATGCTGTGGGATATTGGGTTTTGATAAAATAGTGGGAGACTAATAAATATAATATTTATTTATTTGTCTAAATTTATCAGATAAATTACAAAAAATATATGATCGTCTTATTTTTATAAAGGAAAATAAAATGACATCAAACATATCATTGTTATATATACTTGATAAGGATAACCTTCTCACTGACAAAAATTCCCATGAGTGGAAAAGGTTCCTACATGTCATCCTTCAACATAAAAGGAAATTATATATGCTAGAAGAACTTTTTCTAGTTGCGCATGGTAATGAGGCAAGTGATGAATGGCTATCTCTCTATGAGAAACATCTTAATGATGTTGTAGATGTTCAATGTTGCATGTTATCGTCCATGTTTAATGAGATTTTGAAGCAACATAAGGATATGGATGTCTATATCATGATGTCTCACCTTCAAGATATCTATCAAGAGAAGGTGTTACAAGAGATGTATGAGATCTTTGATGCTTTGTTCACAAATAAGCTTGGAGAGTCTATGCTATTTGGGCCTCATATAATCAAGATTATTGGATACATTGAATTCTTAGACATCTTAGGGGTTAAATTCTCAGAGGATTTTTATACAGATCTCATACTTTCATCATTGTCCAAAACCTTTTCTAGCTTTATTGTTAATTACAATATGAGAAATAATGAGAAGAGACTTTTCAAAATTCTTTCATTGATTATCCAAGTGGATAAGGACATGGGAAATGAAAAACCTATAATCCTTATAGTGAATGAGAAAAGTAAGAACAATGATAAGGGGCCCAAGACTTACAAAAAATTTAAAGCTCCCGAGCACCATCCTTCCAAGAAGAAGAAGTTCCATAAGCAGGGAAAGGAAAAGGAGGTAGTATGTTTCTTGTGTGGAAAGTCAGGCCACTAGAAGAGGAGTTAAACCCAGAAGCTATAAGAATCTAAAGTTTCATTTGTTATCAAGTGTAGTATTATCATCTCTACACATTGGGTATTAGATACAGCTTGTGGTGCTCATATCTATATCTAAATATAGGAACCAAGTATATTCTGAAAGATTGCTAGAGGACAGGTGGAGCTGAGAGCTACCAATGGTGTGAGACTGGCTGCTTTGGCCATTGGTGACTACCCCCTTTCATTTCCAATGAGAATGATTTGGGTTTTTAAATATTGTTATTATGTTCCTACATTTACCAAGTACATAATTTTTGTATATTTCATAGATACAGTTCGTTGTATTTTCAATTTTGTAATTAAATGTTGTTTCTTTTATAAGGACAACATATTTTATAGTATAGAACATTTAAATAATGGTCTTTATGTATTAAATTACGAAAAAAACGTTTTGGAAATTGATAACGAATTATGTTCACATGAATTATATAACACCCAGTTGTGGCATCACCGTGTTGCTCATGTAAATGAGAAGTGTTTGAAAAATCTATGCCAAGATGGTTATTTAGACTCTTTTGAGCTAAAACCAATTGATAGATATCATGCTTTTTTACAAGGAAAAATGATCAAACCACCATTTAGTGGATAATATGAAAGGGCCACAAAGCTTTTAGAATTGATACACACTAATATGTATAGACCATTTCTAGTGGAATCTATTGGTGGATATTCTTACTTCATAACTTTTACTAATGACTTGAGTAGATATGGTAATGTCTACTTAATGAGGTATAAGTCTGGGTCTTTTGAGAAATTGAATGAATTCAAGAATATAGTGGAGAATAAACTTGTTAATAAGATAAATAAGATTTGATCAAATCAAGAAGGTGAATATCTTAACCAAGAGTTCATCGACTTTTTATGGGAGTTTGGGATTCTATCTCAAATCACTCCACCTTATACACCATTGTGGAATAGTGTTGGTGAAAGGAGGAATCGTACCTTATTATACATGGTAAGATTTATGATAAGTCATGTAGATATTTCATTATTATTTTGGGGATATTCATTAAAAATCGCATCATACACATTAAATTGAGTTCCAACTAAAGTGGAAAACTGAATTCCCTTCATGATATGGAGTGGAAAAGAACTCGTTTTTTGTACACACATGTATGGGGTTGTCAGGAATTTTTTAAGGCCTTATCCAGAAACAAACTTGCAGCCTGGGGCATAAAGTGTATCATTATAGGGTATCCTAAGGAAACAAAGGGATACTACCTATAAAACCCCTCAGGCAAGAATGTGATTGTCACTAGACAAGCTATCTTTCTTGAGAGGGATTAAATTCTCAAAAAGGATAGTGGGTGAAATATTGACTTCGATGAAGTTGATGCTCAAGATACACAAGAGTTAGAATAGTAATAGATTCCATAGATTCCCATGGAATAAGTAGTTCAATTATGGCGTAAGAGCATAAGAGATGTAATAGAACTAGAGAGATATGGTTTTCTATTCCTTGAAGATGGTGACTTGTTATTGGTTGAAAATGATGATCCTATATCCTAAAAAGAGGTAATAGAGATCTCAGAAGGTGAAAGATGGAAAGAAGCCATGAATTTTGAAATGGATTCCACGTATCAGAACCAAGTTTGGGTTCTATTCGATGCACCATTTGATGTATAGTAATTTCGGTGCAAATGGATATTCAAGAGGAAACTAAACATGGAAGGTAAATTAAATACCTATAAAACATCGATAGTGGATAAAGGGTTTAAGTAGTGTTAAGGAATTGACTATGATTAAACCTTTTCTATAGTTACCATGTTTAAATCCATTAGATTCTACTTGCTATAGTAGCTTACCATGACTATGAGATTTGGCAGATGGATGTATAAACTGTATTCCTTAATTGGGAACCTTAAAGAGGATGTCTATATGAAACAACTAGAAGGGTTTGTGACTCCAGGTGATGCCAAAAGTATTTTCAAGTTATTGAGATCTATTTATGGATTTAATCAAGCATCTAGGTCATGAAACAATCTATTTGATGAAGCCATAAAATAATTTGGTTTCATTAAGATAAAATTTGAACCGTGTTTTTAAAAAAGGTTTGGTGGGAATGTGGTCGTTATCCAAGTAGTATACATTGACGACATGTTACTAGATGGAAACTATATACTAGTCTTACAGACTATTAAGGACTGGTTAAATAAGTGTTTCTCCATGAAGGACTTATGTGAAGTAGCCTATATTCTAGGGATCAAGATCATTCATGAAATATCCAAGAGACTGTTTGGACTAAGTCATAGTACATATGTTGACCAGATAATAGAGAGATTTAGTATAGAACAATCCAACAGGGGATTGGTTGTAGTTTCATATGGTCTATATCTTTATAAGAATATGTGTCCTCTTAAAAAAACATGAGAAAGAGAGAATGAGTTAGATCTCATACACTTTAGTGATAGGATCAATCATGTATGTCATGTTATGTACTATAATTGATGTTGCCTATGCATTGAGCATGGTAGGTAGGTATCTAGAAGATCCAGGATAACAACATTGCACTATTGTTAAGGTTATCCTTAAGTGTCTAAGAATAAAAAAGGATATGTTCCTGGTGTATGGATGAGACGAGGATCTGGTCATCATGGGTTATAAAAATGCTAGTTTTGAAACAGATCAAAATTGTCTGAATCGTAATCAAGATATGTTTTATGTCTCAATAGAGGAGCTATTAGTTGGAAGAGTTCAAAGCAGCCAGTTGTCGTTGATTCTAAAGAGTTGTCTGAGTATATAGAGACTTATAATATATCCAAGGAATTCTTTTGGATTCAGAACATTCTCTATGAGTTTGATTTGGTACCAAGAATTAAAGACCGTATCACACTGTATTGTAATAATAATGAAGTGGTGGATCTGGAAAAAGATTGAAGGCCACACCAATAGACAAAACACATACTTAATAAGTACTTACTCTTAATGGATTTTCATCAGAGGGGTGAAGTGTTAGAATGATGGGTACCCATGAAATAGAACATGGTAGACCCCTTGAATAAAATCATGTCTCATTTGAAGCAGAAGTATCATGTGAGACCTAGCAGACTGAAAGTTTTTGGTAGTTGGCTCTAGTGTAATTGGGGTTATATTGGAGTTAGATCCTTAAAACCATCTTCTATGTACTTTATGATAAATTTTATTCATGTTTTTGAATATTAATAAACTCCTTACAACATCATCATTGTTAATATATGTAAAATAGTATGTGATAATTTCTTAAGAGTATTTTTCACACTAAAATGTCGTAGTTGTTCTCCACTATGATGAAAATCAGGAAGTTCTACGACCATATTCTTGAATAAATGTTTTATAGCCAAATGATATCATTTGAGGGACACAAAACATACAGGCTATCAGGGGTGGATACTCATAGTACTTTGAGGTACCTTCTCATTGTGTACACCCTTGGTAATATCTAGTAGGATATTATGAGAATGGGGCCTCCTGGTAGGAAATCCATATTTATATGTGTCATTGGATGTTTCTATTTGTGGATGTGTGTATTGGTCCTTCGACTTTAAGATTATTATTAATGAGTATTATGAGTTTCATGCTTTTATTTATTGATTAAAAACGTAACAAAAAATGTGCACGATGAGGTGGGATGTGTTGGGTGCGTCACAATTAATATTGCATTAATGAATAATGTGAGAAAGGATTTGTCCCTTCTGTTTTTTCACATAAGTTGATATCTCATACCCTTTTATGAAACTGATATATCCTAAATAAATCTATGACCATGTTATTCTGTAGGAAAGTTCAATTTTTGTGAAGTCAAAGAAGGAGACATCTAGAACATAGGTTGATGGAACCATCACGCAACCTGCTTGATTTTTGATACCATGATAAAGATATTATATTAGACAATAAACATTATTATAAGGTAACATGGCATTGAAGTATTAACTTATTTCTCAATGGGTGCCTTGGTGTGTTTTTGGATGCTAACCTTGGACTTTAGGCTACTTCACCTAATGTCACTGAGGAAGATCCCTACAGGGTCACACACTAAGTGTATTCATAATCTCAGTTAAATAAAATAATATTATTTATTATTTAATAATTTCAATAAATATTATTCTTGAATTTGGTTCAATAATTATTCATGTTAGCTTCACCACTTATATTTCATCACTTGTTATTCAACGGAATATAATGTGAGTAGAATATTTAATAAATATTTATTTTCTATTTAGTGAATATAATATTTATTTATTTATTAGTGAATAATACCATGAAATTTATTTAATAAATAAATATTTATTATTCAAGACCTGATAAATATTATAGAGGAATATAGAATAAATTTTAAATGGTCTGGTAAAAAATAATAAATATTGAATATTATTGAATTAAATAATATTTAATTTAATTCACAAGTTAAGAACATGTCTAGAAATATTATTATTATTATTATTATTATTATTATTTGACATTAGGTTTTTCTAGGATTAAATAAATAAATAAGGGAATTTGTTCAATTGTTTTTTCACCCTAGAGATATATAAACTTAGTTATGATATTTTTTCAATAAAAACAATTCATTTTGTTGTTTGTGCACAAATATTTTGGAGAATTATATCAAGCCTTTGAGAGCTCCCTTCTCCAAGAATTCCCCCAAGAACGAACAACAATCTTCCTCCAATAAATCACGAATAATTATTTGGAAGCGGTTCTTGAAGTGATCAAAGGTGGACAATACATGTGTAAGGATCTAATATGCTAGCACCATGAGATTCCTTTAGAAACATTTGGAGATTCGCAGAACACATGTGGATCACCGCTGGAGAGAATTTGTACTTGATTCCTACAATGCAACAATGGAGCATTATAGATCTGTCACCAAAAAACATGACAAAAACTCCATTGTGATAGATCTATAAAATTTTATGTCTTTATAAAACATAATTTATATTACCTTTAATAATTTAAAAATCTAAAATTTTGGAGAATTAGAAGCATAGTTCAAAGTGGTCACGATTATTAACACCATATGTTAAAAAGAGGTTATAAAAATCTATTAAATGAGTCAAAAAATTGTTAATATAGAGTATACATAGAACTTTAATTAGTTTAATTACTGATTAACGTAACTATACTTAGTAATGAAACAAATACTTTATTGGTTTCTTTATATTTTTTATGTGTATAATATTTTATAATATAATAAAACACACATTTTTTCGGAAAACAAATATTACTAATAAACATTGGGTCCTTCCATAATAGTCATGTTTCTGCTGAGTCAAGTATTTATTTAAGTGTTTACCCATGTTGTCTACTGAGAAAAATCCCTCAAGAGATTATACTTCCTAAGTATGTGATTCGTTCGCTGATGTGACCTTGGTTCTTTTTCAAGATCCACCACTACACTTTTATAACAATAGAGTGTGATAGTATCTTTACTGCTAGGTACCACGTCAAGATCTTGGACAAATTTGTGCATCCATACTGCTTAATTATCTGCCTTAGAAGCTATAATATGCTCAGACACTGATGTAGAATCTATGACCATTTCCTTCTTTGAGATCTTCCATCTCATAGCACCTCCATTAAAAGTGGAGATGTATCTCATTTGTGACCTCATGTCATCTTGATCACTTTGAAAACTAGCATCTTCCTATCCACTGATGACTATTTACTCATGTCCTCCATGAATCAAGAACATATCTTTAGTATGACTCAAATTATTAAGGATATTCTTGATTACCATTTAATAAAGTTCATCTGGATCAACTTGATATATTCCAACCACACTCAATGCATAGAAAATATCTAGCCTAGTACATATACTTGCATACATGATTGACCCAATCACTGACGCACATCAAATCCTTTCTATTTTTATTTCTCCCCATGTGTATGAGGAAACATTTCTTTGAAAGATAAATGTCATGTGATGTTGATAAAAATACACTCTTGGATTGTTTCATACTAAATCTCTTCAGTATCTTGTCAATGTATATACTTTGACTTAGGGAGAGTAACATCTTGAATCTATCATGATGGATATTGATCCCAAGAATATATTTTTTCTCTCCCAAGTCCTTGGAGAAGAATGTATTCAACCATTTCTTAACATAATGTAAGACTGTTATTTCGCTTTCAATGAGTAATATTCCATCAACATATACTATTAAGAAAACAACTATAGTCCTACTAAATATTTTATAGACATACGTCTCACTTTAGTTCTATATGAAACCAAATTTCTTTATGGCCTCATCATAGAAAATTTTCCATCATCTGGGCACTTACATTAATCCATAAATGGATCTTTTCAACTTTCATACCTTGTTTGCATCCTTTGGAGTCATAAACCCTTTAGGTTGTTTCATAAAGACATATTCCTAAAGGTTCTAGTTACGGAAGACTATTTTTACATCCATTTTCTAAATCTCATTATCATGGAAGGCCATAATGATAAGTATAATTATCATGGATTTCATCATTGCAAATTGTGAAAAGTTTTTTTCATAGTCAATTCCTTGATGTTGTTCAAACCCTTTTGCAACCCGTCGTGCCTTATAGGTACTAACTTGTCCTTCCATGATCTTTTATGTCCATTTTCTTCTTAAATATACATTTTCAACCAAAGGTATTTACATATACTGGAGAATCTATCAAAATCCAGACTTTTTCAACAAGAAAACGGTACTGATTTGTTCTTACATTTTGAGTTTATTCTTTAATACCCATTTGCAACCAACATATTTTAAATTTAATGGAGGGTCTACCATATTTTAGACTTGGATTTGTTACATGGAATCCATTTCAGAATTCATGTATTCTTTCCACTTGGCAACATCTGTGTCACTTATTGCTTCTTTGTTGGTTAGAGTATCATTATTATCAACTAAAAATGGGTCACCATCCTTGGTGACTAGAAAACTATACCATTCCAGTTCTCTAACCTCTCTAGTACTATACAATAATTGTGTCTCTAGAACAATTTCTTCTTCCATAGGGTTTTGTGGAATTTTTTCCTGTGTCAACTCTTGTGTATATTGAGTATGGGCTTAATCAAAATCTATCTTTATCACACTATCTCTTTTAGAGATATGATCTCAAGAAATTTGAGACTTATGTCAACCAAAAACATTTTTTATAAAGGAATTTATATGTAATATTCCTTTTTTCCTTTGGGATATCTTATAAAGATACACTGTGCCTTAGGGTGCAATCTTGTTACTTAAAGAGTTCTTACCAAATGTTTAACAACCCCACACATGAACATGGGTTTCTTTACATTCCATAATTTGTATGGTATACCATATTTTTCTTTAGTTTACATTCAGTTTAGTACATATGTGGATGTTTGTCTAATAAGGTGCAGCTATTTATCTCACCATGTCTAACAAGGTGTGGTTCCTCATTTCACTTACACCATTACACTGGGGTGTATAAGGAGAAGTGAGTTGAGATAACATCTCTAAATCCCATAAATAATGACTTAATTCTTGATTAAGATATTCTCCAGCATGGTTTCAAAGGAATTTCTTAATCTTCTTACCATGATGGTTCTCAAATTCATTCGTGTATTCCTTGAATTTATCAAAAGAATCTTACTTATACCTCCATAAGTAGACATATTCATATATACTAAAATCATCGGTAAAAGTTATGAATAATGAGTACCCACTCATTACCTCAATAGGAAATTGTACATACACATTAGTATGAACTAATTCAAGAATTTCATTAGCCCTTTCACATTTCCCACTAAATGTGGATTTGGCTATTTTTTCTTGTAAACGTGTGTGACAAACATCAAGTGAATTTAGTTCAAAAGATTCTAAATATCCATCTTGATTCAATTTATTCAAGCGCTTTCAATTTACATGAACTATCCAGTGATGATAAAGTTGGGAGTGGTATGGGTCATGTGAAGTACCTTCATTATCGATTTCCATTACTTGGTTTATGTAATCCAACACATAAAGACCATTATTTAAATGTGTCTTGCCTTAAAAAATGATATCTTTATAAAAGAATCAATATTTATTCCTAATTTTGAGAATAAATTCATCTGTATCTAGTATGGATACAAAAATAATTTTTTTGGTAACCGAAGACACACAGTAACAACCCTTTAAAACCAAGATCATTTTGTTTGACAACATGAGGTAGTTGTCCCAAATATCTACAACAACAAGTTTAACTATATTGGTTGATCATAGATCTACCTCCCTTTGGTCAATATTTTTTAATCTACATGGTTCTTTTATTTTAATACATATGTGGGCACCACGAGCTGTATCTAATACCCAATTTATAAAAATAGATAAATTACACTCAATAACAAATGCACCTGAAGATGCCCCCTGATTCTTTTTTTGGGTATATTTTTTCCTCCAATGACCCTTCTTTTTACATGTGAAAAATACAGCATCATGGTCCCTTGCTTTCCCCTTGATCTTCCTCATCTTGGAAGGGCGTGAAGAAACTTCAGGATTAAATCTCTTCGCTTTCCCTTTATGTTTTTTCACCATAAGGATGCAATGTTTTTCACTCATTGTATCCTTATCTACATGGAGAAGAAGAATAAGAAGATATAACAAAGACTTCTCGATTTTGTTCATAATAAAATTTACAACAAAGCTAAAGAAGCTCTAAGGGAGTGATGCCAAAATGAGGTTGGTGCATAGTTCTTCAGTGAGATTTAACCATAGAATCTCTAATTGCTCAATGTAGCCAATGATCTTGACTACATGAGGCATATATGTGCCACCCTTTCTAATCATGCTCCGAAAGAGCTCCTTGGAAATCTCAAATTGTTCATATATATCTGTCTCTTGGTAAAGACCATGGAGTTACTCAAGCATGGTATACACATCCATGTTTTCGTGAGACTTCATTTGTTCACTAGACGTCGATAAAAACATTGAAAATTGACCTTTCCACTCAAATGTTTTTCATGGACTAGAAACTCTTCATCCTCAATTCTTTAGCTGGAAGATAAGACATTGACGATTCTATCACATAAAATTTCCATTATGGTGTAGTACATCAAGATGACATCTAAACCATTCTCAGAACTTACTGCTAGTTAGTAGGTTGTCTTTCTCCAATATTGGTCGTAGGGATAGTGTGGATGGTGATATTTTTATTTTATTCTACAATTAAAATAGAATATTATTAGTTTTTTTATTGATTAAAAATTATGTGAGAAATAATAATTAATTAATTAATTTGATTAAATCTACCACTATTTTATCAAGTCCCAACAGCCCTCACCATTGAACTCGGAATGTCTAATTTCATTAACATTATAGTGGAAAGGATCCCCATTAATATTCTTAATGATCCTAAATTTGGTCATGAAAATCATAAAAAAGTAATTAGGTATGTGGTCTTTCCAACTACAGACTTGTAGATCCTTGATCTGTTGAGTGGATTTCCCTATCCTGAAATACTATCTTGGATTTCCTCAACACTTTCCTCCAAATTTGTATTGAACTGACTTTGACTATTAAACTTAATACAAGTTCAGTTATGTCAACCCAAAAATCTCATGAGAACTCCTTGATAAACGTATGTTTCCATAATTTTACTATATTCTACACTTAGTTCTATGATTTTATTCCCAATCAAGTAATGAAATTATTTGATTGACTTAATATTAGGTTGGGAGATTTTTATTAATTTATACAAAAATTTTATCTTGTTTTATCCTTTACATTTATTGTTATTATTAAGTGAATGTTAATTAATTAACCATGTTGGATAAAACTTTTTACGCATAATTCATTTATTTTATTTTTTATCATTTCATATTAATTCATTCATTTATGTGACTGCATCCTTGCATACATAAAATAAACAATCCATAAACAGAAAAAAATAAGATCATGAGATTATCTAACTGTTGATTTAATAATAAAACATTAAATCATCCTATGACCTATGGGAATAACTCTATTTGTCGGTCATGTCATGAGATACAACATTCTACCTATATATCTATTGATGATGAAAATTCGATGATTAAATAAATAATTTTTTGGTTTATCTATATTTTGTATGTGTATAATATTATATAATATAATACAACATACATTTTTTCATGAAACCAATATTACTAATAAACACTAGTTCATTACATGATAGTCATGTTTCTACTAAGATAAGGCTTTAGTTAAGGGGTTCACCGTGTTGTCTGCTGATAAAAATCCCTCAAGAGATAATACTTTCTAATTATGTTCTTTGTTCGTTGATGTGACCTTGTATCTTTTTAAAGAGCCACCACTTCATTATTATCACAATAGAGTGTGATGGTATATTTACTCTAAGGTACCACGTCAAGATCTTGGACAAAGTTTCACATCCATACTACTTTTTTAGCTTCCTCAGAAGCTGGAATATACTTGGACTCTGCTATAAAATCTGTGATAATAGCCTGCTTTGAGCTCTTCCAGCTCACAACACCTCCATTAAAAGATGATATGTATCACATTGGTGACTTTATTTCATCTTGATCACTTTGAAAACTAGCATTTTCCTATCCTGTGATGATTTTTTACTCATCTCTTCCATGAATCAAGAACATATCCTTAGTACGCCTCAATTACTTAAGGATAGTCTTGACTGCAATTTAATGACAATCATCTAGATTAAATTGATATCTACCTACCACACATAATGCATAGAAAATATCTAGCCTAGTATATAGAATTGCATACATGACTGACCAAATCACTAACACATATGAAATCCTTTCCATTTTGTTTCATCATCATGTGTCTAAGGACACATTTCTTTGAAAGATGAATTCCAGGTGAAGCTGATAATAATCCACTCTTGGATTTTTTTTCATACTAAATCTCTTCAGTATCTTGTCAATGTATGTACTTTGACTTAGGGGAGTAACCTATTGAATCTATCATGATCGATCTTAATCCAAAAAATATATGTTGTCTCACCCAAGTCCTTATAGTGAATCATTTATTCAACCATGTCTTAATAGACTGTAATACCGGTATTTCATTTTCAATGAGTAATATGCCATCAACATATGCTGTTAAGAAAACAACTCCACTCCCACTAAACTATTTATAGACAAACGGCTCACTTTCATTCTTTATGAACCCAAATTTATTTATGGCCTCATCAAAAAAATGTTCAATGACATGGATTCTTGATTTAATCCATAAATGGATCTTTGCAGATTTCATACCTTGTTTACATTATATGGAGTCACAAATCCTTCAGGTTATGTCATAAATAAATCTTCCTAAAGGTTCTCATTAAGGAAGACTGTTTTGGAATCCATTTTCCAAATCTCATAATCATGGAAGGCTACAATGACAAGTAGAATTATCATAGATTTCAGCATTGCAACTGGTGAAATGGTTTCATTGTATTCAATGCCTTGACGTTGTTTAAACCCTTTTGCAACCAGTAGCTCCTTAAAGGCACTAAATTGTCCTTCTATGTTCTTCTATGTCAAGTTTATTCTTAAACACTCATTGGAAACCAATGGTATTTACATTTATGGGAGGATATATCAAAATCCAGACTTTTGCAACTAGAAAAAAGGGAATGATTTTTTCTTCCATGTCCAGTTTCTTATTTAATACCCATTTGTAACCAATAGACTTTACATCTACTGGAGGGTATACCAAAATCCGGACTTTGTTTTTGTAAATGAAATTCATTTCAAAATTCATGGCTTCTTGCCACTTGGAAACATCTATGTCACTTATTGCTTCCTTGTAGGTTAGAGGATCATTATTATCAACTAAAAATGAGTCACCATCCTTGGTGACTAGAAAACCATACCATTCTGGTTCTCTAACATTTCTAGTACTATTCAGTAATTATGTCTCTAGAACAATTTCTTCTTCCACAGGGTTTTTTGTAATTTGTTCATTTGCCAACTCTTGTTTATCTTGAGAATGGTCTTCATCGAAATCTATCTTTCTCACACTATCTCTTTTAGAGATAAGATCTTCATGATATGTGTAACGTATTTCAACCACAACCTTTTTGTCGAAAGGATTGTATAGGTAATATCCCTTTTTTCTTTGGGATATCCAATAAAGATACACTTTGTGCCTTTGGGTGCAAGCTTGTTACCTAAATAGGTCTTAGCAAATGTTTCACAACCCCACACATGAACATGGGTTTCTTTCCATTCCATAATTGGTATGTTATACCATCTATTTCTTTAGTTGGAATTTGGTTTAGTATGTATGATAATGTTTGTCCAAAGAGGTTCTCTTATTTATCTCAACATTTCTAACAAAGTGTGGTTCCTCCATTTTCTTAAACCATTCCACTAAGGCGTATAAGTAGGAGTGAGTTGAGATAACATCTCTATCTCCCATAAATAATCAATGAATACTATATTAAGAAATTCTCCACCACGGTTTCAACATAATTTAATAATCTTCTTACCATACTGGTTCTAAACATCATTCTTGTATTCCTTGAATTTATCAAAGTAATATGAATTATACCTCCATATGTAGACATATTCAAATCTACAAAAATCATTATTAAAATTTATGAATAATGAGTACCCACCCCTTGCCTCAAGAGGAAATGTTCTATACACATTAGTATGAACTTATTCAAGAATCTCTTCATCCATTTAACCTTTCCCAATAAATATAGATTTGGTCATTTTTTTCTTGTAAACATGTGTGATATACATCAAGTGAATTTAGTTCAAAAGATTCTAAATATCCATATCGATGCAATTTAGTCAATCACATTTCATTTACATGAACTAGCTAATGATGATAAAGTTGGGTGTGGTATGATTCATGTGAAGTAACTTCATTATTGATTTTCAATGCTTGGTTTCTGTAATCCAACACAAAAATATCGTTATTTAAATGTGTTTTTCCTTAACAAATTATATATTTTTAAAAGAAGAAATATTTATTCCTAAATTTGAAAACAAATCAATCCATGTCTAGTCTGGATATAGAAATAATGTTTTTGGTAACTAAAGACACATAATAACAACCATTTAAAACCATGATCATTCCATTCGACAATATGAGGTGGTTGTCCCAAATATTTACAACAGCAAGTTTAACTCTGTTGGTTGCTCATAGATCTACCTCCCCTCAATCAATATTTATGAATTTACTTGGTTCTTGTATTTGAATATATATGTAGGAACCACAAGCTTTATCTAATACCCAATTTGTAGAAATAAATAAATTTTACTCGATAGCAAACACACTTGAGGCTTTCCCTTGATTCTTTGTCTGAGTATAGTTTTTCCTCCTATTATCCTTATTTCCATATGCAAAATAGACAGCATCGTATTCCCTTGATTTCCCCTTGATCTTTCTATTCTTGGAAGGGCGTGAAGAAGCTTCAGAATTAAATCTCTTCGCTTTCCCTTTATGTTTTCTAGCATAAGGATGAAATGTTTTTCATGCATTTATTCCTTATCTACTTGTAAATGAAGAATAAGAATATCTAACAAAGACTTCTCAATGTTGTTCATATTAAAATTTACAACAATGCTAAAGAATCTCCAAGGGAGTGATGTCAGAATGAGGTCGGTGCCCGGTTCTTTAGAGTGTTTTAAACTTTGAACCTCTAAGCTCTTAATGTAGTCAATGAGCTTGACTATATGAGGCCATGCTGGGGAACCCTTTCCAAGCATGCTCTGAAAGATCTCCTTGGAAATCTCAAACTTTTCATGTATATATCTCTCTTGGTAAAGACCACGGAGGTACTCAAGCATGGTATACATATCCATGTTTTTGTGAGACTTGATTTGTTCAATAAAAATCGATAAAATCATCAAACATTTCACATTGACAATGCCACTCCAAATTTTTTCATAGACATGAAACTCTTCATCCTCTCCTCTTTAGCATCCAGATCAGACATTGAGGCTTCTAGCACGTATGATTTTCATTATGGAATATTACAAAAAGAAGATATCTAAACCATTCATAGAAGTTACTTCTAGTTGGGAGGTTGTATTTCTCCAATATTTATCGTAGGGATAGTGTAGATGATGAGATTTCTATTTTATTCTACAATTAAAAGATCATATTATTAGTTTTTTTTCTTGAATGAAAATTATGTGATAAATAATAAATTAATTAATTAATTATATTAAATTTTCCACTATTTTATCAAGTCCTAATATCCCTCACCAAGGAACAGGGAATTTCTAATTTCTTTAATATTCTAGTAGAATGGATCCCCATTACTTTTCTTAATGATCATGACTTTGTTCATTAAAACCATAAGAAAGAAATTAGGTAGGCGGTCTTTCCAACTACGGACATGCAGCTCCTTGATTCATTGTGTGGATTTCCCTATCCTGAAATCCTATCTTGAATTTCCTCAACACTTGCCTCTAGATTTGTATTGAACATACTTTGACTATTAAGCTCAATACAAGTTCAGTTAAGTCAACCCAAAACTCTCATGAGAACTCCCCGATAAATGTAAGTGTACATTCTTTGCATGTGTACTATACTTAGTTCTATGATTTCATTCCTAAACATGTAATAGAATACTTTGTTTGACTTAATATTGGGTTGGAAGATTTTAATTAATTTATGTATAAATTTTATCTTGTTTTATCCCTTACATGTATTGTTCATATTAAGTGAATGTTACGTAATTAGTTAACCATGTTGGATAAAACTTCTACGCATAATTTATTTATTTAATTTCCGTCTTTGTATATTAATTCATTTATCTATGTGATTATATCCTTGCATACATAAAATTAACAATTCATAGACATAAATAAATAAATGAGATAATGATCCTATCTAACAGTTGATTTAACTAGAAAACATTAAATCAACATATGACATATGGGAATAACTCTATTTTTCGGCCATGGCATGAGATACAACATTCCACTTGTATATCTATGTATCACTGAGTTGATATCATCATGGTTATATCTTGAATCACCTCTACACAGATTGAGATGATGCATTAATTACAAGTATTTATTATCCACTTACAGGTGAGGGGAATTAAAGGATTGGTTAAAGTGGATTACGTAAATATCCTTGGACATACATGTCCTTCATAATAATAGAGGATGGGATGAATCACATTCCATCATTTAAATTTATATTAAATAACTAAAAACCCATGTAATAAATTAAATTAAATAGATGTACACATACACAGTTCTTGGCCAAGCTCATGATTAGATCATACATGAAATATATATGAAAAATTAATTGGGTAGAATTCATTTATCTTTTCGTTCTTTATTATTAAGATAAATGTGCTTGAATTAATTAATTAATGAATTAAATAATTAATTCCTTTTCATTTTAATGATCATATTATCTTAATTAGAGATACCAATCATTTATGACATTCATGGAAAATAAACAATAAAACCAATAATGACATATCAATTACAATAAATTAATTGAACATTTAATAATATTTAAAACCATTATTAAATTGTCACCCACACATTGGGGTTCCAATCAATAAAATAAGGTTTTAATGATATTATTTTTCAATTTAATGAAATTTTTAATTCTCTCATTTAATGGGAGACTACATGGCAGCATGTGCAGTCCAACTACACATTGTGTAGCTTATTTTCCATATATATGAGTCACACGCTTGGGACTTCAGTGTGTTAACTCTACCGAACTACATAGCATGTGCATTCCTGTTACACGCCATGTATCCACTTTCCGTGTGACATGATTGCCAAGTCAATATGAAGTGTGCAATAAATACACAGCGTGTAATTAACTACTCAATGCATGTGGTAAAATGTGCATGGGTACACAATATGTACTCCGGCTACATGCCGTGTAACCCAGTATTTTTGGTCAAAGATTTGACACTACCTGATGGAATCTCCAGTTGTTCTTTAGCTTTTCTTAAACCTTTGTGAAAATGAAACACTTAATGAATATGATTAATATGTCAAAGCATGTTAATTCAAATTGTATTAAAGAACAAATAATAGGAAATGAAAATTCAACCATGATTGTTTTTGGATCAATAATCAAATAAATAATTATAAATTTAAATGTGACTATTCTGATGCAACTTATTGGTTCTGGATGTAATGGAAGAATGTGATGGTGGGAAATATATTAAAATTTATCTTAATAGTCTTTATCTGAAACCATGAGTGAAGATCTTGCACATCAAATTTATAATTAATTTATTTAATATCGGAAGAAATAAATACCTTAGATTAGGAACATTTTCTGTTGATGAATGTTGATCATCCAGAAAGATCCTTTTAGATTCCTTCATTGTGATGTGAGGATCCAAAAATAGAATCCCTCTAGTGGTGATCCACACGTGCTCCAATGATCTATAAAAACATCAATCAATCTCTAGGTGCTAGTGAGGAAAATCGAATATCTTGTGTTCCATCTTGATTGCTCATTCTTCTGTTTGGAAGATATCTCATTTGTGTTTCTCATTCTTGAGGAGAGAGAAGAAATATTTGATATAGAATTTGTTGTGCACAACAAATATCTATTCTCAATTTTGGATTCAATACACAATAGAAATAACCATCTATTTATGGAGTTAGATATTATGTTCAAATACTATTTAATTTCATGTTGGTCATTAAATAACATTTAAAATATTTAATAAACTCCATGCCACATAATAATAATATTATTTTATGGTATTCCAACTTGCGCAAATTATTATATTTATTTACCAACTCATAAATTATTATTTTTTCGCTAGACGTGTTCTTGGTCCGTTCGAACTCCTCAGTATTTATTGAATACCCGAATAAATGTTTTATTCATAAATTAATATTTCATTCACATATCGGCGAATAAATATTTATTAAATATTCAATAAAATAAATATATATATATTAAATATTCAATAAATAAATATATAAATATTTTTATTCACATGCCGATAAATAAATATTTATTTAATTTATGTGATCAATAAAACATTAATAAAATTATTCATTGATTTGGAGAATAATGTTTATTCCATTAAGTAAATTCAAATGGAATTTAATTGAGATCAACAGAAACACTTGGTGTGTGATTTTCTAGGACTCTTTCTTGTGGACATTTGGTTGGTTTTCCAAAAGTTCAAGATTACTGTCTTGAAACGAGTCAAAGAACCCAATACAAAGAACTTAATGATGCAATGACGACTACCACATATGAATACTCACTGTGTAATATAATCCTTCTGTCTCAATATCTCATCAATCAGGCTGCACATATGTTTCACCAATATATATTCTTGCTATGTCTTTCTTTAATTATCTGAAATAAACACGTCATTACATCGTGATCGTAGAATTTATAGATATGGTTCTTTTTCAATCAAAGGGTTGGGATATGAGCTTTCATAAGGATGGACGGGACAAATCCTTCCTTGTATTATCTATTAATGACATGTTACTTGTGATGCACCCAACATATCCAACTTCTCTGTGAACTCTTAACTTCAATGATTACGAAAAAAATATAAGTATGTGAGTTTTAACATGCATTAATAATAATATTAAAGTCTAAGGTCCGTCACACATGCTCGCATATAGGATTCTGTGACACAAAAACATGTGAAATTCCTACTGGCAGGTATGTTCTAATAATGTCCCATCGTGGAGATTACTAAGTGTAAACTTCATGATAAGAAGCTTCATTTTCTTATGAGTACTCACATATGAAGATTTATGTACTATGTTTCCCATAATAATACGTTATCCAACTGTACAAGATTATTTAAGAATATCATCATAGAACATCAAGATTTTTATTATAGCGGGGAACTGCTATGACCTTATCAATGTGATGTGTACTCTAGGAAATTATTACATTATACTCATGTAGAAAAATGAAAAATATGTAATAATAATTTGTATTAATTTTCAATACATCAAATATAAATGTAATCATGGTACAAACAGTTGGTCCTAGGACATCATCTCCAATAGGTACGACATTTGAAAACCCAAGAGTGGGAGGAAATGAGTAAGATAGGGTTGTCCTTCAGGTGTGGGGTTATTTATTTCACAATGCATAAATATTTCAACCTAAAGATGAGAGTAATACTTCTATGTGAGGATGAATTAAGTCATGATAATGGAGAAACAATATCAGCAGAAAAAGTTACAGGAGGTGGTGGAGTTATAAGAAGGGGTAGAAAGTAAGGTGTTATTATATTAGGGCTTACGCACCTCCAATTGAACCCAAGGGTTGGATATAAATTTGAATTCTATGAAGGTTGGAAACCAACTTAGTGGAGTTCCTATTTTAGTTTTTTTGGATAGTGGATCCACCCACTATTTCATATCCCCTAAATTGATCATATCGCTTGGATTAACTTTTTATGAAAAAAGAAGAATGTGTATCAACCTAGGTGATGGGAAAAAGTTCTGGTATCAAGTAGAGTCAAAAATCAGAAATATCCATGGAAGATTACACTTATTTGATTTACACTCACATCATAAATAGCCAACGAGCTCACTGTGGAGCTCGAGCCATGAAGGTTGTGGCCTCGTGCGCAGTATGGGTCATAAGCATTCGGCCCAAACATCATAAAAAAATGACAGGCTGCACTAATCCAAAAAATAGTTCATCTGTACTAAATTACCAAGAAATGAGGATATTAATTTGAAGTGAAATATTGATGATGAGGGTTTAGTCATGTTACCTTAGTCAATAATTTCCCCTTTAAAATGCAGCACAGTGGTGACCACAGGGTTGTCTCACTAGGAGGTTGCAGCTGTCATATTGTTAATTTGTTTTTGTTAAAGTTAGTAAATTAGGGGATTCAGAAAAAAAGTTAAATAACATAAAATCATATTAATATTATAGATTAGAGTTAAGATATTATAAATCATAAGCAAGTTGTAATTAAAAAGACAAGCTAAATGTAAGAGCAACGGACAAGCTTCGATCCTTGGACACTCCCTTTATCATTGCCAAAAAATGTTTTCTGATTGAATTATTCAATGTATACCTCAAGACCTCAAACTATACACCCAAATTTCTTTTAAACCATATTGAGACCTCAAATATGAGTTTTTTACCCTTATGAATGTGTTTTGATTGCCCAATGACCTCCGAGAAACTGAAACTAATTGAACTTGTTGTGCTTAGTGGGGGGACCTCTCTCAAAACTAGAAAATTATTTTACATTCATGAGATGATAAAAATAAGAAAAAAAATATAAGAGTTAAAAAAAGAAAAAAAATACCTTTATTCAAGAAAATGGCTTCCAAAATAATTTAGAATAAAAGAGTTTATAATGAAAAACACAAACTCAAAAGGGAAATGATTTCAGATCTCCACTACTACCACCCTTCATGGATTTATTACTTCATAAAAAACTTTTATCTAATCAATATTCTCTAGAATATCTCACTTCATCCTTCCATCCATCCTTTTAAATGATGTTTAGATGGAAATATATAGTGAAGAGTGGTATAATATCAGTTGTCCAGTTTCCGTCTTTTGAAATTTTTCCCAATTTATTCCTAGTTGAAGTTTGGATCTTACTGAGGTACCTTCTTGAAACTTGTTCGCACACATCTTAAATTTTCACCCAAAACAATTTAGAGAAATTTTACATGTATGGAAAAGGTTAATCTTGATATACCAAAGTGATAAAAAACATTTAAAATTTTAGGATTAAACAATTTTCACAATTTAGCTCAAAATAAATCAAAAATCCAAAAATGATGAAATTTTACATAAAAGGACAGTTTAGTGGGGTTAAAATAAATTAAATACATATAAAAATGATTGAAAATATTATTTCTATAAATTCTCCCACATTTAAAACTTGGAAACCTGGACAAGTGATATTTCAAAATAAATTGTCAGTAAAAAATTCATCACATATCAATGAAATTTACTAAGCTTAATATCAAGGAACCCAACTTATAATGCATCTTCAATTACTTCAATTCATAATTTTACATTATTTTCCTTTATTACATTTCCATTTCATTCATTCCTCTATGCACAAGGATTCTTACCTCAACTATTTTTCCTCTAACACATGATTTTGATTGTAAGCACAATTTTCCTCATCAAAATAAATGCAAGGGTCGCCATAAGATTGAAAAAATTATAAATATCCACCCAATTGAGTTAAATAATTTCTCAATCATGAGTAATTATAAAATATTTTTCTAAGGTTTTAAGGATGGTGGGTTAAAAATTTCATAAATTCTGAGGCAAATTAAGATGAGTCGGCTCTTTGTTGAAGCAAGATTACATGATTCTAGTTTCCACTCAAGCATGTTTTTATCCTCTTTATTCATGGCATAAAATCACCTCCAAAATGGAATAAAAATTTATTTTTTGGACATCCTTAAACTTCTACAATTCATAAACAGGGACACAAAAATTTCTTCCAAGAATTTTAGAATACTTTTTTTTCTTTAGATATCCAGAAAGAAACAACTTTTTCCTTGAATGTTTCAGAAAGTCACAAATTTATTTTTTGTGAAAGCTCCAGAAAAACACAACATTAAATATCAATAACTCTCTATCTAAAATTTTATTTTTATCCACCCTAAGTATCCAAACATGGTATAGTGTTGGAAAAAATCCATCTAGATGGTTCTTTAGTATTGATTGTGTTTTTTGGAAAGGTTTGACATTGTTGATGAATGTTGGTTGTCATAATGAGGCATGAAGATGGAGTGAAAATGTATGATCTCGCAGAGTGAGAAATGTTTGATCTCGTGTAGTGAAAAATGTTTGATCTTGTAGAGTGTGAATGTCTAATCTCGTGGTGTGGATAATGTTATATCTCACGGAGCGTGAATGTCTAAACAGAACTCATTAAGGGGTCACACGAAGCACCACATGATTTTTAGAATATCTTGAGGTGAGTTCACGCAAATTACTTGAAGTTATAGCACGATTGTATAAGTATATCATAGAGACATCACATGAAGATCATGAAATAAAAATAGGTGGTAATGACAGAGATATCTCACAGTCATTCAAAATCACGAGAAGTACATGATTGTTAGTGGATCTCATGATGAGATCTCGTGAAGCGCTAGAGAACAATGTCTCTAACTGCATGATTTTCATTGGATCTCATGATGGGATCACTTGACGAACTCATGATTGTATTTGGATATTGTGATGGGATCACATGAATAACTGGATGACAATGTTGCTGGCACTGCATCATTGTCATTTGATCTCGTGATTGGGTTACTCAAAGCACTGGAAGACAATGGCGTTGTCCACATGATTGTCTTTGGATCTCACTATGAGATCATGCAAACCGCCCGAAGACAATGACGATGATCACATAAATAATTCATGATCTTCAACTGATCACATGATGGGATCATGCAACACACTCAAAGATGATGAAGAATGATCATTCGAAGCACTTGATGCTGATTGCTAAGGCAGTATAACGGACAATTGTTTGGGATTTGTGGAGTTAAGGCGGTGGAATTTAGCCTATAAATACCCAATCACCTATCCTTGAGAGGTGAAAAAAACTTTCATAAAAGATTTATCTAAAGTAAATTACATAGAAGGGGTTTCGCGTGAAGCAAAGGAGTATACAAGATTGACATCATGTAAGTGTTTTGAATGACTAGATTAAAGTCTTGCGCCAGAATCACATGATCCGTATAATCAAAAGAATTTCTTTCAAATGGGTCTCATGATGTTATATTGAAAAGAGAATTATGTGTAGGTCATCCGTGTGAATAGAATGGAGTCTCATGATCCATGTGAATATAACATGATTTTTCTAAAGGGTCTCATGTCAGGATCTCACACTAGGATCTCGCTTAAGGGTTACTCATTAGGATCTCATGCAAGGGGTTACGTGATGGAGTCTCACATAGGGGTAACAATATAGGGTCTTGAGCATGGAGATATTTGATGACATTACCCTATGAGTAATATCATTTTCATATTTTAATTCATAAGAAAATTAAGACAAATTTTCTCCAGCATTCGACAATAATTTCAAAAAGAGTTTATTCACTACTACATACAAGATAGTGAAAATAAGACATGACATCTATTTAAGGTCTTACCAAAGTTAGGAGTTTCCATGATCTCTTATGGAAATTTGATGCTCGAGGTGATGTTTACATCATGGCTATGAAAGATAATGTGATGTTTAAATAAACCTATCATATATTTTTTGTAACTCTCAACAATTGAAGATGTTGTTCTTTGGTCTGCATGCCAATTGTTTTCCCTTAATAAGTAGCGAGCATAAGAGGGAAGTGTGAAGAAATTTATCCTGGGGAGATAGTTCATCTACCCCAAAAATTATAAGGGTATTGATCCCAAGTAGAAGTAACCTATCATAAATCAACAACCATGCACTTTAGTGGATTTGGTACATTGACATGTCGTCTTTTTATGCTCATTGGGCACTACCCAATGAGTGTGAACTAAGTAAAAATATGTTTGTCATTGTGATTTCTTTCTTTCTTTACTTTTTATGCATCATCATTAGATAAATTTGGAAAGGATAAGATCAATATAAACACTAAAGACAAAAAAAGCGACCCTCATAATAAAGAGGTCAATATCGAGTGGGGCAGGAAGAAACTTGAAAAGAATATTCATACCTGATTCACCCCCCCACAGGGTATCTAAGCCACTTTTGTGCCTAAAATATAATCATTTCAAAAAGAATCTCCCTCATACTTTAACATTACTAAAATAATGCAATGTACTTCAAGACCAAGTTTGATATAGAAACTAGTTTGTAATCTGTCTAAATAAATAGGTGGTTTATGGCTGCTAAGGGTTCACAAAGATCAAATGTAAAAGATACGATGAAAAATATATTTATTTTTTAAAAATAAGGGGTATGTTAATCACAAATGAATTGAAGAAATCATTTTGAACATAAGATCCTTAAAACTCACTGGTTTTGAAAAAAATTGGAATTTTCTAGTTAAAACAAATAACATTTGGTTCACTCAAGAAGTGGGGTTATTGTGAAGATGAAAAATTTGTTTAGAGTCCTCATGGTTAAATGATTTTCAAGTTTGGATAGAATTCATGATAGATAATTCATAAGTCAATGGTCTTTCATGAATTACCGCAATTTAAATCTAGAACACAACACATTTCAACATTCATTTAAGTTTAGTTCCATTAATCAAGTTTCTCTTTTCACAAACAAAATTTTAAAAAAAAATTTAAAACAAAATTTTGAAAATAAAACACAAAAAATCTTAATCTACCAAGGATTTTCCTCCCCTTACAGTTATTTTGTAAAATTTATTCATTCTGAATATTTTTTATGAGAAGTTAAAATCAAGAAAATAATTCAATACAAAAACAAGTTGGAAGGAAAGATAAAACTTGGTTTTTATTGGGTAGCAGCGACCCTGAGTTATCCTCCTAAAAGTTAAAACCTAGAAACCTACATAAAAATAAATAATCAATTTTTTTTGAAAGTGAAGACTGAAAAATAAAATGAGAAGAGAAAATAGCCTTTGTTTGAATCCATAAGTGGATGCTATGATTTCACTATCCATAGTCAAATAGTTTTAGTCAGTTATCCCCAATTTTATGGTGAGTGTGGTTTATTTATCATTGGAAACCAAAATGAAATTTCTCTAATACTTTTCAACTCACAAAACTTTTATAAGATCCCAAAATAATATTTCTTTAGGTTACTTTCCATGACATTGTTGTTCCAATGATATAGTGGAAGTGTGAATAAAATGTAAAAGAAACCTCCAAACACTTTATCCTCACAACGGACCTCTACTGGTAGTTGAAATTTAATTCCAGGATATGACTCATCTTCAATTCCATCTTGAAAAATGATTTCCTATTTGAAAAATAGCTCGGTACCACCATCCTCATGTAACTCCTCAATTGGGAAAATCATTATTTCTACAATTTCAACCTTCACTTCATATTCATCTGAAAAATAAGTCCAATCAAAAAGAATAGGAATAAAATTTTCACAGGAAGAAACATTTAACAATTTATTATCAAAATAATTTGGCAAATGTGAATAAAAATTTGAGACTTATTATTGTGGATTATAATTTTGAATTTCAAAGTGGGGTGTCACATTAAATTTCATTTCTAACAAAGTCATCATAACAATTAACCAAAGACTTTTGATTTCCTAAAAACACATCAATTGGTAAATCAATGATAATTTATTCCTTAAAATTTTAAAAAGTAGATTCCAATTGTATTTTCAATTCACCCATAAAAGCTTCTTAAATATAAAAATTTGATGGGAAAAAATTTTCCTTTTCTTGAGCATATTTTTGATTGGATAATTTTTTTTAGTATTTCATGGAATTTGAGAGAATTGAAATTTGTTTACTAATCAATCCAATCATGATAGCATTTTTTCACATGTTTTCTCAAAATCTCTTCTTCATTATACTTTTCAAACTGTTGGTAATCAGGAAAAATGTAAGGGTTGAAAATCCATTTTTTTTATTTTAATGACCTTGAGTTAGTGGTTAGAATCCTAGAAATCTATAAACAAATTAAAAACAACTTAGGTAGCCTCCCAGAAAAAAAACGTCAGTTCATGATGATGGTTTATTAGTGTTACCTCAATCAATAATTTTTCCTTTAAAATGTAGCACAATGGTGACCATGAGATTGTCTCACGGGGAGGTTGCAAACTAAACTATCAAATTGTTACTTTTCTATTTTTTTTGTTAAAGATAATAAATTGGGAGATTTTGAACATAAGTTAAATAAAGTTAAATAACAAAAAATCAGATTAAGATTGGAACTTAAATTTGAGATTATAAATCAGAATCATGTTGGATTGAAAAAGATAAGCTAAAGGTAGCAGCATCGAACAAGATTAAATATTCAAACACTCCCTTTACCATTTTCAAAAAATGTTTTCCAATTGAATTATCTAATGTATACTTAAATACCTCAAAGTATACACCTAAATTTCCTAGAAACCATATTTATACCACAAATATGGGATTTTATCCCCTTATGAAGGTGTTTCGATTATCAAAAGACCGTTGATCAACCGAAACTGATTGAACATGTTGTGCTTAATGGGGAGACTTTTTCCAAAGAAATTTAAACAAAGAAATTATTTTAAAATCATAAGATGATAAAATATTTATAAAAAAATATAAAAATTTGCAAACAGGAAAGAAATAGACCTCTTTCATTCAAGAAAACAGTTTCCATGATAATTTAAAGGAAAAATTTTTACAATGAAAAACACAAACTTAAAAGGGAAATACCTTCAGATATTCACTACCACCACCACTTGGAGTTCATCCCTTCATGGATTGATTGCTTCATGAAAGATTATTCTTAAGTAAATATTCTTCATCACAACCCACTACCTCCTTCCATAAAATTTTTGAAATGAAGTGTGGATGAAAATATATACTGAAGAGGGGTGGAAAATCTATTTTTTAGTTTCCATCCTTAGAAAGTTTACTAGATTTATTCCTAGTTTGAGGCCAAATATTGTTGTGGTCCTTTCTTGAAACTTCTTCACACGCATCTTAATTTTTTGCCCAAAATATTTTAGATTCATTGGGAACATGGGGAAAAATATATTCTCGATTCACTAAAAATACTTTTTCTAGATGAAGTGTATCTTCACCTTCTTCTAATTGCATGCTCCCATTGGTCATTTTGATGAATGAATTTAAACATGGTATTTGATGGAAATATGTATCTTTATGTCCACTTTATTTTTATGACTGTAATCACCTCATATGGATATTTGTGTGCTAAGTTATGTCTCCATTAATGAAGGTATGCCAATTCTATCCAAAAAAAGATTTTCCAACTTGAGTGATTTATTTGGGACACAAAATGGTAAATTTGGTACTTTGAACAAGTTGGATGAAATGAAACCCATGAGCAAAGGGATACTACAAAAAAAATTATTTCAACAATCGGATCAATTTTGAAAAATATATGTTCGATATACCAAAGTGATAAAAAACTGTTAAAATTTCAGAATTAATCAATTTTTACAATTTACCTCAAAAATCATAAAAAATCCAAAAATGATGCAATATCACATAAAAAGACAGATTTTTTAGGTTTAAATCATTGAAATATATATAAAAAGGATAGAAAATATTACCTATTTCAAATATAATCTAGATAAATACAATACAACAACAGATGACTTGCCTCAAAGTGAGTAAATGTCAGAGTTAAGGTTATAAAAATCATTTCTAGTGTGGGGATAAGCCACAATTTGACACAAGGGGTGCATGAAGACTCTTACCTCAACATGTTCATTAAAACTTTGAAGCCGCAGTAAGACTAAAATGGGGTTTACTTTTTCACGATTGTCGTTACAAAACTTATTGGAAGATGGTTGAAAATTTATAATGGGGCAACATAAAAAAACATGCGGATTTTTTTTGCACCAATTTGTGTTCTGTCAATGCTACAAGTATTCCACACTATAGCCAAAAAAAATTTTACAACCATTGGAGAATATAGAAGTATCAAGGTTGGAAGTCCCAATAAATTTTATTACAGGGCTTCTAAAATCCAAGGGGTATGATGTGTGGTCATAGAAAAAATACCTAAATATACCCATCTTGTTTTATTAAAGCGTCCTTATCTAACTAGAGGAGTGGAAGAAGTATTCATGTGGGATGTGGTTAGATTACATGGAATTCCTAAGTCAATTTTTAGTGATTGGGACCCAATCTTAATGATCAATTTCCAGATGGAATTATTCATGTTATAGGGAAAAAAATTAAAGATGAGAAACACATATCATCTGCTAATTGATGTAAAAATGAAAGTGGTTAATCACTACCAAGAGACCTACTTACGGTGTTTTGTTGGTGAGAAATAGTTTGGGCGGTCATTTTTCATTATTGGTTGAGTTGTGTTGCAACACTACTTTTCATGCATCCGTTAACACTACTCCCTTTTAAGTGGTGTATGGGATGAAGTACCGCCATTGGATTGAGTTTTAAAAGTTCTCCATCTGTTGTATTTATTGTCAATATGGAGTAAAGTCAATATATGCTGATGTTGAGTGATATGAAGGGCCCAATGAATGAATAAGTTGAAAGTTTGAGATATAGCTGAAGTTATATTGGATTATATGCATTGTTTTCTATTATTTTTTATTGGAGACCCATTCATTTGTTGGAAATGAATATGAAGAAGATATCACCCTTAACAATGGGTAAGGATTGATGTTTCTTGGAGTTCTTATAACAAATTTTTTATGGAATATGTTAGATCTATCAAACTGAAACAAAAAATTCTATATAAATTTTTTATTCAAAAGTATAATAAGAGTAACTTGTAGTACAATTCAAAAAATTACAAACTCTCAGGGGGAAGAAGAAGAGAGGGAACAAAAGTACCAGGAAGACTTCGGGAAGGCTCTGAACTCTCCCACCCAAGCATCAAGCTGAGGAAATATTCTTTCTAACTGCCTACCTAACACCCAATCCCCCTCTAATGTATTTATTCCCTAAATGATTAATCCTTACGTGAACGTTGTTCCCCACGTGAATCCCCACTTTCTATACCCCCTCGGATGGACTAATTCTTATGGGGGTAAACTTGCCATGTGGTAGGGTTCCCACCAGCTCTAACACTGGCCCTGCCATGAAAAGTATTCTTATCCCCAAGACTAAAATGAGGAAATTGGTTTCATAGAGTAAATTCATCCTGCCAAGTTGCATCATCTACCGAACTATCGATCCACTGAATTAAAAACTTGGGATGGGACATACCATCATTCAAGTCTAAACAATGAGACAAGATAGTCAATGGTTCAGGATAGTGGGTAGCATCTGAGTCCATTCCAAGTGGTAAAGTAGGGTTCATTGGTTGTGTGTTGATTGCTTTATTGAATTAGGAAACATGAAAAATCAGGTGAAACTGGGCTGAAATAGGTAAGTCTAACTGATATTCCACTAAACGAATCCTCTATAAGATGGTGAAATTGATATAAAATATAGCATCCAACTTGGGATAAATTCATTGAGAAATGGTAAGCTATTTATGGGGATGAAGTTTAAAGTAAACTTGATAGCTAACATCAAAATCAACTACTCATCGATGCTTATCAACTATGCGCTTCATATAGTCTTAAGACTGAGACAAATGATGAAGAAGTTGGCATGGGGGGTTATTTTGATATCCAAAAGAATAAGCTACAATAGGTACTCGAATTTTAGAAGGTAAAAAAACCAAGTATGGTAGGAGGCTTTCGACCGTAGACTATTTCAAACGGGGTTGTATGAATGGAGATATGCTAGGTGGTGATGTAACACCATTCTTCCCATAGAATCCAATATGACCAATTACATAGCTTCTCTCCTGCAAATCATCGCAAAATAGGTTTTTTGACAACAGTTTAAGACTTCCATTTTTTCCATCCATTTGACGATGGAAGGATGAACTTAATCAGAGGGTTGTACCATTAAGATAGAATAATTCTATCCAAAAAATGGCTAAGAAAAAAAGATCTTGGTCACTTACTATAGATGTGGGTATTCCATGTAAACAAACTATCTGATGAATAAAAAGTTTAGTAATGGACCGAGCTGCATAAGGATGTTTGAGATGTAAGAAATGATCATATTTAGATAGTAGGTCAACAAACACCAAAAATACATCATAACCTTTGGATTTAGGGAGTCCTTAGATGAAATCCATTGATATATCCAACCATACCACTATAGAAATGTCCAGGGGTTATATCGGACACACAGGAGCAAGTGTAGACTATTTAAACCATTGAAACACTTCACACTACTAATCCTAATTCTTTATAGCATGTTTTATTCCCACCCAAAATAAATTGGCATCCTGCTTTTTAAAAGTGCAATAGAATCCCATGTGTCCCCCATGAAGAGTAGGATAAAATTCTGATAATAAAACTGAAACCTAAAGGTACGTGGATGGAATAGCCAAACATCCATGATGAAGGAGTATTCCCTGGTTAAGGGAAAATCTAGGTGCAGTGGGTTTCATTAAATGGATCAGAAAAGAATCCTTCAGTTAAATTATGGCCCCCTCCTACCAAATAGGCCAAGATTTTATCAAATAGAGGTGAGATGCCTCCTATTATCTACTGGACAAAGCGTTAGCAGCATAATTTTTCTTGCCCGGTTTATAACAAATTTTAAATTGATAACCCCAATAACTTTGTGATCCAGCACTTAAAATCGATATTGGTAATGCATTGTTGCAACAAATATTTAATGATACGATGGTCTGAATAAACTGTGAATGGATGTCCCAGTAAAAACAGTTTCCTATGATGAATAGAGAGAACTAGAGCCATCATTTCCTTTTCATAAACGGACTTAACTATATAAAAATCTGGTAGAGGAGAGCTGAAGTAGGCAATGGTCCATCTTTCCTGCATAAGGACAATGCCTATCCCTCATTCCGACAAGTCACACTCAAACTCAAAATGTTTGGAAAAGTTTATAAATGCTAGGAGAAGGGCCTCAGTCAATAAGTGCTTTAAATTAATGAAAGATTGAAGCGATTTAGCTGACCGAAATAAAATATCCTTGTGCGTAAGGGTAGTAATTGGTCATTCCACTTTGCTAAAGCTACGAATAAACTATCAATAATATCTTGTTAAGACGAGAAATCCAAAAACTCTTTTGACTGTAGTGAGGATTGGAAAATAGATCCTCACATAGAGTTTTCCTAGATCTGTGGAAACTCCCTCTGTTGAAATTATGTGACCCAAATACTCAATTTTCCACTGCCCAAAGATACATTTGTTTGTTGGAAAAAACTGATTTTTTTGGAGAACTTGAAGTACCACTGAAACATGTTGTAAATGTGTCAACCAATTCATTCTAAACAGAAAAATTTCATAAAAAATGAGGACATAATATAAAATCAAGGAATAGAAAAACTTGTTCATAGTGGACTGAAATGTGGATGGTTCATTCATCAGTCCAAAAGGAATTACTAGATACTCATAGTGTCTACTATGACACCACACACATTCTCACATACGAATGTGATGCTATCCTACACGTAGATCTAGTTTTGAAAAGTTAGTAGCTCCATCCAACTCATCGATTAATCCTTCTACCATCAGAATAAGAAATTTATCTAGTATTGTCACTTTTTTCAAATCTTTGTAATCCACACACATCCACCGCATCCCATTATTTTTGACAAATAACACCGGGATGGAAAATGCACTAGTACTTGGTTGTATAATGCCACTTTTTAACATTTGTTTTACCATTTTTTTATTTCTTTATTTTTTGAAAATAGGGGTAGTGATATGGCCAAACCGATACTAACCCCTATCTAGGAATGAGGTTTATCGCATGTTCTTTTTTCCGATATGCTGGAAGTCCTCAAGATTTATCAAAAACTGAAAGAAAATGACTAGAATCCTACATTAATTCCCTGTTTTATTGGACAGTCAAAAACTGCTCCCCATTACTATTTTTTCATCTAATTATTTGATAATGTGTACTACTGAAATGTTGACCATAGACCCATTGATCCAACTAGAAAGCTATTCAATTTTCACATTGAATGTCCAACATAGTATAACTCTGTTTTTCCACCAAAAATTTCATCTCCATAGATTTCAACTTGATGAAAACATCTCTAAGTGTACTTAACGATTCCACTACCAAAATGAGATCCAACCCCCCAATTTCTAAGATGTGTGCTTCAATGGAGAAACCATAAGCTCCCATTACTAACCAATTTTGTGGGAATACCCCTTTAGTTCTTTTTTTAAACCTATATCTGAGTTTCATTCTCATACTTCTAGAATTTATAACGGGAAAACCAAGCATCCAAACCAATTTTGGACTAATAAAATTGTGTGAGGCACCACTATAAACTAAAATTAAAATTGTGATTCCCTTAATTGTGACCTCATTTTTCAAAGTCATAGTTGATTCCTTCAAACAATTTCTAGAGCTATACAAAAATCTCATATCCTATAAATCCGTTAACTTACAAACAGCCTTTTGACTTTCATCCTCTGCTACCACCTGCTCGGTGACCTCTACTTGTGGGAGTGTAGGTTCAATATCATCATTGCCTTATCCAATAATTAACACTCTTATATTAGGATCGGAGCATTTATGCATGAGATTATAGGGTTTTTCACAGTGGAAACATAATCCCTTCCTCCTTCGATCCTCCCACTCTTGACTAGATAATTGTTGAACTAATTTTTCTCCATTCAAAATAGTATGTTGTACTTCCCTATTGAGTTTTCCTGTGAGTTCACCTTCCCTTTTTAAAACATGGGGTGATGAATTTGTCTTACATGAACCCAAGAGGATTGCGTACAATCCCTGCTGCTAAACCAACGCGAACCTACAGCCTAGTACTATGGACCTGCCCCTTTGCCAAGGACCATCTCAACATGTTGATCCAGCTGCATTACCTATAAATGAGTCTCCAAATTATGAATTTGAACCCAATTATTCACCTCCTTGCACAACCCATGTAAATAATATCAATTTTTTGAGATTCTGGCTATCGTGTAATGAGAGAAGTTGTAACGACCCTAAGTTTCATTAATGGAAATCCCTCTTGATCTAATAAAATGTCTATTTATGTAAAATCTTTATATAAAATGTCAAATTCTTTGGTTGTATGTAAAGAATTGTGACTTTTGCTTTTATAGTCAGTTAATAGTGATCACATTATTAGTATAAATATAGGGCTTTAACAAATCCAACTTACTCAGACAAAGGAAGTGATGGTCTCATCGAGTAGAATTTTTCCAAATGAAGCCCATTTGTCGGAGCTCGAAAAAGAGGTGGCGTCTTTGGGATTCGCTCTTGACCAAGCCCAATATGAGCTTCATCATGTCAGTCTCAAACGGGACCATCTACGGGAAAAGTGGAAGTTGATAGAGATTACCACTCGAGCGATGTTATCTGAGCCACCCCAAGAGTCTGTCACCATCGTGCACCTTACCCTTAGGTCTTATGCAGCTGTTTTAAAAGTTTATATAACAAATCGCTAGTACTATGTTCATGAACATTATTTTTGTATATAATAATTTATATAGTTTCTTGTCATTATTGATACATTGTAAATAGTTATTAATGTAAAAATAGTGTTTTTAGTTATTATTTAATTAAGAATTATATTTTATTAAATTAAGGGATTTGTGAATTAAATAATATTTTAATAAAATATTATTATTATTATTAAATTAATTTTTATTAAATATAAATGATCTTATAATTTTATGAATGCAATTATAATTTTTATTAAGGTTTGAAATCCATTTCTATCAAAACCCGTGAATTTTCGATAAATATCAGTTTTTATTTTAAAAGTAAAAATTAACATATTTAGAAAATTATTTAAATAAAATATACGATATTTCTGGAATTAGGACGTCGAAATTATCCAACGGTGAATTTTTCATAATTTTCTGAGACAGTCAAAGTTTTGGTTAAAAATTAAATACTGTTTAAATATATAATGTGTTTTATGACATCATAATGACCCAATAGTGATGTAATAAAATACTATAAGCTTTATATTCAGCCAATATATGTTTCACAATTAAAATAATGTGATTTTGGGTTATTTTGACTTACTTTTCAAAGCATTAATGGACCCCTCAAGACTTATTAAACATCTTGTATTTTTAAATTATTTTCTGTGGGAGTGTGACTCACCTCCACATAAGAAACCCAATTATTTTAAGAATTTCGGACTTTGGACTTATAAAATATTGTTTTTCTATCCCATTTTCCAAAAACCATGGGCAAAAACCATGAGCTTATTTTTGTTTTGGATTAGTTTAATGTAAGGGGTCCAAAACTTAAATAATAAAGAATTCACTCACCTTTCCTATATAAACCCATCCACGCTCCCACATCATCCTCACTCAAAGCCTTTGGAGTTCATCCAACCTCTTCCCTACTCTCTCTAGAATCCTCCCAAGGTGCCCCAAGCTCCCAATAAGCCTCTCTCAAGCCTCTCTCAATCCTTTGGAAGCACACTTCCAAGTAAGGGTTTTTCTTCCTTTCACTTTTTTTGTCCAATTTTCTTAATATTGTTATGCCCTTTTAATTTCAATTATAAATGTTGGGGTATGGTTTCGCACCTCCCCCATACTACCATCTTATTTTTAAAATTATGGTAGACCCCTTTCTCTCTCATTAAATGCCTCCCATGTACACCTGTTACTATGCCGAAATTCCGAATGGAACTTCTTTCTCTTCATTTACATTCAAGCAATACTTTTGTATAATGAATCTAAATTCCATTACAATTGTTTGTACATGTATCTATATGACCCCCTTACTGTCCATTTCATGTAAATATGATGAGACACCCCTTTCACTCTCATCAACCATTTTTATGAATTCTTATGTCACGCCGTTACGCTGTCGAAATTACACCGATTTTCTAATCCAATGCCTTTGTGTAGTGAATACCATGCACATTTCTCCATCAAGGGTATTCCCCTTTATGCACATTTACTTATTGATTATAAAGTTTCATGTATGAATTCTACATTCCTTTATCGTGGAATTAATTATTATGTTTAATGAATCCATGTTTTATGATCCATGTGGCACACTGATGCATGAAATGAAATGTTTAAGAAGGGTGCGCCCTTATAGAGCTCAATGCATTGGGTAAAGTATAGTATCATGATACGTCATGTGCAATGAGTGTTGAATCATGCTAATTTAAGTGCAATGAGGGTTTACTCATGGTTCATGTGAAATGAGTATTTACTCATGCTTCATGTGCAATGGGTCTTGGATCATGCTAATTCCATGTTAAGTGTTGTTGCCACATTTCCATGTTATGATTATCATGCTTTATCATGCCTTTATGTCCATGGTTCTCTTGTGATCTATTGATATGCCTATTTTATAACATGTATTTTTCTCAGGTATTCAATGTTTATTCCCTTATTGGGATTTATAGCTCACCATTTTCTTATGCATGTCCTCAAGATATCCCATGCAATGCTAAGTACGCAGGAATGTAGTGGTCATGTAAAGGATGTTTTCAATAAAGATGTTGTATTTCATGTTTTAAGTTGTTATGTAATGATCCTAAGCCCCAAATACACTAGACCTCTTGATATTACATATTGTATCAAGTGAATAGTTTATGTAATAATCATGTTTAAGTTTGTAATAAAAATAGGGTTGTCATAGTTGGTATCAGAGGATAGGTTTAGTTATTATTGGGATTAGGATTAGAAAACCCCAGCAAATCCTTAGAGACAATAATAAGTATAATAAAAACATCCCTAAGTTTTGGTAAATACTGAGTGAGTGGTTTATCAAGCAAATACATCCATGTCTGGATACGAGCAGGTAGAGGCGGCTCTGGCACAGATGTATCCTAGGGGTAAAACTCGAAAACACCGCTTTGAGCTAGACTCGAGCGAGAACTGGTGCACGATAACGGGACTTGCTGCACTCTTGGTTACAACACTCCTGGGGGATATGTTTTTATAAATTCACAGGCTTAGTATGAACCCTTATTAAGGGAATTAAAAAAATGCCCCTAAGAATATATGTTAGAATGTAGATCATGAAAAGCCTATATTGAAGCCTATAGACTCATGAGTTAAGGAAATAAAAGTTTATTTATAAGTCATCAACATTTTTCTTTGGATTACCATTTATGTGTTACCCCCCTAACTTTCCTTTTATTCCATCCAATGGTCGGTAATAGGAGGACTCAGGCTAACAACTGATGTGAAGATCAGTGTGATGACTGTACTAATGAGATTCCTGAACCAATGGGAGTGGGAATCGTGAACTTTTTCATGCTTCTCTCTCAGCTAAATCAAGATTTGAATAGAAACACGGGTCAAGAGGAATGTTCAACCCCCCCCCCCCAAGAAAGAACAAGTCTCTATCAAGAGCTTCATGAGACAAAGGCCTCCTACTTTTAGTGGATCATCTGATCCCACAATCGCTGAACAATGGATCAACTCCATTGAAAAGATCTTCTCCATCCTTTAATGTTCTGAACAAGAGAATGTTCTCCTGGCGTCTTATCATATGGATGGTGAAGTTGATCAATGGTGGATGTTGAACAAAAATATGAAGCCTGGTGAGGAGATCGAGGCGTTGAAAAAGAAGGATTTCTGGAAGATGTTTTTCGATAAATTATTTCCGCGCACCCTCCAGCTTAAGATGGAAAGGGACTTCTTTTACCTCAAGAAAAAAGAAGAATAATCTATTGGATCGTACTAAGAAAACTTCACAAGTATTGTATGATACACTTATGACGTTGTCGTTACCCCCAAATGCAAGGTTTACCGCTTCTTCGGTGGGCTGGAGACTAGACTATGGAAAGCATTAGCGATCCGTGACTTCGACAGTAATGAGGAAATTTTCTAATGTGCACTGAAGGTCGAAATGGAGATTGGGGAATCACAGGGGTATCATGGGGACAAGAAGTGTAAGGTGGACTTCAATACTGGTGGTCCGATGGATAAATCCAACGGTGCTAAGAAGATCCAGCATCCCACTTGCCAAATGTGCGGAAAGAAGCACCCTAAAAATTGTCTCAAGGGGATGAGGAAATTATTTAGGTGTGGAAGAGAAGGGCACATAGCTGTTAACTGTCAGCAAGAAAGACCCGCGGCTGCGACAGAGTAGAGTAATGCTCCATTCAAACCTAAACTCCTTGTTCATTGCTTCAACTACAAAGAACTGGGGCATTTTTCAAATCAGTTCCCTAATCCAAGGGTTTTCAGAGGTAACCAAAAACCTCCAAGGCAGCAAGGAAGAGCATTTTCCATCACATCTGCCGAAGTGAACACTGACAACGAAGTGGTGATAGGTACGCTAGTTATTCATTCAATAATAGCGAACATACCTTTCGATTCAAGATCAACGCATTCTTTTATATCTCGAAAGTTTAGTAGAATAATCCCAGCACCACCACAAATCATGGAAGTGAAGATGTCGGTGAGTACAGAAAATGGGGCAATCATTGCATCCCATGAATATATGTCCTCCCCTATTATAATCTGTGGATGGAATTTCCCAGTGAACCTCATCATACTCCCTCTGGTGGAATTTGATGCAATTCTTGGCATGGATTGGTTTTCCTTATATAGAGCCAACATAAATTGTCGGGAGAGGGAAATCACACTCCATATGGAGAATCGACCCCTGATTCTTTACAAGTGTAAGGAGGAAGATGAATCTCCTTTTGCTCCATCATCTCAAGCATGGATATTAATTCCCTATGATCACATGTATCTGGCATAGATGATTGAGTCCAAGGAAGAAACCATCCTTGAAGAAATTCCTATTGTGAGGGAATTCGCTGAGGTGTTTCCCAAGGAACTGCCTGGTCTTCCTCCTAGAAGAGATGTTGAATTCTCAATTGAACTTATACCAGGGGCGCTACCAATATCCAAGTCTCCATATAGAATGGCTATCGTGGAGCATGAAGAGCTGAAGAATCAACTACAGGAGAATCTGGATAAAGGGTTTATACACCCAAGTGCTTCACCATAGGGTGCACCAGTCCTCTTCGTCAAGAAGAAGGATGGGTCAATGCAGCTTTACATCGATTATCATGAACTTAGAAAAATCATGATAAAGAACAAGTATCCTCTACCACGAATCGATGACTTGTTCGATCAGCTGCGTGGAGCACAATACTTCTCTATGGGAGATTTGTGGTCGGGATATTATCAAGAAAGGGTGAAGAAGGAAGATGTCCCCAAGACTGCTTTTCGTACAAGATACGGGCACTATGAATTCATAGTAATGCCTTTCGGACTCTCTAATTCTCCAGAAATCTTCATGGACTTTATGAATAAATTCTTTAGATATTACCTCGACAAATTTGTGGTAGTATTTATAGAAGATATTCTAATATACTCCAAAACCAAGGAGGGTCATGAGGAGCATTTAAGAACTATACTAGAGACTTTGCGCAAGGAGAATCTCTATGAAAAGATAGAAAGTGTGAGTTCTGGTTGAAGGAGGTCTCATTCTTGGGCCATGTCATCACAAGAAATGAGATATCTGTGGATCCCCCCAAAATAGATGCAATTGAGGGATGGTCGAGGCCAACATCGGTAATGGATATCCATAGCTTCTTGGGGTTAGCTGGATATTATTGACGATTTGTGATAATTTTATCACGATTTTCCAACACTCTTACCAAGATAACTCAAAAGGGAGTAAATTTTTCTTGGAGTGGTGAATGAGAAGAAAGCTTCAAGGAGTTCAAATGGAGGCTTATCACTACGCTCGTGCTCACTTTACCCACAAGTGGGGAACGTTTTGTTGTATTCAGTGATGATTCGAAGAAGGGCTTAGGCTGTGTGCTGATGCAGAATGATAAAGTGATATCATATGCCTCAAGACAGTTGAAAATCCATGAGCAAAACTATCCAACGCATGATCTGGAGTTGGTGGTGGTGATCTTTTCCTTCAAAATCTGGAGGCATTATCTCTATGGGGAGAAATGTGAGATATATATTGACCAAAAGAGTATTAAATATAGATTCACACAGAAAGGGCTTAATATGCGCCAAAGAAGATGGATAGAGGTCATCAAGGATTATGATTATTCAATACATTACCACCCTGGGAATTCGAACACGGTGGTAAATTCCCTAAGTAGAAAGGACCCATCGATTCTATTAATGATTAGAATTGAGAAGGGTCCAATCTTCTTAGACTTGATGAAGATGGACGTGGGAATCATAAAGAAGGGAACATCATCAATCCTTTTACAAATGATTGCTCAACCACCTCTTTTAGAAAGGTTAATGGATGCTCAAAAGGATGATGTGGGAATTCAGGAAATAGTGGAAGCTATCAAAAAAGGAAAATCCTCAGATTTTAATGTTAATGTAGAAGGAATTGTGCGATTTGGGAAAAGACAATGTGTTCCATCAAGTCTAGAGCTAAAGAAGGAACTTTTGGATGATGCACATAGTTCAAATTTCTCTATTCACCCAGGGAGCACAAAGATATATCGATAACTCTGAGAAAACTTTTGGTGGGATAATATGAAGAAGGAGATCGCTGAATATACATCAAAGTGCCTGGTGTGCCAACAAGTGAAGGAAAAAAGGAAGAAGTATAAGGGGATGATGCAACCATTACCCATACCAGAATGGAAATGGGAGAACATCACCATGGACTTTTTCACTGGACTTACGAGGACATCCAAAGGATATAATTAAATATGGGTTGTGGTGGATCTTCTTACAAAGACTGCACACTTCATTACTATTCGGGAATATTTCTCATTGGATCAACTAACATGGATATATATCAGGGAAGTGGTAAGGCTGTATGGAGTACCACTATCTACTATGTCTGACCGAGATCCAAGAATCACCTCTATGTTTTGGAAGAGTCTTCAACATGATCTGGATACTGAACTGAACTTCAGTATGACCTATCATCCTCAAACTGATGGCCAATCTGAGCGGACTATCCGAACACTTGAGACCATATTGAGAGCATGCTCAATGGAATTTAAAGGAGGATGGGATCAACATCTTCCTCTGGTTGAGTTCTCTTATAATAACAGTTTCCACTCGAGCATCCAAATGGCTCCTTATTAAGACCTATATGTGAAAAGGTGCAGAACACTGGAATGTTGGGATGAATTTGGTGAATGTAAGATTCTTGGACCGGAAATGGTCAAGGAAATGGTGGAGAAGGTGAAAACCATTCAGTAGCATATCAAGGTAGCCCAGAGTTGACAGAAGAGTTATGCAGATAATCGTTGACGAGACCTTGAGTTTAAAGTTGGATACATTGTTTTTCTATGCATATCTCTATGGAAGAAGGTCATGAGGTTTAGAAAGAAAGGGAAGTTATGTCCAAGGTACATCGGCCCCTTCGAGATTCTTGATCGTGTCGGGGCTATGGCCTATCGACTAGAACTTCCACCTACCATGGCCAAAGTACAAGATGTATTTCATGTATCCCTCTTAAGGAAGTACATACCAGACCCTTCACATGTACTCTCTTCTAAGGTGGTACAGTTTGAGGATGATCTTTCTTATGGGGAGAAACCAGTGAAGATCTTATATCGTAGAGAAAAAGTTCTACAGAATAAGACAATGCCCCTCATCAAGGTGTTGTGGAGAAACCAAAAGTTTGAAGAAGCGACTCGGGAATCAGAGGAAATGATAAATCTAAGTTACCCACATCTTTTTTAGTGTAGGAAAAGGAAATTTTGAGGGCGAAATTTCTTAAGGGGGAATATTGTAATAACCCAAAGTTTCATTAATGGAAATCCCTCTTGAGCTAATTAAATATCTCTTTATGTAAAATGTTTATATAAAATTTCAACTTCTTTGGATTTATGTTAAGAATTGTGACCTCTGCTTTTATAGCCATTGAAAATTGATCACATGATTAGTATAAATATAGGGCTTTAACAAATCCAACTTACTTAGACAAAGGAAGTGATGGCCTCATCCAGTAGAATTTATCCATACGAAGCCCATTTGTTAGAGCTTGGAAAAGAGGTGGCGTCTTTGGGATTCGCTCTTGACCAAGACCATGTTGAGCTTCATCATGTCAGGCTCGAACGAGACCATCTACGGGAAAAGTGGAAGTTGATAGAGATTACCACTCGAGTGATGTTATCTGAGCCACCCCAAGAGTCTATCACCATAGCTCACCTTAACATTAGGTCTTATGTGGCTATTTTAAGGGTTTATGTAACAAATATCTAGTACTATGATCATGAACATTACTTTTGTATATAATAATGAATATACTTTCTTGTCATTGTTGATACATTGTAAATAGTTTTAAATGTACAAATAGTGTTTTTAGTTATTATTTAATTAAGAACTATATTTTATTAAATTAAGAGATTTTTGAATTAAATAATATTTCAATAAAATATTATTATTATTATTAAATTAATTTTTATTAAATATAAATGATCTTATAATTTTATGAATGCAATTATAATTTTTATTAAGGTTTGAAAGCCATTTCTGTCAAAACCCGTGAATTTTCGATAAATGTCGGTTTTTATTTTAAAAGTAAAAATTAACATATTTAGAATATTATTTAAATAAAATAAATGATATTTCTAGAATCAAGACGTCAAAATTATCCAACGGTGAATTTTTCATAATTTTCTGAGAGTCAAATTTTTGGGTAAAAATTAAATACCGTTTAAATATATAATTTGTTTTATGACATCATAATGACCCAATAGTGATGTAATAAAATACTATAAGGTTTATTTTAGGCCAATATATGTTTTACCAGTAAAATAATGTGATTTTGGGTTTTTTTGACTTACTTTTCAAATCATTAATGGACCCCTCAAGACTTATTAAACATCTTGTATTTTTAAATTATTTTCCATGGGAGTGTGACTCACATCCACATAAGCAACCCCATTATTATAAGAAGATAGGACTTTGGACTTATAAAATATTGTTTTTATCTCTCCTTTTCCAATAACCATGGGCAAAAACCATGATATTATTTGTGGTTTGGATTAGTTTAATGTAAGGGGTCCCATACCTAATTAATAAAGAATTCACTCACCTTTCCTATATAAACCCACCCAAGATCCCACTTCCTCCTCACTCAAAGCCTTTGGAGTTCTTCCAACCTCTTCCCTAATCTCTCTATAATCCTCCCAAGGTTCCCCAAGCTCCCAAGAAGCCTCTCTCAAGCCTCTCTCAAGCCTTTGGAAGCACACTTCCAAGGAAAGGTTTTTCTTCCTTTCACTTTTTTTGTCCAATTTTCTTAATATTGTTATGCCCTTTTAATTTCAATTATAAATTCTGGGGTATGGTTTTTCACCTCCCCCATACTACCCTATTATTTTTTTAATGAAGGGATACCCCTTTCTATCTCATTAAATTCCTCCCATGTACACACGTTACTATGCCGAAATTCCGAAAGGAACTTCTCTCTCTTCATTTACATTCAAGTAATACTTTTGTATCATGAATCTAAATTCCATTACAATTGTTTGGACATATATATATATGACCACCTTACTATCCAATTCATGTAAATATTATGTGACACCCATTTCTCTCTCATCAACCATTTTTATGAATTCTTATGTCACGTTGTTACGCTGCCGAAATTTCACCGATTTTCTAAGCCAATGCCTTTGTGTAGTGAATACCATGCCCATTTCTCCATCAAGGTTATTCACCTTTATGCACATTTAATTATTGATTACAAATTTTCATGTATTAATTCCACATTAATTTATCATGTAATAAATGATTATGTTTAATGAATCCATGTTTTATGATCCATGTGGCACACTTATGCATGAAATGAAATGTTTAAGAAGGGTGCGCCCTTATAGTGCTCCAATGCATTGGGTAAAGTATAGTATCATGATACGTCATGTGCAATGAGTGTTGAATCATGCTAATTCAAGTGAAACAATGGTTTACTCATGCTTCATGTGGAATGAGGATTTACTCATGCTTCATGTGGAATGGGCCTTGGATCATGCTAATTCCATGTTAAGTGTTGTTGCCACATTTCCATGTTATGATTATCTTGCTTTATCATGCCTTTATGTCCATGTTTCTATTATGCTCTATTTATAAGACTATTGTCTAGAATTTATTTTACTCCTCATTTATTCCATGTTTATTCCATTACTGGGCTTTATAGCTCACCCTTTTCTTATGCATATCCTCAGGTTATCCCATGCAATGCTTAGTACGAGGGAATGTAGTGGTCATGTAAAAGAAGTTTTAAATAAAGATGTTTTATTTCATGTTTTAAGTTTTTATGTAATGATCATAATCCGCAAAGACACTATACCTCTAGATCTTCCATGTTGTATCAAGTGAATGGTTTATGTAATAAATCATGTTTAAGTTTGTAATAAAAGCAGGGTTGTCATAGAAGCCAAAAAATAGAATCGCTCAATATATTCCTAGACTGTACCATGTTACTGATTTGTAGCTAACAGTGTTGTCAAAGGCATGTTCCTCATGTGACAACCAAAGAGGCGGTGGAGCATGAGGTTCCATAGAGTCTCACCAGTTGTTGTTGTTGTAGAAATCAAGTGAAACTAGTTATTGCTGATGCGGAAATCAAGGGAAATAGAGGAGGGAAATCATGGGGTGAAAATCGTGGGTGACTTGATGGAAATCGTGGTGGCGGCAAAAATTGGGGTGGTGATGGAAATCCGGGGTGCAGTGCAGTAGTGAGGGAGATCTTAGAAATCGTGGGTAGGAGGGAAGGATGGAAATCAGGGGTGCAACAGAGGGAGATCGCGGAAATCATGGGTAGGAAGGGTGAAAATTGGGGTGCAACAGTGAGGGAGCTAGCAGAAATCCTAAGTATACTCGAAATCGGGTATATATTTTTCTGAAAAATAAGTAGGTATAAAATAGAATTAAATATATTATTTAATATATCAATAAAATAATTGAACCAAATTCTATAAAATTAGAATCATCTCATCCAAGATTCACAGTGTCCAAAATTTAAATTATGCAGCAGCAGCAAGCATCCAGTGACGTGTAGCAGCAGGTATCTGGTGACACACAGTGATGATGAAGCTTTTCATTGATGATGAAACTATTATTTATGATGATTTTTATGTTTAGGTTCTCAAGTATTGATTATTTTATTATGATTTGGTTAAAAATTATCATTATGAATTTTAATTTGTATTATTTTGATTGAATTTATGTTTTTTTTAATTTAAAATATTGTTAAAAACTTTACATATTTAATTATGTGCACATGCACCCTAGTTGTTCCTTGCACAGCATCCCCAAGAATCCTTTGAGCCTTATTGTGTCACGCGCCTTTAACAACATTGGTGGATAATTCTTTGTAAGGATTTTGTACTTATAATCTGCTCAATCTTTCCATTAAATCCATCTTAAATTGTTTCCAAGTCAATTGTTGATACACTTCTTCTAAAATATTGAACCAATGTATAGCCTCCCCTTACAAACTCACCCAAGACAAAGAAAACATGGCCTGCTCAGAATTTTTATTAATCTAAAAATATAACTCAACTGTTGAACCACCATGGAGGATCCCTTCCATCAAAAATAGGAAGTTCCACTCATCGGACCGCTAACATCAGTGCAGGACCATCACTGATAGTTTCCCCCACTCTGTGGGTTTTATTAGTCAAAATCGTTTTCTCCTGCATAGGAATCAACAGTCCTTCTAATTCAAAATTCGGCATAGATTGCACCACCTCTTCTTTTAATGGAAACTTCTCCAGACTCATCACAAGTCCAGCCATTAAATTTTTTAATTCTTTTAGGGCAAAAATTTCTCACTAAAAAGCTCACACGGAAGTTTCTAATCCTAATACAATCATTTATACTTTTTCTATCTATTGTCCATGCATTGATTTTTCTCACTCAATCCTCTATTCTAGAGCTTCTAGTAGAGACTTTAATTGAGTCTTCATAATCGACTTATGTTCATTATCACCTATTTCAGGAAGTGGAGAGTAGAGCGAGTTGTAGGAGGTGCTGATTTGATGTAATCCAGTTGGCTGAACCAAATGATACATTTCTCAAACCGAAAAAAAAATTTATAGAAATTTTGTATTCAAAAGTATAGTAATAGTAACCTATAGTATAGTTTATAAAATTACAGACTCTTAGGGGGAAGAAGAAGAGAGGGAATGATAGTACCAGAAAGACTTCGGGAAGGCTCTGCACTCTCCTTTCCAAGCATCAAGACGAGGAAATATACTTTCAAACATCCTACCTTACAACTAATCCCCCTCCCACATACTTATTCTATAAAAAGTTAAGCCTCATGTGAACTTCGGTCCCCACGTGACTCCCCACTTACTATACCCCCTCGCGTGTCCTGCTTCCTATAAGAGTAAAATTTCCAGGTGGAAGGGTCCCCATCAGCTCTAATAGAATATGAGAGCACTGTCTACAACATGTTCCTTATGAAGTTGAGAATATTTTTGCTAGATTAATTGAGTGAAGATGGCCTCTAGAGTAATTGAGTGAATCTAGATAATAATTAAAGTGAGAATCAGTAAAAGTATTTATATCCTGAAGGATGGTTGATAATTGTGATGAAGTGTTATGAGAAGGTTTTATAAATTCTCGTATTCATTTAAATTTTGAGATGATCTGGAGTGATTAGAGTTTTCTTGAGAATTTTTTAAGAGATTCTGAGCTCATTTGAAGATGTTCTAAAATTCTTGGTTGAAGGTGGAAAATTGAAAAACTTCTCTGTATGCAAGGGTAGTCTAGAATTTATAGATCGAAAATTGGAAAAGTGTTGGAAGTTACCCAGATATGTAAGGAACTCTATACATAAAGTATTCCCTCATTAAAGGTAGTGTTTTGGAAAACATTGGGAGCAATAAAGCAAAAAAAGGATTATATAAGAGTAAAAGGAAAAAAAGAACTTGGAACACAGAGATTTTTGTGGTTCAGGAAATGATCCCTACGTTCATGAAGAGGTAGAACATTCACTAGTTTGAGAGGAATAATTTATAAGGATTCTCTCAAGTTTCTCTCACAAAAACCCTTGATCGAAATGGGCTACAAAAGGAGGAAGATGATCCATTGTTCCACCAACTGCACAAGAAGTTTACATCTCTATAGTGAAAGGTGGCCACCCAAGTCAAAAGTGCTATAGTAGTCGGTACCTAGAATTCGAAGAAGCTATAGTACTATTGACTCCAAAGTCCGACCTGCTACAGTTTCATGTCAGTGTCAGTAGGTCATCTTTGCTATAGTGGTCAGAGATGATACAGTATCCCCAAAAATGGGATGAGATCCTTCGTCCCCTGGACCACAGGACCCCTAGAGCAGGGGCGTATTACCCCTACAACCCCCAACGAGCTACCATGAAGCTTGACCCATGAAGTTTATGGCCTGGTGCGCAGTACACACTACAATCATTTAGCCTAAAATTCATCCAAAAAATGATTGGGGTGCACCAAACCAACAAGCAATACCTAAGGGTTTATCACAACTCATAGTTCGATATTTATTAGTACTAAGGCGCTCATTGATATGTCAAGGTAAGTTTCTCAATACATAAAGGTTACCACATTACAAGCATAAAGGTACTTAGAGGGCATGAGATTTATCAAAATACTTGATACACCGTGATACCAAAAAGTTAGTTACGTCATACGTAGAGTTATCACAACTATCTAAGGAAATAACATAAGGGTATTCTTAGGAGGATATGTAAGGGTACTTAGAATGCATAGGATTTAACAAAATACTTGTTGGGTCCATTACCACTGTTCGATTAAACCACCAGACAACTAAAAACCATAACATACATGCATAACAATGTTTCAGAATGTGAACCCATGCTATGGTGTTCGGAGCTTGGAAGACCAGTGCACCCAAGACAAAACACCATAATGTAAAACCTTAGGATGAGAGAATAATCAAGACCAGCAGAAATAATGATTGAATGAAAAAATCGAAGACACAAGAAAAACACAATTTACGTGGTTCAAACTTTTCATCCTAATCCATTAGGGGAGTATCACTTTACTTTTATTCAAGATCAGTGGATGATTACTGATAATACTTTGGGTGGTTGAAAGGTGAATTGCTATGATTTCTATTTTCAAGAATAAGATTACAGAAGAAAATAGTAGGAGGAAGGAAGAAGAAGAGGATAGAGAAGTAGAAAAAATCCCTCCAAAGAAGACTCTCTAATTCTAAGGCCACAACCTCCTCAATCTACTGGTGTAGAAATCAAAACCTAATAACCAAGACAACCCCCACATACTACCCCAACCCTTATTTAATACCCCCAAACCACTACCTATTATAATTACAGTACCTCCCCTTATATAACAACCCCACCCTAGCTTCTACCCCACGTTCATATCAATTACAATGCTCGATTTCCACACAAAACAGGTCATCCAACCCACTATTTAAAATAGAATCGAGCCGATGTGTCTGGTAGTCGTCATCATTCGATCTTCGTGGGATGAATTCCACCTCAACTGATCTCCACAGGAGATACTCTGTTTGGTTCAAGAATTTCATTGCCTCAACACCCCCCCCCCAATCTGTACACTTTCCTATCTATCGATGACTTCAGAGAGATATGTTGCACACTCCTCCCACCAACTGAGTAGAGATCCCTTTGTATGGTAACTTATGGTCACCCTGTTGTCATCTGTAATGTCTGACTTGAATCATCTGATCACATCATCTGGTTGCATCATTTGGTGTGTGTCATCCTATCTTCATGACATATGAACTTTGTCATTGTGACATCATTATCCCCACCCCGTGATATGACATTAGACCACCTTGAGTTTCTCTATCCATTGGTTTTAATGACTTAGTTGTAAAATGGTTTCCATATCCAAACACCCAACAATATCTCACTTGAGAATCATTTTCCCGGGCTTCGCCACTATGTCCACCGTCAAACTTTAACATACCTTCACCCATTCTCTAAATATCTGTTTCAGCTTTATGCGACTCCTCTACCATGATTTTATGATAAACCCAAATCGGCTATGACACAACATCGCCTCAGTGCTTCTCAAGTCATGACATTTTTCAACATGTCCACTCGATTTCGAGTTCCCTCAATTTTTCATAGATATAGCACCCCTTCCTCTAATAATTTCTGAATGAAGTGGTACTTCAACTGAATGTTCTTCACTCAAGAATGAAACATAGAGTTCCTGATGAATCAAATTGCACTGTATGAATCAAAAAATAGCACTCCAACTTCTTACTTTCTTCTGAGATCCTCCAGAAATCCTTTCAACCAGTCCAACTCCTCTGATTTTGTCAATGTGATATACTTCGCTTCCGTTGTCGAGAGTGAAACTATTGGTTGAAGTTTCAACATCCATCTCACTATCATTATTCCTAAAGTAAACATGTACCCAGAAGTTCTCATATGTCAAAATTTCTACAAATTATATATATGGAATATTTTCTATGTAATCAAACTCAAATTTTGTTCATAGTGACTTATCTTTTATAAACATGAAGTTTTTGGCTGGATGTGTGGTCATCAATTTTGACTCACCCATGTCGAAGTGCTCCACCACCTTCTGAACATAATCTGACTGGCTCGAGTACAATGTATTGTAACTTAAGTCTCACTAGCCACATCCTCAAAATTCATTTTTCTGAACTGTGGTCCATCTCAAAACATTCTGACAACTCAATTTTCAACTCATCAATTATTTCCTTTACTGGACCAGAAATCTGAATGTCATCGACATAGAGAAGTATGATGATTGAACTCCTATCACCAAACTCCTTTTGATAACAACAATGATCAGCATTGCTTCAGACGAACTTCCACTCAATCATGAATTTGTTAAACTTTCTACTTCAATTCTTCAATGCTTTCTTCAAACCATAAAGGCTATATTTGGGTTAGTACACAATTACATGGTTTTTTTATCCTTTAATCCAACCAATTGTTCCTTAAAGATTAATTTTTCATGGAATTCAAGAATTAATTTTTTATTCATGCCCATATTCACTAGATGTAATATTTCAGAAGCAACCAAGATTAACACTATTTAGATAGTCATGTTCTTAACTAACATATAAAATAATTATTAGAAATCTACTCCTGTTCTTTGAAAACCTTTCACAAATAGCATAGCCTTATACCTTCAGCTATCGTCCGCTTCTTCATTTAGATGATGAACCCTTTTTTGGAAAAAAAAAACTATTCGTAGTAGGCTTCTTCGTCAACTATAATGTTCCAGATACATGGAGGTAATCTAGTTCATCCCTCATGGACAAATCCCACTATTATGAATCTTTCAACCTTCTTGCCTATTAGGGGAATTCTGTCTTTCCGACATTTTTTATAAGAATATGGTACAAACTACTTTCTTATCTTTGTAATGGAAACCTCTCTATGATATACCTCTATAGTTGTCCCTACGGCTAAATTACTTTGGGTTATCCATTTCTGATAGCATGAAAACCATCTTGTGCATCACCCATAATACTAGTCTCGTAGTTGTATGCATAGAAGAAAATAAGTCCCGGAAAGAGGATAACCTGAAACAATTTTTTCCAGAAGAGTCGTACCTACTCTAATGAATCCTCCCCAATGAGTTTGATTTCACCATGATTGAAAATCAAGAATTGGAACCATTCATCCAATATGCAATGGAAGAAACTGAGAATTTCTTTAAAACATATGAACATCACCAAAAGTCATCTCACTATGATTGACTAGTTTTGATCATCCAGTTAATGCGTGTTTCCCCTAAAATTGCATCACTTATCAGCATTTTTTCTCTCTCTCAAGTTCATAACTTCTATATGTTCAGTTTTCTCTAATCATTCCTATCAGTTCGTGCATCCCTGGTGATCATGTTGCAATCTATCAGTCTACCAGCTTCGAACATAAATCTCTCAATGAAAGCACCAAATGTTAGCACTCCAGCAAACAAGTACATCATATGATATAAATAAGGTAAAAGAAGTAGAACTAATAGAACTTCCCTGATTGATATATCTAGTAGTAAGAGTTGAAAATGGAGTTATAGTAAAATTTAGGAGGATAAGTAGAAGAAGAAGATATAGGAAGATGATAATCTCCATGGAAGACGACCACTCTCCCGATAGTCAAGCCAGGTCCTACCAAGGATCAGCTCCTGCTAGCAACCAGTTGAAATGCTAAATGATTTTTTTCCCTCACCTTCTCCCAATAACCCTTATTAATACCCCTACCAACTATAACCATACCTATAAAAACTAATGCTAATAGTTAACACTAACCCCCCCCCATCTAGCAGTTATTTATTACTCCACTACATAGACCAGCTAATGCCACTGCCACACACAGGCAGCCCCAGCCATCCAAAATGTGACAGCCATAATCCCAGCAGACCATGTTTCCTAACAGAATGGAAAACCAAAGATGGATTAAATTATTTAAGGATATAAAATAATTTAATATTAGTAATCTTTTATATCCTATGACCATTGGGTAATATATTTTATCTTCCATCTTTACCACCTACTTTGTCGAAGACAAAAAAAATAATTTTTTTGTAATAGGCTTCCCAACATATAATTTCTTATGAATGTGGATCCAATTTTTTTTAAATGTGAGTCTTTAGTGGAATTAAAATTCATTGAGTTTGGGTGTCATGATTTCCACATAAATAATTTTTTATTAGTATCATTGATGGGTCTACATGTATAAAAAAATTAATCCATGGAATTGGGTTAAAGTATCGTGTTTCATTTTTTTGTTCTCTGTATTCTTTTGTGGCTATAGATGGTGTGTTTTTTCATTCTTGATTTATGTTTTGATGGGTAATTTAATTGGGTCTAGAGGATAGAGGATAGAATTTATGATTTGGTAAACTATAAATATTTTCTTTAATTGGTATGATTTAATATTTATGGATTTATTAGTGTGAAATAAATTTGTTCTACCTTCTATTTTCCAAATTATTTTATTTTTTTTTTTGATTTTTCAAAACATTTCTGATTACACATTAAATCCTGAGGAAATACCCCTATATAAGAGGTATAAATAGATTTCTCAATAACTAATCTGCATTTTTAGAAAACAAGAATGGAAATTTGAACTTTTTTTATTTGGGTGTGCTCAAATACACAAAATTGTTTTACTTGATATCCAATTCATCTTGTATTAATATTATTGAAAGGAAAACATATATTTTATTTAAAAAAACTTTTTTAATAAATCTAACAACATTTTCTGGTTTCATAAAACCACGGGAACAATATGTGTGAAATAGGGATGAAAGTAATAGAAATCCTTTTTTCCATAACTAGTTTCTAATGAGGTGAACTACAATAACAGTTTTCTTTGGTTTTTTTATTATTATTTTTATTCATCAATGGAGATGTTCATTGGTCTATGAATATGTTCATTGCAGAATGCACTGATGATCAACCATTTCAATGCCTGGTTTGAATACAACATTAAATATTTAGGTTCTTTATTTCTCAAACTAAATATTGATTCAAATTTTAATTTTGTTGTCGATGTTGTTAACTAACTTTTTCCTTGTTGTAAAAACTAGTGATTTCTTTTGTTATGGATAAATGGAGAGTATCATTATACAATGCAATAAGTATTCCATCTAAATTTGTGACAAGTGTGAAAAAATAAGTAGGATAAATTACATCCTCGGTTTGCATAGGGATCATGTTTGATGGATGATGAGAATAAACACACCCAAATCGATTATCATCAGTTTGCGAAAGGGGAAGTGGTTGGTGGAGGGTTAGATGGGGACAATCATCAATGAGAGTATTAGGGAGGGGAGAGGGTGTAGTGGATGAGATTGGGGAGTCCTTAATAATTGATACATTATCATAGATGATATATCGCCTTAAGATAGGAGGGAAACAACAACATTTGCATTGGGTGTGAGATTATACCAGAAAAATTCAATGGAGGGCCTATGGGGAAAATTTTGAGAAATTGGGATGAGTGTCGCAGATATAAAAGAGACACTTAAAACATAGAGGAAGAGAGAAAGGAGGGTGAGAAGTCCTAAAATTGACTCTCCTCCTGAAGGATAGAGGATGAAAGATGATTTATAAGATAAGCGGTAGTAAGAATAGCATCACCCCAAAATTAAATAGGCACATTAATGTTAAATAATATGACCTGAGTATTTTCTAGAATATGATGATGTTTACCCTTGGTCATACCATTCCTTTGTGGGGTATCGGGACAAGATGTTTCATGAAGGATATTGTGATCCGTGAGAAATTACTAGAGGGGAGAAGATAAATATTTCAGGATATTTTCATATCCTAACCATTTAATATGCTTGGCTAATTGAGTGTGATTTTTTTGGTAAAAAAACTTGAAGATATTGAACATTTCATAACAATAACAAAGGAGATAAAACCAAGTCATTCGAAAAAAACCATCAATAAAAGATACATAATAATTATAGCTTAACTGATTTGGGATGGTGTAGGGACCCCACACATCAAAATGGACTAAATCATAGGGTTTAGATGCATGTGACAACATGTGAGGAACATAACATGTTCAATGATGTTTATAAAACTGAAAAGATTCATTCTGGAAAGAAAGGTGCAGATTGAGATGGTGGAAAAGCTAATGTTACACGAAAGAATAAGAGATTAAATGAACTTTTAAAAACATGAGTCACTGATGTTAGTTTAATACAAGGATTCAATGAGAAAGTTCCGAATTTGACAATAAGAATGGTGGATTCATCATTAATAATTATTTTTCTGTCCTCGGTGTATGAACGATATGTAGTAAGAATAACGGCATCGCTGATAAGATGATACGAGGTACAAAAATGAAGCATCTAGTTAGTTGGGTGATGGGAGATACAATCCATAGGGCCACTGGTTTGAGTGATAGAGGCCTAAGAGGTAGTAGGCATTGATACAATATGATGAGAGTTTATAAGCTCCATATATTCATTGGAAAGCACCAAATTGGGATGGGCATTCGATGAATCTGGGAGGTATCGACTATAGTCACTCGAGCAAGTGCCATATCAGGAGGGTTGTTGGAAATGGGAAGAAAGAGATCACTAAGTCAGAAGGATAGTTGTGCAAGGGATGAAACCAGCATGAATGGTCAGGAGTGTAGTAGGGAAGCTAACCTTAGTAGGAATCGTGCACGAATACCATCAGATCACGCACAGATTCTGGTGTAGTGTTGTCAAAGGTGTGTGGTGCAATGAGGTGTGTGGTGCAATAAGGTGCAAAGGCTACTTGGGATGAAGCGTGGGGTGAAACTAAGGTGAATGCATACATAATTAATTATATTTAGTTTTAAATAATATTTTAAATTTAAAAAATATTAAATTAAATAAAAAATAAAAAATAAAGGAATGTGGTGAGCATCAAGGTGGGCAGTAATTTTTTATTGTGCAGTGTAATGCAGTGCAGTGAGGTGATGTGGTTTGCTGTGCAGTGCAGTGCAATGAGGTGTTGTGTAGTGTTGTGGAGTGCAACATACTTATAGTGTATTATGTTATGTTTTTTATTAATATATTAAATGTTTTAATTTAATAGAAAACTAATTCTTATTCCTGAGTGACATCACTTCCCCGACTTCAAACAGCATCTGGGTCCCTTCCCTGATCTCTGTCACCCACCGCGTCCTTTCCCCGATTTCGAGAAGCATTCAGGTCCCTTCCCCAATCTTAGCCACCAACTGTGTCCCTTCCCCAATTTCAAGTGGCATCCCTCACCTGATCTTTTTCCCCGATCTTAGCCGATCACCCTCATCCACCCACCCACCCCTGATCTCCTTCTCTGATCTTAGTCAATCAACCTTATCTGTCACTGTCTGCGCCCCCGATCACAGTCGTTGCCCAATATATCGTCGCTCTCTCCCAATCTCTGTTGCTTCCCCTATCTATTGTGTCGCCCCCAATCCCATTGGTCACGAGTGTGACTTGCGACACCTAGCTCTTTTAGCACCCCTTGCTTTGGGATGCCTCGGTGAGGCCGCACTGCCTGACCACTATTGAGGCGCAGCAGGTGCACCTCACCTCACCTTGCACCAAGGCGGGGTGAGGTGAGAGCCTTTGACATCACTGATTCGGCACGGTCGGTGACAGAATGATGGCGCCGATAGGAAGGTGGGTCGTGGACAGTGTTATAACAAGGAGGAGTGATGTGTCAGATACCCCACGTCATCAAAAGGTCTTGCTTAGAAGAGGGATTCAATTGTGCCTAGATTGGTAGTTGGGAGTAGCAAGAGCTATACTCCATATGAGAGAAGTGTCGTATGACATGGAGAATCAACTCCTACTTCGGTCTCTTAGGAGAAAGCGTGTGGAAGAGTCCATCATAACTGATCAAGGGAGCACACAGTGGTGTTGATGTAGGACCGCGTGTTAGGTGTGGCTTTTCTAGGGGTTCGCATGGTAGGATGATGGCGACACGCAAAGGCTAGTAATTCGAAGGAGGTGGGAGGGCGAGGATCACACAACAAATTGAGTGTGATCCATGTGGATGTGGAACAAAGGATAGGGTGGAGGTGCTAGTGCTAGTGGTTATGGGTGAGGGCGGTTGAAGAGCCTCGCACTATGGCGGCCTGAATGTTGTAAGTCAGGGGAGGTGGGCAGACTGGGCAATGACGCACAATGGGAGGATATGGGATGGGAAATGGTGCATGATGAGAGGATGGTTTTTTTACCATGTATAAGTAAAACCTAATCTTTATCTCAATAAGAGGTCTAACTCTATTTATAGATGGAGAAAAATAAATACATTTAATTGTGTCCAACTTATTTAATTTGGATCTAAAAGATTTAATTTGACCCAACACTTCCATTTATTAAAGATAATGTTCTGTAGTAATTTAAGTGTAAGAAAATTTTTAGAAACAAAGTAGACAATATTTTTTTTGGTAACTATTTGTCATAAGTGACATGCATTGTAAGAAACTATATATATATTATTTACAAAAATAGTACACAAGTTTTACTTTTTAGTATGTATTGTCTAATGGATCTAAAGTATCATCCAATGTCTGACATGCTAAATACTTTTTGAATAAGCAGTCAGAGAGCACATATACAGAAGTTCTCATCTCATCAGGGAGCCCTTATGCTATATGTGATTTTGATTAGAAATTAGAACGATTTCAACCATTCTCTCTGAGCATTTGTGTTATTCATGTGAAGAGATTCCCAAAATGATCCTGCAATGTTTATGACATGTAATCCCTTTATCATTTTCATGGATATTGTTTTTTTATTGTTCTTGCGAGTGTTTCTGTAGCCTTTTTGGACTCCTAAAGTGGGTTTTATTAGGAGACATCATTGGAGACTTCTCCTAATAGTGGTATCAGAGCATGGGGGGGAGCCAGCCAGAGCCACACTTCAGTGGATTTTCTAGTAAGGAATTCCTGGATCCCATGTTTAAAGGTCTTTATTATGAGAAGAAATGTTTAGAAGGAAGGGTAAGGTATTACGAGAACAAAGCCAGTCATATTTGACATAGAAAGTATTTTCAAATTATAGAAGCTAGATTAACCTTTGAAAACGAACCTAAAGTAATCGATTTAGGGGAGAAAGCCCAGACAACTCGTGAAAATCTTGAGGAAGTGAAGGCAGAAATCAAGTGTAAAAAATATCAGCTTCGACAAGCCAAGTGGTTAGTTCAAAACTAAAAATAACACTAGGAGATCCAGAAGGAGTATTATTTTTCTTTGAATAGTATAATATGGCCAGAAGCGGATCTAATGTTGGACCAAATATTCAAGATATTTTGTAGAGGCTTGAAGGGAGATATTCAGGAGAAGCTTCCAATCAGCCAGAAACCACTGTCTCTGATATGCAACCACACAATGATATATAGAGGGAAAGTATATCAGGATGATATAATGCAAATGATTACACGTGACCTTCATAAAGAGATGCTCAAAAATATCTGGAATAAGTTTTTAGTATTCTTCAAAGTATCCTGGAAAACCAGAAATAGATCCATGATATTAATGCTTATGAAAAATGAGATCTTGGGGATATAGAACGTGTCTCCAAAAAAACTAAATGAAAACGCTAAAGAAAGTTGAATACCTACAATCCAAACTCGAAGAGAATAAGAAAAATAAAGAATAAAAGTCAATCTCCCACTGAAGGACTCAGTGTAAAACCTTAGGAAGCCAAGCCAGTATGACATACGCTCTCCTAGAAACCAATTCCTTTGGAATAGAAGAAATGATCATTCAAGGATTTGATTTAGAAGATCAATAGGGAAGACAATCCCTTATATCCCAACTATATTTGGGAAGAATATAGGCCAAAGAAAACACATCTATAAGGTGTTCCTCAATATGGGACGATCCTAAAGCTATATCGAAAAAATGATCCTAGAGCAGACATAGATGAATGTGCTCTAGACCTTCAATATTGCATGTTATCAGTTGGTTTACATTCATGTACTATTGATAGTGCACTCAATTTCACAGGCGCTACCTAGAGAGGTAATGCAGGGTGATTTTGGGATATGCTTCTAAGACACTAAGATGTGAGAGTAGCTATCCAAGAATATATTACATTCCTAATTGAGGTTATATAAGTAGTAGCTGATTTTTTTAAATAGGAGTTTGCTGGAAATTCACTGGTAGATCGGGATGGAGAATTGGTAGAAAAAGCTAGAACAACATTAACCAAAATCCAAATATGTTACATGTGATACTTTGAAGAATATCTTTGCTAGTTTCATCATTGATATTATATTCTTGGACCATGTGATCAACAATATTATCTAGATGTCTTTATCCAGAAGTTTCTAGGCAGTTGGTCTGAAATTGTTCAACAAGCATTGAAGACTCGTCTTTCCCAGAGTGTAGATCTGCAGGTTACTCAAGGATTTTAAGAAAAAATAATAAGGTAGTTGATAAGACTTTATTGTATACAGAGGCATGTCTTACAATATGTATGAAATATGTGCCATGCATGAGTTCTACTTTCTTACCAAAAGTAGAGGGTGTTGTAGGAAGATATGGGTGTGATCCAAATAGGTAGAATTTTGGAAAAACCAAACAAAGATTGTTCAAAACACAGTGTCGGGATGACCAGTATGAATTAAAGAAACCATCTAAGAAAATTTGAAAATGATTTGAAAAAAGAAAATCATCAAGTATATTTTTAGGGAAAAGCCAGAAAAATATAAGAAATTTCTTAGACCAAATAGAATCCATAAGGACAAGAGAGAAAAAATTAAGGTTAAATATGGGAAGTATCTCAAATGACCTAATGGAAAATATCTATTAAGTTGTGATTGTTTGGTTCTGCATTATTAAAGGTCACAGTGCTGACAGTTTCCCAGATGCAAACAAAATACTGGGATGTCTCAAAGCAATAATGATGTAAGATTCATCATAGATATTGTTTGAGCTTATTTGGAGAGAAGATATAGACTAGGATGATTAAATTTTATATTCTTTATATTTGTAGTACCCATAGGAATAAGATTCTATCTTAGATGAGGAGGAAGTAAATAACCCTATTTTGATCCATCATCGAATAGCCATGATTAGACTAAAGGCTAATGCACCTTAAGACTCTCCAATGTTTGTAAAACTATAGTAGATGGAAGGTGATCTAATTCATTCTTTGAAAACTAAAATCCCCTCAAAAGTAAGATATTTCCAAGAATGGAAGATGTCTGGAGTTGATTGGTCCACGGTATACTTTAATTCTTGGGTGTCATATCGATAAATGACCAAGATCATTGAAAATTAAGAGACAAATGAAGTATATAAAAAAGATATAGGATTATTTAGAATTCCTTTTCTAAAACTAGAAAGGGTTAACAAATAAATCCAGAAAAATTCTAAGCATGTTTGTTTTGGAATAATTCAGATAGGAGTGGATCTTATTTTCAAAAAAGGACAATATCTACAAATCATAATTGCAGTAGTGGATGAGAGTTTAGCCAATTTCTTCAATGTACTATTAGGAGTATCACGAACAAATCTACATGCATGAGAAACATGGGTAAATTTGATCCTAGACTTGCATGTAGTTATTATGGATTGAAGTATTAGTAGAACTCTAGAAGTTAAGATCAATATAAGGAACTAACAAATGACATTGGGTTTTCCAGCTGACAGGAGATCTGCCAGAGTGATTACTCGCCTCTATGTAAAATTCTACAATACTAGAACACCATATCTAAATGAGGGTGTTGAAAGATTTACACATCCTTTCAAGATGAAGGAAAATCAATTAGATAAATGACACTTCAAGTGATAAACCCCAAGAGAATGAGTTTCACCATATCCAAAAGAAGAACGAAGGCAAAATCAATTTCTTCCAGATGTTTTTAAACAAGTTGGAAATATACATGTCATCATTGAGTTCATAAATGATGAAGATGATCATAGATAAGATGGATCAAGATAAGACAGATCAGATTTGAAGATAAAATATTTCAAATCAGAGATAGTAGAGAACCCTTCAAAAAATCCATGTATCTCAATCAGAAAAGATGAAGGTACTTCAGTAGAATCACCTAGAACATCATTTTCCATAATGATATTTGGAAAAATGATTGTTCAACTACCTATCTATGAGTATGAAGAAACTCATGTAGGATATATGATATCTTCATTACTCGGTGAAAATATAGAGGAGTGGACTACATCAATAAAATTAAGTATTAATAAAATGGTGTGTATTGACCTAGTTGATATAGGATGTACCATCTCTTGTACAAGAATCTGATTTTCATGAGTAATCTTGGAATCTACAATGTTATAGGATACAGTTGGTAATAATGCAATAGTTCTAATTCAAGAATTAGCCAATGATGTTTAGATTGAACTCAATGGAGTAGTATTTATAAATCAGATGCTTTGTTTTATTTCTGAACTTCTAGATGACTTCTTGATTGGAAATAGATTCCTTAGAAGATATTAGCCTATAACGATATTCTCAGAAGGAATTATCTTCGACAATTATCTAATTACAAATGCTTATAGAAAAACCAGAATGGTTACTGTTAAAGTGGAAAACTATCCATGTGATGATTTAGAATACCATAGAAAGATTGAGCAGTAGAAATACCTGGTTGTATTGAAAGTTATGAGGATTAATGAAGAATAGGTATTGACGAAGATAAAAGATTATTTATCAGAAAATTGGTCAAAACCCCTCTAAAAATATGGAAGAAGGCAATTCCAGAGGCTACAATCACCCTTAAAGATCATAGTATAGTTATCAGTAGTAAGATAATTGTCTATCCAGATGAAATGGTTAAGGAATTTGAGAAAAAAATTCCATAACTAATCATTCTTGGACTAATCAGGCATAGTAAAAGTCCTCTCAGGAGTGCGAAATTCATGGTAATTAATCGTGCAGAAAAACAACATGGTAAGTCTAGAATGGTTATAGATTGTCGTGATCTTAATTGACCCATAATGGATAATGGCTACAATCATCCCAATAAAGAATCTTTGAGATGCATGATTAGGAATGAAATACCAATAGTATATTCTAAGTTTTATCTCAAGTAAGGATATTGGAAGATAATGATCAAAGAAGAGACTATACCATTAATATCATTTACAACATCAGTTGGCTTGTTTTAGTGGCTAGTTATTCCATTTGAACTCAAGAATGTTCCAGGAATATTCTAGAGGATAATGGAAAATACATTCAGTAGATTATCACCATTTGTGACAGTTTATATTGATGATGTGCTTGTATTTAGTAAAAATATAGAATATTGTATAAAACATTTACAGTAGGTGGCTGAAGTGTTTAGATAAGAAGAGATTATACTTTCAGAATTAAAGATCATTTGGATGAAACCAAATATAGAATTATTAGGATTACAGATCCAAGGAAGTAGAGAGAAGCTTCAACCGTATATTGCAGAAAAGCTTCAAACATTCCCTGATGAGATTATAGATTGTAAGCAGATACATGTGTTTCCTGGTGTATTAAGTTATGCCAGAGCATATATAAGAGATTTAGAAAAAATATCAGTATCAATATAGAGAATAGTGTCCAGTAAGGTACTTTGGTATTGGACAGAAGAAGATTCTGAATTAATTAGAATTTTGAAACAAAAAGCACAGAATCTCTTAGAATTAGAGTATCCAAATGGGAGTGAAGATCAACTTATCTTAGAAAAAAATGCATCAGACTTGGCATAGGGATGTATCTTAAAGATAAGGAAAATCATAATTATTGTATCAATAGACATTGGAGTGAATGTTTTAATAAGGTAGAGAATAATTATCTTGTCCATGAAAGGGAATTGTTTGCAGTTCTTAAAAGGAATTAGGGCTAATGAGATTTTCTTGGGAAAACCTTTTACTATAAGAATAGATAGTTCTTATATAAAGAACATTATGAGAATAAAATTAAAAATAATTACTTAGTAATGACTTGTATGATGGAGGAATGAATTGAAATACTATAACTTTAATATGTAAAATATTAAAGGAAAAGATAATGTCATTCTAGATGCACTAACATGATACTTTGACTCTTGCAGGTGTAATTATAGAAGATAGAAAATCAAAGAGATGTCCCATTTTCATTGATAATCATTCAATGGAAAAATGTTGAGTTATCAAAGTAATGAATGACAAACTCGAGAAAATAATAGGGATTCTAGCAGAGAATCTCTTTCAGAAGAAGGGATCTTCATCTAGTAAGGTTAAAATATCAGAAAGCACAAGATCCTCAACCAGAAAGGCTGAAAACTAAGGAATGCTTCAAAGAGATTTATAGAAAGTAATTATATAGTTAAAATTCATATTGAATGCTTTGTATGTGGTCATAAAGGCCATTACAACACTCAATGTGCATAGAATCTGAGAAACAGGAAGGCTCAGAAGAACTATAATATTGAAACGAATGTTAGTCCATCTAGATCAATATCAAGAAAGTATGGATGAAGTAGAAGAACTTGAAAAATAGAAAAAGTATAAGAAATAACTTAATTGACAAAAATTTTAGTAGGAAGAAGATCAAGAATTTTTGGATTATGATCTAGATGAAGAGCCCAATCCAGCAAAGAAAATATAAAAATATTTTCAAAGGATTCCATATATTTCAAGGAATAAATCCACAACTGTTTATAATCCAAAAAAAAATAAAGATGATTGGGAATTCAAGAGAGGTCTGAACCATGTTTTAGATATACATGAAGAATTTAAATAGCCTATGGAGGATTATAATAATATTGGTCGAGATATGAGCAGTATGATCATCATTGAAGAGATCAGGCCGAAAGTCCAAGTATCTGGTCTTCTTGACAAAGTTAGAAGGATCAAGGAGATAGGTGTGAAAGAATATCACATTTGGAAAAGGTTTTGGAAAATGGTAAGAGCAAGGATTCTGAAGTTATATATATCAGTTATGATATTAAAACCAAAATAATTCATTGAATTCCATAAAGCTTTCAAAATGGGAGCATTGTAATTCTTGGGATTTAAGAAAATAAATCCCTCATTCAATTGGGTACCACAAATAGTGAGAACAGTTCTAAACAATGCATATCTGAGTTTTCAATGGTGGATTGCACATATTGAACCTATCAGACTAGCAGATGGATTGATCATGCTATGAAATTTGTTCCCTGGGTGTTGGGACCATGTTGGATGGAGAAGAAAGTTTGAAGAGTATGCTTTTTTCAAAGTGTTGTCTTTTGTTGTCAAAAGAGTATAAATCAATTCCCTTTGTAAAATCATTGAAAACTATGATGATGATTTGTTGATTTGTATTTCCCAAATATTATAAGTTTATAAAACTTGTTATGCAAGCCTTATGAAGCATAGGGGGAGTAAAGAAGTGTTTCTGGCAAAGGAAATAAAGTGGCGTGCAAGTCAAAAGTGGTGCGCAAGTGTGGCGTGCAAGTATATGTGGCGCACAAGTGTATGTTGAGCGCAAGTCATATTTCAAGATCATCACATCAAAATATGAAAAAGGAGATAAAGTGGCACCCAAATTAAACATTGGAGAACAAGTCAAAAAGTGGTGTGCAAGTATTTGTGGTGTGAAAGTCATATTTCAACATTAGCTTATCAAAATATGACAAAGGAAAGAATGCAGCACGCTAGTGATGGAGTGGCGCGCAAGTGATGGAGCGGTGCGCAAGTGATGGAGTGGCATGAAAGTGATGCAACGACGTGCAAGTTATGGATTGTTGTGCAACTAAGAATGGTGCACGAGTGTATGTGACGCGCAAGTCACCAAAATTCCTATAAATAGATAGATACCCTCCTCATTTTTGTATGCTCAACACTTAAGAGAAAATTTCAGCTCGGATCACGCAAGTAGTAGAAAGTGGAATCCAAGCTGAAGTGTCGTGCAAGTAAGAAGTTATTTATAAGGCGTGTAATCTGGGTGGCGTGCAAACAGAGTGGCACACAAGAAAAAGTGGCGCGCAAGTTGTAAGAGGCACGCAAGCAAGGAGGTGTGTTCAAGAATTGTGATGTTTGTAAGCCAAAGGTGGCACACAAGTTGTGAGCTGTGCACAATAGTGGAACACAAGTAGTTAGTGGCGTGCAAGCATGTAGGCATGAAAGCTGAGTGGTGTGCAAGAAAGTGGCGCACAAGCAGGGTGTGGCGCGCATGCTGTTTGCTCCAGGAGGTTCATACCAACTTCTGGGTAGGAAAGTGAATAATTGTTTTGAAAGATTTGATTTGTGAAAATTCATCAATAAGCTTAGAAACATTGTTTTACCCTACTTGTGCTAAGAGGGAGCACATGCATTGTTGTATTGTTTCCAAAGTGCTACATGGGTGTAACGGCATATCCTACTCATTGTATTCCACATCAAAGGATTGTTTTCTAGTGGATTGTGTGGTCCTGGATTGTTTCTGTACCATACAAAGGACGTAGCTACTCTTGTTGAGTAGTTAACCTTGTAAATCTTGTGCTCTTGTGGTTGTGTGTGATCAATAGAGAAGAAACTCTTTAAAAGGAGGTGAAGGTTGTTTCAAAAAGAAGGAAACATAAAAAGAAAAAGATATCACTGATTCACCTCCTCCCCCTCTTAGTGATACTTGGATCTTGACTAGGAACATCAATTAGTATTAGAGTGTAGGTTCCCTTCATTTGTTCTTTGTTGCTGTTTTAAAGAGAAGTTGTGATGGAAAATATGCATTATGTGAATAGTAAGGGGGTTCCAATATTTGATGGAAAGAATTATCATATCTGGAAAGATAGAATTATGCCTTATCTTATGTCTATTGGGTATGAAGTTCTTGAAACTAAAACTAATGGATTTCCTCCTATTGATGACAAGATTCCTCATACACCTTCTCATAAGAAGAATCTTGAGAATGATGGAAGAGATAAAATTATATTACTCTCATATCTTTCTGAGAGTGGGTTTTTAAGAGTGAAAGTTGTTGCTACAGCTAAAGGCATCTAGGATAAGTTGAAGAACATCTATGAAGGAAATAAAAAATTGAAGAAGGAAAAAGTAAAAATCTAGAGGTTGGAGTATAAATAATTGAAAATGGGAGAATCTAAATCTTTTGGGGACTTCTTTACCAGGATAAATGACATTGTCAGTACAATCAGATGTCTTGGTGAAATGTTGGAGGATTTTTCGGTTGTTGAAAAGATCTTGATAATTTTGCCCAACAAGTTTGATATTAAAGTGTCTTCATTAGAAGATAGAGACCCTAAAACATTATCTCTGGATGATTTGCATAGCACTCTAATTACTTATGAAATGGGAAGGAAGAAGACTACAAAGAGAAAAACAAAAGATGATAGAGAAATGTCATTCAAGGCTGCAATGAGTGAGAAGTCAAAGAAGACTCTTATTGAAGATGATGCTGGTGAATCCAATTCGGAATATGAGGTATGTAAAAATTTTGATGAAATTTTATCCTTGTTTTCTAATAATGTGAAAAGAGGTACAAGGAAATATAAGGGTAAAATTCCATTAAAATGTTTTGAGTGTGGAATTGTTGGTCACTTTGTGGATAACTATCCTCAATAGAATAAAGAAGAAGATAGTGATGATGATGACAGAAGGCCAAGATGGTCGTGGAAGCAACAAGCTGACAAGGATAAATATTTTTCAAAGAGGAAGGATAAAAATTTCTTCAAATCAAAAAAGAAGAAGCTTTATATCTAAAGATGAAGATGAAGAAGATAGCGTAGATGAATCAAAGAAATCATTTTCTGAAAAAACTAGAGTGAATACCTTTATTGCAGTAGTGAATAATAAAGATTACGGGAGCCATAGTTCTAAATAAGAAGAAACTCAACTTGAATATCATTTGAAAGAAGAGTTGAAATAATGTTTGAGGAAGATCATAAGGCTTGATAAGGAAAACAAGAAGTTGATAAATGAAAATTCCACATTAAACAATCAAGAAGGTTTTCCAAATGAGAAAATCAAGATGGAAAAGGAGGTTGATGGTTTGAAGGATTCTCTTGAGAATGCAAAGAATCGTAATGATCATCTTGAAGTAAAACTGAAGAAAAAAGAAGAAGATTTAGAACTTTTCCAATAAGAACTTTCTAAAGCTAAAGAAATAAATATCTATTTCAAACAATATATCTCAAAAGTTGGAGAATGTTCTAGTAAAAATGAGCTAATGAAGGATCCATAAAAGTTTCCTTTAAAGGTTGAGAGGAAAGACATAACTGGTTCTGATAAGAACAAAGATGGAAAGACTACGTATGTGGCCAAAGTCAGCAATGAGGAAAAGTCAGAAGTACATAAAAAACGTGAGTCTATAAAGATTTCTAATACTTCTAGTACTGATAAGTCTGAATAGAAACTTGAGCTAAAGAAGTATGTTATGACTGAAAACAGGAAGGTTGACAGTCAACATAGTTCTATTAAGAAGGTTGTTGAGAAGCATGTTCACAACTCCAGTTAGTATAGAGGTTTTAGAGGGAAATATTCATTCTATGGTTTCTGCTGGTATTGTGGTGGATTCGAACACACTAAAAACATGTGTTGGTTCAATCAACAACATAACTACTATTTCACTAGTTATGGAAGACAAGGTTTGAGGGGGAGTCAATCCTCTCAAAAAGGGAAGTACGAGAAAGAAGTTTAGAAGAAATATGAGAAGGCTGGTGTAAAATTTGAAAATAAGTTCCAACCATTAGAAAATATTTGTGAAAGATGTGAACAACCTGGACATATTACTAAGGGATGTCTTGTTTTGTTTCAATCACAACAAAAGGTTCTTAACAAAACTCAGAAGCTGGAGGTGAAGAATGAAAAGGAAGAACAAAAATCTCTTATTATTGAAACTGCCTTGAAATCTACCAAATGAGAACGTCCATGGATTCTTGATCGTGGGTGTTATTCTCATATGACAGGAGACTTAAAGTTGCTGAAAAATGTGAGAGACTTCAAAGAAGGAACAATTACATTTGGAAATGAAGATTCTATGAGGATCAAAGGTGTTGGATCAGCCATCATCGGGAAAGAAAAAATGAAATCAAGGAAAACGTTATATATTGATGGGTTGAAACATAATCTGCTGAGTATTTCACAACTTTGTGATGAGGGAAACAATGTTATTGTAAGAACTCAGATCTTCTTTCCAGTTATGTTTTTCTTTTTCTGGTCATTTTTTAGAAAAAGAGTAAATTCTGGAAATTTTCTAAGTACGCGCCCTGTACTTTATGAGTACACGTCATGTACTACATTATTGTAGGTGGCCGTGTGATGGCTGTGTAGTAGCCACACCCACCCTTCTTCTAGAAATTTTCTTTGTAAACGCCATGTACATCCTTGATGGAGGTGGTCGTGTGTTGGTCGTGTAGTCACCACACACACGGCCGTGTGGGAGTGACTTGGAGGCCGCCTAATGCGGAGTACAGAAAAATCAAGTAGACACTCTGTACTCCAAAATTACACACTGTGTATTTTGTTTTTTTTCATTAAATACTCCGAGGTCTTTTCTAATCGCCAGAACTGTTATCTTCTAGGTCGTCTTAATTTGAGAGAACCCATACGGTCACGGATCATTGATGAACTCCTGAGCCTCCATCCATCCTCGGATTCTAACACCGTTGATTGCATTGGAATCTCATCAGTGAGTTCTATCTTCTTCTTTAGCCTTGTTTTCCAATTCCTCTTCTTTTCTAAGTTATAGTGGGTTGAACGTTTTGGATTTTTTCGTAGATCTACGACGTTCCAAGGAGATTCAATCTTTGAGTTTCAAGTATATTGATCTTATAACCCCGAGGTAGGTGTTTGGTGCCTTTCGGTTGAAAGACTTTGAGTTTTATGTGAAAATTTTCCCAATACCCATGAACAAGGTATTGCGCGTTTACTGTTTCTGCCCTATTGTTTCTTTGCTATGCTGTTATACCTGATTAGATGTTTATTGATTATGAATAGGGTGAATTATTGTTCTTTAGATGCATTTCCCATGCATGTTTCTCCTGTTTTGACCTTTGGGTCATGTTTTCCTTTTAGGTTGTTGTTTACTGTTCCATGCCTAGTATTATAGGATGGTGTGACTATTTTCCTATTATACTGTTGTGCTGTAGAATGCTATCCAAGTAGTTCATGAGGTTTACTTTGGTTGTTACGCACTACTACACTTTCTTAACTTACACGGGGTTGTGAGAACCTGGTGTATAGACCATATGGAGAATGGACGATGAGGGATTCTCTAGAGTTTCTTTATAATTTACGATGCGAGACTACTGGGGGAAATGACGATGAGTGCTTCCCTAGAGTGTCTGTAGTTCCTTGACGCGGGCCACAGGGGGAATGAGACGTTGAGTACTTCCCCAGAGTTCCTTTAGTACCGTTACGAGACAATGGGGTGTTCAAGAACCCGGATTTTTAGAACGAGTTAAAATCCTGACCCTGTTTAAATTTTTGATTTGTTTCTGAGGTTACTGGAGAATTTGAGTAGTTTCTGGAAATTTCCAGACTACACGCGATGTACTTTAAGTACACACCGTGTATATGTTAAGCGAGTGTCCGGTCGTGTGCTCACTGAGTACATGTCGTGTGATGACCATGTAGACATTTCATACTACACGGTGTGTAGTTTTGTGACACGTCGTGTACCCTTATGCGTGTCGAGGCCATACATGGCGTGTAGGCCTGTTGGCCGGGGTGAATCGTTGAAACCATGTACACACCGTGTTCCCCTTGGACACATCGTGTAGTCTGGTCGTGTATGAGGGATATACATGGCATGTGGGTAAGTCAGCAAGGAAGAGAAGGGAAGCTGAGTACATGTCGTGTACTCATGTAGGTAGGTTCGAAAAGTAAGTCGGTGGAATTTTAGCCACCAAATGAACAATTAAGTGATATACACAGTGTGTAGTCATGAAGTACATGTCATGTACTTTCTTTTTTTTCATTAAAACGATCAGTAGCCTAATTTTGAGGCGGATCATGTTTTCTTCCACCGGGTTTCGCGAACCAAGCTGGTCGGGATATAAAATCCCTCCTGGTTCTTCATCCAAACCCTGATCCGAACACTGATTGTTCCATTGGAACCCCTTCGGTAAGGCCTCAATTCCTATTGATCCATTTTTTTTGATTTCTGTTCTAGAATGAGTTATAGGGGCTTGATTGGTTTTGACTCTTTTATTGGTTTACCACGTTTTAGGCCAAATTGGAGGTTGTTATCAGAGTAGTACCATTGTACGAGTCTCAGGTAGGTGGTGCATACCTCTTTTTGTGTTTTCGTGGTCTTTTGGGTGACGCGGCCTTTGGTGCATTTTCAGGTATTTTTAGTGGGACCCATTTTATCTTCTATTTCATATTTAATTGATTGTTGGACCTATGGGATTCCTTTGGGTATGCCCTGTTACCAGTTTTGCTAAGGTGGGGCTGGGTGAGGGGTCGTTGCTCATCGGGGCATTTTGGTCGGGGGATGTCAAAATGGTTAAAATTACAACATTAATGTTTTAAACTATTGAGTTTAATTTATTAAGCCTGCTATAAATTGTTAGATTCATTCATGACCTCGGTGCTATTGACTAATAGTTGTTGGGTTAGGGAAATTCTACTATTTGAATGTTTTCCTGTCTATGTGTACTATTTAAATTTGTTATATATGCAATTGCTGAATTACACATGCTGAACCATTTGGGTTGTGTTGGGCATGGCTCGGATTTTATTGAGTGAAGCTGACCACAGGTTGGGTTCGCCCGAGTTATGTTGGGTGGTTTTGAACACGGAACTAGGCATCATGGATGTCGGTTTGAGGTACGATTACTGTCCGGTTTGGAATGGCCTGGGTTACTCGGATGGCAATGCCATCAGACTTGAGTGACATGATCGCAGGGACATGAGGTGTTAGAGTTGTTGTGGCTTGGGTACTATTATGGTGATTACCGCTCACCCAGAAACCTTGAGTAGTGTGTACACAGAGATACTCAGTGATGAGGTGGTTTTAACCACTCGTGTGGGTAGAGGCCCCTATAGATGCGATTTAGGTACTATTTTTGGGGGTGTTTTCCATAGAAAGACATGTGGGAGGTGAGGAGCCTTCAGTAGATATCATTGAGACTATCGGGTTTGGGGTAGAGGCTCGCTGTTATTTGAGGGAAAAAATCGTTGTCCCTCTGGTTACGTTATTTGAGGGCAAACATCGTTATCCCTCCGGTACTTATTTGAGGACAGAAATCACTATTCCTATAAGTTATTCTTGGGTGTGCATTTAGGATGTCATTACTTGAGACACGTGGTGTTAGGGGGCACATGGTGCCGTGTTACATGATAGAGATTCCGACATTAGCCGAAGCAGGTGACACTCCATGGTGGCTGCTAAGCACCAGTGGAGTTTGTGTTTATTTGTGCATTGTTTTGTTTACCACTTTCCTCATAAATGAATTACTGCTTAAACACTCATATTAGGTACGCACCATTGGGTGGTATCCTACTGAGATTTGTCTCACACCCTGCACGGACCCTTCGGGACGTGTGTAGACTTTATGGATTTATGTGCAGGAAAGATGCCAGCTTCAGGAGCTGGGCTGCGTTAGTTTTTTCATGGAGATGGTATGGACCTTGAGGTCTTACCTAGATGGGGTTACTCTATTTTGTTTTTTTACTTGTATCAGCATGCTTACCTATTTGTAGCTACTGTTGGTTATTCATTGGCGCCCTTTTTATATTCAGATATGTCTGACCTGCGTTGGATGCATGTTTTATGGTTCAGTAGTAGTTGCATGTTTTCGCCATGATGATGTATTTATTTATACTATTGTTGTTATATTTATTGATTCCGCTGTTTATTGAGATTGAATGTGCTTCCGCTCTGCGGGTCTGGTTTGAGTCTGCTGAGTCTTTTATTCCGCTGTATCTTTATTGTTATACTTGGACCAGTGCCGTTATTATTATCCCCAGAGAGGGTATAGCCTCCCCACTATACCTAACAGACCCTTGATGCTAGTCGGATGCCTTTGGCGTTCGGGGAGGTGCACCTAAGGTAGTAACACCCAACTCGATTAGCACTGTTCGAGTGGCTATTCGGGTCCGGGTTTCTTTAAAGTGGTATCAGAGGAGCTCTTGACAAGGATTTAGTATTAGAGTTTTACTGGATACTAATGAGATTGAGACTTATCTTTTATTTCTACTGGTTTTACTATTTGGGACATGGTAGACTGGAGATAGGTTGTTAATATAACTGGGTTTTTAGCTTGTCCTTGGGTGCCTGCAGCCCCAGGTATGAGGGATGGACCAAGTTACCTTGGGTGGGAATTGTTGTTTTCTTTTGCTCAGATTACATTTTATATGATTTCCACCTCGGTGGATCACTTGGTGTGTGAGGTTATTGATTGTGATATGTGACCCTTGACCGGTGCGGTAAGGTAGAATTGGACCCTGTCCCGGTATGGCAAGCTTGTTCGCTTGGATTTTTATAGGCACATTTTTTAGGGTATTTCAATTTCATAATTTCACATATTCTTTGTGAAGTGATAATTCCATGTGAATAAAAATCAATTCCCATGATTTATATTTCTTTGTAGAATTTTATGTGGCAGTATATTTGGGTATGTCTCTTGTGTGAGCAGGCTGGTACTTTAGTTGAGGTGATTTTGATCACCAAGATTGGGTGACTCGGTTGTCGGTTTGAGGCAACGTTGGTTGTCAGGACGGGCATGGCCCGAGGTACTTTTGATACTTGGCCCTGATAGGGGCAGGTAAGGAGGTCATGAGGCCGGGATGCCGTGGGACCTGGGTTGCAGTGGGGGAGAGTAAGGGTAGTAGTTATGCACTTCCTTTTACTACATTCTTATCAGTGTTGAATATATTTCCGTTATATATATATGGGATATCTGGCCATTTATGGTATTCATCGGGTTCCTTTTTGATCGACTCAGATGGAGTGTCAAACGGGAGAAGATACAGTGCCACAGGTGCAGGATCAAAATCAGGATTTGGTACAGGTAGAGTATGAGCCGCAGGTACAGTCTCAGGGATAGGATCAGGCCTAGGATTCAGTACAGGTAGGACAACAGCCGGGTTTGGCATCGTTCGGGCCATGGCTCGACGAGCATCCTCGTGCTAGTCTGGTGTGGGTCTTGTTGGGGATCGATAGAGGCACATAGGGTACAGAGTCGTCTATGGAATATCTGACGCGGGAGTTCTAGTCACAAAACCCGCCTCTTTTTCATGGTGAGGGTGGTCCGTTGGTGGCTGAGAATTTGATAGAGAGCATGAAGATTATCTTCGAGCAGCTCGAGACGCCTCCAGGGTGTAGGGTCAAGCTGGAGACATACATGCTGAGAGGACTGGCGAAGCGTTGGTGGGATGTGCAGGTTCAGGCTCGTAGGAACGAGGGACTGCCATGTAAGGACTTCGAGGACATGTTATTTAGCACTTTTCCCTAGAGACACTGAGGGTAGAGAGTGCTCGGGAGTTCTTGATTCTTCAGTAGGGATACATGTATGTCATGGACTATGCATCCACTTTCACAGAGTTGTCTCACTTTGCACCTGGTATGGTAAGCGATGACGCAGCTAGGGTGAGACGCTTTGAGGATGGCTTACGACACGCCATTCGGGTCCAGGTGAACATATTCAGGCTGGCTTCCGTCTCCAAGGCTGTGAACCAGTCACTTATAGTAGAGGGGAACCAGAGGGATAGGCCCCAGGTTGGCCAGGTGACAGCATCAGGTGACAGTCCGGACAGCAGGAAGCAAGGACGGGATGAGTTCCAATAGGGCAGTCAGGCTAGGGATTCATCTAGACCACCTCGTGGTAGTTCTTCATTGATTTTCTTTCAGTGTTGACAACCGGTACATGTTCGGACTCAATGCGATATGCCTCCTAAGGAGTGTCGGGCATGTGGACAGGTCGGGCATCTGGAGAGGTTTTGCAGGAAGCCTTCTCAGATAGCCGGTAGATAGGGACCAGGACAGATGGTGGCATCTGGAGTTGGTATTGGTTCAGTACCCAGATTTGGTAGCCGGGTTTCAGCTGCATGCAGAGGATGTGACCGAGATAGCGGGATCCAGCTGAGGGGTCAGTGGTCGGTGGCTGGAGCAGCACCGCATGGGGGTTAGGCATCAGGCAGTCTTACTTCAAACTAGTTGCATGTTGTAGAACTGCTAGAGGCTGAGCAGACTGGTGAGCTGATTATGGTTAGAGGTACACCGCGGTGTGGCCCTGATATCCATGTTTCCTTTTTTGCATGACCTGTAGAGGCATGTCCGTTTTGAGTGCATGTGGTGCACATGATCTATGTGGACTGCCAAGATGCTAGTTAGTGGGATTGGCACCATATCGGGTGCGTGATATATATATATATATATATATATATGAGATGCGTGCATTAGGTCATCGAGGATGGGGGTTACTTGAGGTGTCGTGGGAATCGGGGCATCGAGGATGCGGGCTACTTGAGGTGCTAGGCACCAGGTTTGTTTTTGATCATCCATGGGATGCAGGACCTCGCAGAGGCGGACACCGATGCGGTGTGGTATATGTTGGGTTTCGGGGATGACACAGGCGCACCAATGAGGTACAGGGGTGGCGATGCATCACAGAAGGACTATGCATCTGGGAAACAAGTTAGTAAACCTTGTTTTCATTGATTTTTGTTAGGTTGAGGCCGAGTTAGGCGATTCCTAAGGTGGGGAGCCCCCTTGAGGAATTTAGCCGGGACCTTTGAGATCGGGGAAGTCCGGGTTACATTGATCAGGGTGGTATGTTCGGTACCATCTCTGGGTTTCATTTGATAGCTCGGGGATGAGCTATGTTAAGGTGGGGAGATTGTAAGAACTCAGGTTTTTAGAACTAGTCAAAATCTCAACTCTGTTTAAATTTTTTATTTGTTTCTGAGGTAACTGGAGAATTTGGGCAGTTTCTAGAAATTTCCAGACTACACGCCATGTACTTTATGTACACACCGTGTATATGTTAAGCGAGTGTCTGACCATGTGCTCGTCGAGTACAAGTCATGTGATAACCGTGTAAACATTTCTTACTACACGGCGTGTAGTATTGTGACATATCGTGTACCCTTAGGTGTGTTGAGGCCATACATGGCGTGTAGGCCTATTGGATGGGGTGAATCATTGAAACCAAGTACATGTCATGTTCCCCTTGGACACACTGTGTTGTCTGGCCGTGTGTGAGGGATATACATGGCATGTGGGTAAGTTGGTGAGGAATAGAAGGGAAGCTGAGTACAGGCCATGTACCTATAGGTACACATTGTGTACTCATGTCGGCAGGTTCAGAATGTAATTCGGCGGAATTCTAGCCGCCAAATGAATAGTTAAATGATATACATGAATTGTATTCATGAAGTACACACCATGTACTTTTTTTGCATTAAAACAGTCAGTAGCCTCGTTTTGAGGCAGAGCTCGTTTTCTTCCACCGGGTTTCGCGAACAAAGTCGTCCGGGACTTCAAATCTCTGCCGGTTCTTCATCTTAACCCTGATCTGAACACTGATTGTTCCATTGGAACCCCTTTGGTGAGGCCTTGATTCCTCTTAAGCCGTTTTGTTTGATTTATTTTCTAGAACGAGTTATAGGGGTTTGAGCGGGTTTGAATCTTTGGTAGATTTTCCGCATTTTATGACAAATTAGAGGCTGTTACCGGATAAGTACCATCGTACGAGTCTCAGGTAGGTGGTGCATACCTCTTTTTGTGTTTTCGTGGTCTTTTGGGAGACACAGCCATTGGCGTGTTTTCGGGTATTTTGAGTGGGAAACGTTTTATCTGTTGTTTTATATTGAATTGATTGTTAGACCTATGGGATACCTTTGGGTATACCCTGTAACCAGTTTTTCTTGAGTGGGGCCGGGTAAGGGGTCGTTGCTCATCAGGGCATTTTGGTCGGGGGATGCCAAAATGGTTAAATTGCAACATTAATGTTTTAAACTATTGAGTTTAATTTATTAAGCCTGCTGTAAATTTTTAGAGGAATTCAAGACCTTGGTGCTATTGACTAATAACCGTTGGGTTAGGGTAATTCTACTATTTTAATGTTTTTCTGTCTATGTGTACTGTTTAAATTTGTTATATATGCAATTTCTAAATTGCACATGATGGACCCTTTGGGTTGTGTTGGTCATGGCCCGGATTTTCTTGAGTGATGTTGATCACAGGTTGGGCTTAGACCGCGTTATGTTGGGTGGTTCTGACTATAGGATTGGGCGTCATGGAAGTCGGTTTGAGGCAGGATGACTATCATGTTGGGCATGGCCCGGGTTACTAGGATGGTGATGCCATCGGACTTGAGCGACATGGTCACAGGGACACGAGGTGTCAGAGTTGTGGTGGCTTGGGTACTATTTTGGTTATTACTGCTCACCGTGAAACCTTGAAAAGTGTGCAAATAGAGATACTCCATGTTGAGGTGGTTTTGACCACTCGTGTGGGTAGAGGCCCCCGTAGATGCGGTTTAGGTACTTTTTTTGGGGGTTATTTCCATAGAAAACCATGTGGTTGGTGAGGAGCCTTTAGGGGATAGCATTGAGACTATCAGGTTGGGGGGTAGAGGCTCGCCGTTATTTGAGTGCAGATATTATTGTCCCTCCAGTTACGTTATTTGAGGGCATACATCGTTGTCCCTCTAGTACTTATTTAAGGACAAACATCACTATTCCTATGGGTTATTCTTGGGCGTGCCTTTGGGACGTCAGTACTTGAGACACGCAGTGTTAGGGGGCACATGGAGTCGGGTTACATGACAGAGATTCTGTCATTGGTCGAAGCAGGTGACACTTCATGGTGGCTGCTGATCACCAGTGTAGTTTGTGTTTATTTGTGCATTGTTCTGTTTATTACTTTCCTTATAAATGCATGACTGGTTAAACACTCATATTAGGTACACACCGTTGGGTGGTATCCTACTGAGATTTGTCTCACACCCTGCACGGGCCCTTCAGGACACGTGCAGACTTTGTGGATTTATGTGTAGGAAAGGGGCCAACTATAGAAGCTGGGTTGCGTTAGTTGTTGCATGGAGATGGTATGGACCTTGAGGTATTACCTAGCTGGGCTTACTCTGTTTGGTTTTCTTTACTTGTATCAGCATGCTTACCTATTTGTAGCTACTATTGGTTAGCCATTGGTGCCCTTTTCATATTCAGATATGTCTGACCTACTTTGGATGCATGTTTTATGGTTCAGTAGTAGTTCCATGTGTTCAGCATGCTGTTGTATTTATTACCACTGTTGTTGTTATATTTATTTCTCCCGCTGTTTATTGAGATTGAATGTGCTTCCGCTCTACGGGTCTAGTTCGATTCCACTGAGTCTTTTATTTCGCTGCATCTTTATTGTTATGCTTGTACCCATACCATTATTATTATCCTCTGAGAGGGTATATAATCCCCATTATACCTAGAAGACTCTCACTGCTAGTCAGTATCATTTGGTGTTCGGTGAGGTGCGCCTAAGGTAGTAACACACGACCCGTTTAGCATTGTTCTGGTGGCTGTTCGGGTCCGGGTCATTACAGGGGTAATTGTAGTTTGTCTTTCCTCAGAGAGTCTATGCTTAAGATGAACTAGAGGGGTTAGAATAAGTGTATTTCCCAAAGGTTTTCTTGTACTTGTTAGGTAGGACTAGAGAGGATAGGCTGTGAGTACTTCCCAGAGGGTTACCTTGTGTTAGCTTCTTGCTTGTGTTGCTAGGTAGGACCATAGAGGATAGGTTGGTGGTAATAACCAGAGGGTTACCTGTTGTTTTTATCTACATTGTTTGGCTATTGCATGTTGTGTGGTGATTTGAATGCTTTAAACTATGTATTGTTTACTACTTAGTGCTTTCCTATTTACTGCTTTCTGTAATTTTACCTGCCATATACTCACTGACTATTAGGCACAGATCTCCAGGTGGTTGCCTATTGGGATTTAATCTCAGGCCCTATTTGGGTCATTCTTTTGGGCCCAAACAGATTATATTGTTGCAGGTATAGATAAGGGCAAGCGCCCTTATACTTTAGGTACCTGACTTGATGTGGAGCTAAAGAGCATGGGACCAACATATGGATTGTGATGCTGATGAGTTTATCTTCTTTCATTTGCAATTTGGTTTAGCATAGTTATATTCCATCATTGTGACTTGTTTGGCTGTTTTCTGAGACATATGTATCATGCATCATTTTATATATATTCTCCAGTTTATACTTTCAGTTTTCTGCTACTACTATTGTTCGATATTATTACTGCTTCTGCTTTTGTATGTATTTTTTTACTTCTGCCATGTACTCTGCCAATGAGGACATAGTTGCCCCACTATCACAACAATGGCCCTCTCTTTTAGTCGACAGCATCTGGCGTTCGGAGAAATGCACTTGAGGCTATGTGACAAACCGGGTACAGGGCGCCTCTGGGTTGCTTCCAGAACCGGGACGTTACAAAGTGGTATCAGATGATTTCATTTCACTTGACTTATTGTTTGGAGCCTTTAGCCAGGGATATGATGGAATAGGTACTTGGTAATAAGTTGTGCTCGGGAGTAGCTAACCCGTGTATAGGTAAAAGCCAATCTACCTCGTTTAATTGCATTTTTTCTGGTTTTGCAATTATTACAGTTGATTTGATTTCACCTTGAGTGATTCACATGATTGTGATGTTATTGTTGATGTTATTGAGGTTCTATTTCTGTTGCAACACGGTGAGATGAGGGTATTCCATCTCATGCATCATATAGGCACTTACTAGAAATCACATGTCATGCATTATTTTCATGACATCTATGATTCATTAGTGATTTCATGTTGTTGTGTTAGATGACGTGTAAAATATGCATGTTTTTGTGATAGTTTCCTTGATAGAAATACCTGATGTTTGTTAGGGTATTTTTGTGTAGAGGTTTTCTTGAATGAATGCCAAACGTTGGTTCTTATGGTGTTATGGGACCACAAGGACCAGAATTTGGTGGATCATTGCCTTGTTTGCCATGTTATAATGTGAGTAAGATTCCAAACTTTGATTCGCAGGGAGTATGGGCCCTCACAGATCAGAATTTGGAACTTTCTATACTCGTTTCAGTGTTTTATGGATTTCAGAGTAGTTTCTGAGGCATACTGTCTAGAAAAACCCAGAATACACGTCATGTAGTGTTAAGTACATGTTGTGTGTTCTTTTATTTGGGAAGAAACTATTTTTATTAAGTACACACTATGTAATTTATGTACACGCCATGTAGTCTCTAACCATGTAATAGGTCGTGTGGGTAGAGACACTGGATGGGGAAAGTCTGGTAGGAACACACTGTGTACCCATCGAACACGTCGTGTAGTGTCGACCCTATGCCCACCCGTGTCACTAACAACACAGGTTGGATGAGTCGTGTCTAATACACATTTTGTTCCATCTATACAAGCCGTGTAGACTAACCTAGGTACCCGACCGTGTCACGAACAACACAGGTTGGTGTCACCCTTTCTCATACATGTCGTGTCTTCCATGAACATGCCGTGTAGTCAGACCCAGGTACCCGACCGTGTCATGAACAAAAAGGGTTGGTGTTATCCTTTCTCATACACATCATATCCATCTAGAACACATTGTGTAGTGTGATCCGTGTGTTAGGCCGTGTCACTAACAACATGGGTCAGGTGAAGCTTGTCTAGTACACACCATGAAGGAATTTCACATGTCGTGTAGTCTTGTCTTAGGGGAGCTGTGTTGCTTAGCCGTGTAGAAGGACTTGGGCATGGAAAGAGGATTCAAGTACACGTCTTGTGTCAGGACAAAACATCGTGGGTTTGGGGTGTTACACGACTAGTCTGGGCAGGAGTACACACCCATGTGAATGACTTCAGGGAACACACCGTGTAGTAAATATACACGTTGTGTAGTCATGTTTTGTAAAACATGAGTGCTTTCTTTAACATATTCCCTTCTTACACTCATTGTTCTCAGTACTTGATAATCTTGATCTAAGGTGTTCACTTGACCGTGAAGAGTCATGCCACTGATACGTTCTCCTATTATGCCAGTCTTGGCACCAGCCGTCATTCCAGACACAGGTGTTGAGGCACAGTTCCGAGAGAGTTTTATAAGGTTCATGAATGCCTTACAAGGAGATCAGAGTAGGCATGATGCATCTTCTAGTAGCCAGGTGGTGTGTTACCAGTGTGAGAGAAGTGGGCATACGAGGCCACGTTGCCCAAGATACCCAGTGGAGTGATGATCTTGTGGAAAGATGGGTCACCTTCAGAACTTTTTTCAGATATTCTCACTAGAAGTTGGTGATAAGGGTTCTTCTATGACGCCTCATTCAAGCGCAACGCCACCAGATTCTCCCCGGTTTGGGAACTCTAGTTATTCTAGTCGTTCGGGCCGAGGTGGAGGTCGTGGTCATGGTATCCAGTCACCCGGTTTTCAGCAACATCAGTGTGGATCAGCCCAGAGTGGTCATGCAAGGTCACAGGGCCACGGTACAGGCTAGAGTTTTGCAGTGGAGCAGACCTAGCAGGAGCAGGATCCCAGACCTTCTACCGTTCGAGGTACGATCTTAGTAGCCTCAGTTTTATCTTCTGCTCTTTTTGATACAGGGGCTTCCCATAGCTTTATAACTGTTGTTGTCGTGGAGAGACTTGGGCTCTGCATCTTTTCTTCTGATGATGTCTTGATGCTAGACACACCATTGGGGACTAAAACGGCTAATGTTCGTTAGTGCAAGGGGTTCCCTCTAAAGGTTGGTGGATGTTACTTTTTGTGGGACCTCTATTTCTTAGAGATGATAGGCTATGATGTAATTCTCTGGATGAACTGGTTAGTTCCACTCTAGGTAGTCGTTGATTGTTATAGTCGAAGGGTGAGTTTCGTATCACTATACTGTGAATCCTTTCTTCATAGGGGCTAATGGGATGTACATGCGAGCAGAGTGGGTCCAGAGCATCATGGGTTGTGAGGAGTTATAGCCCAGATTTCTAGTCTATATCTGAATTCCCATGGGACTTAACTGTTATAATTTTCTCTAGTGGTGGATAATTTCAATGATGTCTTTCCAGAGGACTTTCCTGGTTTACCTCCGGAGTGTGAGGTAGAATTATCGATTGATCTTGTGCCAAGACTGGCACTAGTGTCCATTCCTCCTTATAGGATGGATACACCTGAGTTGCAGGATCCCAAGAAGTAGTTGGAGGAGTTGCAGGAAAATGTTTTCATACGACCCAGTACTTCTCCTTGGGATTCGCATGTCCTGTTTGCGAAGAAGGCATACGGTACCCTCAGGCTTTGTGTGGACTATCAGACGTTGAACCAGTTGACGGTCAAGAACCAATTTCCCTTGCCCAGGATTGATGATCTCTCTGATTAGCTTCAAGGAGCCTGGGTGTTCTTAAAGATTGACTTGAGGTATAGTTATCATCAGTTGCGCGTTAGACCATCAGATATACCTCTTATAGCCTTTTGGAGCAGGTATGGTCTATACGAGTATTTGGTTATGTCATTCAGTCTCACGAACGCACCTGTAGTTTTCATGGCACTGATGAACTGAGTGTTCCATCCATACTTAGATTCTTTCATGGTGGTCTTCGTGGATGATATCTTGGTGTAATCTCACACTCGACATGACCATTCTACCCATCTTGAGATCATTTTGAGTACACTTAGGGAGTATCAGATATATGCTAAGCTCTCAAAGTACCACTTTTGGATGGATCAGATTCACTTCTTAGGTCATTTTATCTCAGAGGAAAGAGTTTCAGTAGACCCAGAGAAAGTGACAGCCATAGTTTCCTAGGAGCAGCCAAAAAACTTCTTTGAGGTGCGGAGTTTTCTAGGGCTGGCTGGATACTACAGACGTTTCATATGCAAATTTTCGTGTTTAGCAGCACTGCTGAATGGTATGACTAAGAAGGGGGCGAAGTTCTTATGGTTAGATTCTTGTGAGTCATCCTTTCAGGAGTTGAAAGGGAGGTTGAATTCATCACTGATACTAGTCTTGCCAGAGCCGGGGAAGAGCTATACTTTCTATTATGATGCATCAGGTATCAAGCTGGGATCTATGCTTATGCAAGGAGATGGAGTTGTTGCGTACAGGTCTCGGCAGTTGAGGCCACATGAGAGGAATTACCCGACACACGATCTGGAGTTGGAAACTATTGTTCATGCCTTACGCTGTTAGAGACATTATCTTTTGGGAGAGCACTTTGTGGTTTTAACCGACCACAAAAGTCTCAAGTACATCTTTACTCAGCATGATCTAAATTTGAGGCAGCTTAGGTGGGTTGAGTACCTACTGTCCATTGACTTTTAGCTTGCCTATATGCCTGGGAAAGGCAACGCTGTGGCTAATGCATTGAGCAGGAGGACTCAGATACAGGCAGTTCAAGAGGCCAATAGTGAGTGGCAGCTTATGGATCTATTCTCTGATATGCATTTGGAGGTTCACAACAGTCAAGGGCAGACGTTTTTCTCTTCTGTAGTTGTTACCTATACTCTTCTGGATCGAGTTCGAATGAGGCATCTATCAGATTCTAAAGGCCTAGTTATAAGGTAAATCTTGTCCGGAGAGGACCCTATTCCTGGATGGACCATAGGAGAGGATGAGATCTTGCGTTTCCAGGGATGCATATGGCTGCCAGCAGATATACGCGAGGAGCTGATGCAAGATTTTCATTCCTCTGTTTGGGAAGTTCATCCTGGAGTCACCAAGATGTATCTTGATCTACAACATCAGTATTGGTTGCCAGGTATGAAGAGGGGCGTTGCTGGTTTCATCATGAAGTGTTCCACTTTTCATTAGGTGAAGGTGAAGCATCAGTGACCAGCAAGGATTTTACAGCATTTACCCATTCCTGAGTGGAAGTGGAATGATGTCATAATGGACTTTGTGACCGGTTTTCCAATGTCACCTCGAGGGAATGATGCTGTTTGGGTTTTCATTTACAGACTCACGAAGGCTTCCCCCTTCTTGTCCATCAAGGATACCTTTAGTTTTTATGAGCTAGGACGGTTGTACATCCGAGAGATTGTACGTCTTCATGGAGTTCCACACTCCATTTTTTCAGACAGGGATGCATGTTTTACTTCTCGGGTCTGGCAGGGGATTCAGAAGGCTTTGGGTACATAGGTACTTTTGAGTATAGCTTACCATCCCTAGACAGATGGTCAGTCCAAGCGTATGATTTAGGTGCTTTAGGATATGCTCCGAGCATGCATTCTGAATTTTGGAGGTTCTTGGGAGAATCATATACCTCTTGTGGAGTTTGCCTACAAAAATATTTTTCAAGAAACTATTTAGATGTCACCTTATGAGGCTTTGTACGGTAGGGAATTCCGATCACCTTTATGTTGGCTGGAGGTAGGAGAGGCAGCTTTGCTGGGACCTCGTCTTATTCTGAAGACCACAGAGTAGATAGAGTTGATTCTGAAGAGGATGACTACTTCACAGTCTCGAAAGAATTATTATGTTGATTAGCAGAGACGACCTCTAGAGTTTGAGGTTAGAGATCAAGTTTTCCTGCATGTAACACTGAGGTTGGGATACAAGTGTATTAGGAAATAGGGTAAGCATTTACTGAGGTACGTCGGGCCGTTTGATGTGTTGGAGAGAGTTGGTATGGTTGCCTATCTGTTTCAGTTACCTCAGAGGTATAGGGATATGCATGATGTCTTCCACATTTCTCAACTCTAACGTTACTTTTCATACCCATCTCATGTTTTTTAACTTGAGGAGGTTGAGCTCGAAGTGGATTCTTCATTTGAAGAGCATCCTATCTGGATTGTGGATCACAGAACAAAGGTTCTCTATGGCCATTATGTTCCTCTAGTATGAATACTATGGTCGCACGGACATGTGCCGGATGAGACTTGGGAGAGGGAGGCTGATGTACGAGCACAGTGTCCGGAACTGTTCGAGGGTTCTTCTTCTATGTCGCGCTAGGGAAATTCATGGAAGAATTTCTTTAAGGGGGGAAGTTTGTATAATCCTAGATCTTCTTTCCAGGTATGTTTTTCCTTTTCTATTCATTTTTGAGAAAAAGAGGAAATTCTAGAAATTTTCTAAGTACACGCCGTGTACTTTATGAGTACATGTCGTGTACTTCCTTGCCGTAGGAGGCTATGTGTTGGCCATGTATTAGCCACACACGCGGCCGTGTATTATCCACACACACCCTTCTTCTGAAAATTTTCTATGTACACACCGTTTACTTTATGAGTAGACACCTTGCACTTCCTTGCCAGAGGTGGACGTGTGTTGGTCATGTAGTCACCACACACATGGTCGTGTGGGAGTGACTTGGAGGCTGCCTAATGCGGAGTATGGAAATAGAAAGTACACATCGTGTACTCCAAAATTACTTTCCATGTATTTTGTTTTTTTCATTAAACGCATCGGGGTCACGTCTAATTTCTAGAACCATCATCTTCTAGGTTGTCTTCGTCCGAGAGAACCCGTACGGACACAGATCTTCGACGAACCCCTGAGCCTCCATCTGTCCTCTGATTTGAACACCTTTGATTGTGTTGGAATCACATCGTTGAGTTCTCTCTTCTTTTTGAGCCTTGTTTTCCAATTCCTCTTCTTTTTCAAGTTATCGTGGGTCGAATGTTTTGGACATTTTCTTATATCTACAATGTTCCAAGGATATTAAAGCTTTCATGTTCAAGTATATTGATCTTCTAAACCTGAGGTAGGTGGTTTCTGCCTTTCGGTTGAAATTATTTGAGTTTTATGTGCAAATTTTCCCAATACCCATGAATGGGGTATTGCGTGTTTATTGTTTCAGCCATATTGATTCTTTCCTATGCTAGTATGCTTAAGTAGATGTTTATTGATTATGAATAGGGTGAACTTTGGTGCTTTGGATGTATTTCCCATGCATGTTTTTCCTGTTTTGACCTTTGGGTCTTGTTTGCCTATTAGGTTGTTGTTTACTTTCCCATGCCTAGTATTATATGATGGTGTAACTGTTTTCCTGTTATATTGTTGTGTTGTAGAATTCTAGCCAAGTATTTAATTAGGTTTAATTTAGCCGTTACACGCCACTACACATTCTTAACGTACACGGGGTCGTGAGAACATATTGTATAGACCATAAGGAGAATGGACGATGAGGGCTTCTCCAGAGTGTCTTTATATTTTACGATGCTAGACCACAGGGGGAATTGATGATGAGTGCTTCCCTAGAGTGTATGTATTTCCTCGATGTGGGCCATAGGGGGAATGAGACGTTGAGTGCTTCCCTAGAGCGCCTTTAATACCATTACGAGACTATAGGGGGACTTAACGGTGAGTTCTTCCTCAGAGAGTCTATGCTTAAGATGAACCATAGGGGTATGACTGAGTGTACTACCCATAGGGTTGCTTGTAATCGTTAGGTAGGACCAGAGGGGATAGGCTGTGAGTACTTCCCAGAGGGTTACCTTGTGTTAGCTTCTTGCTTGTGTTGCTAGGTAGGACCAGAGGGGATAGGCGGTGTATACTTCCCACAGTGTTACATGTTGTGTTTATTTTATTTGTTTAGCTGTTTCATGTTGCGTGGTGATTTGAATGCTTTAAACCGTGTATTGTTTATACCTTAGTGCTTTCCTGTTTACTACTTTCTGTACTTTTACCTGCCATATACTCACTGAATTTTGGGAATGGATCTTCGGGTGGTTGCCTACTGGGATTTAGTCTCACATCCTGTTTTGGTCATGCTTTTGGTCCCAAAAAAATTATATTGTTGCAGGTATAGATAAGGGCAAGCGCCCTTCTACTTCAGGTACCTGACTTGTTGTGGAGCTGGAGAGCATGGGACCAAGTTATGGCCTGCGATGCTGAAGAGTTTATCTTCTTTCTTTTGCACTTTGGTTTAGTATAGTTGTATTCCTGCATTATGACTTGTTTGGATGTTTTCTTAGACATATGTTTCATGCAACATTTTATATATATTCTCCAGTTTATACTTTCAGTTTTCTACTGCTACTGTTGTTTGATATTATTACTGCTTCTCCTCTTGTATGTAATTGTTTACTTTTGTTGTGTACTTTTCCAATGAGGGAATAGTTTACCCACTATCGAAACCAAGGTCCTTGCTGCTAGTCGGCAGCCTCTGGCATTCAGGGAAATGTGCTTGAGGCCATGTGACCAACCGGGTACGGGGCTCCTCTAGGTGGCTTCTGAAACCGGGTCATTGTAGTTATCTTTAGAAAAGATGGGTTTGTTTTGAAAAGTAAAAATGATGGAAAGTTAGTTGCAAGAGGCCAACGTACAAAAGGAAACTAGTTCCGAGTTGGTGAAGTACAGATTTCTTGTTACATGGGCATGTTGGATGAAAATCAGTTTTGGCATAAAAGTCTAGGACATATGTGTCAAAGAAACACGTGCAAGTTATCAACATGAGACAGTGTCCGAGATATGCCTGATTTATCAAGAAGAAGAGATTGGTGTCGCACTATTTGTGAAAAAGGGTTGATTACAAATTATATGCCTAAGAGAGTTTACATTCGTTCAAAAAAAACCCTTGGAACTTATACATTTTGATATTTCTGTACCAATGAGAAAGAAATAAACAAATGGTGATGAGTACTTTATTACTTTCATTGATGACTTTACTCACATTACCTAGGTTATGTACATGAGACATAAGTTATATGCTCTGAAAATGTTTAAGACTTTCAGGAGGAAAGCAGAGAAGGAATGTGAGTATTCAGTGAAGAAGTTTAGAACTGATAATGGTGGAGAGTATAAGAATGAAGAGTTTGAAAGTTACTTTGAGAAGCCTGGAATTCAGCATGAGCTCAGTTCACCATACACACCTCAACAAAATGGGGTTGCTGAAAGGAAGAATAGAAGTCTGGATGAAATAGGGAGAACTATGTTACTTGAACATGGTCTCTCTCATTATTATTGGAGGCAAACCATGAGTACTACAGTGTATATTTAGAACTGATTCTTCTATATTCCACATTCAGATATGACTCCATATGAAATGTTTTATGAAAAAACTCCAAGTTTGAAACACTTAAGAGTTTTTGGGATTCCGTGCATCATAAAGAAAAAGGGTGTAAACCTTGGAAAGTTTGAACAAAAAGAAGATGGTGGAATGTTTCTTGGCTATTCTTCATAAAGAAGAGGATACAGATGTTTCAACAAAGAAACAGGAAGAATTGTCCATTCTTCTGATGTGAAAGTTATTGAAAATGTTGAGACGAAAAAGAACACTTTTGCTGATATAGAAGTTGAGCAGGATAAGAAAAGTCTTGTTAACGATTCTAATAATGCAACCAATAGTGGTAATCCTACTCAAGAAGGAGAATTAGACTCTACAATTTCAAGTGCTGAGGATGAAATTTGAACAGCTCATCCTAGGCTGAGGAAGCAAGAAGAGGCTCATAGCATTATTGGTGATCAACATCAGAGTGTTCAAACAAGAAGAATAAAAAATGTTGTTTCAAATACTTCATTGTATTCAAAAGTGGATCCAAATGATTTGAAGGAAGATTTTGAGCATCCAGAATGGATTCAGGCTATGAATGAAGAGCTTGATCAGATAGAAAAGATTGATACTTGGGAACTGGTACCCAAGCCGGATGAAAAAAATGTTATTGGTACAAAATGGGTTTTCCAGAACAAGTTGAATGAAGAAGGCGAAGTGATAAGGAACAAGGCAAGATTAGTGTGAAAAGTTTACTCACAAATTGAAGGTGTTGATTTTGATGAGTCCTTTGCTCCATTGGATAGATTGTAAACAATCAGAATATTTCTTTCTATTGTTGCACAACGAGGTTACAAAATTTTTCAAATGGATGTGTAGTCCACATTTCTAAATGGAAATCTTGATGAAGAAGATTACATTGAACAACCTTGTGGCATTATTGTTGGGAAAGATGAAAGTTATGTGTGTAAGCTGAAGAAAGCCTTGTATGGGCTAAAACAAGCTCCAAGGGCATGGTATTCCAAACTGGATACATGCTTAAGGAAGATGAGTTTAAAGAAAGGAATAGTTGACAACAATCTTTACATCAAGGAATTTCAGGAGTCTTCTCCCATTGTAATTGTCTATGTTGATGAAATTATCTTTGCTGGAAATGATGAATGATCTTGTGAAAGATTTGCTGAAGAGATGAAGAAGTTCTTTGAGATGTCCATGCAGGGAGAAATGAAATACTTTCTTGGGTTAAAAATCATACAGAAGAGGAACCACATTTTTATTTCTCAAGAAAAGTTTGCTAAGGAACTTCTAAAGAAGTTTGGCAAGGAAAATTCAAAACCAATTTCTACACCAATTTCCGTGGGAACCAAGTTGTCTAAAGATGGAGAATGCAAGGAAGTTGATCAGAAAGAGTTTCGAAAGCTGATTGGAAGTATATTATATTTGACTACCTCAAGACCCAACATTGTCTATGTTGTTACCTTATGTGAATGGTTTTAGAGTGATCCTAAAGAATCACATTTAATTTATAGAAAGAGGATTCTCAGATATATTAAAGGCATAACAAATTATGGAATCAGGTATGATGGTGTAGAAAATATTGATTTGTTCGGGTATTCAGATGCTGATTGGGAAGAAAATTTTGATGATAGAAGATCCACATCTAGTGGAATTTTCTTTCTAGGGAAAAGTTGTGTTAGTTGGCATACAAAGAAACAAAATTCAATGACTCTTAGCACGGATGAAGCTGATTATGTTGCTGCAACTCAAGATGCTATCGAACTTATGTGGATGAAGACTCAGTTAGAAGATCTACTTGTTGAAGTGAAGCTACCCTTACTCTTGGGATGTGATAATCAGAGTGCAATTAATCATACAAGGAACCTGGTATAACATTCTCATTCAAAACACATCGACATAAAGTACCACTTCATCAAAGAGCAGGTGGAGAAGAATGTATTGAAGCTGGAATACATTCCTACATCAAAACATGTTGCTGACATATTTACGAAATCATTACTGAAGGAACCATTTGCTAAATTGAGGTTGAACATGAGTGTCCAACCTCCTTCTCATCAAGGTTGAGGTACATGTGTCTTTCCCTTCTCTTATCTTACCTTTGGATAGTGTTTTCAAAGGGGAGAATTATTCCATAAATCTATCCTTATGGAAGCATACATAAAGGGGGAGTTGTGGGTAAGTTATGAGTCCAACATGTATGTGTGTGAACTATTCTAACTGTTTGTTGGAGTGGTTATAGGAAAAAATGTTTTTGTTTTCCAGGAAAATTGAAGAAGTGAATAATGCTGAGGAAGAAGCTTGGAAGATGTTCTGAAGAACGCTGAGGAGATATGATCATGAAATTTAATAGTCACTGTTTTTAGACAACACGGTTTTGGCTGTCAATAATTCTTGTTTCCTACAATGAGTTAGCTCACGTAGGCTTAGAATTGTTGACAAGTAATCCATTACTTGAGGTTACAAAGTTCAGTGATTTATGAATCTTGGTTGAAAACAAAATCTAAAGGGGGGGATTTTTTGGACCAAATTGGATGGAGAAGGAAGTTTGATGAGTATGCTTTTTGCAGAGTGTTGTATTTTGTTGTCAAAAGAGTATAAATCAATTCACTTTGTAAAAGCATTGAAAATTATGACGATGTTTTGCTGATTTGTATTTCACAAATATCATAAGTTTGGAAAACTTGTGAAGCAAGCCTTATGAAGAATAGGGGAAGTAAAGAAGTGTTTTTGGCAAAGGAGAGAAAGTGGTGTGCAAGTCAAATGTGGTGTGCAAGTGTGGCGTGCAAGTATATGTGGCGTGCAAGTGTATTTTGCGCCCAAGTGTATGTTGCGTGCAAGTCATATTTCAAGATCATCACATCAAAATATGACAAAAGAAATAAAGTGGCATGCAAGTTAAATATTTGAACGCAAGTCAAAAAGTGGTGTGCATGTATAAGTGGCGCGCAAGTGTGGCGCGCAAGTATAAGTGGTGCGCAAGTATAAGTGGCGCGCAAGTGTATGTTGCACGCAAATCATAATTCAACATCATCTTGTCAAAATATGACAAAGGAAAGAATGCGGCATGCTAGTGATGGAGCGGCGTGCAAGTGATCGAGCGGCGTGCAAGTGATGGAGCGGTGCGCAAGTAGAAATGGAGTGCAAGTGTATGTGACGCGGAAGTCACAAAAATGCCTATAAATAGACAGCTACCCTCCTCATTTTTGTATGCTCAACACTTAAGAGAAAATTTGAGCTCTGATCGCGCAAGTAGTAGAAAGTGGCGTGCAAGCTGAAGTGTCGTGCAATTAAGGAGTTATTTATAAGGCGCGCAAGCTGGGTGGCGCGCAAGCAGAGTGGCGCGCATGCAGAAGTGGCGCACAAGTTGTAAGAGGCGCGCAAGCTGGGATTCGTGTTCAAGAAGTGTGTTGTGTGTAAGCCAAAGGTGGCATGAAAGTTGTGAGTTGTGCACAATAGTGGCGTGCAAGTTTTTAGTGGCGCGCAAGCAGGTAGGCGCGCAAGCTGAGTGGCGCACAAGCAAGTGGCGTGCAAGCAAGGAGGCACGCAAGCAGGGTGTGGCGCGCAAACTGTTTGCACCAGGAGGTTCTTACCAACTTCTAGGTAGGAAAGTGAAGAATTGTTTTGAAAGATTTGATTTCTGAAAATTCATCAAGAAGCACAGAAACATTGTTTTACACTACTTGTGCTAAGAGGGAGCACACAAACTATTGGATTGTTTTCAAAGTGCTACATGAGTGTAAGGGAATATCCTACTCATTGTATTCCACATCAAAGGATTGTTTTCTAGTGGATTGTGTGGTACTGGATTGTTTTCGTACCATACCAAGGACGTAGCTACTCTTGTTGAGTAGTGAACCTTGTAAATCTTGTGTTCCTGTAATTGTGTGTGTTCAGCAGGGAAGAAACTCTTTAACAGGAGGCGAATGTTGTTTCAAAATGAAGAAAACATTAAAAGAAAAAGATATCACTTATTCACCCCCTCCCCCTCTCGGTGATACTTGGATCCTGACTGAGAACTTCACAGGGAACTGGACTAAAGGACCTGTCTAGAAAGCTTTCGAAGATTCACAATTTAGCGATGAATATTAGCTAGAGTTCATTTTGAATAAGAGTCATTATGAACATATCCAAATCGCATGAAGTATTTATCTAATTGAATCAAAATCAACAAGTAAATATTGTAAATTATTTGCAGGAAACAATGTGTTAGTCTCTATCAAACTCAAGAGACATGCAACATGCAGAAATGACATATCTGACAGACTTCGTGGTGGAGGCTGACACAATTCTTGAAGAACTCAAGACATGGAAAGGATATAAAGAAGGTATCTTTATTGTCAGTGATCATATCCAACGCGCCATCAAAAAATTTATGAAAATGAAAGAGTTAGAAAAAGAAGACTCAATTCGAGAAATGATCGATACTCTTTATGACTTGGAGGGATTCTAGGAATTGATCCAGACACCTGTCATATCCGGTATAGACGATCGAATCAAATCAAACATGTCATTTATGTAGTTTGTTTTTCATGTGAGGTGTGTGGTGTAAGTTTCACAGTTGTGCGTATCACCTTTTTCTTTTGTTTTTCTTTTGTGTGTTGAAAGTGTGCCTTGTAAGAATCGAGTCAGCTTCTCGGACATGCGGAGCCCAGAGGCCGACATAAGGGGCCTCTGACCCATTTGTTCGGAGAGGTGATTTTGAATAGAAATCGAAACGATTTAAGACTCTCTACATTCTCTCAAAGCCTTTGTGTTCTTCATGTGAATTGATTCCCAAAACGATCCTACAAATTCGAAGACAGGTAATCCCTTTATTCTGTTTGTGGATGTTGTTTTGTTGTTGTGCTTGCGAGTGTTTTTGAAGCCTTTTTGGACTCTCAAAGCGGGATTTCCTAGGAGACCTTGTCGGAGACTTCACCCACTAATGGTAACACGTATGTGTTGTCAATTGATCAATTAACTAATCATGCGTATTTGTGTTTGATCTTATCTTTGCAGAGTAATTCTGAAAATTTCTTCTTGAATCTCATGGCAGTGTTGTAAGACAAAAATGGGAGAGTGGGTTTTCGTATTACTGGACAATCTTTTAATCCATACTCTTTAAAGCTTTCATAACATTTTACAAAACACAATGCCTTTATCCAGGATGTAAAACACACAAAAAATACCATTTATCACAGGAAAAAAACCAAGACAAAAAAAGCTTATAAAGGAGGCTTAACAAAACACAATAAACAGTGATTTTATGGACATCTCATGACCTAACTTTAAAATATAATGAAAATAAAATGGATAGAAGCGCAATTGAATTGAAGAAGACCAATAAATCGTAACAATATTTTAGAGAAGATGTTAAATATTTTAGGGTGCCTTTTATATGTATGTTCACTAGAACTTACTAGCATATGGCCTTTCTCTTATGTGTGTGATTTTCTTCAATAATAATAATAATAATAACTTGAGTGGATGGAAACCGGCAATGAATCTGAATGAGTGAAACTAAAGTATATAATTTTAGGTCTACAAAAAAAATATTTGAAGGATATATATTCCGAAGTGTTTCGATTTTTTTTTTATATTTCTTATCCTGCATGTATGTTTTTCATGACACCATCACAATCAGTTTTATATGCCGCTTATGCTTTTGATGGTGTGGATGATTCTTAGATGTGGCGATGTGGATGTTGATGATGATTGAACATGATGAAAAAATGGGGCTGATTGGACATGATGGGCTGATTTTTATGATGATGATTTCCATTGTTGAACTGCTTTTCTTGAATTATTTGTGTTTAATTGCCTGACCTGAATTATCTGGGTTGGATTGTTTGATGGGGTTGAATCCTTTCCACCTTTCCTTTTGATTGATTTTTAAGAAAAAAAATGTATGGCGTGATTTTATATGAATATTGATTAAAAAATATTATAACAAATAACACGTCTTAATAAATAATATATCTTATATAATATTATATGATTTTAAAAATATTTTCATAATACATGTTGCGTTGTAAAAAATGTTGGACATTATTCGAAGGTGCGTTGTGAATTAGTTTGCCACATAAAGTACTTATCCTTAAAAACTAATTTATCAATGTGTATTATGGGTGAATCTTATTTTATTTTAAAAAGCGCGTCAATTCATGTTTTTTTAAGTAAAAAAACCAGTTTGTTCCACCTTTAAAATGGACCTGTAAGAAACATGGGTCACTAAAAATAGTATTATGAGTATTGCATTATATATTATAGTCAAATTGATACCTTCTGTACATTTCATAAGATGTAAGCCCATGTTAAATTTAAAATTTTAGGCAGATAGGGAATATGAAGTGGATGAAATTAAAGGCACTTTTAAGGAGTGGTACGTACGTTGATGAAAAGCCAACTAAAGATGAATCTTTTCTTCTAAGTTTACCTTTAATAAGCTTGGATTTGATGCTTAAGAAAATTATTTTTGGGATTTATATTATACCCAATATATGCCATCAAATCCAAATATAGTTCATACAAAGATTATTATTCCAAAACATACGTTTTGAATATAATTTTGCCAACATATATCAACATTAATCTCCAAACTCAGAACTGAATATAGGATTATATATTTTATTTGAAATATATTGAACACCACAACAAAAAAGTATTTTTCTCACTACTCAAGAAGGCTTTTTTAAACGCTAAAAAATTACTGAAATTTACGACACTGATAAAAAGTGGTCCCCATTCCCCATGATGTGAAATACCCCATTTGTCAATGTTTTTTTCAGCATTAAGGGCTATATTGGTTGATGTACCCATTATGTAGTGATGCATCATCCCAAAACCAACAATAAAGCACAATAAAGAAATCACTCTTAGAATCACCAGAATGCAAATAATAAATATATTTCATTATTTAGCTATATTTTTTTACGTTAAAACTTTCAATTATTGTTTCAACAGTTATAGATGAAACATTCACATAAAATAACACGTGCAGAAAATATTATTGATGAATCAACGATCCTTGAACATACAAAATAAATTCACCTATAATTGAAGAAAAAGTCATATATGAATAATAATAAACAATATGTTTTAATAATATTTAATTAATTTAAAACTAATTACGTATAAAAAATGCGATTTTGGTAATCTCGTCTGGACAACACGTCAAAATGATGTGATTTATTCCTAGAGGTCATAAATGAATCGTCGTTCATTCTTCCAAAGTTTTATGACAATTTGAACTAGTTTAGTTAGATGTAACACTTTTAAACTAAAATATTAATTTTAAATTATTGGTCACTTCGCACTTGAGAATGACATGGTGTTCATTGCTAAATTTCATAAAATGAATGGAAAATCTTTTTTCTTCTTCTGAAGTTTCATGATAATATGAGAATGTTTGCTCATTTTTTATTATTTAATGCGTGTTTTTAACTAAAACACCACTTTTAAATTTGAAATATGCACTTTCAACCATTCCGACCATACCAAGTGTCATAATGTTGTTTGATTCAGTCTTACATGTCATAAATAATAAAAAATTATTGTTTTAGAATTTCAAAACAAATCAAGTGTGTTTGCTCAGTTTGGAACAATTGACATGTGCTTTGACAGAACATTTAAAATGAAAAAAATCACATTAGATCATTTTAACTACACTGCTTGTTTGAATGAGGCACAATTCATTCTAATAAGTCATAAATGAATCAATGATCATTTTCCTACTATGCAACAACAATCCGAGCTACTTTGCTTAGAATTTTGAATTTGATGTGCGTTTTTAATTTAGATAACACTTAAAATGGAAACACACACTCTCAACCATCCTAATCACCCCACACATTAAAATGATGTGTGGTTCATTCATACATGTAACAAAATAGATAAGAAAATTAAATAATTAAGTGACAAAAAAATGCTTCCCTATATGCATCTATTTCATATTTCTTCAAATGATTTTTTACCAGTGACCATAATATATTGAAAACATACAATTTATAAAATGGTCAATAAATATTTTAGATGATGGTGCATATATTAAAAAAAATGGACACATACCAAAGATACCTTTAAAGGGATTTTAGTTGTTTTATTGTCTTTAATAACCCTCATAAATTTACAATCTTAATAACCATAGCCGTAGTCATTTGGTTGTTTTGGACACTGCCAAAACATTGACCAATAAAAGAAATTCGTTACGATATATGCTTCCATGCTGAACTATTCATATATATAAATAAACATATTTTTCATTTTTAGTAATCCATTAGTTTTTTACTTGTTCCCATCATCCATAAACTCTTTACTATTTGATATGTTTGATGTTTTTACAAACTCAATAGATTTCCCTCTTTAGGCAATGTGGAGTTTGGAAGATATTTGTTTTGAACTAACCAAATAAAAATAACAAATGAATAGAATGTAAATTATATGAATCAAAAGTGGAGTTTGGAATATATATGTTTTGAACTAAACAAGTAACAAAAAACAAATAAATAGAACATAAAGTATAAGATTCAAAAGTTACAAGGTATATACCTAATTAACACAAAAAATTCCAGAAACAGGAGAATGACAAAGTGAAACAACATGTAACAAAACAATGAAGTTTTTAATAACAATTCAGAAACATATGAACATAGTTTATTAACGGATATAACAGTTCCTATTCCCGAATGACAAAGTACAATAACATGTAACAAAACGATGAAGTTCTGAATAACAATTCATAAACTTATAAACAATGTTTATTAAATGATATAACAGTTCTTATCCCTGAAACTCTTCACTTTTGATCCAAAGCGATAGGAGGATCAATACCCAGATCTAAAGGATACATGTTTCGAAACCCCATAACATCATTAATCAAAAAGATTAGAAGCAACAAGTCATAGACAATGTAAAGCATACAATTCAAAAGTTACAAAGTACAAACTAAATTAACAAAAATAATACAAGAAATAAGAGAATGATAAAGTACACCAACATGTAATTAAATAATGATTTTTTGAATAACAATTCAAAAAATTATAAATAAAGTTTATTAAAGGATATAGCAGCTCCCATCCCTGAAACACTTCACTTTTGATCCAAAGCGGTAGGAGGATCAATACCTAGATCCAAAGGGTACAAGTTCTGAAACCCTGGAACTTCCTCGATCAAAAAGACCAGAAGTAACAAGCCCTATCCCCAGACTTATTTGAAAAAATTTAACAACAACAATCTCTTTTCCTAGAGATCCTCTTCGATCAGAAGATTATAATCATCCAAGTCCTTACTATCAAGACTTTTATGAACATAGATGTTCAGAATCAACAGTTCCGATCCTCAGAACTCTTCGATCACAAGTTGATCCGAAGAAAACGATTACAATAGTTATAGATTTTACAATTAAATCCTCACATAAATAGAAACACTAATATCAGACTGAAAACCACAAACAAATGGAAGCACTCAAATACTGAGGTAGTGTACAACTCTAAAATGAAGGTGTTTTAGTATAATCATTAAATGATCCTTGAATCCATGATATCTTATTTATAGGCATTGAGTGTAATAATCTCATAACAATAATATCCATGGACTTTGGGAACAACTCTCACTTTTAACAAACTAAGAATCTCTAACATGATCTTCTATATTTTCAAAGGTACAAGTGAATTCATAATGTTTCGGAATATACATGGTTTGAAATAATCTCATCAGGAATATGTGATTCGGAAGATAGAACATCATAAATAGAACTAAAACAAAACACAAGTCAACTTTAGTAGAATATGAAGTGTATTGTGATTTTCAAAACAAATGAGTTGGAAGAATTCATTTTAGGAAAATGACTCGACATGAGACATTAGTGAAATGACTCGAACCACTAGGACCCCACCTCAGTCGACATTAGGCTATGAGTGTCACCCCAATCCCACCTTCAATAGGTCAGGAGTTGACAGATAGCATTGAGTAGACATGTTACACATGATGGGAGGCCTTAACCTAATGCACATGCACACAACACACATCCCCACACATGAGATAATAACAAATGCTAGACAAATAAAACCAACTGCAATATATATAATGCATGTGACAACTAATACGATCCACAAAGGAGTAACCGGTGCATAAACCATAAAGTTAAAAAGGAAAAAAAATACTCATTTAATAGACCCAAAGGGAAAACAAACCTAAGAAATTGAGGTGAAGGGATCTCTACAACAAACAAGCTCTGAACACAAACATCGTTCGTTGGTGTCACCTCTGGGTACTACTAAGCTCCACTAATATCATTTCCACCAAACTATCAACTGTCTGCATAAGACACAACACATGCGAGTGAAATTCCCATATGAGGGTGAGTATATACATACCTAGTAGGACACCCTAAAAACTAAAAGGATAAATGAGAAAGACCAATCAGATTAAAACCATAAAAAGAGAAAACCTATATATTCTTCAAAGGATATAATCTGAGACATAAAAGAGAGTCTCACTCAACACAACTTATCCATAAAAGAATTAGCACAATGATAATACCATGAACTCGAACCACCCAATTTACAAACCACATCACCTCTTAGAAACTATAGTTGAGGACCCATGCCTCACCAACAAATAAATGTCACTTGAGGGAGTAATCAACCCTGGTGGAGGAACCACACTCTATTAAGTAGAGCCCATTGAATGAGGGAGTACCCAACTCTATCGATAGAGGACTCATGACCCATGAGTATGTGTGTGTGTGGGGGGGGGGTTAACTTTATTGATCATGTAGGGGGCCCATTCCCTATCATAAACACATTACTAGGGGAGTGACTAACCCTGTGAATGCTTGGATCATCATTCTTTATCCTCTTCATCAGTCCTCTGAAGATAAGGAGATTAAACTGCTCGAATCACCTTACATCTCACCAATGATGCTGAGGAGTGTACCATCATGCGCTATGCATAAAAAAGCTCAAGATGGATTACTTGCATGCCCAAAATCGAGCTCAGGGAAGGAGAAAAACCCCACTAGGTTGGAAAATCACATGACATGTACTATAGAGGTACATGATGTGTATCCGCTATGGATAAGTATAAAGAACTGACCCGAATACCCTATCAAACTAGTACCCAAACCTACCTGTCATAGACCCGAAGGGTGTTCCTGATCCCCATGGGCTGGCGACTAACGTCTGGGCATCAAATAATAATAAGAGGGAATGATTTCTCCCAACCTAAACAAAGTACATGGAACACACACACACACACATACATATATATAATAGAGACAGCATCAGAGAAGATAAATATATGCCATAACTAAAAACAAACAACAAAAACTAAACAAATAAAGAGTAGAAACAATATCCAAGTATAGCTATAACCAAAAAGGACTACCAAAACATAAAAACCAACTAATCCCATGTGATAGCGTGGGTAGGCTCCCACCATCTCACCACCGGCTACTCAACTCAGCCGACAGAAAACCTCATCATTTCACTACGGTGCCTTACCTTTCCCTGCATCAAAAGACATGACCAGGTATTCACACCATTGAAGGGGTACATAGGTTGTGAGCTAACAAGCTCAGTAGGGTCTTACCCAGGTGTTCCATATCAAATATTTGAATAATAATCCCTGCATGCTCAACATTTAAAGAAAATAAGGCATGATAAAAGTTTAACATTTTTTATATCAAAATTATGTAAAAACAATTTAATTTCCCCATTTTCCACACTTCCAAATAAATCAAGAAAATCAGTTTCAAATAATTTATTATCCATATATCATAACATATATATCATGTCAAATGAACCAAAGAATACATCACATATCATATCAAATCCATGGAAGTACAACAAAATAGTACAATCCAAAAGCAGAATCACATGTAACATCATGTTGGGGATCCCACTAGTTTAGGATAGATATGGCACTCGTACCTAACATGAACAATCACATGCACATCATGCCACTAGACATATGCATCGAGTATAGAGAGAAGAGAAACACCCCAACAAGTGAACCTCCCAACAGGTCTAACTAGTTCCTAGAATAATACAGCTAAGGAGTATAGGAAATCCCAATGAGAAAACCCTCTGACAGTGGATGAGACATATTACTATACCTTCCAAATAAGTACCCAAGGCTTTCCATGTGATCTATTTTCCAAACTAGTTCATCAAACCATTTCTATCAAACTATTCTTTGAAAACCATTTCACAAAACCATTTCACAATGCTTTGAAAACCCTTTTCTATTTACTAATACTAGGGGAAATTTTTTTTTATAAAAAACTAGTTCCACACACAAAAAATCCTAGTCATATCATTCCACTTAATTTAATAAAACAATTTATAAAAAACAAGAGCAATGAAGCTCACTAACATAGGCTAGAAATAGAATCACCTACCTCAAAACTCGGGTCACACACACCCACAATAGAATCCACCCAAAGGAATAAACCAATAATGAAAAAGGAGACCCTATAATCAATCCAAACATCTTATAATTGATCTAATTTAACCAAGATGTTCATAAAATAGGATTGATTACATATACCTCAAGAACACACACCTGTCGCACCACAAACAACAAGGATTTGCCCCCAAAACAAGATCCCACAATGTATCTAGAGATAATAAAGAAGAAATATCACCATAGATTAAAAAAACCAATAGTGTAATAAAAATACACTATTGTGATCAAATAAAATGAATAAGGAAGAAATATCTATTACTTGGAGAGATGGAATGCAACGCCCTGATGATCCAATGCTGAATGAATCAATATGGATCGAATGGAGGCACCCAAAATTTCCAGAGAAGGGCTCTAAGTCAAGATCAAGGAGGGATGAAAAAGAATGAAATAAAAATAAACTGATGTAGTTCCCTAAAATCCATGTCCATGACATTTACAAGGAGTGTAAATCCTTTGCATGTTGTGTAATCCTCGGGACTCAGATACGCCAAAAAACCTATCATCTTTTTATTAAAACCCAATCCTTTAACATTACACATTGTGAAACATTTACACGAAGTGTAACCCCTTCACAATGTCATTTAGGTTCATAGAATCTACCCTGCAGAACTTACACATCGTGTACTCCCATTACACGACATGCATTCTTTCTATAGACTGCAAAAAATTTCATATTCTTACACAAAAACTCAAAACACATCGGGAATCCTCCAAACATGAGGAGAATGCCGAAAATACATTAACACATTTATACCTAGACTCCATTAATTCAAAAAAACATATATCCCCAAACATTAGGTCATTTTAATCATAAAATGTTATCTATCCTCGGGAGTCCCCAGACACACCCAATTAAAGAGGAAAAAAAGAAAATAGAGGAGATTTACTTGAAAGCAGGCAATGGGATGTTACAAACTACCTACTATATTAATTTCCTTTCCTAGGAAGTCATGTGGAAGAATGAATTCTAGTAAAGAGGTGAGGCCACTGCTCCAACATCAACGACTCATGTTCCCAAGTCTAATGAGAATCTACTTCATCCTGCCATGACCACCTAACCAACGAAATTGACGTCCCATGTAAGACTTTGACTTGAGAGTCTATGATATCAACTTGTTACTAAAAAAACATTTCAATATAACTCAACCTCTTACCAACTTAGAACATGAGAGGGATCAGGATGGTACTTCTTGATCGACGATATATGGAAACATCATGTATGCCTGTGAACTGGACCGATAATGTCAGCCAATTGGTGACCTTCCAAAGCTGCTCAGTGACCTCAACTGGTCCACTATATCTCAGATCCAACTTTCCCTATTTTCCAAGATGACAATGACCCAACTGAGGAGAGACTTTCAAGAAAACCCGACCACCTATGGAAAACTCCAAATGATGATTCTGTTGATCCGCATAAGACTTTTTATGACTTTTCACTATAACCAGATGCCGATGTATATCCTGAATCCTCAGAGACATCTCCTAAACAAGACTCAGTTCAATAAGAGAGGCCTCTCCCACCTCTACCCAACAAAGAGGTGATCTGCACGAGAAACCATACAAAGCCTCAAAAGGAGTCATTCTGATTGATGACTGAAAACTGTTGTTACAAGAAAACTCAACCAGTCCCAGATGGATATCCCACCATTATAAAAAAATAGTAGATTAGAGGTAGTTTTTAGAGGGGATTATGCATAACCCCTCTAAATTAATTTTAGATGGGTCTATGCACAACCCCCACTAATCATCTAATTTAGAGGGGGTTCAAAACCTTCTATAAAATTTTTTACAATATTTTTTTAAATATTTAGTTGGATTTTAAGTCGGTTATTTCAAAACCATTGAAAATATTTAAATTAGTGGTACTATATATTCATTTTTATATTAGAGGCAATATATATAATGGATTTTTTTTAAAGGAAAGTAGTGGGGGTTAACAACCCCCTCTAGTCTCTTAAATCAGAGGGGGTATTGAACCCCCTCTAATGTATGACATTAGGGGGGGGGTGAACCCCCTCTAATTTAAGATATTAGAGGGTGTTCATGAACTACTACTAATATATTAGATTAGATGGGGGTTTGAACCCTATATAATTTAAGAAATTAGAGGGGGTTTTGAACCCCTTATAATTAATGAAATTAGAGGGGGTTGTGAACCCTTCTAATTTAATATATTAAAGGGGGTTGTGAACCCCATCTAATTTATGACATTAGATTGGATTTTCAAACCACTCTAATTCATGAAATTAGAAGGGGTTCATGAACCACCGCTAATACCTTTGACTAGAGGGTTTTTTTAACCCCCTCTAATTAATTATTATTTTTTAAAATAAATATCATATAAATTCAAATTCTATAATATATACGTGTGCATGTGCATGTGTGTGTATATATATATATATTACATAAACACACTATATAAATGTATTTAAATGCATTATAAACACACACACACATATATATAAAGACATTATATAAATACATTAAATAAATACTTATACATATAAATGAAAAGGTATACAAATATAAATATTGGTATATATAATATAAATGTAATTATAAATATATTTATTCAAATATAGAAAATTTATATATGGTTTTATAAATACTATACATTTATATTATGATTTATATTATGCATATATTATATTAAATACATTTTTATTATATATTTATGTATAAATACATTTATACTATATTATGTATACAAATATATCTAATATAGACAAAATTTAATGTGTATATATATATATATATTATATTATAAAATATTTTATTATATATAAATTTATAAATATTATATAATTATTTTATATATATTGTTGTATACCACATTAATTATATATTAATTTAGTATATATATATATATCATTCAATTATATGACATACTTCCAATTATATGAATGTATTTAATTTCGTGCCTATATATATATGTGTGTGTATACATGATATAATATAAATGTAAATAATTACATACATAAATATATAATATAAATGTATTTAATATAATATATGTACAATATAAATCATTAAACATATAAATATATAGTACTTATAAAACCAACATACAATTTTTATAGTTTAAAAAATAGGTGTATTAATAATAAAAATAATTAATAATTAATAATATTATTATTACACATAGAGACATATATATAAGTATATAAAAACAATTATATAAATATATATATATAATAATTATATATATATATATATATATTATATTATATCTATAAATATTATATAAATACATAAATACACATACACACACATATATAAATGTATTAATATATATTTATATATGAAAATATAAATATTTATATATATTATATATACACAGATAATATATATATACATATTATACAAAAATACAAATATATTATATATATTCTCTAATTTTACTCTATCTAAATAAATATATATTATTGTATATATAACTCAAAAGGTGCTTTAGCTTAGTTGTTCTGTTGATTGATTTCTCGCAGCCAATTCTGTCTTCAAATTCCAGTTCCTGTGGGATTTTTTATACTCCCTTTGGTGATAGGTGGCAGGCCTATGTGGGCTAGTCCACACGAACAAGTTTTGGTGGGTGGGGGTTTGTTATGGGGTCTCTGGGGGGGCATGGGTTGTCATGGGGTGTCTGGGTGGCGCTTTTCGGGTGGGGTCATCGAGCAGTTTTCATTGGCGTCATGGGTATCTAGTGGGGTTTTCGGGTGGTTTTCATGGGTGTCTAGTGGGGTTGTGGGGTTGTCAGGTTGTCATGGGGTCCTGGTGGGGTGGGTGTTATGGAAAAAAATGTAAAAAAAACAGGGACCATTTAGGGGAGGTTATGACCACACCTAAAATCTAAAATTGAGACTCAATTAAGGGTGGTTATAACCACCCCTAATCCAAACATAAATGTAGGGGCAGTTAAAACCTCCTCTAATCCACTGTTTACAGTGAATTTAGGGCGAAATTAGATGGGTTTAAAATCCCATCTAATCTAACCGCCTCTAAATGCAGGTCCACTTTGCCAGCACTTACCCAAAACTACCTCTAATCAGAGTAGTCAGACACATTAGGGGAAATTTTAACTGCCCCTAATCCAAAAATAAATGTAGGGGAGGTTAAAACCGCCTATAATCTACTGTTTATAGTAAATTTAGGGAAAAATTAGAAGGGGTTAAAACCCCCTCTATTATAACTGCCTCTAAATTCATGTAGGCTTTACCATAACTTACCCAAAACCTCCTACAATTACAGTAGGCAGGCACATTAGTGGCGGTTATGGGTAACCACTACTAATGTGTTTAGAGGGAGTTATAACCCCCTCTAAATGAAAAAACAACTTCTAATCACACAATTTTTTATAGTTCATGATCCACAGAAATACAAGACAGAAGCACAAATCATATCCTCTAGGATCTAAATAGAACGATCTGCCTGACCATTTATCTATGGATGATAAGCTGTACTCAATCTGATCTGAGCCCCCATCACCTTCTAGAGACTCCTCTAGAACCTAGAAGTAAACCTAGGATCCTTATCTGAAACAAAGACAGAAGGAACTCCATGTAACCTCACAATATCTTGCATATAAAACTTACCTAGATCTTTAACATTCATGGTGTCCCAAATCAGAATGAAATGTGCTGACTTTTTCAATAAATCAATCACCACCTAGATAACATTCCTCCCTTCATGGTGTCTGTGGTAATCAAACAATGAAATCCTTGGATAGATCATCTCGTTTCTAAACTGTTACTATAAGAGGATGGAGTTAACCAAAAGGTTTCAAATGATCCAATTTTATCCATTGGTAGGTGTAACATTGGGATACATAATCAGTAATGTCACACTTCACACCTAACCACCAAAATCACCATCTAGTGGGGTTGTCAGGTTGTCATGGGGTCTTGTTGGTGGGTGACATGGGTGTCTAATGGGGTTTTCGGGTTATCATGGGGTCTTGGGGGTGGGTTTCATGGGAAAAAATTATACAAAAAATTGGGACCATTTAGGGGCAGTCATAACCGCCCCTAAAATATGAATTTGAGACTCAATTAGGGGTGGTTATAACTTCCCCTAATCCAAAAATAAATGTAGGAACCGTTAAAACCACATATAATCCATCATTTAAAGAGAATTTAGGGAGAAATTAGAAGGGGTTAAAACCCCCTATAATATAACCACCTCTAAATTTAGGTCCACTTTACTAGAGATTACCTAAAATTTCCTCTAATCAGAGTAGGCAGGCACATTAGGGGCGGTTATAACCGCCCTTAATCCAATCATAAATGTATGGGTGGTTGAAACCACCTCTAATCCACTATTTAGAGTGAATTTAGGGTGAGATTATAAGGGGTTAAACCCCCCTCTAATCTAACCACCTCTAAATTCAGGTCCACTTTACCAACACTTACCCAAAACTACTTCTAATCAGAGTAGGTGGGCACATTAGCAGTGGTTTTGGATAACTGTCGCTGATGTGTTTAGAGGGGGTTATAATATCCTTTAAATGAAAAAAACCCTTTTAATCACTTTTTTTTGTATTTCACGATCCATCTAAATACAAGACACAAGAACAAAGCATATCCTTGAGGATCTGAATAACATGGTTTGTATGACCATCTATCTATGGATGATAAGCTATACTCAATCTGACCTGAGTCCCAATTACCTCCTAGAGACTCCTCCAAAACATGAAGTAAACCTAGGATCCTTATATGAAACAATGACAGAAGGAACCCCATGTAACCTCACAATCTAATGCATATACAACTTAGCAAATCTTCAACTTTCATGGTGTCCCTAATCAGAATGAAATGTGATGACTTTTTTAATTAATCAATCACCACCCAGATAACATTCCTCCCTTAGGGTGTATGTGGTAATCCAACAATGAAATACTTAGACACCTCATCCCATTTCTAAACCAGCATACGAAGAGGATGGAGGAAACCCGATGTTTTCAAATGATCCAACTTTATACATTGGTAGGTGTAATAGCATGACACATAATCAGCAATGTCACACTTCATACCCGACCACCAGAATCACCTTCTCATTTTATAGTACATCTTCATAGTGCCCGAATGAACAACCTAGGAATAACCATGATATTCAAATAAAAATAAGTTCCTCAATGATGTTGGGATGAAAAACTGATCCCCCAAATTGAAAAGACCATCTGAAGAGAGAGAACAACCTGAAACAGTTTCCCCACTATATAGGGTTTCTCAAATTCCTCTGAACTCGACATCCTTCTACTGACTCTGAAGAATAGACTCAAGGAGGGATGATGACAACTGAACACTAGTCATAACCATTCCTGAAATGTAACAACCCATAATTTTATCAATGGAATTTTCCTTCTTATAATTATGTCTTAAAAACACATAGAGAATATAATGAAAATATTATAAATGAAGAATGAATAAAATAAGTGGAATTTTCAGAAATTAAGGAAATTATACTGAAAAAATAGTAACTTGACCTTTGGAATAGTAATTTAACCCTTAAGAATATTAATTTGACCCTTATTAATAGTAATCTTACTAATATAATAGTAACCTCACTAATAAAATTATACAAGTAAAACAATCATGAAAACCAAGGAAACGAACACTACTGAATAATAAATTTGTATCTTCTAACTCATCAAAAAGGCCGTAAATGAACTTAATAAAATTATACCAAATAAAATACATGTAGAAAAGTTTATGACTTAATTAATTAATGGATTTAATTTTATTATAAAGGACATTACGTATAAGTGCATAACACTTTCAGAGAAAAATTAAGGGATTCTACCTGAACCACCATTTTTTCCTTTGGGTTACTCTTTGACTCTATTTATCCCAATGAAATTATTATTTCTTTTTATGTAATTCTTATAAATTATGTTTATATGTTCCAAACCCATGTATCCAGATCTTATCATCCTTTTATGGGAAATCACATGTTTTAAAAAGGTACACTTCTCAATACTTCTTAATAAGCAAGCCCGATTAAAGGGAACTTATCGAATTCTTACCCATTTTCAAGTGCACTACATAACCTATTTTAATACCCCATTATTTTTATAAAATCACATATTTTTTCATGAAAAACTATCTTGATTCAATTCTGGTTTTATATAAAAGATTATTCCTTTTCCTCTTTAAATTCTCTTTAATATTTTCCTTAAACCGCACTAAAATGTTTTATTTATAAAGTTTCTTAAGAACTTTTTTACATATTTTCACTCTAGTTTGAACTAACATATCATGATATATGAATATTATTCCTTATTAATGTACATGTATTATTTTAATCCATTCTTTCATGGACACCATTATGATATTCCCTTTGGTTATTCATTTTGACATGATTATGATACCCAATTCTTTCCATGGGAAACCCTTATGTTTATATTTGATTCCTCATGTATGATTCTTCATGTAGCACACATATTCATAAACATGTTATGATGGGTGTCCCAGGTAGCTATCCAATTAATTGGATAATGTTTAGGCTCATGAGATGTCATGTGCAATGGTTTTGGTGGTAAGACATAACTCATGCTCCATGTGCAACAATCTTGGTGGTTAGCCTTGAATCATGCTCCATGTGAAAAGATCTTAGTGGTTAGCCTTGAATCATGATACTATATGTGAAATTATCCTTTAATCATGATTATTTCATGTTTTATGTTGTTTCCACATCTTCTATGATACCATGATTATATATGTTATGCTTCCTTATGTATATTCATGCCTTTTTATTCCATCATGTTATGCCTTCTAACCCATGTGTTATGCATTATTCATATGATCATTACCTTAAAAGTATTTCTAGATCATACCTTTGTTCATTTATTCCACAAGTTATCCTATGAATATGTAAGGGCTCAATGGAAGATATAATCTCATTATGGAGTTCAAATAAAAGATGTGTTTTTTGTCCTATGCTTTCAGTTTTATGCACCTAATCTTCCAAAGACACTAGAAATTACAATCCTTGGTTGTATATTTTGGTTAAAATCATGTAATAATATGTGTGAAAGTTTAGGTCCATTATATGAAACATCCTCATGAGTATCCATATGAAAATGAGAAAAAATCCCTATAAGGTTCCACTCTTACTTCGATTCCAAAACAGCTTATGATAACACTTTAGTACTAAGAGCATCTGCAATGACATTCCCCTTCCATGGAGTATAGGTGGTATCAATTTCAAACATTTGAAGTTATTATACCCACTGACTCTATCTAATATTTAAGTCCTTATGAGAAAACATATGGTTCAAACTCTTATATTTAGAAAATACTGTGAAACTTTCCCCAAAAAGGTAGTGTCGTCAACACTCAAGGGAATGCATAACTATAATAAGCTCTACATAATGAGTGGGATAATTATTCTAATGAGGTCGAAGTTGACAAGTGTAGTAAGCTACCACATGATCATCTTGTTTTAGAACACAACCCAAACCAGTTCCAGAAGAATCACAGAAAACCAAACACCCCTTACCGTGCTTCAGTAAGATCATAATAGGAGATGATGTTAGAAGTCATTTCAGCTCATAAAAAGAAGATTGAAATTTTGTATCCCATATAAATTTCACCACTCTACTATTAAGAGAAGTCAAAGGTGATTCCAACTTAAATAAATCCTTGAAAATCCATCTATAATATCTAGAAAGATTAAGGAAGCTCCAAATCTCAAAATACATTCTATGGCTCTTCCCATGACAAAACGAATTTTAAATTCTCAGGATCGATTGATAAGCCCTACTCATAAATCATGTTCCCTAAGAATTTCACTTCTCGAATCCATAAGTTTCATTTTGAAAGATTTCCATAAAAATTTTGACTTCTCAGGATCTCCAAAACCAAACATAGATGATGATTATGGTCATGCTCAGATCTCAAGTAAACCAAAATATCATCTATGAAAACTAACACAAAAGTGTTGAGATACTGATGGAATATCCGCTTCATCAAATCCATAAAAACTACAGGAGTATTAGTCAATCTAAATGACATCACAAGATATTCATAATTTCTATACCTACTTCTGAAATTCATCTTTAGTATACCACACTTCCAAAATCTGAGTTGATGATAACTTGACTGAAGATCAATCTTTGAAAACAAATTCCCCCCTTTAACTAATCAAACAAGTCATCCACATGAGGAAAAGAATATTTGTTCTTAACCGTTACTTGATTCAATTTTTGATAGTTCACACACAATAAGAGTGAACTATTTTTCATCTTAGAAAAGATAACTATGGATACCCAAGGAGAAACACTATGGAAAACAAAACCCCTCACCACCAGACCATCCAACTGAATTTTGAGCTCTTTTAGCTCTGTTAGTGCCATAATATAATAAGGTATCAAAATTAGCTGCATACCTGGCACCCAATCAATTGTAAACTCTACCTCTATCTCTAAGGTAAGATCAGAGAAATCATCTAGGAAAATTTCAGGAAATTCCTAAAAAATAGTGTTAAGATCAACAAGAGAAGAGACGTCATCGATCACAAATACTACCATAGAAAAAAAAACTCTTGATCTTTGGGTAGGAAGGTTCTGCACGACCAAACCTCATATCCCACTCTCCCTAAAACACCTGTGAGATCCCATCAACATCAAGAAATTAGACACACCAATGATAATAATCAACCTCATCATGATGAGTAACAAGAAAATACATGTCGATGATAAAATCAAATAGATACAGATTGAGAAAAAGAAAATCCCATACTAACTCTGCATCAACTATCGATAGAGCACAAGGAAACTAAAACCCCTTCTCTTTACTCTTCCCAAGAGGTTTCACTAAATTCATACAAAAGGAAATTAAATTTGTTTAATTGTTATGAATATAAATAAAACATCCAAATATAAATGAGTGGGAAGAACTAGAATCAAATAAAGCAACTGCTTTAGAAGCTGAAATGAAGATGGTACCTCTCACTATCCCTGGACCCAAATATACCTCCACTATAAACTCATCTACTGGGTGAAGATGCTTCACTCCTGAGTCATGTGGTTGGATGGTTGTAGTATTTGAGGCATCTAACTGCCTCACAGTAGCCTTTGGAGTCAACAATCCCTGACCATATCTAGGTGTAGACACAAACTAACATAAATTCTATATATGACCATAATGTTCACAACCATTGTGCGTATTTACAGGTGAAGGACATGAACTCCTAGTGTGTATGACCTTGAAAAATTTATAGAAAGTCATAGGCACACTACAAGACGTAACCAGAGGTTACGAAGAGGCTTTCTACTGAGAAAAACCTCCACCACTCCTATGATGATCCTACCACTTCCTCTTTTTCCCTGGCACACCACTGAAGCTGCAACTAGGTGGAAGAGAAGGGGCGAAATATCCATCCTTGCCTGACGTATTTAGTTCTACCATCATATCCCTATCTACTTTCTCTATATAGTTTGAAATATTTAGTATAAATAACAACTATATGATATCCAGTCACAAGCCCTGCAATCACTTCTCAGCTTTCAACTGGTCATTCTTCACTACCTATGGAGAAAAACAAACCAGCTCAGTAAACCGATTGGTGTATGTCAACACTGATTGATCTCTCTCCTACAAATAGAAGAACTCTAGATAATTCTCCATCACCAACGACTATAGAAAAAACTACTTGGATAATAAAGTATTGAAGCCCATCCAATCCAAGACCATGTGCCTATTTGCCTATACCATGGAATCCCACCAATGCTTACTGGGACCCTCAAGTCTGAATAATGCACACTTTACCTTGATACTCTTAGGTGCATCCAAGAAGTCAAAGATATGATCAATATTGCCAAGACATTCCTCCACCGTTTTGGGTTCATTCGTACCTTTAAAGGATGGTGGATTCTCACATCAGAACTATTGTGATCGATCTCTTTCTCCAACATCTCCTGGATGTACCTCAACGACTGCGTTCTAAAATTTTGGCACATTCTGGTCAACAGAATGAAATACCCACATGATAGCCACAATAAAGTTCTGATTCATAAGAGGATTTCCTCGAGGAGCATCAGATCCACCCTCATGAGGAACTCACATAACACATCTCAGAGGCATATTAATGCACACCGAAATAGTATAAATGATCAGGTAACAGAATAATATCATTTCAAACCCAAAAAATCATAAGAAAAAAATTGAAATTAACATCAAAACTCAAAATAAGAGACACACATCCCAACATCCCATGGTAAATTGAGTCTCATCACGATAATAACTGGTCAGACACTCACCACAATATACCTCTCAAGTCCTAAAAATTCTATATCATGACTACCAAACGTCCCAAGACAAAGACTCTTGAGGACATACCATCTTTGATACCAAACTATAACAAATCGATCCAAATACCATCTCAAAGTATTACATGACCCGATCCATCACATACTTGAAGGTCGTTCCTAATCCCCACATACTAACGACTACCACAAAGGCATAAAAAAAATTAGAGGGAATTATTTTTCCCAACTTGAAGCAACTTCATGGCACACACACACACACAACATAGACAACGGTGGAGAAGATAAATATATTCCATAACTAAAAAATGAAAAAACTAAACAACACAAGAGTAGAAAAAATCTCAAAGTACAGGTCCAAACATAAAGGAATACCAAAATAGGAAAATAAGATACTCTATATAATAGTGTGGACAGACACCCACCATCTCACAATGAGCTACTCAATTCAGTTGAAAAAAACCTCACTGCCTAACTGTGGTGCCTTGTCTTTCCCTACATTGAAATACATAACTAGGTCTACACACCGCTAAAGGGGTATGTAGGGTGTGATCTAACAGGCTCAGTAGAGTCTCATCCAATTTTTTCATATCAAGTCTATGAACAATAATCCAAGCATGCTCAAATTTTAAAGAAAACAAGGCATGATTACAGTTTAACATTTGTTATATCAAAATCAAGGGAAAACAGTTTAATTTACCCTTTTTATACATTTACAAATAAATTAGGTAAATTATTTTCAAATAATTTAATATCCCTATATCACAATAGATATATCATGTCAAATAATCTAAATCATGCATCACATATCTTATCAAATCCATGGGAGTAAAACAAAATAGTACATGCCAAAAGAAGAATCATAGGTAACATTATGCCAAAGATCACACTAGTTCAGGATACATTGGACACTCAAATCTAACATAGAAAATCATGTACACATCAATCCACTAGATATATGAATCAAGTCTAGAGAGTATAAGAACACCCCATCAAGTGAACCTCCCAATATGTCTAACAAGTTCTTAGAACATCAGGCCCAGGGAGTAGAGGAAATCCCCATGAGAAAACCCCTCGATAGTGGACGAGACCAATTACTACACCTTCCACCTAAATAACCAAGGATTCATATGTGATCTATTTTCAAAATTAGTTCATCAAAACATTTCCATCAAACCAAGATTTGAAAACCATTTCAAAAAACCATTTCACAATGCTTTGAAAACCCTTTTCCATTTACAAAAACTAGAGGAAAAATATATTTTATAAAAACCCAGTTCCACACACACAAAACAAATTAGTCATATCATGAAATTTTATTTAATAAAATAATTTATCAAAAATATGATCAATGCAGTTCACCAACAGATGCTAGAGACAGAACCACCTACCTCAAAACTCTTGTCACACACGCTTGCAACAGAATCAACCCCAAGGAAGAAACTGACAATGAAAAAGGAGTACCTAACATCAATCTACACATATTATAATTGATCTAATTATATAAATAGGGACAATGAAGAGGATAGATTACACATACCTCAAGAATTCATACCCACTGCACCACAACAAATATGGATTGGCTCCCAGAACAAGATTACATAACAGATCTAAAGAGAATCAAGAAGAAACATCACAAGAGATCTACAAAACCAATAATTAAATGCAATAATGATACCATGATCAAATTAAATGAATAAAAAGGAAATATATTTTACTTGGAGAGATGAAATGTAATCTCCCTGATGATCCAACACCGAACAAATCAACTGGATCGAACAGAGCTCCCAAAATAACCGGATAAGGGATCTAGGTTGAGAGAAAGGTGGGATACAAAATAATTAAATAATAATAAACCAATTAAGTGCCTTAAAACCTTATCCATGAAATTTAAATGATGTGTAAATCCTTTATATTCCGTGTAATCATCAAGAGTCATATACCCTAAAAAACCATCAACTTTTTATCAAAAATTGATCCTTTAACATTACACATATTGAAAATTTTACATGGCATGTACTACCTTTATGATGTGTTCTAGATGACATCTACCCTATAGAACTTAAAGTCATGTTTTCCCATTACATGGTGTGTATTTATTCTACAGACTGTAAAAACTACATATTCTTACATGAAAAATCAAAACACCTCAGGTGTCCTCTGAAATCATAGAGAACACCAAAAATCCATTAAAAAATTTATACCAATAATACATTAATTAAAACAAAAATATATCCCCTAAATTTAGGTAATTTTACTCATAAAATGTTCTCCATTCTTGGGAGTCCCTAGACACACCCAATTAAATAAGAAAACAAGCAAAGAGAATAGAATTACCTAAAAGAGAGTAATAGGATGTTATAAGAAGTTTGTCCATGTAATGATTTGAACATGTTGTGCATGGGTCTACCAACATAGAATGTAGAAATGGGAACATTACATGTGGGACCAATTTGGTACTTTTCATGTACAACCTAAGCTAATGTTGTGTAAGGCCAAGGCACATGATGTGTCATATGGAGGGTACCAGACATATAGATCTTCTTAGATCACTCAAAATGCACTGCCAAGATAGAAGATTAATGTAATTATGGTGGTACACAACATGCATTATTGAACCACACACCATGTATGGTCGAGTGGTCATATGAGAAGAAAATCCACTACTATAAGAACCATGCCTCAGTGAAGAAGTAAAGTGAAGCTTTAGGTTCTTTCATTATCGATTATAATCTCTCTATTTCTTCTAATTTGTATTAGATAAAACTTGTGGACCTAAAATTTGTATCTAAATACAAGAACCAAGTAGATTCTAAAATATTACCAGAGGTGAGGTGAATCTTTTAGTTTCCAATGGAGCAAGATTGGTTGCACCGTCTATTGGAGACTACCATCTCGGTTTTCCGACACGATTAATTCTAGTTTTAAATAATTGTTATTATATGGATAGTGTTACCAAAAACATAATATCTATGTCTATTTTATATATGGATGGATTTATTTTCATGTTTAGAAATAAGAGGTGCGACTTTTATAAAGATAACATATGTTATGGGATGACACATTTTAATAATATTCTTTACTTACTAGAATATGAAAATAAAGTGTTGGAAATAAATAAAGAATCAAGTCTACATGACTCATATCACACCCAATTGTTCCACCGCTGGATTGGTCATGTAAATGATAAGTGTCTGACAAAGCTATACCAAGAAGTATATTTATATTATTTTAAACTAAAACCACTTGATATATGTCATGCTTGTTTTTAAGGAAAAAGGACTAAATCTCTATTTAGTTGAAATATTGAAAGGGCCATGGATATTCTAGAATTATTTTATTCAGACATGTGTGGACATTTTCCAATGAAATATTGAGGTGGATACACTTACTTTATAACTTTTATCGACAACATTAGTAAATATGGATATATCTACTTAATGTTGTGTAAGTTTGATTCCTTTAAGAAATTTAAGGAATTCAAGAATGATGTATAGAATCATATTGTTAATAAGATATAGAAACTACCGTTAAATTATGATAGAGAATATCTTAACAAATATTTCATTGATTATCTAAGGGAGTTTGGGATACTATCTCAACTCATTCCTATGCATACACCATAGTTGAATGGTGTTATTTAAAGGAGGAACCACACCTTGTTGGATATAGTTATCGGAGTCTTCCATTATCCTTTTGGGTATATGAATTATAAACTATAATAGACATACTAAACTGAGTTCCAACTAAATCGGTGAACAATATTACATATAAGATTTGGTATGGGAACAAAATTGTTTTGTCACATATTCATGTATCAGGACGTGAAACTTTTTTAAGGATATCTCTATAAACAAACTAGAATCTTAAGTAAAAAAGTGTATCTTTATTGTATATCATAAAGAAACTAAAGGATATTATCTATATAATACCTCAGATAGAAATATCATGGTTGGAAAACATTTCACTTTCCATGAGAGGGTACATATCTACAAAAGATATAATGTGAGAAAGATATGATTTAATGAAGTCAAGGATCATGATACACAAGAGTTGACATAGAAAAAAAATCCCACAAAACCCATGGAAGAAGTTATTTTAGAGACACAATTATAGCATAAGATCACTAGAGAGGTTAGGGAACCAGCTGGATATGGTTTTATTATCATCAAGGATGGAGACACATTTTTAGTTGATAATAATGAACATATATCTTATAAGGAATTAGTAAGAATATAAGAAGTTTCCATGTGTAAGGAATTCATGAATTCTAAAATATATTCCTTGTACCATATCCAAGCCTAGGTTTTGGTAGATCCTCAAATTGATGTAAAGCATGTTGGGTGCAAATGGGATTTCAAGAAGAAGATGGACATGAATGGTAAAGTCAGTACCTATAAATCATGACTAGTTTCTAAAGGGTTTAAGTGATTTCCAATAAAAAAATATGATGAAAACTTTTCACCAGTCACTAGGTTGAAATACATCATAATTTTTCTTAGTAGTTACCATGATTCTGATATTTTACAAATGAATATCAAAATAGATTTACTTAATGGAAGCCTTTTTGGATTATTTCAATATGACATAACTAGAAGGGTTTGTGACTCTAAAGAATTCCAATAAAGTGTAAAAGTTACAAAAATTCATTTATGGGATAAAACAAGCATCAAGATCATGGAATATTAATTTTGAATAAGATATAAGGGAATTTGGGTTCATAAATAATGAATGTGAGACCTGTGTCTATAAGAGGTTTAATGAGAGTGTAGTTATTTTCCTAGTAGTATATGTTGATGATATATTACCAATGAAAAATGACATACCAATCTTATAGTTAGTTAATAAGTGGTTAAAAAAATGATTCTCTATAAAAGACTCAAGTGAAGAAACTATTCTAGGGATCAAGATACATCATGATAGATTTATGAGGCAGTTTGGACCAAGTCAAGGTTTGAAAAAGCATTGAATATATTCAATATGTAAAAAAAAAGAGGGTATTGTTTCTAGTGTCACATGGTATATATATATCCGAGAAAATGTGCCCTCAAGCATAATAGGAGAATGATATAATGAGAATAATCCATTATGAATCTATGATAGGATCTATCATGTATGACATGCTATGTACTAGGCTTGATGTTTCCTACACCTTGAGCATGGTAGGTGGATATCAAGGAAATATAGGTGATCCATATTGGATGGATGTAAGGAATATCCTAAAGTATCTTAGTCATACAAAGGATACATTACTTGTTTATGGAGGAGATGAGGAACTAGTTTTCAAGGAATACACATATTCTAGTTTCCAAATAGATAAAAAATGATATGAAATCACAATCATGATATGTGTTATGAATTAGTGGAGGGGTTTTAAGTTAGAAGAGTTCTAAATAACTAGTGGTCATAGATTTTACAACTAAGTTCAAGTATATAGTAGCTTATAATGTAGCTTATAAAGTAGTTGTGATACAAAATTTCATCCAAGATCTTGATGTGGTTCCTAACAGTAAATATGCTATCACACTGTATTATGATAATACTGTAGCAGTGGTTCTTATGATTTCTTGGACCCACAATCCCAGATTTAGTGGTCATCGACATAAAATTTACATACTTTCTTTGATACCATAAGTTAAAGCATAGATATAACCACCCTTAATTACAAAATCAATAATGATTTTTGCATCTCGTACATTCTAGGATCGTTTCAGGTTTATATGTTTAGAAAATTTGTACACATCATAAACTTATAAATCCCATGTTATTTGTAACTAGTGTATTTTTTTATATATATAAGAAACTACTTAATTCATGATAAGTCTTCAATATCTCCCATAAATTTTTACACACATGATATCCTTATAAACATGTCATGTGTACTACTTCTCTTCATAACCCTGGGAAATAGAAACATAATAAGGGGTGAGATGAAACACTCAGTAATAGAAACATATAACTAAAGTAATCATGACATAAACATGACATAGATATCATGGAAAGAATTAGTAAAAAACATGAAGCTATAATCAAATTGAAATTGGGAGCTTTCTATATCCATGAGAATAAATAAAAACATGGATAAAAATAATACTAATATCATACTGATGGAATTTATAATGTTATACATTAAAAATTTACTATCAAGGCCTTGTGCCAAGACTCTTCACTTATCATCGAGATTGAAATCAAGACATCTTGCTGAATTGGGAAGGGATACACCAAATACCCAAGCCTGTTTTTTATCATGATACATATTGATGCATCAAGGAGATATATAATTCTAGGCTCTACCCACTACTTGTTTAAGTCCAATTTATTCACCTAAGAGTCATCAATAACTTTCATACTATTCCTCGAGGAATAACTTAATCAATAAAACTTGGCTATCCCTATAATGAGGAACAAAAAAATAAAATACATAATCAACACACTTAGCAGTCAATAATCATTAAGAATGCTAATACTTTTACACATGTTAATAAAAGGGATAACATAATCATAACTCATCAATATAAAGAAGTTGGATGGTCAAACATTATATAGTCAACTTCCCAATAATCGTCCGCATTGGAATAAAAATATATGGTATGCCATTACTTTTACCCATGTTAATAGAATATCATAATTTCTAGGTGAATATTATTCAATTAAATTTATGTAAAACGTGATGTTCATACCATATAGAACAATTAGTATATGTCTAATTCAACACTAGAATAACATGATCATAATACATTTGGAGAAATAAAGTGGATGGTTTCAAAAGAACATTTCTCAAGAAGTGAGAAATATTTATCAAATAGTTTATATGGTAGGAATTTATATCCCCATAAAATAATTATATAATACCACATAATATTGTCAAAATATAATAATGTATCTAACTTATATGAAATAAGGTCAAATAATGATTATAACCCAATGCAATAAAATTGAGTTACCGAAAATCCTCACTACTAGGGTAACAAATAAATCAATATCCACTTGAATAAAGAAAACATGATTTGGATAGTAAATCCCATTTAATAGAAATAAATAAATTATATATAATTCATGGGATATTAAATCAATATAACACCATATTAACATGGTGTATAACATGTAACATGTCTCAAAGAATCATAATTGAGATAAAAAAACCCTTTTGGCTTGAGTGAATCTTTAATAAAAACTCATTGAAAGAGTGGTATTATAATTGAACTTCAAATAACATGATTAAAATATAATTCATGATATTATATCTCAAATATGCAGTATATACACCACAAAAATGAAATTTGGCGCATAATACCAAACATGTCTCAAAAAAGGATTTTGAGAGGAAAACCCTTACATATTTTTGTAAATTTCACAAACATACTTTAAACTCATGTATAAAAAACATATAAATATTAATAACATATCTTAAAACCTTAATAATATCTATTTTCATTCATAATTTTCATAAATAGTTATTCTCTACATGAATTATTTCGATTTCCCATATCGGGTGTTTGTAATCTTTTATTGCTTTGAAATAGATTCATAAAAGTATTATTAGAATCTATTATTTTTACAAATTCCATAACTATTATATCATATAATTTAATAGAATATATGTTACAAGATATTTTATAGAGATATAATTTCATTTCTTTTTATTTTTTGCTACGCACCATGAAGATGAAATCGATGATCATGTTTCGGTGATTCTCAACGAATGAAAGGTGTTTTCTTAATTAACAAGTTAAATTATGCATAGACTTAAAAAAATATTATTTATATTTTTATATCATATTTAACCTATAAATAATTTCATATAGTCATCCATGACGTAAATGTATAGTATTATTCAAGTAGGTGGTTAAACCGACCCAAACATGAACCTACCGTGATTAATGAATGATTATGAGATGGTTTAGTTTTAATATAATTATAAAATAGGAATAATGATATTATTTAGTGTATATTAGTGTGATATATCATAATTGGAAATAATTATAAATAGAAGATAATTTATATAAATTCATTACATAGAAAAAACATATCATTTTCCTCTTAGTTCGCACATTTTAAATGATTGAATTAAGGATAATCATTTGTTGATCATATAATTAATATGTTATCTAATTTTTCATACCATAACATTAATAATATTATAAAACTAATATTTACCCATTAATAACATCCTTATATGGTGGTTAAGGAAAATGAAACACGTCGTGTCATGGAGGCGGTAGTCTGTACAACACACGAACAATGTTTTCATTTTTCTTAATGTATGCGGTATATGAATAAATAATGATAATAAAATAAATATAGTAACACTAAAGTATATAAATTATAATAATATCCTTATATTATTATGTATAGAATAAATTTTAAAGAATATAATTAAGAATAAAACAAAGTAGTTGATAATACTCACGCCGAGGACTTGAATTTTCCTTAGAAGTCACCAGGAATTTGAAGGGATTAAGCTCGATATGGGTGACCAACAATTATGTTCATGGTATAGGGTTCTAGAGAGAGTAAAATTTCATAGTTTTAAGGAGTAATTCAAAGTTTACTTGTATATTTGAAGGGTGGAGGTGGTATGTTTTTTTAAGTGAAAGCAAGGGTACTTTTGGAAACACCTTTACATTATTCAATAATGCAATGCCCTTTTCAAGGTCCTAAGGATCTAAAATAGAAAAAAGTGTAGGGGATACATGTATGGGTTGAGAAAAATCTCAAAAATTCAATTCAAGTCATGAATTTAAATTTCTTAGTACTTTTACACTATGTTAAACTCAATTTACCCCTTTTACTTTTATTGTAATAATTAATTTTTAACCTTAGTAATTAATGTTAAAGATAGAAATTCAAATTGAACTTATCAGCTAATTTGAATCCTATGATTTCTATTATTAAATCCATTTTATCAAATAAAACTTCTACAGGTATGAAAATTTAATTTTAAAAATAAAAACACTTAAAAACATAATTTTCTTTCTGAAACATAATGTTATTCAGATTTTAAATTTATATATATGAAAACATTATCATGGTTACTGATTTAAAATCCATAAATTGATTTAAATTTAGTTCTAAAAATGTTTTGAATATGTTTTATATGTACAAACAATATTTCAAAATTTATAATTCTACTCCTTAATTTTATATTTGATTATTTTAATGGGTTTTAAATCTTGTAGGTTATGTTTACATAGTGATAAAATCATAGAAAATATATTTTTTTGTAAAACTCACATTTATTTTTTCAAAAATCAACATTTTTATAAAATGATAAAAAATTTAGACTAAGAAAATTTTGAAATAAGGAATTGAAAAATTAAGTTCATTTTAGTAATTTCAAATTCCAACATTTATAAATTCAATTTTTAAATAAAATCATAAAATATAGTGAAAAACCATTTTTATTGGAATATGAAAATTTAAAATGTCAAATATTATTATTATTTAATATTATTTAACAACTAAATTAGTGCTAACCAATTATTAATATCAAAAATAATTTATCTTTAATCACATATTTCTTGAAATGGATATTTTTATAACAAAAAAGACAATTTTTTTAGAAAATTATTTTCTAAACAATAAATTATATTATTTGTAATTTTAGGTAAATTAATTGAATTTAATTCATATTAAAGGTAGAATTTATTTTCTATATACTTATAATTTATAAATTGGTTACTCTTGGTCATTCCCTTCAATTCAATAGCTAGGTTTTTAATGGTCTAAACATATCATGATTTTGTTTTAGTTCAGTATTGCATATAAAACATGTTATCAAATACATTGAATTATTTAATGGTAATAATAAATTTTAATTTTGGGGTGTTAAATTTCTAGCCAATGAACCATGGTAATGTCAACAGAAAAAACATATAGTTTGAAAGTATCAACTCTTGAGGGATTTTTCTTATAGAGGTGAGGTCATAATTAGAAAAGTTTCCATGAAAGAAAAAGTGATGAACCCCATCGACTAAATATTTATTTAAAAAAATAATGAATATCATGTGAGAGATGGTGAATTAAAAGTTAGAAATTTTATCTAGGTCAAGTGAGAGTCTTTTGGAGTTAGTTCCCTATAACCAACTAACTTTTTACTTTTGATTATTGTAATGTTAATAAATATCTTATCACATAATGAGTGTTATTATGCATAACATAAATGTAATAATGTCCTTATAGTATTATAATGAGAACCGGTAAATTCTCTGAGAGAATTGTAAAACATATGTCATATAGTCTAGATGACATGTGTTTGAAAAAACACCTATGATTTTTATACTATTAGGTTCTGAATAAACATATGTGGATAGTAATTATTTTAATGAAGTTTGGAACTTGGTAATATTCAATAGAGGAGGTCATGAGGATAGACCCACCAATATGAATTCCACATGTTATATGTTTCATTTAATATTCATATCTATGGACCTATGTATTGGTCCATATACTTAAGATTATTATTAATGTATATCATAAATTATATACTTTTGTTTCATCCTCGAAATGGCACATGGGGATGGAATAGAATTTTGTGGTGTTGGTGGAACAACCTTTATTTCAAACACATATCCATGTCCCTTTCAGACAGTTTCTAGTAAGGTTTATTCATGGAACCATAAACACCCAATGGTTCTATATCCGTGATGACTCAGGGACCTGCTTTCAAAAGGAAGGTTCTCATTGGGAAACTTGGTCAATGACACTTAATAAATAACATTGGTTGAGAGGATGGGATTTCAGGATCATCACACCATGTTGGGGGAATTATTTCTTACTCCAGGACTCTCTTATAGATTTAAGATATGTTTGTGAATCCTTTATTAATTCCCATCCATCCAATATTAAATTTTTATTAAACCTTCACACTGGGTAGTTCCCCATTAAAAAACAAGTTTTAAGAGGTCCAAAATAATGAAGTCCCAAAGCATATTACCTAACTAAATTACCACATTCTTGTGGAAGAGATCCCAAGGTAGAAAACAAAAGACTTTGATCTCATGTGGTAATCTTGGAGGCTAAAAAATCTGCCACTTTATTTCCCTCATGCCAGGTGTGACTAAGGATCACCTGAGAGTCTAGAAGATGCTTGGATCTACAAACAATGTAGGCAATGGTCCATGGAATGAGGAGCGTCCCTCATAACGACCTGTGAAGAATAGCCGAGTCAGTTTCCACTAACTCAAGCATAAGATTACAAGAATGACAAATCTCGATGCCTTTCAACATTACATACACCTTTTCCATAAGAGAGTCACCAATTCCAAAATCATCACTGAAAGCCAGTATCACCAACCCTTGTAAGTCACAGACCACTCCCCCCCTCATAAAACTAGACAAGCAAGACCCATCCACATTGAGCATTAGACCACTGCTCGGAGGTTTCCACTACACCCAACATCCCTACTTATTCACAACTTGTAAAAATGGATTACATGAATTACCTGCCATGAAAATTCTAAGCAGGGGTATGGCCTCCCCACCCTTAACAAGTGGGATCAAATAGATCTAAGTACACCAGGCACGAAACACCAGATCCAAACTCGAACAGCTCGTACCCCCATGCTGCCTCTGGTTGCGAGTACTCCAAAGGCTCCAGCATCCCGCACTAAATAGCACCGCCCTCACCTTCTTCTCAAAGGTGTTGTCCTCAGTTCCTGAGAACCAAAAGTGCAGGAAAGACACAGATAAGGCCGCCTGACCTCCTCATATGAATATCACACCAAAGAAACCCCAAACAATGGCCGCCCAGTCACTGAAAAAGAAGAGGTGGTCAGTTGACTCTTCGGTGGGAATCGAGCAGCATAAACATTTAGATGCAAGAGTAATCCCCATACGCTTCACCTGATCATCCGTAGGAATAACCTGATTTTGAAGATTCCAAATAAGGAAATTATACTTCACCGGTATATCATTACACCACACCGCTTCATTCCAGATATCCGATAAGCCATGCACCCGAGTCACTGAATGATACCCCTTGGCTGAGAACAACCCCGAGGCTGACCCTGTGAAATTGAGTTTATCAAGCACAACAATCAAGATTATGACATCAAATACGTTCAGTTGACTATGTGTAAGAATGGACTAGATAAAGGGTCTGAAACTGCTAGCCTGAGTAAAGGAAGTCTCTGGAGTCGGGCAACCTGGGAAGCCAAGCGTTGAACCCACCCAATTATCATTCCAAAAATATATTTTCCCATAACCAACCAGACATTTGGAGTGTGTGAGAAGCACTGGTAAGTAACTAGAGATTGTGATCCAAATATGAGAAACAATTCTTCTGCCACTGGTTAAGTGAGTTCCATATATGTTATTTGACCACAACAATTTTTTCTCCATAAAGTCCCAATAAATTTTAGCTTGCATACCTTGCATTTCCCCTCTTACACTCCGGACACTAATATCACCTTCAAAAACCTCTCTAGCCATCTTGTATCATGAAGTCCAGTGAATTATGCCCTCATTATGAGAATACCATATGAAATTGGTCAACACTTTTTCAATATTACTCAATACCACCTTTGGAACCTTAAGCACTGATATCACATGCATGGGAATTGAGGAAAGGACACAATTGACCAGCATAATATGCCTCCCAAGTATGATGTGAGTATCCCTTGAATTACCAACAAATTATTAGCATGTATGGAATTTAGAATAATCTAAATGTATCTAAGGTTCTTCATAAATGGAGATATCTATATGTATCTAAGGTTCTCCATCAATGGTACTCTCTTATGTACTGATTAGAGATTCTTTTCTCATTATTATTACAATGCTGGTTTTGAGCCACATAGTGGGGCGCTCTGGAGTGTATCATCATCCAGAGTGACAAGAGTTGTCTTGATGTCAGGATTAGATCCATAATAAGAGACACCTATGTATACTTGTGAAATGAATCAGAACCCAAGTAGTTCGGTACCGCTTAATGTGACACATTATACCATTTAAGGTAATGTGATAAGGACCAAACTGTGCATTTTAACATTATGAGGTAAAGACATCTAGGTGAAATGTCCCTAGTCAAATTTTGGTGTGGGACTTATGAAGAAGTAGCCTAGGGAACCTAGAAGTGATATGGTCTCCCAGGTTGGATAATACCATCATGGGAATGTGACCCAAATATAATTATGGTTGATTTGGGGTGTTGGGTTTGAACCTTAGGGAGGTTTTCTACAATTCCCATTTGGACGGGAATCAAATCCCACGTAGTTCAGTTGTGAAGAACCACACATATAAAGGTCCTATGAAGGTTTTTATGATAGGGGAGTATGTCCCTTTGAGAGGATTGAGTTGTAGAATATTCCTAAGGAGGATTCCTTGAGGTGATTTGGGAGGTTTGGTTCAGGCTTATTACTAAAGAGGATGCCCGTAGTTGGTTGGGGATTATACTTGGTATGATTCCCATGAAGTTAGGTTTTGAGGATTACAATGTACAAGTGGATTACATTTAAATTAGTATAGTTACACAATTGGGTCTTATTCCTAAGGAGAAAGATTTTAATAGTTGGGTCTTACACTTGAAATGATTCCCTGAGGTTGTATGGTGACATGGTTGGGGCTTATACTAAGCAGGAGGCCCATTTATGCTTGGGGATTACACATGGAATGATGCACTTAGGTTGGGATATCATGTGGATTTAATGATCATTAACAACCACTAAGCCCATTTTATTCATGCTTGGTGTGAGAAACACAAGGAATTGATAAATTTAAGAAACCACACAATCTACTTTGTCCACTGGTGGATGAGGAAAAGACCCAAAGGTAGAGGGAAATAGAGTGGGATTTGATGTGACATACCCCTCCTATAGTTTTATCCTGTATAGTCACATATGACAACCCATTTGGATACATAACAAGGGTATAAAAGAGGAAAGGATGAAGTAGGAGAGGTCCTGTAAGAAAGTCTATGGGATTACTCCAGGAGGAATTACCTTAACCTAGTTCCTAGGGAAGAGAGGTGGATAATCCACTATCCCTCAAATGGAAAATCATGCATTATCCTCTCCCTCCCTACAAGAATCGGGGTCCCTGGTCTTGGAGATGATTAGGGAAGGAAGTGGTTCCAGATCTAATCCCCAATAATGGAATATCAATTACACTACCCCTAGGGTTGGGGTCCTTTTGACCAAAGGAATTCATATCCACATGCACCCCGAGGAACCCACCCATTAGGTAGGAAAAGTGAATGAAACCTCTAACTGAGGGAATGCATATCCAAATGGGATACATGCCAGTGTGCCTCTTTCTATGGTTTTTTAAGCTCAGGGGATTCAGTGGATGTTTCAATTTTTCCCCCTCATACATGGGATCCAAAGGAAGAGGATCCCTTACATTGGTGTCTTGGAATAGGGCTCAAAAAAAGGATCATGTAGGTCCGATATTGGTGAGAAAAGGTGATTCATGTAGGTTTTGGGAGGAGATGGAGGGTCTTAATCCATGGGGGTGGGCTTGCATGAGATGAAGATGCCTTGGAAAATAGACCACCTAAGAAACAATAATTGGGAGAGACATTATCCGAGGCACCATAGGACTCCTCAAGTGTCCCTAGATGGGTATTCTGTAGGTCCCTGGTTAAGGAAGGGACCTTCACATAGGTGGTTGTCGACTAAGGGAGAAAGGGGTCCTCATCCAGGTGTATTTTGTTTTAGAACCTGGTGGTAATTTGATCTCAATACCTCCCTTAATTTTCTATTCAATTAGGTTTTAAAGAGTTACTTGATGGATTTTTAAGGACCTAGGAGAAGGGGTTGTGCGAACAAAGTTTGGGTGCTTCTTCCAATTTTTTAGTCATGCAAATAAGGATCCCCATGGTCCTTTTTATAGGAAAATATGGGACCTTGGTCGAAGGAGTTAGCCTATATAGGTACCTCACACATGTGTCATGCATAGGGGTGGTTGCACCTTATAGGCCCACTATTGTAAATAAAGCATTTAACAATTCCAGTAAAAGGGATTTATCAGTGATATAGAAGCATTTATAATGTAAGTGATGGTAAAGGGTTATATTTAACAAAACTCATAAAAAGTGCTGATAAATTCTCCCTTTAACAGTGCCAAAAAAGAGTGCTGATAAAGGGGGACTTTATCATTGTTTTTTAGCACTGTTAAAGCCCGCCTTTATCAGTGATTTTTAGTGCTGATAAATTTCTTGTTGATAAAGGGTATAATTTTTTTCCCATACCCCTTTATCAGTGCTTCCCATGTAAGAACCCGGGTTTTGAGCCTGTAAGACATTGAATGTTTCTTAATTTTCTTCCAGAGCAGGGCATTCAGACGGCGTGTGATTCCGAGCCCCAGTGTGGCCGAATTAAATTTTAAGTGTGTTCACACTAGACATGCCAAATAAACAGAATAACTCCTAAACGGTTGCTTGGATGGATAAAATGAGGGCAGTGTTGATTCTGGAGAGCACCGTTTACCCTAGGAGGGGTATAACTTTCGCGGGTGCGACCCTTCTGTGGAAAACGCCACCACGGGTGTTTTCGTAATTTATCGACCTTGGGCATGAACTTTATAACTTCTGAAATATGGCTCAGATTAAAATTTTGAGGCCACCGTTGCACTCAGAACGTGTTTTTTACCCTAGGCGTACCTTAACCTCGACCCCGTTAAGAGTTCGGGTATGGCGCCTACCGGTGGGGGTTTAAGACTTAATTAATTTTAATTAAGTTTTCTACTTAAACACTTCCTCCCCTCCCCCATTCTTCCCCTTAGAATTCCCTAGCCTATACCTCTCAACAATCTCCTCTCCTCTTATCTACCTCTCCATGGTAGCGCGACGCTCCGGTGGACCATTCGTGAAGCTACAGGCTACGCCCAATGAGGTAGGAGGTTACGTTTTTCATTTTTGAATTCCGCACCATCCATGAATTAAATATTTTTTATCTAAATGATTTCCAATCTTCGATCTAAGACCATAGATGTGTAGTCCTTGATCCGAGCTTTCCGACGCCCTTTTCGGATTGATTTTTCGAGTCCTAGGGTGTCCGGGGTGACCCCGGGAAGTTTTACGACCATTTTCTTCTTTTTCCAGTGGTTCCAGGGGCGGTCAAGTGGTTGGCGTGGTGGTCTGGAGGGCTACCAGCAGCGGAAGAGGCTCCCAGTGGTGACGACAGTCCTAGGAGGCGGTGGTCCCCGAGCGGAGGTCGTCAGCCGGGTGGACTGGGGGTCGTGGCGCGCGACCCCGTGAGGGAGACCGAGACCCACCTTCGGTGGGTCTCCGTGCAAACTAGTGACTGGCCACGAGGGTCAGTCGGTGGGTGTGGAACGCGGGTCCATGGCTGAGCTGCACGGCAGGGCTGCGGGCCAGCCCAGGCCGGGTGGACCGGCCGGACCGGGCCGGTCCAGCCCAAATAGGTTCGTCCCCTTGACTTCGAACACCCGTAACTTCCACTACGGGTGTCCGTTTTGTGTGAAGTCTACAGAAATGAAATCCTCAGCTCGATAAGAAGTTTTTGAGATGGTCTTGAGGGTTTTCAATTCCCGAAATGGGGGCTCGGTGGCGCAATGCACTCGTTAAGTACCTCGCCGGGATTCTTCCTTCGGATGGCGCGAACACATTCGGAGTCCGTTTAAGCCACCGTCAGTGGTGTTGTGACCCTGGAGTTCAGATGAATTGGTCTAGGGTGGTTTCAGGCGTTGAATATGGGGTTGAGGCATGGGCCCCATGGGCCGTCTTTTAAGCTGTGATCAGTGTTTTGCGACTTTTTCATCAGATGTCCGTTCAGGGCGAATGAGTAGTCGTTTTGGTGTGTTTTTCCGAGATAATCGCAATGTCTTAGTTCTCTTGACCTCTTTTAGGACCGAGGTGTGGGCCCCACGAGATGTCGTATGGCCGTAAAACGGTGTTGAATCACTTTTTCATTGGGAGTCCGTTTCCAGCGAGTAAGTAGTCTATCTCGCGTGTTTTTCCGCGAGGATTACAACGGTGTAATCTGTTCGGGCGAGCAAAGCCTCTTTCAAGTTCTCATTAAATGTGGAAACAGGAAAGGGCATTGGTCAGAGGTTTCTTTGACGCACTCCGACCCAATGCATGACCACGATGTTAGCGACACCCTGTGATGGCGCGGACAATGTGGAGTTATCGGACCAGTTCCGAGTTTACTCTCCAGTAGGGCTGGACAGTGGGTTACCTGTTGACCTTAGGGTTTACCCTCTAGTGGGGCTAGGTAGTGGGTTACCCATTTATTTTATGGTTTACCCTCTAGTAGGGCTGGGTAGTGGGTAACCTGACGACCCTTTAGGGTTTACCCTCCAACAGGGCTGGAAAGTGGGCCACTCGACGACCTTTTGGGGTTTAACCTCCTGTTGGGCTGGGCAATGGGTTACCCGACGAATTCTTTCAGACTCTGCCCCTTTCGATGAGTCTAGTCAGTGTCTTTACTCCGGGATTACTAGAGCGGGACTTTTGGTGGTACGGTTTAGCGATGAGGCAGCTTTGACATGCGGGACTGTTGGGCATCAGGGATGGATACCCTTAGAACTGTTGGCGACTTATCCTGGGCTGAGCTTGGAGATTGAGATCCCGTTACACACTCGTTCGGGTTTCTTGTTGAGCATATATATATATACCCTACTTTTTTTCCCACTGCTTGGGTCGAGTTACTCTCTTTCTAGGAGGGGCGAAGACATGCAGGGTATGCCACATGCTTTTCATGTCTATCTCCTCTTGGTTTGGACGAGTCTACTTTCTTTCTTTTGTTGGGTTGAGATGCACTCTCTCTATTGTACTCTTACTTTGTTCTGTCTATTGTTTAACATTTAGTACCTCCTTTTTTGATCCCTCGAGCTTTCGAGGCATCCTACTGAGTATCCTTATACTCACCCCTGCTTGGGCTTTTCCAGCACTTGGTGTGCCCTTGCGGACGACAGACATGTCGATCGAGACTATCGAGGAGCGTAGAGGACATAGGAGCTTGGGCTGTGTTCAGTGGACGTAGTAGGAAATTCAGGTGTGAGACTCACCAGCTATTTACTTTCCTTGACCGGTTTCCGGGTTGTGGCACCTTTCTGGTTGGGCGTGTGTTTTTCCCCTTTTTCTGTTCAGTATCTATTAGTTATTTTCAGCACTTTACTTTTTCCTATTTAGAGGTTGATACATGACTGTGGTTGGGTTATAGTTTTTGTCCTTTTGTTTCCTTTTTTACTATGCACTTCTGCATTGAGTGGGCTGTATGTGTGTACAGGTACTTAGGCAAAGGCCTCCCCAAGATTTTTATGTCTTCAGCGCTTGTCGCTAGCCCCTGGCCTATGGAGGTGGGCTTCGGGTAGTTTCGGCTCGAGACCGGTAGGGTCGGCTCGTGACAAAGTGGTATCAGAGGTGGTTAGTCCCTTGGGGCATTGTTTGGACATCCCTAAAAAGGAATTGGTTGGGATTTAGGGTAATAGTGTCGTCATGTCTCGAGAGAGGCTCTCAGGCCAGGGAGTCCAGTGATGGTACGGGCGGCTGACGTATCCATTCAACAGGACCTTGATAACCCGCTTGTCGACTCGACACGCTGAGACATTTGTTGCCGGGAACTTTGGAACATACATCTGGTAGGATTGAGTCTTTGACTGTCCTTGTTGAGTCAGCTCCCCTTTGTGATTACTGTTATATATATACATATATATGCTCATCTGATAGTAGTAATCCTTGCTAATTTTTAGGATACCCCCACAACAGCAGCCAGCCAGGTTAACCTCTCCAGTTCGTGACGACGACCTGGCGAGCGACGAGGCGTCAGTTCAGAGACCCTCACGTGATCCCCTTCTACCCAGTGCTTGAGTAGTATCCCCTCCACCTAAGGAGCGACAGTTTGTACTGGCAACACAAGCCGAGGTGGAGCGCAGGATGAGTGAGCTCCGAGACTTTCAGCGTCAGGGACCGCAGAAGTTCCGCAGAGACCCAGATCCCCAGGCAGCGGAAGACTGGCTAGAGTCAGTGGACTGACTTTTCAGGCTGGTATGAACACAAGCGGACCAGATGGTGGCTCTAGCTGCCAACAGTTTCCATGGGACGACCATGAGTTGGCGAAGGTTAGTTATGCAGACCCACGAAGAGTCGTCTCTCACGTAGGATAGATTCCAACAACTCTTCCAGGAAGAGAACTCCCCCTCTTGTTTACGCTCTATTTGGATTCAGGAGATTCTAGAGATGAAGTAGGGGGGATGACCGTAGCACAGTACTCGGCCCAGTTTACCGATCTGACATGCTACTCGCAGGATATGATCCGCAGCATTTACTTTCAGGCATGAAAGTTTGAGCAGGGTCTTCATAGGGAGATCTGTGCTAGTGTAGCGCCCCTGTGCATCCCTACTTATGTCGGGGTACTAGAGCGGGTGTTCGTGATAGAGATATTCTTGTCCGAGGGACGCCATGTAACACCCGAGACTTTTATGTTATATAAATCATCAAAGGAATCTTTTTCTACACAACACTTGCTTGGCTTGCTTTACACGAAATCGCGAGTTTCCTCGATAGCTTGCGTCGTACGCAATACCGAGTTTCACTAAACAACGATATACTATTAAAATATTCTTAAAACTAGCCGTTATTAATAGTAATAACCACTTTTTGAATTTTTATAAATTTTATTTTTCAAAATGGACTTCATTTTTTGATTCAGAATATCGAAATTAGCCTAGGGTGAAATTTTGGTATTTTTCGGAAAACTTTCAATTTTTGATGAATAGTGAATCCACTAAGTGGTAGTTAAAAAACTGAATTTTTCATAAAACTTAATTTTACCACTTCTGTGAGTGGAATTTCAAAAATCCGAGAGACACGGTTGATGTCATTAAGTAAAATGTGGTTCAATGAGATGAAAATAATTTTTTGGTGAATAGTAACTTTTTACTTTTTTAACCACGGTTAAAAGTAAATAGGGTAATTAAGGGTAAAGATGATATTATTATTACCCTAACACATGTCCTAATTCTATTGGAAAAGTGTAATTCGACCAAAAACAAACATAGGAATAAAATATGACCATTTAGGCCCACTTGGATTAGATTAGGACATTTATTATTAATTTATTTAAAGAAGGGTTAAAATAGTTAAAATCAATGTTTAATAAGTAAATAATTTTTAATATGTGGTTATAAATAAGATAAATTAGACTATAAATATTCATTAGAAAGCTAAAAAGATTTCTTACATAATGGTATTTTATTTGTAATTTTTAGACATTAAATGATTTAATTTATTTATGACACAAAGATGATGCAATAATTATCTTATTAATGAAATATTGACATAATTAATGTTATAAACACCAAAATAAATTTAATTTGAAACTTTTTATGAATTCCAATAATTTTCTAGTTTAATATGACATGTTAGTATTTATTTAATTAACTTTGTTCGAACTAATCATTCTGTTATGATTTTCACAAAAATCAATTACTAAATAGTGTCAAAATTGACATAAAATAGTTTTTAAAACGAATATTATATTAGTAATTGTTATTTAATTCCTAAAAATATAAGGATTGGCCAAATGTCATAGAAAAGGTTATATATATTAATAATAAATAACTTGGGGTTCGTTTGGCTGCTTATAGTAAGTTTATTCACCTTATAGTATAAGAACACAAGAAGACACAGTAAAAGTAAAATTATTTAACTTAAAGTTAAATCTAAATGATAAGGTTAAAATAGGAACCTAAACTTGTATAAATTATATTGTATGAGATTATTTCGACCCATCCCCACCTTAGCTTCTAAATATATCAATTTGGAGCTATTTAAAACCGAACTTGACTTTATAATAAAATAATATTTTTAGTTATTCCAAAGGTGCCCCTCTTCTCCCTTATAAAAGGGCACCTCCTCCCTCTCTTCCTCACACCACTTTGAGCCTTCATGCTCGGCCAAACCCTGAAACATTATCCTCTACACTTCCCTAGAGACATCCTAGAGGTCCTGGTCTTCTTCAAAGACCAATTTTAGTTCCCTAAAAGAAGGTCTCAAAGAAGCACTTCAAAGAAGAGGTAATGTCTGTTACCGAGTCTTTCATCTTTGTTTCTTCTTCCACATCTTCTTCTTTAGTTGTTTCATTATGAAGAAATAACATAAGTATCAATAATATACTGATATGTTATTATAATTATGAAACAACCCTATTTCACCATCTATCAATCCTACGGAAAAAGAAATCACCGTGCGTGCGTACGTACGGAATACCGTCTCCACGCCGTGGTGTAATCTATTTTCCACCACCACCTTACTTGGATGGGTATAATGGTGTAAATAATGACTATATATGACTATTATAAAGTAATAATGATTCTGAAATTGCATACATACACTCCAATACAATTCCATGATCATAGGAACGATATCATCACTCGTGCGTATTTACGGAATACCGTCTCCACGATGTGATGCGACTCGTTCTACATGATCTTCATTTCATAATGATTATATAAATGAATTGAATGAATAAATATGATATATATTACACTAATACCATTCTGTAAATGATGTATCTATAACCTAAAGAGAAGAATAATAATTTATTCGACAATACATGCATAAGAACAAAAAGTTATAAACACCCGAATAACAAGTAGCAATGAAATATTACTACTAAAAAGCTAAGAATATGACCATATATGATATCATAAAAGTAATTATGATTCTGGAATAAGTAAATAACATTATTTAAATCATTATACAGGAGGTTCGGACACTTACGAAGCAAAACGGACCTAAGGTAAGGTAAATATCACAATCTCATTTTTATCCGAGATTGTTTATACTTTGGCATTTACTGGAGTGTATTTTATCATCCAAATCCATGTTTCCTCAATGTGTAATATTATTTCCATCCACCTACAATTGTTTAAATCCAATTTTACCCTTCAGTGAGTTTTTAATAATGGATATGAAAGGAATCTTTTGTCGTTTTTGTACGAGGTACTTTTTTGACTTTTCCGACAAAAGTACGAGAAGAATGTTTTTTTTAACTTATACGGCATGAATGGATTTTTAAAACATTATTTCCAAGAAGCCACCTTTACAAGTTTTAAATTTTATTTTTAATCAACTTCTTTTAGTTTAAAATTTTATGACATGTTAAGAAAGGAAAAATGTTTTTTTGAAGAAGAAAGGATATTTTCCTCAAGAATGGAGTTCAAGTGTTTTATCAAAATTATTTTCCATCTAAGACAATAAAGGTTTCTGTTTTTATCCCTATTATTACATTGATTTTATTATGTTGTGATGGAATTATTTTTCTGAATTCTTTTATCTTATATGAATTGTTTCATGATGTCATGATGTTTAAGATTCCCATTTGTATTACATGGGTTTTGCAATGATATATGATTTATGATTTTGTAGCAGACATAATAATGGTATCATTATGAGATGGGTGGGACCTATATCTCCCTCCAATGCATTGGGTAATGATTTTATATCTCATGAGATAGACATGGCTGGAACGGTAGGTTATACCGGTTCAGTGAAACAGGACTGAAACGAGGGTGACTCGGTTCAGAAAGGGACTTTGTCCACTAAGATAGTCTTGGAAATGAGTCTTGACTAACAAGAAATGATTATCTATGATTATGTGTGTATGCCACAAAGTTTCATGTTTTAAGTTATGATTATTGTGATTACATTTCACTGCCATGATTTATCCCATGTTATGAAATTATGATCTGTTTTTCAGGTTAAGATTTCCAAAAATTATGTTCTTATGTATACGATGTGATTGATATTTCTTTTGTTTACCCTTACTGAGCATTTGAGCTCACCCTTTTGTATGTTTTCTTTCCCCAAGTCAGGAAAAAGGTTATTAAGTAAGATATGCCAAAAGGGACTATAGATATGATGAAATAAATGGGAGACAGTGTAGACGCTTTATGAACCAGTTGTTTATGTTTCCCAGTTTCTAAAGACATTATACCTATACGGTCCTTTCGTGGTTTTGTTATATGTTGTAATAAGTATGCTTCAATTTTGAAGTATTAACAATGTATGTAAATTATGGGTCATTATAGTTGGTATCAGAGGAAAGGTATAGTCAACCTTTGGAAACTAGGATGTGAAATCCTTAGTAAGAACCCTAAGGATAAGTATAAGCATAGAACACAATCTTAGTGTTTTAGAAATGGCCATGAATAACCTAGGATAAGACCTTAAGTGTGAAATTTTATTCTTGATTATGTGGTTTTCCTATTATAATTAGTGTTTCTCACACTATTCTTCTTGGTTTTAGTCAATGGCTGGAACCCAAAGGAACCGTGTTAATGCGGAATGCGACGGGCAATGCAATGATTGTCCCCCTGAGCAACCAAACGTTATGGGAGCTGGAATGCAAAATCTTGTAGCCATGCTCACACAACTTTCTCAAGCTATGAATCATGCAGGACTTCCAAACGAGCAAAGGAAGGAGCAACATTTTGTTGAATCCTTCATGAGGCAGCGTCCACCTTCTTTCAGCGGGTCTACTGATCCATTAGTTGCTGAACAATGGATTAGTGCTACTGAAAAGATATTTTCAGTTCTTCAATGTTCTGAATATGATAAAGTCATCCTAGCAGTGTATCGTTTGGAAGGAGATGTTGATCAATGGTGGAATCTTATTTAGAATACGAGGCAAAGAGATGAAATTGAGTCCATGGAATGGGACGAGTTCAAGAACTTATTTTTCAATAAGTACTTCCCTCGTATTCTCCGAACAAAGATGAAGAAAGAGTTTCTTGAACTGAAGAAAAAGGATGATGAATCTGTTGGTACCTATGAACCAAATTTTACAAGACTTGCAAGGTACGCTTCTGGTATTATTATCCAACCTGAGAGTAAGATTGATCGATTCTTTAGTGGCTTAAAACCAACTCTTCGAAGGGCCTTATCCATAAGGGACTTCAATAGCTATGAGGAAATCGTTCGATGTGCTCTCAAAGTTGAGATAGAGATTGGAGTAACCCATCAGTCATATGGGTTTGATAAGAAGAGGAAAATGGAATTCAAAGGAAAATATAAAGAGCACACTGAAAAGAAGATGAGCTTTCCCTTATGCTCAAAGTGTGGAACGAAACATGGAGGGAGTTATCTTAAAGGGACAAGTAAATGTTTCAAATGTGGAAAGGAAGGTCATCGGGCATTTGAATGCCGCGATGATGGGAAGAAGATGTCTAATGATTCAAACAAAGGAAGGGATACACAGAATGAACCTACTACACTTCAATGTTTCATGTTCAAGGAGATGAGGCATTATGCCAATAAATTCCCTAATCCAAGGGTTGATGATGATGGTCGACGTCAACAAACTCATAAGGCTAATGAAAAAGGAAAGTCACATGCAATTTCTATCAGCAATGTGGAGTACGATAACGAGGTGGTGAAAGGTACACATACCATCCACTCTAAAGTAGCAAATGTTTTATTTGATTCTGGATCCACCCACTCCTTTATTTCTGAAGAATTTTCTAAGGGTATCACCGTATTACCTCAACAATTAGATGTTGAGTTAGCTATGACAACACCTAATGGCACAACAGTCGCATCAAAAGTTTATAATTATTCTTTGATCGATGTTTGTGGGAAAGTGCTTCCTGCAAATCTTGTGATCCTTCCTATAGTGGAATTTGATGTGATTCTTGGCATGGATTGGCTTTCTTTATATGGAGCTCATATCAATTTCCAAAGAAGGGAAGTCACATTTCATATTCCAGATCAATCTATGATCGTCTATCAATGCAAGGATGAACATAACCTTCCAGTGGAAATTCCTTCTACCTTATGGGTCTTGATTCCACTAAATTAAGGTTATTTATCTCAAATGGTTGGTGAGAAACTCACGATTAATAATATGCCCATTGTACGTGAGTTTGATGATGTCTTTATGGAGGAATTACTGGGTCTTCCACTGAATCGTGAAGTTGAGTTTTCAATAGAACTCGTACCGGGTGCCTTGCCAATTTCAAAGACACCTTATAGAATGGCCCCAATTGAGTTGCAGGAATTGAAGAAGCAACTCCAAGAGAATATTGATAAGGGATTCATACGCCCTAGTGTGTCACCTTGGGGGGCACCTGTTCTATTTGTTAAGAAGAAAGATGGATCAATGAGACTCTGCATTTATTATTGAGAACTTAACATGATCACTATCAAGAACAAATATCTTCTCCCACGCATTGATGACTTATTTGACCAACTACGCGGAGCTCAATACTTTTCCAAGATTGATCTTCGTTCAGGGTATCATCAATTAAGGGTCAAAAGGGAGGATATACCAAAGATGGCTTTCTGTACAAGGTATGGACACTATGAATTTATAGTGATGCCATTTGGTCTTACTAATTCCCCTACTATCTTCATGGATCTAATGAATAGAGTCTTTAATGACTATCTTGATCAGTTTTTGGTAGTCTTTATAGACGATATTCTTGTCTATTAAAAGAGCAAGGAAGAACATGAAGATCACTTGAGAATTATATTGAAGACCCTGAGAAAGGAGAAGATTTATGCAAAATTTACCAAGTGGGAATTTTGGCTTCAAAAAGTTGCATTTTTGGGTCACATAATTTCAAAAGAGGGGATATCTGTGGATCCAGCAAAAACAGAGGTTATCGAAAGATGGTCAAGACCAAAAACAGTAACTGAGATCCGAAGTTTTCTTGGGTTGGCTGGATATTATCGACGTTTTGTGAAAGATTTTTCACGATTATCTAATCCACTCACCAAGTTGACTCGGAAAGGAGTTAAGTTTGTCTGGATGGAAGAATGTGAAGAGAATTTAAAGGAGTTGAAAAGAAGGTTATCCAGTGCACCTGTGCTCAAACTACCTTGTAGTGGAGAAAGGTTTTTGATCTACAGTGATGCATCCAAAAGGGATTGGGGTGCGTTCTTATGCAAAATGATATGGTGATAGATTATGCCTCGCGACAGTTGAAAATCCATGAGAAAAATTACCCAACACATGATTTGGAGTTAGCTGCGGTAATCTTTGCATTAAAGATTTGGAGGCATTACCTTTATGGTGAAAGGTGTGATATTTATACTGATCATAAAAGTTTAAAGTATATTTTCACACAAAAGGAGCTGAATATGCGTCAAAGAATATGGTTGTAGCTGATTAAGGATTACGATTGCTCAATACATTACCACCCTGGGAAAGCAAAGAAGGTGACAGATGCATTAAGTCGACAAGACCATGCCAGTTTATCCATGATGAGGATCACAAAAGATCCAATATTTATGAATTTACAAAGGATGGATCTTGGAATTATAATGAAAGGGGAAAAATCTTATCTTTCTCAAATAAATGTTCAACCATATATACATGTGAAGATTAAAGAGGCACAGAAAGAAGATGTCAAGTTACAAAAGAAGGTGAGAAATGTTCCTAAATTCAACCTTGATTGTGATGGGATAATAAAGTTCAGGAATCGGGTTTGTGTTCCTCCCATCCCCGAATTAAAGAAGGAGCTTCTGGATAAGGCTCATAGTTCTTCATTCTCTATTCATCCTGGAAGCACGAAGATGTATAGGGACCTAAAAGAGTACTTCTAGTGGGATGGCATGAAAAGAGATGTTGCTGAATATGTCTCTCGATGCTTGGTTTGTCAACAAGTTAATGCTGAGAGACAGAAGTCTAAGGGGATGTTACAACCATTACCCATACCCGAATGGAAATGGGAAAACATCACTATGGACTTTGTCACAGGACTTCCTAAAACATCCCAAGGCAATAATGCTCTTTGGGTCATAGTTGATCGTCTTACAAAGTCTACACACTTCATTGTTATTAGAGAGGATTTCTCTCTGGATCAGCTTGCCATGATATATGTAAAAGAAGTGGTAAGATTGCATGGAGTACCACTTTCTATTATATTTGATCAGGATCCGAGATTTACCTCGAAGTTCTGGCGAAGTCTTCAGCATACTCTGGATACAGAGTTGAGTTTCAGCACTACTTATCATCCTCAGACAGACGGTCAGTCTGAGAGAACAATTCAAACCCTTGAAGATATGTTGAAAGCTTGCTCTATAGATTTCAAAGGTGGTTGGGATCAACACCTACCTTTGGTGGAATTTTCTTATAATAATAGCTTTCACTCCAGTATTCATATGGCTCCTTATGAAGCTCTCTATGGAAAGAAATGCAGGACTCCAACTTGCTGGGATGAAGTTGGGGAAAAAAAGCTATTAGGACCTGATCTCATTGATGAAATGGCAGAAAAGGTCAGATCTATTCAACAACACATAAGAGCAGCTCAGAGTCGACAGAAAAGTTATGTCGACAACCGAAGAGAAGACCTAGAGTTTGAAGTGGGTGATAATGTGTTCTTACGAATATCTCCCTGGAAGAGGGTTATGAGATTTGGAAAGAAGGGGAAGTTGAGCCCTAGATATATCGGTCCTTTCGAAATACTGGATCGTGTTGGGAAGGTAGCTTACCGATTGGCGCTTCCACCGAATCTCTCTCAAGTTCACGATGTGTTCCATGTATCTCTCTTGAGAAAGTACATACCTGATCCTTCACATGTACTCAGCTCAGAAGTTGTATCGCTGGAGCAAGATCTTTCTTATGAAGAACAACCGATAGAGATTCTGGATCGTAGAGAAAAAGCCCTACGAAACAAGACCACTCGATTGGTGAAAGTTTTATGGAGGAACCGCCAATTAGAAGAAGCTACATGGGAGCTTGAGGATATGACGAGGGAGAGGTATCCTTATCTGTTTGTTACAAAGTGACGAATTTCGAGGGCGAAATTCATTTTAAGGGGGGTAGAATGTAACACCCGAGACTTTTATGTTATATAAATCATCAAAGGAATCTTTTTCTGCACAACACTTCCTCTGCTTGCTTTACACGAAATCGCAAGTTTCCTCAATAGCTTGCGTCGTACGCAATACCGAGTTTCACTAAACAACGATATACTATTAAAATATTATTAAAACTAGTCGTTATGAATAGTAATAACCACTTTTTGAAATTTTATAAATTTTATTTTTTAAAATGGACTTCATTTTTGGATTCGGAATATCGAAATTAGCCTAGGGTGAAATTTTGGTATTTTTCTGAAAACTTTCAATTTTTGATGAATAGTGAAACCACTAAGTGGTAGTTAAAAAACTGAATTTTTCATAAAACTTAATTTTACCACTTCTGTGAGTGGAATTTCAAAAATCCGAGAGACACGGTTGATGTCAGTAAGTAAAATGTGGTTCAATGAGATGAAAATAATTTTTTGGTGAATAGTAACTTTTTACTTTTTTTACCACGGTTAAAAGTAAATAGGGTAATTAAGGGTAAAGATTATATTATTATTACCCTAACACATGTCCTAATTCTATTGGACAAGTGTAATTCGACCAAAAAAAACTTATGAATAAAATATGACCATTTAGGCCCACTTGGATTAGATTAGGACATTTATTATTAATTTATTTAAAGAAGGGTTAAAATAGTTAAAATCAAAGTTTAATAAGTAAATAATTTTTAATATGGGGTTATACATAAGATAAATTCGACTATAAATATTCATTACAAAGATAAAAAGATTTCCTACATAGTGGTATTTTATTTGTAATTTTAGACATTAAATAATTTAATTTATTTATGACACAAAGATGATGCAGTAATTATCTTATTAATGAAATATTGACATAATTAATGTTATAAACACCAAAATAAATGTAATTTGAGACTTTTTATGAATTACACTAATTTTATAGTTTAATATGACATGTTATTATTTATTTAATTAAATTTTTTTGAACTAATAATTCTGTTATTATTTTCAAAAAAATCAATTACTAAATAGTGTCAAAATTGACATAAAATAGTTTTTAAAACAAATATTATATTAGTAATTGTTATTTTATTCCTAAAAATCTAAGGTTCGGCAAAATGACTTAGATAAGGTTATATATATTAATAATAAACAACTTGGGGTTCGTTTGGCTGCTTATAGTAAGTTTATTAACCTTATAGTATAAGAACACAAGAAGACACGGTAAAAGTAAAATTATTTAACTTAATGTTAAATCTAAATGATAAGGTTAAAATAGGAACCTAAACTTTTCTAAATTCTATTGGATGAGATGATTTCGACCCATACCCACCTTAGCTTTAAAATATATCAATTTGGAGCTATTTAAAACCGAACTTGACTTTATAATAAAATAATATTTTTAGTTATTCCAAAGGTGCCCCTCTCCTCCCTTATAAAAGGGCACCTCGTCCCTCTCTTCCTCACACCACTTTGAGCCTTCAAGCTCGGCCAAACCCTTCCACTTTCTCCTCTCCACTTCCCTAGAGACATCCTAGAGGTCCTGGTCTTTTTCAAAGACCAATTTTAGTTCCCTAATAGATGGTCTCAAAGAAGCACTTCAAAGAAGAAGTAATGTCCGTTACCGATTCATTCATCATTATTTCTTCTTCCACATCTTCTTCATTAGTTGTTTCGTTATGAAGTAATAACATCAGTATCAATCATATACTGATATGTTATTATAAGTATGAAACAACCCTATTTCACCATCTATCCATCCGATGGAAAAAGAAATCATCGCGCGTGCGTACGTACGGAATACCGTCTCCACGCCATGGTGTAATCTATTTTCCACCACCACCTTAATTGGATGGGTATAATGGTGAAAATAATGACTATATATGACTATTATAAATTAATAATGATTCTTAAATAGCATACATAAATTCCAATACAATTCCATGATCATAGGAACGATATCATCACTCATGCGTACGTACGGAATACCGTCTCCACGATGTGATGCGACTCATTCTACATGATCTTCATTTAATAATGATTATATAAATGAATTGAATGAATGAATATGATATATATTACAATAATACCATTCTTTAAAAGATGTATCTATAACCTAAAGATAAGAATAAGAATTTATTCGACAAGACACGCATAAGAACAAAAAGTTATAAACACCCGAATAACAAGTAGCAATGAAATATTACTACTAAGAAGCTAAGAATATGACCATATATGATATCATAAAAATAAGTATGATTCTAGAATAAGTCAATAACATTATTTAAATCATTATACAGGAGGTTCGGACACTTACGAAGCAAAACGGATCTAAGGTAAGGGAAATATCACAATCTCATTTTTATCCGAGATTGTTTATACTTTGGCATTTACTGGGGTGTATTTTATCATCCAAATACATGTTTGCTCAATATGTAATAATATTTCCATCCACCTACAATTTTTTAAATTCATTTTTACCCTTCGGTGAGTTTTTAGTAAAGGATATGAAAGGAATCTTTTGTCTTTTTTGTACGAGGTACTTTTTTGACTTTTCCGACAAATGTACGAGAAGAATGTTTTTTTTAACTTATACAGAATGAATGGATTTTTAAAACATTATTTCCAAGAATCCTCCTTTACAAGTTTTAAATTTTATTTTTAATCAACTTTTTTTAGTTTAAAATTGTATGACATGTTAAGAAAGGAAAAATGTTTTTTTGAAGAAGAAAGGATATTTTCCTCAAGAATGGAGTTCAAGTGTTTTATCAAAATTATTTTCCATCTAACACAATAAAGGGTTCTATTTTTATCCCAATTATTACATTGATTTGATTATGTTGTGATGGAATTATTTTTATGAATTCTTTTATCTTATATGAATTGTTTCATTATGTCATGATGTTTAAGATTACCATTTGTATTACATGGGTTATGCAATGATGTATGATTTATGATTTTGTGGCACACATAAGAATGGTATCATTATGAGATGGGTGGGACCTATATCTCCCTCCAATGCATTGGGTAAAGATTTTATATCTCATGAGATAGCCATGGCTGGAACAGTAGGTTATACCGGTTCAGTGAAACAGGACTGAAACGAGGGTGACTCGGTTCAGAAAGGGACTTTGTCCACTAAGATAGTCTTGGAAATGAGTCTTGACTAACAAGAAATGATTCTCTATGATTATGTGTGTATGACACAAAGTTTCATGTTTTAAGTTATGATTATTGTGATTACATTTCACTGCCATGATTTATCCCATGTTATGAAATTATGATCTCTTTTGCAGGTTAAGATTTCCAAAAATTATGTGCTTATGTATATGATGTGATTGATATTTCTTTTTTTTACCCTTACTGAGTATTTGAGCTCACCCTTTTGTATGTTTTATTTCCCCAGGTTAGGAAGAAGTTTATTAAGTAAGATATTCCAAAAGGGACTATAGATATGATGAAATAAATGGGAGATAGTGTAGATGCTTTATGAACCTGTTGTTTATGTTTCATAGTTTCTAAAGACACTATACCTATATGGTCCTTTTGTGGTTTTGTTATATGTCTTAATAAGTATTCTTCAATTTTTATGTATTAATAATGTATGTAAAGTATGGGTCGTTATGTGCCAGCTGACAGGGCCTAGCAGTGGCCACTTCAGAGGAGAGTCTTCAGTGGCAGGCAGGCGGCAGAGAGCAGAGCCTCGGTCGAGGAGGCCCTTCTGTGAGTAGACTCAGGGGCAGGGTCGTACACTGTTGTGGTGCTGTAGAGCACCGGGGAAGTCAGGAGAGAGCCAGTGCTATGCCTGTAATGGACGGGGTCACCTAGCACGGGACTGCCTGACCAGGCGTACCGAGCAGTCGTGGCAGGCAGTGGGCGCACCGCAGCAGTAGTGGTAGTGCCATGACCAGGGATCCCCCAGGAGAGGACAGGGTGGTCCTTAGGGAGGCGACATAGGCAGAGCGGTAGGACCTGGAGGTCTGGGACAACGTTTCATGGTCCTTCCACAGCCACCTCCAGGCGACCCATTCCAGGCTCAGGGATATGGTGATAGGGGCCGCGAGTAGCTTCAGGATATGGGTGTTCATGACCCCCCAACACACGATATGGTTCATGTTACGCTTTTTGTTTACTCTATGCTTGCTTCGGTACTAGTATACACAGGTTCCAGCCACTCCTTTATATCGCTACTGTTGGTATGGGAGTTGGAGCTTCCAGTAGAGGCACTGACACCTACACTTAGCCTCGAGGTTGCTATGGGAAGTTCCTCGTTAGTGACCTTTATCTGCAGATAGCGCAAAATTTCATAAGGTTGAGGGATTTTTATGTGGGACCTGATCGTCATCATGATGGAACCTTACGAGGTCATCCTAGTGATGGATTGGCTTTCTATCATTCACGCCTAGATCGATTGTCGTCACAGATGAGTCAGAGGCATGTTTTTTTATGGGACGAGGTTCACCATCCTTGGTGAAAGAGACCTCATGGAAGAGCAGATGGTTACTCTGAGCAGGAGACCCTGACCTTTTTCGCACCAGTTGGTGAGCATGGATCTCAGAATATTAGACGCTATTGGAACCTGGATCCCTACCATTGTAGAGGACTACATGGACGTCTTTCCCGAGGATGTCCCAGGACTACCTCTGATGCGAGATATGGAGTTCTACATTTACTTACAGCTGGGGACTGCCCTGATATCATGTGCGGCTTATCGAATGAAACTCAAAGAGATTCAGGAGCTATGACGTCAGCTATATAAACATTGTGAGAAGGGATTCATCAGGACCAGTGTGTCCCCCTGGGATGCTCCATTTTTTTTGTGAAAAAGGAAGATGGGAGTCTGTGGCTTTGTGTGGATTATCGTCACCTGAATCAAGCTATGATAAAGAACAAGTACCCTTTTCTAAGGACCGATGACCAATTTGACCAGTTGAGAGGTGCGAAGTGGTTCTCTAAGATTGATCTTTGATCTAGCTACCACCAGTTGCGGGTTCGTGAGACTGATATCCCGAAGTTGTCTTTCCATTGTCGTTATGGGAATTACGACATTCTGGTGGTCCCCTTTGGCATGACGAATTCCCGTGCCGTTTTCATGGATTTGATGAACCAGATCTTCCAGCCGTACTTATACTGGTTTGTGGTTGTCTTTATTGACGACATACTCATATACTCCGTGATGGAAGAGGAGCATGCAGAGCATTTGAGGATGGTCCTAGAATTTCTCTGGGAGCACCAACTATATGGGAAGCTCTCGAAGTGTCAGTTCTGAATTCATGTGGTTCACTTTCTGGGGCATGTCATTATAGAGCAAGGATTGGTCGTAGATCCCACAAATATAGAGTCATTGCTTTCTTGGGATCCACCCAAGAATGCGTCAGAGGTGCGAATCTTCCTTGGTTTGGTAGGGTACTATAGGAGGTTTGGGGAAGATTTCTCTTGGATTAACGCCCCTTTGACCGCATTGACGCGGAAGGGACCACCGTTCTCCTAGACCGATTAGTGCCAAAAGGCCTTCGAGGAGTTGAGATAGAGGTTAACTAGATCTCTAGTGTTGAGGCTACTAGAGGATGGCGTTGAGTTCATAGTATACTGCGACGCTTCAAAAGCTGGGCTCTGGTGCGTGCTGATGCAGCAACAAGTAGTGATTGCATATGGGTCGAGGTAGTTGAGGCCCCATGAGCATAATTATGTGACTCAAGATTTGGATCCGACTGCAGTGGTCTTCACCTTGAGGTTATGGAGACACAACCTTCTGGGTGAGCGTTTTTTGGTCTACTCAGACCACTAGAGCCTCAAGTACATCTTCAGTCAAAGGGATTTGAATTTGAGGCAGAGGCACTGGCTGGAGTTTCTACAGGACTATGATTTCAAGATAGTCTACAGTCCATGGAAGGGAAAAGTAGTAGTAGATGATCTTAGCAGGAAGTCCCATGCTCAGTTAGTGCGGGAAGCTTCAAATTAGTTGTCTTCCATACGGCTGACCACGGTGGAGCAGGAGGGTACAGATTTTATGCAGTCGATGGTGTTGACTCCTTCACTCCTTGAGCATGTGAGAGAGTCGCAGCTAGGGGATGTCTGCAGCGAGGTACTGCATGATCATATATCCACAGGTGACGCACTCGATGGGTATTATGAATAAGGGAATCACGAGATCTAGTTCTAGGGGAGATCTGTAGTACCAGTGGAGATGCAGGAGTTCCACACTTCTCCCTTGGCTGTACATCCCGGTGTGGGGAAGATGTACAGAGACCTTCAGCGGTAGTTTTGTTGGTCTGACCTGAAGCGAAGCGTAGTTGAGTTCATTTCTCAGTTTCTTACCTATCAGTAAGTGAAGGCAGAGCATCAGGTTCTAGCAGGGTTGTTGTAGCCCCTTGATATCCCGGAGTGGAAGTGGGATGACATATCGATGGACTTTGTCACAAGGCTCCCACAGACAGTGAAGGGCCACGATTCCATTTGGGTGATAGTGGACCGACTCACAAAGTTGGTGCACTTCCTTTCCATCAGGGAGCAGAGGTCGATGGAGAGTCTGGGATGGCTGTACATTTGGGAGATCGTCCGCCTTCATGGAGTACCCTCGATGATCGTCTCCGACCGTGACGCGTGGCTTACGTCGTGATTATGGTGAGGCCTGTAGGAGGTATTCAGGAACCACCTGCGGATGAGTACAGATTTTCACCCCTAGATGAAAAGGAAGACTAAGCACACTATCCAGGTGTTGGAGGATATGATCAGGGTGTGCGTGTTAGACTTTGTCCTGAGTTGGGAGGATCACCTACACTTGGTGGAGTTCGCGTAAAACAACAATTACCACTCTACTATCGGCATGACACCTTTTGAGGCCCTCTACGAGAGACCCTATAGGTCAACGTTGTGCTGGGCGGAGGTTGGGGAGACCTCCCTCGTGGGGCCAGAGTTGGTGCAGGCGACTACGAAGACGGTTCAGGTCATCCGTGAGCGGATGAAGACGGCTCAGAGTAGACAAAAGTCCTATATAGATCGTCGTCGTAGACATTTAGAGTTCGAGCAGGGGGACCATGTCTTTTTGAGAGTGTCTCCACGACGTGGTACATGGAGGTTCGGCCAAGGTTGAAATCTATCCCTGGCGTTCATTGGGCCCTTTGAGATCGTGCATAGTGTCGGCGTGGTTTCCTACCATCTTGATCTACCCCCACAGCTGAAGAGGGTGCATGTTGTCTTCCACGTGTCGTAGCTGAGGAAATACGTGCACGACCCCATGCACGTTATCGACAGGGGATAGATGGACAATGAGGATGGAGACACATTTGCAGAGCACCCAGTGGAGATTGAGGATTGGCAGGAGCAGACACTGTGTGGACAGAACATTCCTTTGGTTCGTGTGCTGTGGCAGCACGGGAGGGTGCAGGAGAACACCTGGGAATGGGAGAGCCAGATGCGGGCTCAGTATCACAAGTTGTTTTTGTATTTTTGTTTTTTGGGGATGAAAAACTTGAAAGAGGGAATGATGTAAGAACCCAGGTTTTGAGCCTGTAAGACTTTGAATTTTTATTAATGTTATTTTAGATCAGAGCGTTCATACGGCATGTGATTCCGAGCCCCAGTGTGGCCGAAATTAAATTCTAAGTGTGTTCACATTAGACACACCAAATAATCATAATAACTCATAAACAGTTGCTCAGATGGGAAAACTAAGGGCACCGTTGAGTGTGGAGCGTTCCATTTACCCTAGGAGGGGTATAACTTTTACGGGTGCGACCCTTCTGTGGAAAATGCCACCAGAGGAGATTTCGTAATTTAGCGGCCCCAGGCATGAACGTCATAAATTCTAAAGGGAGGCTCGAATTAAAATTTTGAGACCACGGTTGCGCTCAGAATGTGGTTTTTAACCTAGGGGCAGCTTAACCTTGGTCCCGTCGAGAGTTCAGGTATGGGGCCTACCAGTGGGGGTTTAAGACTTAATTACTTTTAATTAAGTTTTCTACTTAAACCCTTCCTCCCCTCCCCCTTCCTCCACATATCATTACCTAGAGGATCCCTCTCAAAAATCACCTATCCACTCCTCCAACTCTCCAAGGTGGTGAGGCGCTCCGGCGGACCGTTCCTGAAGCTACGGGCTACGCCCAACGAGGTAGGAGGTTACGCTTTTCATTTTTGATTTCTGCATCATCCATGAATTAAATCATTTACGTCGAAAAAATGTCCAATCTTCGATCAAAGACCATATATGTGTAGGGATAGATCTGAGCTTTCCTACTCCTTTTTCGGATCAAATTTTCGAGTCTTGGAGTGTCCGGGGTGACCCTGAGAAGTTTTCTGGCCATTTTCTTCTTTTTCCGGTGGTTCGAGGGGTGGTCCGGCGGTCGGCGCGGCGGTCCGGTGGGCTCCCAACAGCGGCAGTGGCTCCCAGTGGTGGTGGTGGGCTCCCAGCGGAAGGCGGTGGTGGTCCCTGGGCAGCGGCAGTCCTGGGCGGCAGCGGTCCCAGGCGGCGGCGGTCTCCAGGCGGACGTCGTCGGCCGGGTGGACCAGGGGTGGCGGTGCGCGACCCCGTGAGGGAGAATGAGACCCGCCTTCGGCGGGTCTCAGCGCGGACCAGTGACCGACAACAAGGGCCGGTCGATGGGTGTGGACCATTGGTCCCCGGCCTGGCTGCGCGGAAAGGCAGCGTGTCGGCGCTGCGGACCGGGCCGGCCAGCGCGGGCCGACCCCGACCGGGTGGACCGGCCAGACCGGGCCGGTCCAGCCCAAAGGGGTTCGTCCCCTTGACTTCAGACACCCGTAACTTCCACCACGAGTGTCTGTTTTGCATGCCGTCTATGGAAGTTAAATCCTTGGCTCAAGACGATTTTTTTGAGATGGTCTCAGGGCTTTTCAATTCCCAAAACGGGGGCTCGGTGGCGTGACGCGCTCGTTTAGTACCCCACCGGGATTCTTCTTTCGGATGGCGTGAACACATCCATAGTCTGTTTAAGGCACCGTCAGCGGCGTTGTGACCCTAGAGTCAAGACGAAGAGGTTCATGGTGGTTTCAAGCATTGCAGCCGGGGCTGCGGCATGGACCCCACGGGCCGTCTTTTAAGCTGTGAGCAGCGTTTTGCGACTTTTTCATCAGACGTTCGTTCGGGGAAAATGAGTACTCGTTTTGGCGTGGTTTTCTGAGTGCATCGTGATGATGTAGTTCTCCGGACCTCTTTCGGGACCGAGGTGTGGGCCCCATGAGACTCTGTATCGGTGTAAAGCGGTGTTGAATAACATTTTCATCGGGAGTCCGTTTCCAACGAGTAAGTAGTCTATCTCGCGTGTTTTCTCGCGAGGATTACAATGGTGTAATCTTTTCATGCGAGCAGAGCCTATTTCGAGATCTCATTAAATGTGGAAACACAAAATGGTGTTGGTCGGAGGTTTCTTTGACGCACTCTGACCCAACGCACAGTATGGATGTTAGCGACACCCAGTGATGGCGCGGGCAACACAGAGTTAACAGACCAGTTCTAGTTTTACCCTCTAGCGGGGCTGGGTAGTGGGTTACCCATTGACCTTAGGGTTTACCCTCTAGCGGGGCTAGGTAGTGGGTTACCCATTGATTTTAGGGTTTACCATTCAGCAGGGCTGGGAAATGGGTCACCTGACGACCCTTTAGGGTTTACCGTCCAGCAGGGCTGGGCAGTGGGTCACCCGACGACCTTTTGGGGTTTACCCTCCAGTTGGGCTGGGTAGTGGGTTACCCAAATACTTCTTTCAGACTCCACCCCTTTCGATGAGGCTAGTCAGTGGCTTTTCTCCATGATTACCAGAGCGAGACTTTTGGTGGTACGGTTTAGCGATGAGGCGGCTTTGACGTGCGGGACTATTAGGCATCAGTGATGGCTACCCTTAGAACTGTTAGCGACTTATCCTAGCTGATCTTGGAGATAGAGATCCCCTTACACAGTCGTTAGGGTTTCTTATTGATCAGACACACACACACACACACATATATATACCCTACTTTTTTTTTCCCACTCCTTGGGTCCAGTTACTCTCCTTCTAGGAGGAGCGAAGACACGCAGGGTATGCCACGTGCTTTCCGTGTCTAGCTCCTCTTGGATGGGACGAGTCTACTTCCTTTCTTTTGTTGGGTTGATCTGCACTCTCTATATTGTAATATTAATTTGTTCTTTCTATAGTTTACCATTTTGTAGCTCCTTTGTTTCTCCCTCGAGCTTTCGGGGCATCCTACTGAGTATCCTTATACTCACCCCTGCTTTGGCTTTGCCCGCACTTGGTGTGCCCTTGCAAACGACGGACAAGCCGATCAAGAATACGGAGGAGCATAGAGGACACATGAACATGGGCTGCGTTCAGTGGACGTAGTAGGACATTTAGGTGTGAGACTCACTAGCTGTTTACTTTCGTTTACCTGTTTCCGGGTTGTGGCACCTTTCTGGTTGGGCGCGTGTTTTTCCCCTTTTTCTGTTCAGTATCTGTCCGTACTTTTCAGCACTTTACTTTTCCCTATATAGAGGTTGATTCATGACTTTGGTTGGGTTATAGTTGTTTTTCGTTTGGTTTCCTTTTTTACTCAGTACTTTTGTATTGAGTGGGATGTGTGTGTGTACAGGTACTTTGTAATGCCCTGACCCCAGCTACCCAGAGTCGGTGCATTACTTCGTAACATTGTCATGATCACAAAAGATCATGTCTCGAAAGACCGATTAGTTTAGTAGCCTTGGAAACAATAGATACATTCATAAATGTTACATTACATCATAAAGAGAAAAACTAATAACAAAGTCTTCATAGTCCACACTCATATCGTCTTCTGACTATCCCTGCAGGTCATTCATAAAATACTTCTTCACATCCTGGAAAATATTAAAACATTGAATGGGGTGAGCTCAGATGCTCAGTAAGGATAATAATATTGCGGAAGCTTTCATAAATAAACATTAACATTTAAGGCAATGTATAACTAAAACAAAATCCTTTTAAACATGAACTTCAACATAATATGGAAAAAGAAAAATGTGATAATTCCATTTACTTATTCACATGGATATTCTACTGGTCGAATAATCCAATGCAATATCAATAACCACTTTCATAATGATGGAATGCATAATGCCAGACTATCATAACCATGTAGCCAAGGCCTCGTGCCAAGACTACAAATAAGATTTTGTCATGGCCTCATGCCAAGACACTAGCTTGTCTCATGAGACCTACCGATGCATTGAGGAGATAAAGCGGGCTCCACCCGTCACTTATTAAGTCCAATTCATTCCTCATATGAACAGGTTTAAACATATCATAAACCATAATATAATCATATCACATAAAATATGCATAAAGGAAACATAACATTTCCACATTTCAATCACAAGATATCAATACAACACATTGATATAATGAAAACACTTTCAAAACCATTTTTAATACCAAAATAAAAGAAAATTAAAACTTGATATTTATTTTTCATTTTTAAAAAATGTTAAGGCTTGTAGAGGAAGCCGAAACTCAAATAATGGTCACGGAGGCAGAGAAGTCATTGTCGCCGCATACGTACGACAAGAAAAACATTCCTTTTTGTCATTTAGTAAAACACTTCGTATAAAAAGATTCCTTTTGAATAAACGTAAAAGTCAAAGGGGTTTATACACCGTATAAAAGAAATTTGTGTATAAAACAAAATATGCCTCAATGAATGGAGATTGAGACAAAATACCTTACAAAGATCATTTTTTTAAATAAAATAGATAGATTTTGTGTATTCGCTATAAGTAAACATAATGAAATTACAAATACAAGATAGGATATAATAATATCATGACATAATTTGAAAGTAGGAGATTAACCTAAAGAATTGAAATTGGGTTAAGAAGTTCCCTTACCTCATGTCCGACTTGACTTGACCGTTCATTGATCTCCTGAATAATAAACTAGAGTTAATCTCTACCTTCTTAAGAACCTTTTTCAAGTTCATTATTCCTTTTATATCACTTATTACCATGTCATGATCATTATGTAATTATTTAAGTTTATAACGGTCGTTTTTTCGATCTTAGGTACTTGAGTCAAAAATAAACTTCTTATAATTACAAGTTGTTCATGTGTTGAAATATCCATTATATCCAGAATTATATTCATGATGTAGATATAATATATATCATATATATCCAGTATATACATTCATTTATAATATTACATAACATTTAGAGGTAAGAAATGAAATGCACTGTTCATGCAGACGGTAAGCTGTGCGTACGCATGAACGCTACTTTCATTTCTATTTCGTATTTAATGGAATGATATCATAATATTATAATGGTGTTTTATAATTCCAGTATAATATCATAAAAAATATCATTTACTCCATCCTTTATACATCCCACATATGGCATTAACAATTCAAATCACTTTGAGGGGGCGGTAGTCCGCACTTCCTAAAATGAAATTATCGCGTTTACCCATAATGGAAATCATAAAGTATGCCATAAATGAGAAATACAGAAGAATAAGGAAAACATAAAAAATAATATATATATCATATATGAAAATAGTGTCATCAAAATGGCCACCATTAGAGGTGTTAAAAGAATATTGAACAATCATCGTTTCGTGAGGCAGTATTTCGCCACCCACAGAAGCAGTATATTCTTTAACCATTAGACGAAGGTGTGTGTAAGTGTAAACAAAATAATTTTCATAAAAACATCCTAGTATATTTTAGATACTGGTTTTGTTACAAAATAAAGGAATAAAAAGAGTTTAAGGGGTTGGAGAAGCAAAATAAAACAAAAGAACATTAGAGAAGACATTACCTTAAAATCGGGTAACTCTTTTTGATTTGAGCCAAAGTCTTCCTTGGGAAGACTTCATCCCAAGGTGAGGCTTCTAGGAGTAAGGGAGGGAAGTTGGGAGAGTATTTGGGCAGAGGTTGGCCGAGCTAAAAGTCTTTGAAGGTGTGAATAAGGTGGTAGAGGTGGGGGCCTTTTATAAGAGGAGAGGAGGGGCACTCTTGGAATGTAATGAAATGTAACTTTATTATACAATGATTTTCGGATTCTAAAGGTCCCACACTTATATAATTCGAGGATGAGGGGATACTGGTTAGAAATATTCTCATTAAATAGGCTTTGGACAAGTTTAATGGTTAGAGTTTACATTATCCTTCCATTTTATTAGAATCGTTAATTAATGAGGTAATCACTGCATCATCATGGTGTCATAAATAATTTAATTTATTTAATGTCTAAAAATTATAAAAAAAGTATCACGATTTAGGAAATCTTTTTATCTTTTTAATTAATATTTATAGTCAAAAATATGACTTGTATAACCCCATTTAAAAATTATTTTCGTAAAACAACTCTTGTTTGTGACCTTTTTATTTTAACATTAAATAAAACGTTATTTATGTCCTTTTCCTACCAAAGTGGCTCCATGAGGTCCCCAAGTTGACCCATGGATTTTCTTGGTCGGACATGACACATCCAATAGTGGTTGGACAAGTGTAAAGGTATTTTCATATTTTTATAATATCATTTGACCTTAAATTTCACTAATTACCTTTAATCGTGATTAATTAAACTTAAAAGTTACTATTCACCAAAATATTATTTTAATCCCATTGAACCACATTTTACATCCTAATGACAACCATGTATGTCAGATTTTTGAAAATAAAATCACAGAATTGGTAATATTTCATTTAAACGAAAAATCAGTCATTTAACTACCACTTAGTGGTTTCACTATTCATCAAAAATTGAAGTTTTTTAGAACAATGCCAAAATTTCACCATAAGATATAATTGATATTCCAAATTAAAAAATGATGTCTATTTTAAAAATTTCAAACATATAAGTTGCATTAATTAATTTTATAATTAATTCCCACTGTCACAACAAATAGCGTGTTTTTAAGAAACAATATATACCAAAAGATTAACAATGGTTTATGTCCAATTTCTAAGTGAAATTAATTATAATGAACACCATTGGATAAAATGGTAAAAATATATTCTAATTATACTTTAAAACCACATAATAGTATAACTTATCCCTATAAATTATTTTGAATAAAAAGTTGTTTTAAGTATTTTTCACTATTCATAAAAAATCGGAAGTTCTCAGAAAATTACAAAAAATTCAACTTTGGATAATTTTGATATTAAGAATACAAAAATGAAGTACATTTTGAAATATAAAATTTCTATAATTTTAAAAAGTGTGTATTATTATTCATAACATCTACTTTGATTAGTTGTGGTGTGTGTTAGAACTCGAAGCTGCGTACAACACACGCTACTGTATTATTCAAAGAGAAGTGTACCGTGGAAGCTTGGGGTGTTACATTCTCCCCTCCTTCAATAAATTGCATCCTCGCAATTTGAAATTTTTCTTTGAGAATAAAAGGTTGAAAATAGAAAATACCTTTGTGGAAACCCACATCAGAAATAAGGTTAATAAAAATATAATATTAAAAGAAATAAAGATAAGTACAAAGGTCACCCAAGATAGCCCATAATAGGATTCTATGAAAATATGGATATGGAAGAAAAACAAACCATCAAGGTCTGATGGAGAGTTGTAGAGAACTGGATTAGGAGAATGTTAACCATAAGAAAATCACAAACTTGTGATTGGTTAAACGGTCATTGAATCCCCAGTTGGAAAAGTTAACCGACAACGTTTTTGTTTTAAGTTACCTTTTATAAAGTTGAGGAATTTATTTATGATATTTTCCAAGAACGTAAGGAAATATACTTACTTGTCGTGTAGACTTTCATTCCTTAATAAATTTTTACCACAAACCCATCTTTTACTCCAAATGGTAACAGAACTCAAAAATATTCTATTTATCCTAATTGTATAAGGTTCTAAATATTACCACATACCATTTAGATTAGTAAAACTATTTTGTAATAACCAGGAACTTCTTGAAGGCTAGTGGTAGGTAATAAAGGCATGTCGCACTATGGTTGTGGGTTCGATTCCTACAGCTTTGACCGACGTGACGGGTTATGCCCCACCCTGCAGGTTGTCCTTTTCCAAAAAATATAGTATTATAGTATTCCAAAAATAATCTTCAGAAATTTTTTAACCTTAAACAATACTATTCAAAGTTCAACTTAATCCATCCCAACATTTATAGCTATCCAAAATACCTCTGTCCAAACTTTCTCTAAAAGGTCTCTTAATTCCAAAATCAATTTATCAGATTCCCCAAACAATGTAAAGTTTTTCTTATTGTCACATACTAAAAATATGATTACCTTCATCATATTAAAACCTTACTGAAAGAAAAAGTACTGTAGTGTCATGACCCGTCCTCGGGGCCCGTGTCGTGACTACCCCAAGCCCGCCTTCCATAGGCCAGGGGCTGGCGACTAGCACCAAAGGCGTAAATCCCGATAACTGGGAAGGCATTGCCTTTTTAAAAGTAAACAAAACACCACAGAGTAAAAGCGGAAGCAAAACACTAAGTACAAAAGAAAGTGCTGAAAAAGTAAATGGGCCAGAATACAAACCCAACTGAAAGTGCAGCTACAACTAAACGAAAGTACAACAAAAAGTCAAACAGCTGGAAGAAGGATGCAGCTCTTGGGTCGTCCTCCTCGGATCCTACCTGAAGGGTAGGTACAGATAGCGCAGCTCCTGGATCGTCCACCACAGATCCTACCTGAAGGGTAGGTACAGATAGTGCATCTCATGGATCGTCTGCCATGGATCCTACCTGAAGGGTAGGTACAGATAGCCTCCTCAACGCTCTCGCCCGTCAACCTCCTCCGTGTGTCGTCTCACCTTGAAGTCCTCCTCCAGATACTGACTCATCGTGTAGTCCACCTCCAGGTACTGACCAGTCCTCGAACACTCAGCCTCTGTCAGCACTGCCCATTGTCTACAACCAACACCATGAGGTGCGGTCATAGCCCATGCAGGGGTGAGTATAACGATACTCAGTAGGGACCCCGATACACTCAAGGTCTCACTAAAACCAACAAGGATAACCACAAAGAAGATCTCAACAGATAACCTCTACTTAGGTATATGCCCATACATATACCTAAGTTATCAAGTAACCCATCTCAATCATGAGGAAACACAAGGATCATGAAATCAACGGATAACCACTACCCAGGTATATGCCCATACATATACCTAATTTATCAAGTGACCCATCTCAATCATGAGGTAAACACAAGGGTCAAAAGTCTCAGCTCAAACCAGGATTTTCATTATCGAAACCGTAACTGCTGAAGAACCTCGTCTCTAGAGTGTACAGTGGTCCTGTCACGACTCCGAGGTACTGCTCACTAATCTAAGACTGCTGAGGTACTCCTTCTGTCGAGTACCGTGGGCCTGCCACCTCACACAGTAGTGCTCCCCGCCATGGGTCTGCCACCTCACACAGTAGTGCTCCCCCTCATACCCTACAAAGGTACTTCTCCTGTCGAGTACCGCGGGTCTTCCACCTCACACAGTAGTGCTCCTCTGTCGTGGGTCTGCCACCTCACAATGTAGTGCTCCCCACTGGGCTATGCAAGTCACTCCGAGTCGAATCAGACAAGCAGTCATCAGGTCTCAGCCGGCTACACGGTCTCCGTACTCCGCACGCTCGTCTCCGGGAGGGTCTGCTCCACGATCTACTGGTCAATACTCCAAAACATCACAAATCCCACGAAGAAGTATCTCAAAGGACCTCCTCGTCACAGGGGTCTCAACACAACAGACGGCGCGTCAATCGGACGCCTGATCTGTGAGTTATTAGCCTTTTCGTCCCAGGGGCCCGGTTGGTTTCGTAAGCGAACCAACCCGGCCGTATCTCAACTATACCCCGAACTCTCATAGGGTATACTCATAGGGACTGTTTCTTGACGAGATCACCAACTCCGCTGACGGTTCGTCAAACGGACATCCGGTCTGAAAGATATCATCTTTTTTCGTTCCAGGGACCCGGTTGGATTTCGGGCACAATCCAACCCCGCTATAACCCAACTACATCCAAAACTCAGGCGGAGGATGCCAAAAGTTCCGTATCGTCAATAGGAACTCAACGCAACAGACGGCGCGTTCTTGTAAAATTCCAAAGAAAATTAAGAAAAAAATTTCCTTGGAATTTACGGGTCTTTACATGTAGTATAATCCTTATATATATATCACATTATTCTAATAACAAGAATATAATCCATGAGTCCAAAAGCACTAATACATTAATTATTCCGCTTCAACTGTAGTAACAGCATAAGATTTTCCTTGATCCCTTGGCCTTTTCTGAGGTAAGTTTCCCTAATGCTTAGGACATTCATTTGCATAATGCCCCATTTCTCTACAATTGTAGCATTCAACATTGATAGCCTCTTTCTTTCCCTTGCAATCACGCACCTGGTGACCTTTTTCTCCACATTTATAACAAACTCTCATTCCTTTTAGGCAAGTACCAGGGTGATTCTTCCCACAATTATCACATAATGGAAAATCCTTCTTTCCCTTTTTCCCTTTATCTGTCTCTTGCTCCACAGTTCTCTTCATCTCTTTCTTTACTTTATTGTCATAAGATTTAGAGAATTCCTTTTCTGTCTTGATAGCACATGAGACAATATCTTCCTACGATGAGAAGGATTGTGATACTAAATCTCGACGGAGAAATGGTTTTAACCCATCAAAAAAATGATCAATATTACTTCTTGGGTTACGTATATAATCTGCAGCATGCCTCGCTAACCTTGTAAAGTTAGCCTCATACTTTGCGACATTTTCATCCTCCTTCTGCCTCAGACTCAGAAATTGCCTTTCCATATCTTCTCGATGGTCATGCGGAAAGTATTTTTCTAAGAAAATTTCCTTAAACTCCCTCCACTCCACACTTGATACTTCTTCATCTTCCTTTGTGTTTTGAATCAGCGACCACCATTGATCGGCATCTCCAATGAGGCGGTAGACTGCCATGACAACCTTCTCCCTTTCGCTACTCCCCAAGGCATGGAATATTTTCTCTAAGGAGTTTATCTATTTATCAGATACTAATGGATTTGTACCCCCATTAAATGTTGGCGGTTGTTGCCTCATTAAGCGGTCTAACATTGATCCTCCATGTTGCGGATCATGCTTCTCCACATGAGTAAGGTTATTATTCATAACCTGAGTGAGTTGTCCCAGTATGGTAATAAGTTTATCATCACCAGTTGTATCTCCAGATCCACAATAATTATCTTGAGAAGGTGGGAAATCCCTACACGGAGTGCGTGCATTGATACGGTTTCCATTCCTTCCACTAGGTGCCATTTCTAAACAATGGCATAAACTAGATTAGTTTATGAATCAAAATACATAATTCCATACTTGTAAAACACTTAACACTAATTGAACTATTTATTGATATAATCCATAATCATAAAAAAAGTTTTCTTTGAGGAAGTATATACTCATAACCCTTCATAGTGGTTTGTACAGAAAATGAGAATTATCCTAAGCATATCCCCCAGGAGTGTCGTAACCAAGAGTGCAGCAAGGCCCGTTGTCGTGCACCAGTTCCCGTTCGAGTCTAGCTCAAAGCGGTGTTTTCGGGTTTTACCCCTAGGTACATCTGTGCCAGAGCCTCCTCTACCTGCTCATATCCAGACAGGGATGTATTGCTCAGAAAACTCACAAAATCTCTATAATACCAAAATTCTAGGAAGTTCTTCTATTCTAATCCTTAAAGTCTATCTTCGGGCTATGTGATCTAATCAGAGTTTATCTAAATCTAGCTTCCAAGGTTAGTACTAAACTACCTCTGATACCAACTGTAACACCCCGACCCCAGTTACCCAGAGTCGGTGCATTACTTCATAACATTGGCATGATCACAAAATATCATGTCTCGAAAGACCGATTAGTTTAGTAGCCTTGGAAACACTAGATACATTCATAAATGTTACATTACATCATAAAGCGAAAAACTAATAAAAAAGTCTTCATAGTCCACACTCATCTCCTCTTCTGACTATCCCTGTAGGTCATTCATAAAATACTTCTTCACATCCTGAAAAATGATAAAACATTGAAAGGGGTGAGCTCAGATGCTCAGTAAGGATAATAATATTGCAGAAGCTTTCATAAATAAACATTAACATTTAAGGCAATGTATAACTAAAACAAAAGCCTTTTAAACATGAACTTCAACATAATATGGCAAAAGTAAAATGAGATAATTCCATTTACTTATTCACATGGATATTCTACTGGTCGAATAATCATCAATAACCACTTTCATAATGATAGAATGAATAATGCCAGACTATCATAACCACGTAGCCATGGCCTCGTGCCAAGACTAAAAATATGATTTTGTTAAGGCCTCGTGCCAAGACACTAGTTTGTCTCATGAGACCTATCGATGCATCGAGGAGCTATAGCGGGCTCCACCTATCACTTATTAAGTCCAATGCATTCCTCATATGAACAGGTTTAAACATATCATAAACCATAACATAATCATATCACATAAAATATGCATAAAGGAAACATAACATTTCTACATTTCAATCACAAGATATCAATACAACACATTGATATAATAAAAACACTTTCAATACCATTTTCAATACCAAAATAAAAGAAAATTAAAACTTGATATTTATTTTTCATTTTAAAAAAATGTTAAGGCTTGTAGAGGAATCCAAAACTCAAATAATGGTCACGGCGGTGGAGAAGTCATTGTCGCTTCATACATACGACAAGGAAAACATTCATTTTTGTCGTTTAATAAAACACTTCTTATAAAAAGATTTCTTTTGAATAAATGTAAAAGTCAAAGGGGTTTATACACCATATAAAAGAAATTTGTGTATAAAACAAAATATGCCTCAATGAATGGAGATTGAGACAAAGTACCTTACAAAGATCATTTTTTTAAATAAAATAGATATAATATGTGTATTCACTATAATTAAACATAATGAAATTACAAATACAAGATAGGAATTAATAATATCATGACATAATTTGAAAGTAGTAGATTAACCCAAAGAATAAAAATTGGGTTAAGAAGTTCCCTTACCTCATGTCCGACTTGACTCGACCGTTCTTTGATCTCCTGAATAATAAACTAGAGTTAATCTCTACCTTCTTAAGAACCTTTTTCAAGTTCATTATTCCTTTTATATCACTTATTACCATGTCATGAACATTATGTAATTATTTAAGTTTATAACGGTCGTTTTGTCGATCTTAGGTACTTGAGTCAAAAATAAACTTCTTATAATTACAAGTTGTTCATGTGGTGAAATATCCATTATATCCAGAATTATATTCATGATATAGATATAATATATATCATATATATCCAGTATATACATTCATTTATAATATTACATAACATTTAGAGGTAAGAAATGAAATGCACCGTTCATGGAGACGGTAAGCCGTACGTACGCATGAACGCTACTTTCATTTCTATTTCGTATTTAATGGAATGAAATCATAATAGTATAAAGGTGTGTTATAATTCCAGTATAATATCATATAAAATATCATTTACTCCATCCTTTATACATCCCACATATGGCATTAACGATTCAAATCACTTTGAGGGGGCGGTAGTCCGCACTTCCTAAAATGAAATTATCGCATTTACCCATAATGGAAATCATAAAGTATGCCATAAATGAGAAATACATAAGCATAAGGAAAACATAAACATAATATATATATCATATATGAAAATAGTGTCATAAAAATGGCCACCATTAGAGGTGTTAAAAGAATATTGAACAATCATCGCTTCGTGAGGCAGTATTTCGCCACCCATAAAAACAGTATGTTCTTTAACCATTAGACGAAGGTGTGTGTAAGTGTAAACCAAATCCTTATCATAACAACATCCTATTATATTTTAGATACTGGTTTTGTTACAAAATAAAGGAATAAAAAGAGTTTAAGGGGTTGGAGAAGCAAAATAAAACAAAACAACATTAGAGAAGACATTACCTTAAAATCGGGTAACTCTTTTTGATTTGAGCCAAAGGCTTCCTTGGGAAGACTTCTGCCCAAGGTGAGGCTTCTAGGAGTAAGTGAGGGAAGTTGGAAGAGTATTTGGGCAGATGTTGGACGAGCCAAAAGGCTTTGAAGGTGTGAATAATGTGGTAGAGGTGGGGGCCTTTTATAAGAGGAGAGGAGGGGCACTCTTGGAAAGTAATGAAATGTTACTTTATTATACAATGCTTTTCGAATTCTAAAGGTCCCAAACTTATATATTTCAAGGATAAGGTGATAAGGGTTCGAAATATTCTTATCCAATAGGCTTTGGACAAGTTTAATGCTTAGAGTTTACATTATCCTTCCATTTTATTAAAATCGTTAATTAATGAGGTAATCACTGCATCATCATGGTGTCATAAATAATTTAATTTATTTAATGTCTAAAAATTATAATAAAAATATAATGTTTTAGGAAATCTTTGTTTCTTTCTAATGAATATTTATAGTCAAAAATATGACTTGTATAACCCCATTTAAAAATTGTTTTAGTAAAACAACTCTTGTTTGTGACCTTTTTATTTTAACATTAAATAAAAAGTTATTTATGTCCTTTTCCTACCAAAGTGGCTCCATGGGGTCCCCAAGTTGACCCATGGATTTTCTTGGTCGGCCATGACACATCCAATAGTGTTTGGACAAGTGTAAAAGTATTTTCATATTTTTATAATATAATTTTGACCTTAAATTTCACTAATTACCTTTAATCGTGATTAATTAAACTTAAAAGTTACTATTCACTAAAAAATTATTTCAATCCCATTGAACAAAATTTTAATTCATAATGACAACCATGTATGTCAGATTTTTGAAAATAAAATCACAGAATTGGTAATATTTCATTTAAACAAAAAATCAGTTATTAAACTACCACTTAGTTGTTTCACTATTCATCAAAAATTGAAGTTTTTCAGAACAATGCCAAAATTTCACCCTAAGCTATAATTGATATTCCTAATTCAAAAATGATGTCTATTTTAAAAAATTCCAAAAATATAAGTTTCATTAATTAATTTTATAATTAATTCCTGCTGTCACAACAAATAGCATGTTTTTAAGAAACAATATATATCAAAAAATTGACAATTGTTTATGTCCAATTTCAAAGTGAAATTAATTCTAATGAACACCATTGGATAAAATGGTAAAAATATATTCTAATTATACTTTAAAACCACTCAATATTATAACTTATCCCTATAAATTATTTTGATTAAAAAAGTTGTTTTAAGTATTTTTCACTATTCATAAAAAATTGGAAGTTCTCAGAAAATTACAAAAAATTCAACTTTGGATAATTTCGATATTACGAATACAAAAATGAAGTCCATTTTGAAATATAAAATTTCTATAATTTTAAAAAGTGGGTATTATTATTCATAACGGCTTCTTTGATTAGTTGTGGTGTGTGTTAGAACTCGAAGTTGCGTACCACACATGCTACTGTATTATTCAAAGAGAAGTGTACCGTGGAAGCTTGGGGTGTTACATACTTAGGAAAAGGCCTCCCTGAGATTGTTATGCCTCTGGCGCTTGTCACCAGCCCCTGGCCTATGGAGGCGGGCTTGGGGTAGTTGCGGCTCGAGACTGGTATTGTTGGGTCGTGACATCTCAGCCCCCTTCCCCCTTTATCAGTGCTTCCCCAACCCCTTTATTAGTGATTTAGATAATACCACCCCCAGAACGTGCCCCTACCTCTAGTGAGTTTCGAACCTAAGACCTCCAGCTTATACACTGATGCTTTCTCCACTCTCCTATACTGTTTTGTTTTACATTTTATGATATATATATATATATATATATATATATTTACGTATATTTAATTATATTTTTATCCATATCTATATATATATTTATATATATATATATATATATTAAATACATATTTATTTATTTATATATTTTTTAAAATGGATATTAAGGGTTTCTAGATTTATTATCGATTTTTCAGGTTTTTTTGGGTTTGTAGAGATTTTCTAGAGATATAAGGCATTTTCAGTAAATATATTATATATTATATGTAAATGACTATTTAGCCTTATCTAAAAAATATTTAGAAAATATATATTACATTTATATCAATATACTATTTTTGATGTTTTTTTGAAATATACCCTTTATCAATGCTTGTTTAGAATTACTGATAAATTCACCTTTTATCAGCACTTTTTTACTAGCGCTAATAATGAGGGTCCTTTATCAATGATTTTTTTATAAGTGCTGATAAAGGGACCACTTTAATATCATTTTTCTAGCACTAAGAAATGAGGTTTTTAATAGAACTTTTAGCTAGTGATGTTAAAAACTTAGTGCTGGATAAACTCATTTGTGTAGTAGTGGACATGAAGGTTGGTCTGCATAGGCCTTCTGTTGCACAGAATATGTGTGCGCGGGGTGACTGCGCCTTTTGGGTTGCACAAGTAGGGCCTACACGAGACTATTGGCACATAAGGTTGGTGCACATATGACCACCTAAGTGAACCTGCTACTTTATACCATGGGGGCTATGCCCCAACATCCCTGCTTGGGATCAGTATTGGGTTGTGGTCCCAACCCTTAAGTCTAGTACATTTGCTACCATGATGAACCCCATGAAAAATAGAGAGTTATACCATGAAATTTTTGGGTCGCATCAGGGACATTTTGGGTCACAACACATAAAACTTCATCTCTCATTATAAATGCACAACGTACACTGAAAGGGATGTTATCACCAACATTTCATTGTATTGGGAAATGTTTCTAAGTAATCTTCATCCCTCAGTGTGTGATAATTATTATGGAAAAGTAAATGCAATTCATTTCACGGTGTCAAAAAATCCCCCCTTAGAATTAGTTTCATTCGAAACAAAAATAATCTGGTTCTCAGGTAATAGTAGTAAACTTTGATGCATTCCAACATCATTTTGTTATCTTTGGAGCTATCTCAATTGTGTAAGAATTATCTAATTTTTTCCTAATCCATTTCTCCTAGAGATCATAGTTTGACTATTTCTAAGGCCATATGGACAACCCTACAAACATTGTATCTTTTATGTCATTGCCCTAATTTTATCAAAATTCTGATATGAGGAAGAATTGGAAGATGAGACTTGGATTTTTCTTAGGTCACCCTCTATGGGTTTCTAGCCTAAAAAGTTTTATAACTATTGTTTTTTCATTGCTTGAATCTTGACTAAACTATACAAAGCATAGTTCTAGTGATTTGAGACTCGACTTTTATCAAAAGTTCCCTTTTAGGGGTTTCAACTTGGCGAGTACTGCATATATTTTCATGGGTAGTTTAAATTCATGAAATCTAGACTAATGTGACTAGTGTTTTAGGTCAAACGACTTTGATCATGAGTTTTGGAATGATGACTCAAATAGGGCTTTCTAAACAAGAATGTTACGACATTCTTCAGATACCCCAAGGGGATTTTTATGTTATGATTTTTTTTATTTCTGAATCTAAAACATGACATGAGACAAGTATGTGAGTAATGGACATGGATTGAGTTTGAAAATTAGTTTATAGTACAATATTATCTTGGTATATGATAATATAGGAGGTCTCTCCTAAGGATGAATGTACCGCAGGTTGAAAAACCTGTTTTGTGGGTGATTTTATGTAAAGACAACTGGAGAAAGTTACTACATAGTAAAACAGTGGAATCCTCTGGCTGATAGGGCCTTTAAAAGGATAAATTATGCAAAGCCAACTAGGTCATGTAACTTCACAGTCAAAAAAATGTATCCTCAGGAATTATGAAATTCTATTACCCATGGTCAGAGGAAGTTTATGGAGATTCATATTTCTCAAAACCACAATGGGTAGTTTTCACATGGAAGATGTATGAGAATGAAGGGAATATATCTATTGTCATTGACCTAGAATAGAAAAATGATCATATATAGATTATCTTGTATTAATGAGAGTATATTATATTAAATGTCTGGTGTTAGGGGAAAATACCCCTTTCCAACAAGGGTTGAAGCATCATACAGTTTAATTTCATGCGACCAAGACATTGACTTTGAAGTTTAACATCTTACAGTGAGGATGTTATGCTATGAAGTTTTAATGTCATACAACAAGGAAATTGAGGGGCTATAGATTAAGAACATTAGCTATGATTGAAAGGTTGGTAATTCTATCCTTTTATGGTAATCTGTTTGGGAGTGCGCCATCACTTTCAGATATGAATGGGGAACATTGTAAGCTGTAATTTTGGGATCTCCATATCTGAATAGTGGTTTGGGGGAAAATATAATGGCAATAAATGAGGTCTCTCATAAGGACTAAATTATTTCTGGTTAACAAACCCATTTTGTGGGTGACTTTATGAAAAGAAAAATGGGTGTGTTAATTAATATAAAAATAGTGACATCCTCTACCTAATAGGCCTTTTATGTGGGTGACTTATGCCAATACAATTGGGGTGTGTTACTACATAGTCAGTAAAAGGAGTTCCCTGGGATTTTGATATTCTATTATCGATGGATAAAGGAATATTATGAAAATTTATATTTCCACTGACATAGAGTTTGTTTTGCAAAGGTAAAGTGCCTAAACAAAGGAGGGACATTTCTAGTCAAAATTACCCAAGAGTGGGAAAAAATAATTTTTATTTAGGTATGGCCCGAACATAGTAAAATAGGGATTTTTTAGGCTGGGCCCAAAACACAGGGCCTGAGCATCACTACTTATCTCATTTGAATGAGAATCAAGACATATGAGTGTTGCTATTAGGACTTATTGTTCATTTTAACATCATGAAATTAGGATGATATGGGGTCTTATAGTTTTGAGTCTTATGACTATGACCATATTATTATGGAAACAATAGGTAATATGTGTCCTACTAGAACTAGGTTATTCCCGCATACATCATACATGAGGGGAGGGGGATTGTAAACCATGGTCTTCTGAGTTTTCAGATTAATAGAAATGACATGGGACAAATATGTGAGGGATAACCACAAACCAAATTCTAATTGTAGGTTCCAACATAATTTCATCAAGGCTTACAGAGACAGAATAAGATTCTCTCGAGGATAAAACGTGTCACTAGTTGACAAAACCATTTTGTGGGTGACTTTATGAAAATCCAACTATATAATGTTACTATATAGTCAAATAGTGGAATCCTCTGGCCGACATGCTCTTCATGTGGAATACTTATGAAAATCCAACTGGGGTGTGTTACTAAATAATTAGACAAAGGATTTCTTGGGTATCATACATTCTATCACTGATAGGGGGAGAAAGATTATGAAGATCCAAAAGTTTCCAAGATTAGGGGTATGATGTGTGGAGGTGATATGTCCAATAAAAAAGGAATAATTTGTACTGATATTGACCATGAAGTGTTGATTCTATTATACAGATCTGAATCATATGTAGGTGGGTACATCTCAGTTTCCATGGTGGGATCCTGAATGAGAGAACCCAAATTAAGATATCCTGTATAGATCTTTGTTTGTATGTTAGTGAGGGTGCATTTTTCTTTACCCCATAGATGGGACTAGAAAATGAGGTCTATGAATCACAATGTATCTTATTGGAATTATAATCAATCTAAACATAGTTCTCAGGGAACCCATGCAGTTTAAATTCATGCGATAAGGACATTAGCAATGCTGGTTAACATCATGCGGTAAGAATGAAGGCGACTTGACATGAAAAAAGAATATTGAGGCTAGGACAGTGTATAGGACCCAAGAATCACTACATATATTTTTAGAGAAATAATCAAGCCACATGTAGTTATAGAAAATATTCCACATAGTGATTGAATTCATGTTTGAATTAAATGTTTTTTTTGAATACGAGATCACACATGGGGTGAGACACCATATTGAATCCTCTTATAAAGATCTGACTCATAAATAGGAGAGTTGGGGAATTTCTCGAATTTTGTATAGACTAGGATTAGGATCTATTTTTCACTACATATCTCATGGGAATGTGTATCAAGCCATATTTATTTCTTAAGGGACCTATTTAGTTTAAAGTCATACGATGAAGACATCTGGTGTGCCTTTTAATGCATTGTGGCCAGGACCATGATAACCTCGATGTAAATTGACATGCCTTACTTATGAAGGTAATTTATTTACCAAAACTCCTAATCCCATGCGAGATATTTTTTTTGTCAGAAACAATGAGTGTCACAGGTTTCTTCTTCCACAAAAAGGTGATACAAGTGAATGAAAGGGGAATTTAGGTTTTGTGGTGGATGGTATAGGATGTGTGATCCATGTGTTGCTATGTATCTCATTAACATGAGAATAAAGCCATACCTAGTTCTTAATAGGATCCCTGTGTAGGTCTGAACCATACACAGGGAGGGGAATTTCTTTCTTTGCTGATGAGATTAGTATTGGAGATCCGAGTGTCACTACGCATCTCTTTGAAATGAGAATCAAGCCATACATAGTTCTTGGAAATATTGTGTAGTTTATTTTTCTACAATGAGGATGTTAGTCATGCAGTTTAATGTCTCACAATAAGGATTTGGATCACCTGACATGGAATGGAAGTATCATTGCAGCTAGGACCAAGATTAGAGGTCTGGTATTCACTATGTATCCCATGATGGTAGGAATCAAGCCACACATAGTTCTTGAAAATAGTTCCCCACATCAATCAGGTTTTGACATAGGGAAAGGTGAATTTGATATTTTTATAATTATGGATGGTTGTGAGAAATGACGTCTAGGCATCACTACATATATCAGTAGATGAGAATCAAGCCATACATAGTTCTAGAACGGCTTTATATGTAGGTATGACCCATACGCAGGAGGGAATTTTTTGTTGCGACTGGGCCTAGGATTGGGATCTGAGCATCACTACGTTTATTGTGGGAATAAGAATCAAGACACATTTATTTCTTAGGGAACCATGTATTTTAAAGTCATGTATCAAGGACATCAGCCATCATTTTAACATCATGCAGTAAGAACAATTATCATGTGATCACACAAAATATTTCTTCAAGAACCTTGTATTCATTAGGGTCCTAATGTGTTCTCCATCCATCTAGATCAAGGAATAAAATCTATTAGAGTAGACCTTTTTTTATGTAGTAAGGTCCCTACCACTTTTGATCAATCCTTGGAGGCTTATTTCTTGGTATCATTCAAGTTATAAGGACCAATACTAATTCTACGTAGAGGAACAAATAGAGGTATACCTTCTTGTTAAAAGCCCACACTATCCAATTTTGATGGACCTCTAAGTGATAAAAGGTATAAAATCTTTTCTCATCTAGTTTCTATAATTAATACAATCATTTTTGGGATTTATCATATATAGATAACTGATTACTAATGGCAATTTAGAGTGATGGAATTTTGGACTTCAATGGGAAGGACTGCTTCCATTTTGTACACTAGTGAATACGGGGTCGCCTGTGTGGTGGTATGGGTCATATTTTGGTAATCCCATAAGGAATTAAAGAGCTTGTTGGGACAAGACTTTTTTATCTTTATCCGCCATCTTCTAGAGTATGTTCTATAGAGTCTTGTTGAAGGCCTATATCTATCCATTTGATGCTACAAGATAATGGGATGATTGGTTGGATTTGATTTCATACTAATAATAAAGAGTTTACAACTTATAAGGATAGAAATTGGCTCTATTTCCTATTAGTATTGTATGAGGGACACAAAATATAGTAATTATGTCAGATTTCATAAAGCTGATGATGCTCTTGGCTCTAACTTCTTTGAGGGGTATTGCCTCAGCCCATTTGGAGAAGAAGCAATAGCAGTTAGGATTTATTTTAATTGCATGGATATGCTAGGAGGATATGTTACTAAAACATCCATTACCCATATGGAAAATGTAAAGGAGTATTTGGATATATGTAGCAACATTGGGGGTTGATGAATGAAGTTGGAATCCACCTAGAAGTAATGAAACTTTTTCATAAAATTTGTGCAATCCCACATCATAGCAGGCTATTAATACCCCAACCTCCAGATTTGATTTAAAATATAACACCTTGACTACTGACCACCACAGGTTCTAGCGAGTAATTATTTCATGATAGAAGAAGTATCTTTTCCATTGATACATCTGAGTAGGATTCCATCAAAGCCTCATTTATAGAGGAATTTCTGGTGATTTGATTCATCATAAAGAGTGATGTTGGTTTCCTACCATCAAATTTTCTTCCTTTTGGTTCTATTTTATGGGAGCAATCCATTATAGAGGTAGTCCATGATGGGTATCATACATTTAGTAGTAAGACCATATGGTTCTGGGATTGGACTAATTTAGTTGATCTCTTCCATGGTGACATGAGAAAAAGGATAAACCTTTTAGTGATATTCAATGCTGATGATCATTTCATCTCAGTTTGGTTCTTCCAAAATTGTAGATGCATTTTATAATGTATCTTCCTAGGAATTTTGTGATTGTTGGATGTGATTAAATGTTAGATCTAAGGGGAACTCTTCCATAAACCTTCAGACATAATCAAGCAGGGGGATTAACTCTTTGTTCTGATCAAATAATCCCCATTAATCTATTTGAATGCCAATTCTGAAAATACTTTCACCTATAGTTGTCACATCGGTATTTTGAGTGTTAGTTCTAGTCCTCAAATGAGGGCCGGATATTCAACCTCATTATTTGTACAACCTTCTAATAATTGGAAGGAGTGGGAAAAAAAATTCATTTTTCGGAGATATGACCATGATACCTAACCCTACTTCGTTGAGATTAGGGTCATCCATCCTCTTCCCTATTAGGATCATTAATGCACTGTTGAAATAAATTTCCCATATTTGGGGGCCATCTTGAATAGAAAGGACCTCTTCATCTAGAAATTCAGTATTTAACTATGTTGTTTAGGCAGATGGGTGTTATGTAAGAAAATATGCCAAATCTTGGACTTTCATTACTTTCTAGGGCACAAGCTATATATAAAATTAGTATAAGATAACTTCCCACCACACCAATGGTCATGTCAACATAGGATGTCCAAGGATGTATTTGATCAGGTTATTATGAGAAACCCAATGGACCTCTTGGTGCTAAAGGTAGTACCTCAGTTTCCAAACTGTAAATATTAATGATAGAAAGCTCTTCTCGATATTTGAATAATTAGTCTCAGTGTTGAGAATGGTCCTAATGATATAATAAAGGATTCTTTCATTCCCAACATCATTATTTTGCATGATGAAAGTCCTAGTAATCATTACTAGGCTATAATATATAATATGAGTGGATTTCCCTTAACAGGTGAAAATAATACTGGTATAGTCATTGGTTTACTGATATGTGACCCCCTTCTTCATCAGTTTGGTGAAGGAAAATCACTTTCCTGCAAGGTTAGATATGAAGCATCAGATGTTGGCAAAGTCTCCTGAAGGTCCTATCAAATATTTAAGGTTTCGAGGAGGTGACATGATAAGGATATTTTTTTTCTTAGGGTTGAATTTGATGCTGTGATGATTGTTTCGGTGCGGATGTGCGTCGGGTTACGCTGTTCCGCCAGGACGCGTTCGCGCGTGCACCCGTCAACCCGAGGGGATGGGCGCGCGGCTTGTGGTCCCGCAGTCCCGCTTTCCAAGGGCGGGCGGCATCCGTCCCTTATTCAGGGGCGTCTGCTCCTTGATCGAAACCGGGATGATGGGATGTCGGCTTCTCCTTCCTTGGACGTCTCCTCGGAACTTGTCGCCTAATCCGGGTCTCCCTCATAGACTTAAGAATGTTCGTGAATCTCGTTCCCGGCGCCATATCTTCATGGACACCGGTTAATTACGCTGCTTCCGCCCGAACGTTCCAAGGAGTCTGGGCGGGGCAGCAACCTGCGGTGAGAAGGCCGGGTGGCTCTGGGTGCTGGGGGCGTGTCGTAACACTGCGGCTCTGCACGTCTGTCTTCCGTCCCTAATAGGGCTTCTCGAAGGCACGATGGCCTGAGGCATCCCGTACTAGGTGCGGGGAACTGTGTCACCTGAGGTTTTCCTCAGCTTCCCGTGTTTAACACGGGGTATGCCGCGAGTTTAACGTCCAGCGGGGACGGCATCGGACCGATCAACACGAAAAGTGGATCAGATGACAGAACCCCTTGCGAGGAACCTCCGACGCTGGGGCCAGCACATGGGCGGCTTCCCAAGTAACGTGGAGTGAAGTGAAGTGGCATGACCCCACCGGGATGTGGCGGCCCGGGTAAGGATCAGGGTGGATGATGGAGTAAAGAGCTTGGACCCCAGAGGGGCTTCCTACGTACCGCGCGTTAACACGGATCAAAGTCAACGTAGTTCGGGCATACAGTTTAACGTCATGCTGGACGTCGGCAAGCCGACTCACGAAGAGGTCGAGGCCGCCGGGCGGAGGATTGAACCGAACCACCTCGCACGGAGGGGGATGGAACGGCCGGGTGGATCACAGTTTCACGTCATGCTGGACGATAAAAGGGTAAATGGAAAAGGGGGGCTGTGGGGAGGCACCGTGGAGATACACACGGGCAGTCTTCCACAGGGGCGGATTCATAGGTGAATCAACGCAAGCGTGAACCCTGGAGGGGTCCACTGATGGACGAACCGACGTAAATACGACCGGGACGACCAGGTGGTGGGCTTGAACCTCGGGGAGGCTTCCTACGTACCCTGTATAGGAGACAGGGATCAAAGTCCACGTAGTTCATTCTGTCAGGACTTACGCACTTGGGGCAGCCCGGATACTGCAAAACTCAGTTGGAAGGGACTTGGACCGAAAGCAAAAGACACCTCGATCCCAGTCAGACCCTCTACTGGCTTCGGCAGTGGGGAGGTGCAATGGAGATACACATGTGCAGCCTCCCACGAGAAACTAGGGGTTTGTAATACCCTGCCCCCGTAGGGAAAAGCCACTCCCATTAAATCGTCCCAAAAGGGGGACAATCCCGACATCCCTGCAGAGACGAGCGGGTGGGGGCCACGTCCAAACCGGGGGAGACCCTGCGTGCGGAGCACGGGATCAGGTTGTGGACGGTTTAGCGTCTTGCCAGACGAAGTACAGTTTAACGTCATGTGTTGAGGACGAAGCGGACGGTTTAACGTCTTGCCGGACGAAGTACAGTTTAACGTCATGTGTTGAGGACGAGGCACTTGGCAGTTTAACGTCTTGCAGCACGGACGATGGGGGCTAGGCAGTTTAATGTCGTGCAGCTTGGACGGGTGTGCAGTTTAACGTCATGCTGGGCATAGGTTGCCGGACGAAGCACTTGGCAGTTTAACGTCTTGCAGCGCGGACGATGTACAGTTTAACGTCGTGCAGGACGTATATGCAGTTTAACGTCATGCTGGACGAGTATGCAGTTTAACGTCATGCTGGACATAGGTGTGTGTCACTTCGCGCAAGCCTGGAGGGCCGCACGGGAAGACAACGCACGGTGCGGGCACCCGGGATGAGAATCATCGGGTGCCACACAGGCGGGTACCCTTAGGAGGTCAACGGGGACGACCCTGGCAGATTGCGCGCAAAAAGGAAGCTTTGCGCGCAATACTGCGGGCCGGCGCGCAATCGGGGCGGCTGGCGCGCAATTGGGCCAGCGCCTTGCGCGCGGATGCTTGAGATTGCTCACACCGGGCTTCGGATAGCGCGCGGGGGCAACGGCTCATTCTTTAACGAATGGCCACTTGAAAGAAGGGGGGGTGCGCGCAATCAGGCCGGATTGCGCGCACCCCGGGGGCAATTGCGCGCAAGCGGGTTCTTTTGCGCGCAAAGGCCTTAGGGTGAGTTTTTATTCAAATGAAAGGAGCCAGCGGGGATTGCGCGCGAAGGCGGACCCCGAGGCTTTCTTGCGCGAAAGAAAGGAGGTTACCTGAAGTTCGTCATTGCGCGCGGAAGGGGTTGAATTGCGCGCACGGGAGACGTTTCGACTTCCAGCAACCTTTGAAACGTTGGGGGTCGCCTTGTATTTATAGGCAACCCCGGGCGCGGAATCCAGGATGCGAGCGCGAAATTCCCCCCGCGGGCGCGGAATCGGGCGCGGCGCGCAAGGGAGTCGCGCGGACCCGCGGCGCGCAAAATTGCGCGCCGGACCGGCGCATTGCGCGCATCCCGGGGGGTTTGCGCGCGGAACATCCCCTTTGCGCGCGGGCCTCTGAAATTCCGCGCAAGGCCTCCGGGCCCTCCGAAACGTTCTTCCGACTCCAAATATCACGTCACTTTCCGCATCCGGAGCTTCGTTTGGGACCAACGGACTTTTCCGGCGTCTACAAAAGCCCCCCCTCGGAATCTGATCGGCGAGAGGTCGCAACGATCGGGTTCTGAGGGAGACGCCGGAATGCCGAAGTCCTGGGCGGCGCGGGACTTAGGCGCGCAAACAGGGGCGCCGGTCGCGAAATTCGCCGCTGCGGTCGCGCAAAGCGCTTTCCGCGCAGCGCGGGCCCGGCCTCGCCTATAAATAGGGGCGCTGGGTCCCGCGTTCCGTACTCTGGCCTTCCGCGCGATAAGCTCCAAAGCTCTCGTGCGCGAAATTGCCTCTTCCGGTCGCGAAATTCGCCCGATCGGCGCGCAAAACCGTCCGGATTTCGCCTGTTTTTGCGCGAAACCCCGGAACTTTGCGCGACAGTCTTCCCAATTGCGCGCCGTCCACTTGGATTGCGCGCCAACCTTCAAACTTTTCCACCAGCCTCGTCCGATCCCGCACGCTTCATCCCTTAACCCGCACGACTCCCGAATCTTCCGAGATGGCCGCGCACAGAGGAAATGAAGGGGATGCCGCCACCCGCAGAGCCGAGATGGCGACGAACGAGGAGGTTTACGGAGCCAAGGAGATTGTTTCTAACAATCAATCCTTGTTCGACTTACTAACGCCGGCCCAGAAGACATATCCACTGTCGGACAACCTGCCGCTCTGGAACTTCGGCATCCTCGATGAGGTTCCGGTGCCAGGATTCGAGGTTGATGCGCCGCGAACCTGGGTGACTCGGGAGGACGAGCTTCACCGCTATAACATCACCAACAATGGGCATCCTGCCAGGGAAACCAGGCACTTGGATGTCTACGTCCTGAACCCGAGGACGCGAACCATTGATGGGGGTGAGCCTACAGCGGAGAATTCTCCGGCCCTCTACTCGAGCACATACCGTCAGAGTGTCACTGACGACACCAAGGGCTGGCTGAAGGACTGAGACTTGCGATCCGGGGGCAACTTTACCAGTGAATGGGCCTGGGCGTTCTGGGTACGCCACACTTGCGATCACTTCGCAGAGGAGCTGCGGTACATCGGCCTGTTCGAGGCGGTGTGGACGTCGCAGTTCCACTTCTACCAGCAGTCTGAGCTCGGGCCGGAGCTGTTCACTCGCTGGTCCCCGGATACCAACACCTTCCATCTTCACCATGGGGAGGTCGGCATCGGTCTCTGGGACATCCACTGCATCGGAGGTATCCCGCTGGAGGGCTACCAGTACGATGAGTTCCTGCCACCGAAGAACATCTGGGAGGACAGGTCACGGACTCCCATTCTGACCTGGCATCTTCTTGACCTGGCTACGCAGCGGCTCGGGATCCAAGACTTCCAGAAGGACATAGCCTACAAGGATTGGTTCGGCCAGTTCCTGGAGCATGACCCGGCGGTCAAGATGCCAGGCAGGGGGAAGCGGTGCCCGACCGCAGCTCAGAGGAGCCGGAACGGGTCGTACTGGCGGGTCCTGGAGACGGGCGATTACCGCTCATGGGGGTACCGCGTCATCGAGGCCCGGGACCCGAACGTCCGGTACGCGGCGTTCCTGGCCGCCTTTCTGAGCGGGTGGCTCCTGCCAGTGCGGGATGCGAGGATGGGCGTCCGTCCGGCGACGCTGGCGATGGCGGGCGCCATGGCTGCCAATAAGAGGTACAACCTCGGGGTCCCAGTACTGGCGAGGCTGTATGCCATTCTGGGACGCATCTCACGAGGGGGGTCGCCACGAAGGATCTGTGGGCCCTTTCAGTTCTTCCACGGCTGGGTGGCTGCTCACCTTGGTGGGTATACGTTCCCAAATGCCATCAGTCCTCCGGGCAACGGCCTGCGACCCTCCCTGCTGAACATTGCGGGGGTCGCTCCGATGACCCTCAGTGAGGAGGGCGTGAGGGTTCGGATTGGCAATCATGCCAATTTCAACTTCAGCCCGTTCCCCACTCCCGTCGGCCAGATGATCGACAACGGACAGGGCCCGCTGGAGCAGCATGAATATTTCCTGAACATGCGGGGCGGGGTGCTCGTGGCTCGGATCGACGGGAAGGTGATCTGCGAGCCTTACGTGCCGACCCGGTTCGCCAGGCAGTTCGGGTGCCTTCAGCGGATGCCGAAGAGGGTATTCACTGCTGTCCGGGAGGAGACGAACCCTGGCGTCCTTCGCCAGATGTGGCTGATGTTCGTCGCCTTCGGCTCTGGCGACGTCATCACCCTCCCTCCTACCGGAGTTAACGCAGGCTTGGCAACCGAGTACGCCGAACACTGGGCCATCGCGTACCCTGAGGGGCTCTTGCGGAAGCTAGTTCGGCGGCTCGAGGCTACCCGTGCGGAGACCGGGCGTCAAGGAAGGAGGCGAGGCGCCGCCACACGGGGGAGAACGGAGGCGCGCCAAGCAGCGGAGCCGGCGCGAGCAGGGACTTCGGCGGCGGGCGCATCGCAGGCTGCCGCTACGACCTCGGCGCCCAGAGAGGGGGCACATGCGGCGGTCGAGGAGCGGCCCGGGAAGCAGGTGAGACGTCTGCTCGAACCCTCCCACGATGCAGTCTTCCCGGCGCTGTGGTCGGCCTGGATGACCCTGCGGCAGTCACTGGGGACCGACGTCATCTGGCGAAAGATACTCAGAGAAGGAATCTATCTGCCAGAGGTCGGGCGCCTCCAGATCACCGACAGGGTGGACTTCAACCGGCAATACGCATATCTGACGGCCATGGACGAGTACGCGCGCCAACGTGGTCAGCGTGCGGAGCCATCCCTTCTGGTGAAGGTGATGCTCGGTCTCGAGCCCGCTCCGGAACAGATGCCGCCGGAAGAAGATGACAGTAACGACTCCGAGGAGGAGGAGGAGACGGGGGAGGATGAAGGCTCCGAGGGAAGGTCCCATCGGGGGAGCCCACGGGAGAGCGGCGAGGTGGCCGGCTCTGACAACGTTGATGTCACTGAGCTCCTCGAGGTCCGCTTCTATCCCTACTCAACTTGCTTCATCCATTCTCTTATGCAGCTTCTAACCCGTTTCTCCATCCTTCTCAGGAGCACACGGACGTCGGTCAGGCGTCCTCAACAGGAGTAGGAGAGGCGCCAGCAGGACAAGGCGGGGGCCAGGCACCCATTATCGATTTGACAAGCGCTAAGGGGTCCCCTGCTGCAACTGTTCCTGCGGCGACCGGGGTAGCGGAAGATGACGCTCCGAACTCCCGTAAGTCTCCCTACTTTACTGCTGGTGCTTGCCATTGACGATCCGTGACTAACCATGGCATGCCCTGCGCAGTGATCTCAACATCGGAGGCTCGTCGGGTTGCCGAACCCGGGCCATCTACGAGTGGACCAGTGGTGGACATGCCGCTTGCTCCGGAACAGGCTTCCCAAACCGAGCCGGCCCCACCAACTGCTGATCAAGGGGCTGCGGACATCGGCGGTGCTGACATCGGAGAGAGGTTGGGGGCTGACGAGGGTGTCAGCGCCGCTGGGGAGAGAGAAGAAGGTTGCCCGGATGTTGGGGAACCTATCCCTCGTGAGGACCTCCCAGGGGCGGACCCTGCAGCAGACCTGCTGGCTGCCTTCCCTGCCTACCGGCCTGCCGACCCAGAGGAGATGGATGACTCGGACGCGGAGGCGGTCGAGGATAGCCGGGTAACGCGACGCAGGGGGTGGAAGTGCATCCAGCGCTTCCTCAAGCGAGACCCATCGGAATGGCTGGGGCGCATGGGATCACTTCAGACCTGGCTGCGCTTCCTGTGTGCCGGGGGAGCTGATGCTCAACGCCTCCATCTGACGGTCCGTGATTTCATGGCCGAGAAGATGCGCGAGAGCCGCCGGCGTGCCGACGTCGCACAAAGTCGGGACATGTCGGAGAGCACGCAGGCGCTCATCGCGGCAGAGCAGGAAGTCCGGCGCCTCGAAGGGCAGGCGGCAGAGAAGGAGGCCTTCGTCGCAGCATGTACCGAGCTTGTGGAGCAACTATCGGCACAACTGATCGACGCTCAGGTACAGCTGACGGAGGCGGGCCAACAGATGGTCACACTCCAAGTCGAGCGGGAGCGTGCACAGGCCAGGATTGACGAACTGCGTGCTGCGACCGCCGACGAGGAGAGGGCACGCAGAGAACGAGAAGCAGCCCTGGAGGCCGCCAGCCAAAGGGTAGCGGCATTAGAAAGACTCATTCAGCACGCTAATCCCTAAGGGCTGTTTTTTGCCATTCCCAGAACATTTGCTTCCGCTACTTAATATTTTGATCCACTTGTATGAATCGCCATATTTATCTGCGTCTTTTGGTTTAACATGCTCAACCACAATTCGTTGTCTTGCGGGAGTGTTAACCAAGCATCAGGCATCCATAATTGGGCCTGGGTTTCTGGAGAAAAGAGGGAGGTCATTCCTAGGAAAGGAGACCTCAGACCTAACCAATGTATCATCCCCCAACTTGTTCCAACACACGAGCGGGACAACGCTAGGGGCGTTGAGATTTTATCCGAACATAGGGAAATGAGAAAAGGTGAATCGCGTGTCCCGAATCCAGACATCCACAACGATCGGCCTTCCAGGAAATGCCCAAGACGGTAGGCGGACAGTGGATCGACCATAACAACTGCAATAGACGGACCGAAAAAGGCCATCATTCATATTGCAGGAGGCGGACCACATGTCATCATGAATACCGCTTTGGGGTTCCTTCAGACACAAGGGTGGAAAATCCAGATCAACAGGGCATGCGAAGCGTGGGGCGAAGTGACGATTTGTTCGGACAGAATCCAACGCTCTCAAAATTGTGCCACCGTGGGGAAAGAGTATTGGGCGGATGCACTAATCTGGCCGTGAGTCACCTCAATTCTCAGACAGCACCTCTCTGACGAGGAAACTGTCGCTTCCCATCATTGCGATGGGGCATCCCGAGCTGAATCGGGGAGAATATCACAACTGCACCACTCTACCCGAAGTCAGGCCAGACGGCCGGCGACGAGGAGGGGCGGGACTTATCGATCCCTGAGGCTGGACCCGAGTCGAAATGCCCGGGCGTTCCTACGTACTCCATCAGGCTGGAGATCAAGCCACACGTAGTTCTGTGAGTGCAGTTTAACGTCATGCAGGACGTAGGACCCCATTTGGGGTAGATCTTAGTTTAGGGTCTTAGAGCTCGGACCATAAGGGCTGGATCTTAGTTTAAGGTCTTAGAGCTCGGACCATAAAGGTGGAGGATCTTAGTTTAAGGTCTTAGAGCTCGGACCATAGGGCTAGAGGATCTTAGTTTAAGGTCTTAGAGCTCGGACCATAAGGGCTAGAGGATCTTAGTTTAAGGTCTTAGAGCTCGGACCATAAGGGCTAGATCTTAGTTTAAGGTCTTAGAGCTCGGACCAGAAGGGGAGATCTTAGTTTAAGGTCTTAGAGCTCGGACCATAAAGGGGGGATCTTAGTTTAAGGTCTTAGAGCTCGGACCATAAGGGCTAGATCTTAGTTTAAGGTCTTAGAGCTCGGACCAGAAGGGGAGATCTTAGTTTAAGGTCTTAGAGCTCGGACCATAAAGGGGGGATCTTAGTTTAAGGTCTTAGAGCTCGGACCATAAGGGCTCAAAGCACGCCACATCGTGGTCATATCCCCTGGATATGCGAAGATGCACTGAGGGATAGTGTCAAGAGTGTCGAGGTTTCGCCTGGTCAGAATGGGAGGTGGAAAATGTGAATCATGCGGCCATTCACTCGAGGACCGGGAGCACCGGCGTGACGATATGAGAATACTGCCGACCGTGGCGGAAAAGCAGCATCAACATCGCACCAACCGTTGGTGGAATGAGGCAGCAAACGAGCATCGACCGCTCAATCGCAGGATTTATATCGATTTGCTGCCCGAGGCCATTGGGGGTACCGGCCCGAGTCGGTGGGAGAGCACTGAGGCATTGTGTCCGAACCGTTCACGGGGGCTCCACCCAGGGCGTAGACGATGGGTCCGAATGAAAGGGAGCACGAAGCCTGAAAAGTGGAGGAAACCTGACCAAGCGGATCCTGACCCTCCTGGCAATAAACCAGAGTACTCTTGACACCGGTGGACCACGGCAAGGGGTCGGGGAACACGCCTTGAGGGTGACCTGAAGGCGGCGGATTCCCCAGAGAAGGGGGAATCTCTAAAAGATGAGGGGCTGGACCCGGAGTTTCAAACATCCGGGCGTTCCTACGTATCCCATAAGGATGGGAATCAAGCCGCACGTAGTTCTTGAAGCGCGGTGCAACACAATCGGGCACCAGCGCGGGGAAGAGTGCGGGTCTGACCCTCGCACTCAAAAGGAGCGGCATTTGATATTTCTTGTTTGTCCTTAAAGATGAATGGTTTTTCTTTGTGCGGCGACATGCCCGTGATTGAGAAATCTCTGGCGTCGCCACAATAATCAAGCCATGGAAGGCATTGATGAATGGCGTGGTCATTAACCAGCGCCCAACATGAGTGTCCCCTGAGGAGGACATCACGATGCAGTGCCGTTTCTCGTCGGGCGGCCAAGACGATCACAGTTTACGGTCGTGTGGTAGGACCAGACAACACAGTTTAAGGTCGTGTGGTTCGGACCATGGAGGAATCCGCTTACCGCGGTACGGCGGACACGGCGGAGGTGGGAGCATACCCAGCCCTGCGGTCACGCACGATTCCAGGAGAAGAGTCTTGGGATGGGGGTCTGCGTATGTCCATCACCCGAGGGGCAGAGATGCTAGCCTCCAGGTATACTGGGCCCAGAACGCAATTGTTCGGGCGACTCCCTCCTCCTTATGGGGACGAGGGTCCAGCTACGCATGGCCCTTGGGGAGAACATCCGCATATATCCTTGGCGCTCAGATCATGGGAGCCTCGAACGACATCATTACCCTGGTTGGTCTGCCTAACGTGTAGAGGCGTACCGGAGGTCGGTATGAAGAGAGTGTCAAGATCCCACTACAACGCACAAAGGCGGAGTGTGATGAGGACTGCGCAACCAATGTTCAGAGCCCGAGAGAGCTGACATGGCGATCAAGGACATTGCTGACGCATTCGCAACACAACATCCGATCGCGTCAGCCTAAGACGGGGCAAGCAAACGAGCATCGACCGCTCAATCGCAGGATTCATATCGATTTGCGGCCCAAGACCCACCGGTAAATCGACCCGGAGCGGTGGGAGAGCACTGAGGCATCGTACCCAAACCGCTAACGAGGATCCCTTTGAGTGAAGGCTCGAACAAGAGGAAGCGCGAGGCCTGACAAGCAACACAGGACTTGTCGGGATTGAATCTGACACTACGAGTCATAGACCGAAGCACCCAAAACATGTTAACAGATCTCCGGAAAGGGTCGGAGGACTCACCCTGAGAGCAACCAAAGGGGGCAGATCCCCGTGATCAACCAAGAGACGGGGCTGGACCTGAGACACAAGCGTCCAGGCGGTCCTACGTATCCCATAAGGATGGGAATCAAGCCATACGTAGTTCTGGAAAGGCAGTTTAACGTCATGCAGGACGATGAGGGGTGTGAGGTAGTCCCACACACGGGGGAGGCGTACGGCGCGGCCAGTAGACCGACGCGAATGAGGACATAATCCCCCGCTCACGCGATACGCCTCGCACAAAAAGGAGGGGAACTGGGGCCAGAGGCCCAACGCGGGATAGGGATTCCCGGGAAATGGGGCTGGGCCTGAAACATGATGTCCAGGCGGTCCTACGTATCCCATAAGGATGGGAATCAAGCCATACGTAGTTCTTGAAGTGCAGTTTAACGTCATGCAGGACGATGAGGAAAAAAAGAAGGGGGGAGCAGAAGGCATCCCCAAACGTGGAGGGGGGCGTACAGCGTGACGAGCAAACCGACGTGAATGAGGGCATAGCCCCACACTCACACCATACGCCGCACACCCCGGGGCAACTGGGCCAAGGGCCCGAGATGGGATGGAAATTCCCGAAGGATGGGGCTGGGCCTGAAACACGAGGGCTCAGGCGGTCCTACGTATCCCATAAGGATGGGAATCAAGCCATACGTAGTTCTGGAGAGGCAGTTTAACGTCATGCAGGACGAATGCTGAACAGTTTAACGTCTTGTAGCTCGGACGTAGTGCAGTTTAGCGTCATGCGGGACGAAGCACTTGGCAGTTTAACGTCTTGCAGCGCGGACGAATGCTGAACAGTTTAATGTCTTGTAGCCTGGACGAATGCAGTTTAACGTCGTGCAGGACGTGGTGACACTCAGGCAAAGTATTGCTTGAGGAACCTAGCGTTGGTGGGAGGAGTGACACGCTCACCATCCATAGTCGCTAGGGAGTACGCGCCATTGGGATAGACCTTGTGGACAACAAAAGGTCCCTCCCACTTGGGCTCCAACTTGGGCGGCTTCCTGCCGGGGATCATCGGTGCTCTTAGGGCTAGCACTAGATCACCCTGCAGGAAGGAGCGGAGGCGAACCTTCTTATTGAAAGCTCGAGCCATCCTGCTTTGATGCCTCTCCAAGTTGTGCAAAGCGCGAAGTCTATTCTCATCCAGTGCTTCCAACTCGACTAGACGGGCTTCAGCAACTCTGCCCGGCGCTTGCTGGTCGTAGACCGCAGTGCGCAAGGACGGTAACTGGATCTCGATGGGCAGGACGGCCTCAGCTCCATACACCAGGGAATAAGGGGTCATCTGGGTGGAATTGCGAGTCGTCGTCCGATAAGCTCAGAGGGCGTTGGGGAGCTTGTCCGGCCAACTCTTCTTGTTCTGACCAACCATCTTTTGCAGAATGTTAGAGAGGGTTTTGTTAAACGCCTCGATCTGTCCATTCGCCTGCGCATGATAGCGAGATGTATGGTTCGAGCGGATGTTATACTTGGCGTACAACTTCTTCAACTCGGCTGCTCGGAAATTGGTTCCGTTATCCGTGAGGATAGCGTGAGGCACTCCAAATCGATAGATGATGTTGGAGGTCACGAAGTCAGCGATCGAACAGGATTTGACCTCTCTGAGCGGAATCGCTTCTGCCCATTTGGAGAAGAAGTCCGTGGCGGTCAGAATGAACCGGCACTGGCGAGCTGTCGCCGGCGGGTAAGGTCCCACAACGTCCAGTCCCCAGACTGCAAAGGGCCAGGAATACCTTGTGGTATGGAGAGGCTCCGGCGGCCGATGCACAAAGTTCGCATGAACCTGGCACGCATGGCACCTTCTGGCGTACTCGATGCAGTCATGGATCATAGAGGGCCAGAAGTATCCCAACCTCCGAATCTGGTGGGACAGCTTCGGCCCAGTTTGGTGGGCGCCGCATGAACCAGCATGAACCTCTTGCATGACTCGTGGGATCTCAACTCCCTGAAGGCAACGGAGGAGAACACCATCAAATCCGCGTTTGTAGAGGATCTGCTCCAGGCCGGGACTGCTCTGGAGGACGAACTGCGATGCGCGGCGTCGAACTCGCTCGCGCTCGGCCCGATCTGACGGAAGAATGCCATGTTGGAGGTACTCAACCAAAGGCGCCCTCCAATCAGGGGCTGATCCGACTGCTATATCCGGGGTACTCGGGGCTCCGGGCATAGGGGCAACCGTGGTGAGATTACTTACCAACGGGCCGCGATCTTCTTCCAGGATAACGGGAGCGATGAGCCTGCGGCGCGTCATGCGGACGATCAGGTTGTCCTGTTCAGGTTCCGCAAGTGACGCAGCCAGGCTGGCCAAAGCATCTGCTCGACCGTTCTGCGACCGGGGAATATGGACAATTTCTGGCCGAGAAGGGAACCGGGCCATCAGAAGGAGGGTGCACTCCAACAATGGAACAAGTTCCGGCTTCCTGACAACGTAGTCGCCATTGATCTGCTTAACGACCAGCTCGGAGTCCCCTTTCACGCACAGACGGGGCACGTCGATCTCGAGAGCTAACTCGAGGCCGGTGATGAGGGCATGGTATTCCGCCTCATTGTTGGTACAGCCCTCTGACAACAGGAAAGAGTATGGCAGCACGGCTCGCTCCGGGGTAATGAAGACGATGCCCAAGCCCACTCTATTGAGCTTAGGATTATCGAGTCTTCTACCGGTGGGGCTCCGGGAGGCACCGTCAAAGTGCATCTGCCAGCATGGATCGGCTCGATCAACCGAGAGAATGGTCTCATCAGGAAAGCCCAGATCCAGCGGCTGATCCGCGGAGGTCGGGTGAGCGGCCAGAAAGTCTGCCAACGCTTGCCCTTTGATGGCCTTCTGAGACACATACCTGATGTCGAACTGCTGGAGAATCACAGCCCACCGCGCTAGACGGCCAGTCAACATAGGTCGGCTCAGGATATATTTCAACGGGTCTACCCGAGAAACCAACTGTACCTCATGGTGCTGCAAGTAGTGCCGTAATTTCTGTACGGCAAATACGAGCGCCAGGCAGCTCTTCTCGATGGGGGAATACCTAACCTCCGCATCGAGGAGCATGCGACTGAGGTAATAGAGGCTATTCTCTGTTCCCTCGTTGTTCTTCTGGGCGAGAAGGGCACCCAGGGACCGTTCCAGGGCGGTCACATAAAGGACCAGCGGCTTTCCGGATACGGGCGGCATCAGGACCGGAGGGTGAAGCAGGTACTGCTTGATTTCCTCGAAAGCGGTCTGACACTCTTTATCCCATACATAGGTGGCACCCTTCTTCATAAGCCGAGAAAAGGGCTTACACTTGCCGGCCAGATTCGCGATGAATCGGCGTATATAGGCTAAGTGGCCTTGGAACCCTTGCAGTTCCCGGACGGTACCCGGGGGAGGCATCTGGCTAATCGCCCTGATTTTCTCTGGGTCGATCTCAATACCCCGGTATCTTACCACAAATCGAAGGAACTTTCCGGAGGTGACCCCAAAGGCACACTTCAACGGGTTCATCTTCAGGCAGCGAGACCGGAGGAAGCTGAACACTTTCTCAAGATCTTTGAGATGGTCCTGACGCTGGCGCGATTTGACAACCAAGTCGTCGACGTAGCATTCCACCAGTGTGCCGAGGATTGGTGTTGGGCAAAAATCCCTCAAGGTAACATTGCAGCATTTTTGGGTTGATTGTGTTTGTTGACAAAGCAGGTTTCCATGGAGAATTGTCGAGTTCCCGAGAATTTGTTGACATTCCATGTTGACAAAGAACTTTGACAAAGGAAAAGACGATCTGGAGGCGGTACAAAAGAGCAGTACAAGGTGGCGCCGTTTTCCAGTGTTTGCCAAATTTTTGGGCCTGAAAATCGCCAATGGAAAATGGAGTGATATGTTGTTGGCAAAGGTTGAGGAGAGAGAAATGAAGGAGGTGTGCGGAAAAATCAAGCATGGCGCGCAAAACTAGAGGGTTGCGCGAAATCTTGAAGTGTGGCGCGCAAAACAGCGGGTTGCGCGAAATTGTATTTCGCGCAAAAGATGTTTCAAGGCCGAAAGCTTGAAAATCGGTAAAGGCATGAGGCGCGCGAAATTTTGGAGGCGTGCGCGGAAAATTGAAGTGGCGCGCGAAATAGCAGATGAAGTATTTCGCGCAAGAGGTGTTACGAGGTCCGAAGCTCGTAAAATGGCAAAGGCATGAGGTGCGCGAAATTATGGAGCAGTGCGCGGAAAATGGTTGTGCGCGGAAGATTTGTATTTCGCGATCAAAGCGGATTACGCGCTCAAGGAGGGTTTTTCGCGCGGGGTCGATTTAGCCTATAAATATGAAGTGACCCTCCTCCATTCAGTAGAGCTCAAGACATAGAAAATACCCGAGCTCTGGTGCGCGAAATTGAAGTTAGAAAGGGTGTTGCGCGTAAACTCAAAGTTTGCCCGTAAAGTCAGATTGCGCGAAAAGCAAAGGCTGCGCAGAAAGTTGGTGATTGGCGCGTAAAAGGAAGGTTGCGCGAAAAGTGGATTTCGCGCAAAGGCAGTGAATTGCGCGCAAGGCAGTTTCCAGGCTGCGCGTAAAATTTGGAGGTTGCGCGAAAAAGGAATTTCGCGCAAAGCATAGAAATTGCGCGCAAGCCACCGTAAGGGTTGCGCGTAAAAATTGAGGTTGCCCGGTACATCCGGTGCAAAGAGATATTCATCTGCGGGTGAAAGTTGTACTTCAAAAGAGCATCTACACACGGAGAAAGATGCATTCATTCATGAAAATGAAGAGACCTACAGGTCTATAAACTGTGAGTGAATCCCTTCCAAGAGCAGTGAGCTTAGGAAGAGGAAGAAGGTGATCCTCTCCACCGGTAGTGAGCCAGAGAGAGAGAAACAGGGAGTGACCCTTGGGAAAGCAGTGAGCTGACCCTAAACCTTGTATAGGCAGTGAGCCTGGGCATAGAAGTGATCTAGCCCGAACATTGTAATCCACAGCTAGTGAAGCCTAGTGGAATTTGGTACGAACCGGCAACTTGTCGGCGTATGCTCCTTGGACGTAGCCCTTAGCGGTGAACCAAGTAAAACTCTCTGTGTCTGCCTGCTTACTTTCCTGCATTGCATTCAAAGCATCATCATCCGGTAAATGAGACAAGTGATCACAGTAACCACACAAGTGCAAACAAAGTGACCCTTGTAACAAAGAGGTCAAGATCCAGTGGGGCAGAAAGAACTTTGAAAAAGAATATCCATACCCTGATTCACCCCCCCTCTCAGGGTATATAGGCCCCTATTGGCCCTAACAATTGGTATCAGAGCGACTGGTTTCTTTTATCAGATTTGTTTGCTTTAACTTGGTGTATCGATCTGTGTAGTTGAAGATATTGTTTGCGCTTATCTCGGTCTACCATGGGAAAAAGAAAATCTTCAAGGAAGAATCATAAGTCAGGTGGTATCCCTCAGTGTGGAAGTGTTTTTGGAAAAAGTGTGATTCAACTAAAAGAATCAAACAGCTTACTGAAGGAATCATGCAGTGAACAGAAAAATGATTTGGATAAATCATACCACAAAAATACTTACTCAGTCAATGATGCTGATGGAATGAGTGAAGAACCTGACTTTCCAAGTGACGTTGGAACCACTGACGGTGAAGAAGAAGAAATTGAAGGAAGAATTGATATGCGAGCGGAGTTGGAGGCTGCTCTTGAAGAGATAGATGTTTGGAGGGCAAAAACCAAGAAAGCTAACAAAATTGTTCGCGATGCCAAACTCTATATGCAGCAGCAAGAAGAAGAGAAGTCTCAAATGATGGAAGAAATTGAGAAACTTAAGTTATCAACATCAGAGAACTCAGAATCAGTTAGTAAGTATAAGCTGAAGGTTGAAGAACAGAAAAGAGAGATTGATGGCCTGAACAAAAAGGTGGAATTTGTCCATGAGGCTAAAGAATTGGATCCGAAATCCACTGAGGAAATTAAATATAAAGGCATTCGGATCCATGATCTGGAAACTGAGATCAACAAGCTAAGAGGCTTAAATCAAAGGCTTATTGATATAGTTACTGACCTAACAGAGAAGAATGATTCTCAAGGTGAGAAACTACAAAAGCTGTCTAAAATGAAAGGAAAGCAAAAGGCTGGTGATTATGAAGAGAATCAAGAGTCCGATGAAGTTCGGAATCTGAAAGCCAAGAGTGATGATTTGGCCACACAACTATCTGAACTAGTTCAGAAGCATCAAAGACTACAGCAAGAGAATGCATGTTGCTCTGATTCTATTGCTCAAGAAAAATTGAAGGTAAAGGAGCAAAATGACATGGTTGATGAGTTGAAGCATGAACTGGAAGATGAGATGAGTAGAGGGAAGCTTCTCAAGGAAGAAAATGATGTCAAACTTGAATCAAGGGATATGAAGATTCAAAAGTTGGAAAAGGAGCTAAAATCAGTGAAGAAGGAAATGGAGAAAGGCAATGCTGAAGGAAAACCTAGAATGAAGGATGCCTTGCACCTATTATTTGATTATCCTTCAGTAGGTGATGATAAAATGAAGTCCAAATATGCTGCATCAGAGGAGAAGCATGAAATGATTCTATCTTCCCAAAGGTCATCCTTTTTGGGAAAATCTGGAATTGGATATGATAATCCCACTCCTATGGCTGATAAGAAAAATGTAGTGAAAAATTCCAAAGGTAAGAAAAATCCTGTAGGTGCTGGAGATAAGCCTATGAGGGTAGTTTCAAGGAGTGATGATATGTGCTATTTCTGCGGAGTTCATGGCCACACATCAAGCTTCTGTACAGAGGCTCTGGAGTACATCTCAGGCTGTGAAAATAGAAACTTCAATAAATCTGAGAACATGAAGAGGTATAATGAAAAATCAGAGAGAAGAGTCTCTCAGAGGAAAGCATATGTTAGATGCTATTACTGCGGAAGAATGGGACACACAATGAGTACGTGTCAGGAAGCTCAAGAGCCCAATATCAACAGAAGAACTCAAGGTGCATCAACATCTCAGCAGAGAGATGATGAAATGAGGTATGCCTTTGAGGGAAAATGTTTTATATGTTCTCACTATGGGCACATGGCGAGACATTGCAGTAAGAAGAAAGCAGGAAAGGGAAAGGAACAAGAAAAAGGATCTCCACCACAGGAAGTGTACAAGAAAGAAGCCTGTACTGGGAGACAAAGTGGTAAGGAGAAGAATAGGCTTAGAGCCTCGGGGAAGTCACATGGAGCTGATCGAAAGGTGTATCAGTCACCTCCTCTATCGTACTCACAACAGCTCTCAAGGAGAGAATGTGAACAAACCTGGATGATTAAGGGAAGATCTACTCCAGTTGTGATAAAGAAGAATGAACGTTCAGTGGAGGACCCACCACCAATGCAAAAAAGGGTGGCGACTCATAAATCTGATAAAAGGCAGATTAGCAAAGAACGCATTGAAAAATCCACATGTCATGTTTCTCAGCGAGAAGTGAAGGAAAGAGGAAGACCCCTAAGATGGGAGAAGAAGAAATGGAAGATGCCAAATAGAGAGGTTCCTACTCAGAGAAATAATCAAGGAAAATGGAATTTTGGTAGAACCTCAAAGAAGGAAATGTGTACTAGCGGATTTATACCCCAAGCGGTGAGAAAGGCCGAGCCTACCAAATCTACATATCAGAAAAAGTCTCAGAATGTAGGCAATGAATGCCTAGTCATATGGCCAGAACAGTTGAAGTTGGTCAGGCAGTTGGAGGAAGCAAGAAAGGAGTGTGATGCCCTCCAAGAAAGAATCAAAGGGTTGACCCATCAGGATCAACCACAATCCTCATCTTGAGGAGTCCGGAATAAACCCCTCTCCCTATGTATATAAATTCTATTAACTGATGATCCGTCTGTTTCAGGTTTTAGGGAGATACAATCCAAGGGGTAGTGGCATCTAAGGATGCGAAGTGGAGAAGTGATATGCTCTAAAGTTTCAATTGATTCAAGTCGGGTACTAGAGTTGAAGAAGAAAGGGAGCAACAGAGCACAATAGAATGTGATTGTGTTATTAGCTTTATCTCTTGTTTCCTACACCGAGTTCCAACTCAGTAGGCTTAGAGATTTGGTTAATGGCTCCATGATGAGTGCTATATTGGCATAAATCATATAGGTGGAAGATAAGAATAAATGATGCAGGAGAAGAATGACGTTTATGGGTATAAACAGTGGGTCTAACCCCAGGAAGTGTTGCATAACATAGTGGGAGCATTCAACAACAAAATCAGATGCCAGATCCATCAAGGAAATAATTGGATGACCCAGCTCAAGAGTTGTCTATCGAGAGAAGACATACTATGAGAGAAGCAGCAGTGATCAAGCATTTCATGCTTATTTAATTTGATCTAACATTGTTGTATCAGCTGACTGTTTTTCAGGATACCAAGAAGCTGCGAAAAGTAGCTGAAAGAAATGAAGCCACTGAAAAATGAGTCAGTGAACAATTTCCTGACGAAAGTGTTGAGGAAGAAAGCAACACAGGGGGAGAAGAAGTGGCTGAGGGTGACTCAGAATAAGATACTGATGATGAGTACAAGGATGTAAAATCCTTATCTGCACAAAATACAAAGAATCGAGCTGAAATTGACAGGCAGACTATCATCAGTGATAAGTGAGATCCAGTTCAGACAAAGAGAATGAAATCACTACAGCAGACATCATTACTATCTCAGGTTGAGTCGAAATGCTTTGCTGATGTAGCTGAAGATGAAAAACCGGGATCATTCCATGAATGAAGCGATAGGTCAGAATTGAGAAGAATCAGACCTGGGAAATTGTTTCGAGGCAAGATGATAAAAACTTCATCAGGACAAAATGGGTCTATTTAGACAAGATGAACGAAGATGGTACAATGATTCGAAACAAAGCACGACTGGTGTGCAAAGCATACACCCTAAGAGAATGGTACTGAAGGCTATATCAGTATTTGAAGAAGATTGGTTTTCAGTGTGGGGGATTTGATTACAATCTTTATTTCAACAATAATAGTAATCAAAGGATGGTGAGGCTGGTCAAGGAAGAAGACATAATATTTGGAAGATCAGATGAAGCATAGTTACACAAGGAAGGAATGGAACATTCATTTCTGAATCCGAGTATGCCAAGGATGCTTTGAAATGATTTGGAATGGAAAATTCCAAGGAGATGAAGACTCCGGTTTCTACCCGGATGAAATCATCAAAAGATGACAGTGGCAGGGCAGTTAATATCACAGAATACAGGCAAATCATTGGAAGTCTGTTGTACTTAACCGCAACAAGGCCTGATATTGTTTTCGCCACATGCCATGCAGCGAGATATCAGAGTAATCCCAAGGAAAGTCACATGCTTGCAGTGAAAAGAATACTTCGGTATATCAAGGGCACGGTGGACTTCGGCTTGACCTACAATGACAAATCTCAGACAGAGTTATTGGGATATACTGATGCAGACAGGGCCGGTTCAGTAGATGATAGAAAATCAACGTCAGGTGGTGCATTCTATCTTGGTGAATTGTGTATTTCTTGGCTAAGCAAGAAACAAGATTGCATTTCATTGAGCACCGCAGAAGCTGAGTATATAGCGGCCACTCAAGCATGCACACAATTATTGTGGATGAAGCAGCAGCTTGAAGATATGGGAGTTGAAGTGAAGTCTCCGATCGGAATCTAGTGTGACAACTCAAGTGCTATAAATCTTAGCAAAAATCCTGTCCATCATTCCAGGACAAAGCACATTGAGATCAAGTATCATTTCATCAAGGAGAAGGTTGAGCAGGGCATCGTGAAGTTGGAGTATGTGCCTACAGAGCTACAGGTTGCAGACATTCTGACAAAGGCCTTACCCAAGGAAGCTTTTGAGAGGCATCGACTGGCTCTGGGAGTTCAGTCAATTCCCCGCACTTGAAATAGTGTGGATGTGGGTCCCCCCCCTCTCCCCGAGGTATGGTGTGTTTTTCCCTAATGTACTGATATGTGTTCTCTACTATGTTACAGACTACAAAGGCGTGACCTTTGGGTTCGTTGACAAAGGGGGAGAAAAGTGCTTGAAAAGTGCTTGACAAAGGGGGAGAAAAGTGTTTGTTCAAGAGAGAAAATAGTGCGGAGATTTGATAAATCATAATTGATACGGGGAGAAGCTGACAGGTGGAGCAGCCAGAAAGGGGGAGCAATGAGAAAGGGGGAGAGATTTTTAAATCTGACGATGCTAGAAGTGATCGATCAAATCATAGAAATCACGACAGCTGAGGATCGTGATAAAGGCAGATCAGTGGTGTTGGAATGGTGTGAGACGGTGTCCAGCTATCAACAATTGGTATCAACTTAAGAATTCACCAATTGGTATCAGTGTGGTTCAACAACTGGTTTTATTTTAAGAATTGGTATCAGGGTGGAATCGACAATTGGGGTCTGACATGAAGTGATTCATTGATGAACTTTTCATACTACTCTTGTTTCTCACGCCGAGCATTGCTCATGTGGGCTTAGAGTACATGTTAAGTGAATCCTTGAACGCTATCATAATCGCAAGAGGCGAATGGTGGTAGCAGCTGGAAGAAGACTCAGTGAGGTATCAAAGTGCAGAAAATATTTCTGAGCAGAGTTGTGAAGAGTTGTCAACAAACCCAAAGGGGGAGATTGTTGGGCAAAAATCCCTCAAGGTAACATTGCAGCATTTTTGGGTTGATTGTGTTTGTTGACAAAGCAGGTTTCCATGGAGAATTGTCGAGTTCCCGAGAATTTGTTGACATTCCATGTTGACAAAGAACTTTGACAAAGGAAAAGACGATCTGGAGGCGGTACAAAAGAGCAGTACAAGGTGGCGCCGTTTTCCAGTGTTTGCCAAATTTTTGGGCCTGAAAATCGCCAATGGAAAATGGAGTGATATGTTGTTGGCAAAGGTTGAGGAGAGAGAAATGAAGGAGGTGTGCGGAAAAATCAAGCATGGCGCGCAAAACTAGAGGGTTGCGCGAAATCTTGAAGTGTGGCGCGCAAAACAGCGGGTTGCGCGAAATTGTATTTCGCGCAAAAGATGTTTCAAGGCCGAAAGCTTGAAAATCGGTAAAGGCATGAGGCGCGCGAAATTTTGGAGGCGTGCGCGGAAAATTGAAGTGGCGCGCGAAATAGCAGATGAAGTATTTCGCGCAAGAGGTGTTACGAGGTCCGAAGCTCGTAAAATGGCAAAGGCATGAGGTGCGCGAAATTATGGAGCAGTGCGCGGAAAATGGTTGTGCGCGGAAGATTTGTATTTCGCGATCAAAGCGGATTACGCGCTCAAGGAGGGTTTTTCGCGCGGGGTCGATTTAGCCTATAAATATGAAGTGACCCTCCTCCATTCAGTAGAGCTCAAGACATAGAAAATACCCGAGCTCTGGTGCGCGAAATTGAAGTTAGAAAGGGTGTTGCGCGTAAACTCAAAGTTTGCCCGTAAAGTCAGATTGCGCGAAAAGCAAAGGCTGCGCAGAAAGTTGGTGATTGGCGCGTAAAAGGAAGGTTGCGCGAAAAGTGGATTTCGCGCAAAGGCAGTGAATTGCGCGCAAGGCAGTTTCCAGGCTGCGCGTAAAATTTGGAGGTTGCGCGAAAAAGGAATTTCGCGCAAAGCATAGAAATTGCGCGCAAGCCACCGTAAGGGTTGCGCGTAAAAATTGAGGTTGCCCGGTACATCCGGTGCAAAGAGATCTTCATCTGCGGGTGAAAGTTGTACTTCAAAAGAGCATCTACACACGGAGAAAGATGCATTCATTCATGAAAATGAAGAGACCTACAGGTCTATAAACTGTGAGTGAATCCCTTCCAAGAGCAGTGAGCTTAGGAAGAGGAAGAAGGTGATCCTCTCCACCGGTAGTGAGCCAGAGAGAGAGAAACAGGGAGTGACCCTTGGGAAAGCAGTGAGCTGACCCTAAACCTTGTATAGGCAGTGAGCCTGGGCATAGAAGTGATCTAGCCCGAACATTGTAATCCACAGCTAGTGAAGCCTAGTGGAATTTGGTACGAACCGGCAACTTGTCGGCGTATGCTCCTTGGACGTAGCCCTTAGCGGTGAACCAAGTAAAACTCTCTGTGTCTGCCTGCTTACTTTCCTGCATTGCATTCAAAGCATCATCATCCGGTAAATGAGACAAGTGATCACAGTAACCACACAAGTGCAAACAAAGTGACCCTTGTAACAAAGAGGTCAAGATCCAGTGGGGCAGAAAGAACTTTGAAAAAGAATATCCATACCCTGATTCACCCCCCCTCTCAGGGTATATAGGCCCCTATTGGCCCTAACAATTGGCTTGAATATGCGGTGCATCGCCCGTTGGTAGGTGGCACCTGCATTCTTCAGGCCGAAGGGCATGACCCGGTAGCAAAAGGTACCTTGGGGGGCCCTGAAGGCAGTGAACTCCTCATCCTCAGGGGCCATCCGAATTTGGTTGTATCCGGAGTATCCATCCATGAAGGAGAGGGCTTGGAACCCTGCTGTGGCATCAATCAACAGCTCTGTCGCTGGAAGGGGAAAATCATCCTTCGGACAGTGGCGGTTGAGATCGCGGAAGTCGATGCAGACTCTAATCTGCCCGTTCTTCTTCCTGACCGGCACAATGTTGGCCAGCCATTTGGGGTACTGAACTTCCCTCACGAAGTTGGCTTTGATAAGCTTGTCAACTTCGGCCTCAACCATGGCACCATGGGATGGGTGCATTTTCCTGGGAGGCTGCTTGAACCCGCGATGGTTCGCCGGGAGACCAAGGCGGTGGACGGCTACCTGAGGATCTAGCCCCGGCATCTCGTCATAGCCCCAAGCGAACACATCACGGTGCTGCCTGAGAAAGTCCACGTACTGCTGCCGCTCCTCAGAGGGCATGGCGGCACTAACCAACGTGGGTCTTGGATCGGCCTCGGTTCCAAGGTTCACCTGTATTAACTCATCGACCGTGGCGGGGACGCCCTCCTCAAAGGCTGGGGGTGCGTCTTCCATACCCTCTCCACTCGGGGAGGGATCATCCACGGGAGAGACTGCGTTGGAAACTGCATTGGGGCTACCAGATCCTGCTGGGCCACTGGTGCTGGCGCGTGCGGTCGCGGCCGTCTCATCAGGAGACTCGCGGACCGTCAAGACCATGGCGACGTCCAACCGATGAATCGGGAGGACGTAAGCGTCATCCAGACTTGCCCAGGGATCGCTTGCAACAGCGAAAGGCTCAACCTCATCTGCCAGGATCTGCTTATCCTTGCTCTTGTAATAGTCCGCGTCCAGATAGCGGGCTTCACATGAGGCAAAAGGAGAGGCATCTCCTTGAAGCACGCCTACCCGACCATTAAGGGAGTATTTGAGGCATTGGTGGTATGACGAGGGAACCGCCGCATGAAGGTGAAGCCATGGCCTGCCCATCAATGCGTTATACGCAGTGTCCTGAGAGACTACCATGAATTCGGTGTTGGCAACCAAGTCACCAAACTGGGTCTTCAAACGTATCTTGCCGACCGGGGTTTGCTCGGTGCGGTCGTACCCCTGGATCCTGAGGTCGGAGGGAATCAAGTCATCCTCAGACAACCCCAATCTCCGGAGCGTCCGAGTTGGAATCAGATTAATCCCAGACCCCGTGTCGACAAGACAACGCCGGACTTCAAGGCCATTGAACTGGCCAGTGACATACAGCGGACGGATGTGTCCCTGTATAGGAGGGTCCTCATCCTTACCAGAGAACGAGATAACTGCCTGACATTCGGCGTCCTCGATCGTTTCGGCGTGGAAGGCCTCTGCAGCCGCAACCTCTGTCTCGAACTGGAGGGGGCTCTTCAGGGCTTCAGCGAGTGCCTCGCGCATCTCAGATGACATGCGCAGAGCCTCAAGGATGGAGAGCCTTACTGGGATGTCGGCCAAGTGCTTCAGGACATCATACTTTTTGGCCAAGCGCGAGCTCCTGGTTGCAGGAGATTGCTCTGCGGTTGGTGGCATGACGGGCCTTACCGGTTGGATCGGCGGCCGACTGGTACTTGGCGCATCTCGCTGTTCACTGGTCGCAGTCCGGGAAATGGTCACCGTACTGGAGTCAGGAGGCCGGGATGGACTTGTGGCAGGGCGGAGCTGGTCGCGACGCGGCTGAGGCGGTTCTGCCCGGTCCCATACCACAAACAGTGGCGGAGGCGAATCCGTCATCCCCGGATGGGGAGCCTGCGCACGTTGAGCTCGATCTTGAGCCTGCCGCCTAGTCTCAGTGGCGTGCACGGCCTGGCCGGAGGTACCGACGGCTGTGCCCCGGCGACTCCTGCTGCTGCGGTTCTTCCGACGGTGGCGACGACCGGGGACGCTAGGGAGGTCCACCTGGTGTTCTTCAACGTCGGGAACCGAAAAGGGATTTACCAGCTCGACGGTGTTAACCGAAGCGTACCCAATACCGTCATCGGACGAATCATCCATTACCGGGCGGATCCGAGGAGGGACCCCCATCCCCGGGGGCATGAAATCGCCGAGAGTACGGGATAGTGGCGGAACTGGCGGGGCGCGCTCTTCCTTCTTGCGCTGCCGCCGTTTGCTCCTCTTGGAGGAGGCAGACTGGGACGACGATGCCGAAGCAGCACCCGCAGGTTCTGGGGGCTCAGGCTGATTCAAGCGCGCACGGATGATTCCCTGGGCGCGAATGGTCGTCTTGCGGGCCATCCAGTTATTATACTTCTGGGACCCGCGGTCGGAGACCAGCTGCCATTCGTCCTCGTTGCCACTATCTTCATCTGATCCCACGAACACACCCGCTACCTGTGCTGGAGCTGGGCCCAACCTGATTACATTGTTGTTAATCTGGTCTTGGAGCCAGTCCTTAAACACATAGCACCGCTGGATGGTGTGCCCCAGGGCCCGATGGTAGGGGCAGTAGCGGGGGTTATCCGTGAGATGTGCCTCCTCTGGCCTCCAGCACTCAGGCAATCGCACAATCCTCTGCTCCAGGGCGCTCCGGAAATAACCGGGGACCTGATCCTCATGGAATGAGTACGTCAGGTGTCGCGGGCCCCTGGGAGCGCGGTCTTGACGAGGGGCTGGAGGGGCCTGCCGAGGAGGTGGACCCTGATTATCTCGCCTGGGTTGTGGCGGTACATTACGCGGAGGGGCCGGCCGGTTCTGAGGCTGCCGTTGCTGGGCCGGGAACTGAGCCCGTGGAGGCGGATTCCTGTGAGGCTGCGGAGCTGGCCTCACCGGCAGCAGCTCCAACGGCCTGGGAGCCTCTATCTGGGCCACAGCAGCGGGCTCAGCCCTGCTGGCTCTCCTTGCAGGAATCATAGGAGGCAGCGGGTGTGCCTGGCTGGCCTGTTGCAGGGCTTCCTCAAGACGTTGAGCTTTGTCTGAGAAGTCCCTGAACCCTCCGGGGTAATTCTGAGTGATCAGGGAAGGGACCAGCTCGGTCTTGACGTTCCCGACGCACATTGTCAGCAACTGCTCCTGAGTCAATGGCATGTCAAGGGAATACGTGAGACCCTTCCATCGGGCGACGAAGTCCGCGACTCGCTCATCAGGCCTCTGCTTGCACTTGAAGAGGTCTGCGATACTCGTCTTCCGGGTCGTGGAACTGAACTGGTAGAGGAACTGTCTACGGAGGTCCTCCCAGCTAGTTACCGACCCGACGGGGAGCTGGCTGTACCAGACAAATGCTGGCCCTTCCAGTGTCTGGACAAAGCAGCGAAGCTTAGCGGCCTCTTGCTGCGCCGGAGTCCCCAACATAGGCCCGCACCTCGAGTTGAAATGGGCCAAATGTTGTGGCGGATCTCCGGTCCCGTTGAAGGGGGCGAAAGTGGGATTCCCGAATCCCGGAGGCGCCGGCATGTCATCCACCCATGCTGGGTATGGCTTGCCGTCCGGTGGGATCGCCACCTGCTGAGTCTCCAAGGCTTCCAAGCGGGAAATGAGTGCCGCCATCGGATCGTCCGGACATGGGTTCCAGTCCTGGCGAGGATCTCTAACCACGAGCGCATTGCATGGCCCTTCAATCGGGTCGTCGACCGGATCGTCGAACTCGGCAGCTCGTGGGATGGCTGGCGGAGCGGCCCTTGGGGCAGCGGGAGGAATCCGAGCGGGATCTCTCGGGTAGTCGCGCTGCTCGGGAGGGTGTGGCGAAACATACCGCGCCCTCTTGCCGTAGGCAATGGCCTCTCTCCTGTCGGCGAACACGGCGTAATCACGGTTGCCCGGGAGAGTCTCATCGAGGGGTGGTTGTTCCGGTCCCTGCTGCCCTGGCCTGGGATCACCGTAGTCAGGCCGCCGTTCTGCAGCGCGCTCGGCGAGGAGCTGGTCAACCAGCCTCTTCTGTTCGGCGAGCTGCTGACGTAGCGTAGCCTTCTCGGGATCCTCCTCTGCCTTCCGCATGGAGGCAGATGGGTCGGCGGGCCTTATAGCCTCGCTGTGCTCTTTTCCTTTGCTGACGTTTCGGCTCAACGTCAGTGCTTCAGTGGGTGCGGGGAGCCCCAGGAGGTTCCTCTGATGACGAGTAACTCTCACTGATGGGTCTGACGACGGCTTGTCTTCGGGGGGGAAGCCCCCGTCGAGAAGTTCCAAGTCGTTCCCCTCTCCCGACAGGTCAGCCATATTGACTGTTCCTGTCCCTGGGGATATACCCTCAGGGCCACCCAACGAATCGGGCTGTCGGCGAATCACACTGAAGCGTAGGGCAGCGTGCTGCCCCCATCCACGGATATACACGTGGGGAGTGGCTTCCTCGATAACTTTGCGGAGTACTTGAAAGCACTCAACGCATCGTTGTTGGAGGGCCTCGTGGTGCCCAAATGACCCGGGGTGCCGAACCGCGGGGAGCATGGCCAGGTCAATTTGACGGCACTGCTCACCAATATCCTCCAGGTGTAGTTGACTCCCGGGGTATGGCATTTGTAGGCAGTGAAGACGGGAGTGAGTCTCCCGGAGAGTTCGGCGGAAGCACTCGAACTCATCCGGGGTGAGCGATTCGGGTGCATCAAAGCCCGGTCCTGCGACTGGCCAAAACTTCTCAGGGAAGTGGCCCTCTGCAAGGACGGTCCAGAAGCTCCATGACTCAAACTCGGGACCCAGATCTCCTCGGTCCTCTTCCATGGCTGGGAACGGACGGGGAACTGGTAGTGGTGCCGAGGCGGGCCGTCGGGCCGACGGGCTGGCCGGCGGTGAATACGGCGAGCAGGCCGATTGGCCTCCATATCCCGGGCCTCCCCCTGAGGGTGGCGGTGCCCCAGCTACCACATCACGATAGGACGGGCCGGCGAGCGAACATCCTGCCGTAGCATCGGTGCTCGCCGAGGGCGCACCAGATCGTGGTTCGACCGTCGGTCCCCAGAAAAAGTCTCCGGCTTCTCTGATCGAGACGGAAGGCACTTCCGGAGGGGCCGGTACCAACCGCAAGTTTGATCCTTGGGGGTCTACCAGGCCCTCGTTACTCCGGATATACCTTCGGAGAGACGCGGGGATCACATCGATCTCGCTCTCGGGGAGCACGAGGCTGACGTGCCGCATTCCTACCCCTGCCCTTGACTGGCGGGATTGGGGAAGGGGCTCTGTCGCCGAATCGTACTCTGCCTCTGAGTCAGAGAAGCAAACCGGTCGGATCTTTGTCCGGAACTCCGCAACATTCTTCGCTCGGCGTCGACGCCTTGCCTTCCTGCCCCTGGGTGGTTCTTCGGGGCAGGGCTGATCTCTGTCCTGGCGTCCTCCGGCCGCACTGGTGCTGGGGCCGAGAGGACTGGGAACCAAGGTGCGAGGGGCACCGGGACAGATATCAAAGGGGACGCGGGGAGAGATGATTCCGGGCAGGCCTCCGGGTCGGGATCGGAAGGTGGGATGACCCACGCCTCCTGGATCGGCCACACAGAGTAGATCCTGCCGGTGAATAGCGCTGCCGCGAGGTGGTCCGCGGTGGCTACTGCCAGTGCCAGCAACCGGGAGAGTCAACCCAACCTGCCTTTGGGGCGGTCGGGGCCTCGATCCGGGTCGGGCATAGGAGTTCCCCCGCTCAGGATGCACAGAGGCCTGGCGACTGGAGCCAGCAGTGGCTTGGGCCAATGCGGCCGCTGTTGCTAGAGCCCCAAGGTGGGCATCCTCTTCCGCTCGTGCCCGACGTTGGCGTCGAGACAGACGAGCCGGGATGAGCGGCGCGGGCAGGTGGAGAGCCTGTTCCTCGACTTGAGGGGCCTGGCGGCGATGTCGCCGTGGCCTGGCGGGAGCCCTTATCGTGGATCCCTGGAGCGGACCTCGGATAGGGTGATCCTGGGCATCTTCCACTTCATCCGCATAGGGAAGGGAACTGTCAGAGCGCTCCGGGGATAAACTCCCGAAGCGATTGGACGTTGAGGTAGGCAGTGGTGCCTCCCTGCGCGGCCCTCGGGGGCGGCGGTGGTGGCGAGGCGCAGCCTCCTCAAGGTCTAGGCGAGCCATGTCCCTAGTGGGGATGACTCCCTTTTCCTCGTATCTCCGCACCAGGGTGTTGATCACCCTTCTCTGGATGACCTCCGAGGGGGAGAGAGGGCGTGGTCGTCCCGCAGTTGCGGCTGCTGGGACGGCTGCGGAACGGGCGGGACCGCGCGGAGCAGCCGCGTCGGTGTTTCCCCTGTCCCTGCGCCAGTGGGCGGGTGGCGTTCGGGCACTAGATCGGGCGACCTGATTTCTGAAAGCAGGGAGAATGACCCATTAATACTGACAGGAAAAAGGAATCGACAACCAACCATTAGCGCCACGACGCCTTCCGTGGGGGGAACCCAGGCCCTCGACGTTGCGAGACGGAGTGCCCGATGTCCCTTCCCCAGCCCCTGGCGGGTAAGACTGAATGCTTGGCCGGGCAACACGCCGGTCTTCCAACACCTCTGAAAGCCATCGGTCTTCGTATCGAGGAGAAGAGATTCACGTCGGGTTCACCATTTTTCTGTTTCGGTGCGGATGTGTGTCGGGTTACGCTGTTCCGCCAGGACGCGTTCGCGCGTGCACCCGTCAACCCGAGGGGATGGGCGCGCGGCTTGTGGTCCCGCAGTCCCGCTTTCCAAGGGCGGGCGGCATCCGTCCCTTATTCAGGGGCGTCTGCTCCTTGATCGAAACCGGGATGATGGGATGTCGGCTTCTCCTTCCTTGGACGTCTCCTCGGAACTTGTCGCCTAATCCGGGTCTCCCTCATAGACTTAAGAATGTTCGTGAATCTCGTTCCCGGCGCCATATCTTCATGGACACCGGTTAATTACGCTGCTTCCGCCCGAACGTTCCAAGGAGTCTGGGCGGGGCAGCAACCTGCGGTGAGAAGGCCGGGTGGCTCTGGGTGCTGGGGGCGTGTCGTAACACTGCGGCTCTGCACGTCTGTCTTCCGTCCCTAATAGGGCTTCTCGAAGGCACGATGGCCTGAGGCATCCCGTACTAGGTGCGGGGAACTGTGTCACCTGAGGTTTTCCTCAGCTTCCCGTGTTTAACACGGGGTATGCCGCGAGTTTAACGTCCAGCGGGGACGGCATCGGACCGATCAACACGAAAAGTGGATCAGATGACAGAACCCCTTGCGAGGAACCTCCGACGCTGGGGCCAGCACATGGGCGGCTTCCCAAGTAACGTGGAGTGAAGTGAAGTGGCATGACCCCACCGGGATGTGGCGGCCCGGGTAAGGATCAGGGTGGATGATGGAGTAAAGAGCTTGGACCCCAGAGGGGCTTCCTACGTACCGCGCGTTAACACGGATCAAAGTCAACGTAGTTCGGGCATACAGTTTAACGTCATGCTGGACGTCGGCAAGCCGACTCACGAAGAGGTCGAGGCCGCCGGGCGGAGGATTGAACCGAACCACCTCGCACGGAGGGGGATGGAACGGCCGGGTGGATCACAGTTTCACGTCATGCTGGACGATAAAAGGGGAAATGGAAAAGGGGGGCTGTGGGGAGGCACCGTGGAGATACACACGGGCAGTCTTCCACAGGGGCGGATTCATAGGTGAATCAACGCAAGCGTGAACCCTGGAGGGGTCCACTGATGGACGAACCGACGTAAATACGACCGGGACGACCAGGTGGTGGGCTTGAACCTCGGGGAGGCTTCCTACGTACCCTGTATAGGAGACAGGGATCAAAGTCCACGTAGTTCATTCTGTCAGGACTTACGCACTTGGGGCAGCCCGGATACTGCAAAACTCAGTTGGAAGGGACTTGGACCGAAAGCAAAAGACACCTCGATCCCAGTCAGACCCTCTACTGGCTTCGGCAGTGGGGAGGTGCAATGGAGATACACATGTGCAGCCTCCCACGAGAAACTAGGGGTTTGTAATACCCTGCCCCCGTAGGGAAAAGCCACTCCCATTAAATCGTCCCAAAAGGGGGACAATCCCGACATCCCTGCAGAGACGAGCGGGTGGGGGCGACGTCCAAACCGGGGGAGACCCTGCGTGCGGAGCACGGGATCAGGTTGCGGACGGTTTAGCGTCTTGCCAGACGAAGTACAGTTTAACGTCATGTGTTGAGGACGAAGCGGACGGTTTAACGTCTTGCCGGACGAAGTACAGTTTAACGTCATGTGTTGAGGACGAGGCACTTGGCAGTTTAACGTCTTGCAGCACGGACGATGGGGGCTAGGCAGTTTAATGTCGTGCAGCTTGGACGGGTGTGCAGTTTAACGTCATGCTGGGCATAGGTTGCCGGACGAAGCACTTGGCAGTTTAACGTCTTGCAGCGCGGACGATGTACAGTTTAACGTCGTGCAGGACGTATATGCAGTTTAACGTCATGCTGGACGAGTATGCAGTTTAACGTCATGCTGGACATAGGTGTGTGTCACTTCGCGCAAGCCTGGAGGGCCGCACGGGAAGACAACGCACGGTGCGGGCACCCGGGATGAGAATCATCGGGTGCCACACAGGCGGGTACCCTTAGGAGGTCAACGGGGACGACCCTGGCAGATTGCGCGCAAAAAGGAAGCTTTGCGCGCAATACTGCGGGCCGGCGCGCAATCGGGGCGGCTGGCGCGCAATTGGGCCAGCGCCTTGCGCGCTGATGCTTGAGATTGCTCACACCGGGCTTCGGATAGCGCGCGGGGGCAACGACTCATTCTTTAACGAATGGCCACTTGAAAGAAGGGGGGGTGCGCGCAATCAGGCCGGATTGCGCGCACCCCGGGGGCAATTGCGCGCAAGGGGGTTCTTTTGCGCGCAAAGGCCTTAGGGTGAGTTTTTATTCAAATGAAAGGAGCCAGCGGGGATTGCGCGCGAAGGCGGACCCCGAGGCTTTCTTGCGCGAAAGAAAGGAGGTTACCTGAAGTTCGTCATTGCGCGCGGAAGGGGTTGAATTGCGCGCACGGGAGACGTTTCGACTTCCAGCAACCTTTGAAACGTTGGGGGTCGCCTTGTATTTATAGGCAACCCCGGGCGCGGAATCCAGGATGCGAGCGCGAAATTCCCCCCGCGGGCGCGGAATCGGGCGCGGCGCGCAAGGGAGTCGCGCGGACCCGCGGCGCGCAAAATTGCGCGCCGGACCGGCGCATTGCGCGCATCCCGGGGGGTTTGCGCGCGGAACATCCCCTTTGCGCGCGGGCCTCTGAAATTCCGCGCAAGGCCTCCGGGCCCTCCGAAACGTTCTTCCGACTCCAAATATCACGTCACTTTCCGCATCCGGAGCTTCGTTTGGGACCAACGGACTTTTCCGGCGTCTACAATGATGTACAATGAAGCAGATAAATTTTAATGAGGTTACCCCAAAATATTTTTTTGGGTTTATCTTTAGGTTCATCTCTTGTGGAAAATAGACTCAAGATCATCCATATGGTCCTAACACTGTCAATATTTAACCACTATATCATCAATGTATAATTTGAAAAACTTCCTTATGAAGGGTTTGAAGATGCAATGTATGGAACATTAGTATATAGCACCAGTATTCTTCAAGCCAAATAGAATTAACTGATAGAAGAATACTCCATGGGGGGACATGAATGTCATGACCCGTCCACAAGGGGACCATTACAGGGCTACCCCAAGATATCCTCCATAGGCTAGGGGATGAAGACTAGCATTGAGTAGGCATATACCACAAATGGGAAGAATTTTTCTAAGTACCTGTACACACGCACATGTCTCCAAGAAAAAGTGATGAAACTGAAAACACTAAGTAAACAAACAGGAATACCACTAAGATACCAACATAGAGTATGATAGTAGAAAATTGAAATTAAATAGGGCCAGAATATAATCCAAAAAAAAGTAAAAAGGTACAAGTACCTGGAACTCCTCCATAGAAAACCCTACCTGAAGGGTAGGTACATAATAGATATCTGAAGATATAGAATCACACCTCATCTATCGAGTCTCTCTAAGAACCACCTAGTCCTATTCCACCAAGGACTCTGTCAAATAATCAATCATCTACACAAGACATGACATGTGTAGGAATAGACCATGCAAGGGTGAGTAAAACAATACTCAGTAGGACACCCCAAAACACGAAGTAAAAGACCACAAAGGAAATATCACTAAGAGGATGTATTTATCTCAACATAGGTATATGTCTACAACACATATAACAAGAACATACAGGTATAATCATAAATGATTCCAAGACTCAAGGTCTCCTCCACTACTATCCAAATGGTTCCAGTCGTAGCATACTTATTTTGGGAGATCTCACTCCTCGATCCATCTAATAGTAATCACATAGAACAGGTCTACCAAAAGTATCTAAGAGAACAACAAGTCCCAATATGTCACAAAGTTCCCTGAGACATCCGATATCTCTATGACATGGAGTCTCAATATCACAACCAATCATTATCCACAAGATTCTGCTCGAGGCATGCTCATTCCCATAAAATGTACTCCTCGTGATATGATGTCATCGAAGACTCTCGTAAAGAGGTCCTACAAATTTGGGCCCCGCCAAAGAGAAATAAACTGGTCAAGGTCAGGATATATAGAGAGGGGATTATTTCTAAAGAATACCGACAACTCAATATATATTAATCCACAATGTAGAGGATTCTTCTCAAAGGATACCGGCAACCCAAACGATGTGGCTCATAACGTAGGGGGTTCTCCAACGAGAATACCAAGAACCCTATTGTTATAGACCACTGGATGGAGGATTAAAACCATGAACTCTGAGGCCATTTCAATTCCTAAAAAACTCTAACATGGGTTATTGAGTATTGTTACAGTCCCAAGGAGGTATTCCATAACTCTATCTGGGACTTGGACTCTAGAGGGGATTGCTGTCTAATGATTTGGATGCAATGTCGTACTAAAACCTCAAGGAAAGAACCAAGGGAAACTATACACTTACAATAGTCCATAGGAAAAACCTTCCAAGCCATCTCAAAAGAACCAACTCATCCTAAGTGTCCTAACATTGCAGATGGATCATCAAAAAAAACTTCCAATTTGAAAGATATTGTCAATTTAGTAAAAAGAGTCATGTGCGTTCCTGGTCCGACTCGACCTACTCAGGTCAACCCGACCTATCTCGGTTAGTTTGGGCTGACCTAAACCAGCCCGACACAAAGTCTTGGCCTATTCAGTCATGGGAACATGTCCCAATTTCTTCAGGTCAGCCTTCCGTATGTGGATCCGGCCCTTCTCCAGTATGTGGCTCAGTCAAATGTGCTGCTTAGTCAATGCGGTCGGACCGCATGGCATGGTCGGTCTGCATGACCCATCGGATCCCATGGCTCTACCACGGGTCCCTACTCTGATGTGGCTCGAGACATGTTGGCATATCCGATGTGGCCTCCCGGTCACCACCAGTAGCTCACACCTCTACGGGCCCTCCTTCGATGTGGTTCAGCTAGACTATATCCCATCACCACTAGCCACCCTACTGGCAGCCTTGCCTAGCCACCACCCATGGCCTCCACACTGTGGGATGTCTCACCGCCATGGTTACGCATGGATCGCGGGTTGCCACCATTTCTGTCCATGCTGTCAGAAGTTGTCTTTCCTGGTCTTCCTGGTTTGGACACCCAATTGGGCTGGTGCTGCCTTCACCACCAGCTTCCCTACCGATAGCCTTGTCTCACTGTGCTCCACCTGAAATGTCCAGAACTTCCACCACCGGTCACTACTTTGTGCCACCACGGTTTTGAATTGCCTTCCCAGATCATGAATCACGAGGAACAAAGAACGGGGGGGCACATGAACGTCCAAAATGGATGAATCTTGGCCTTGTTCATGTCATCCTTGATCTGTCCATGTTATATGAAGAACAAAGGGGAAGAATAAACAATTTTTAACATGAATCAACCCAAATCAATCCCAAAAATAGAATAAACCCATCCCATAAGAACAATAAACTCGTGGATCAACCTGTTTGTGGGTTGGTTTTCTTTCATTGTTATAAAGTAAGAACGGGAAAGAAATCACATATAATTAACCCCCTACCTGAAGTTTGGATCAATTGGTGAAGAACATTCATCATCGTTGGCGATCCATCCATGAGTGATCTCGATCCGTCACCTCACCATCTTTCATCATTCTCCAACAAGAGGTTTCACCAATGATTTTCTTCTCCATAGCTTCCAAGGAATTTTTCTTGGATTTTTAATCTAATCCCGTATCCCTTCTAAGCTATTAAATGAAGAAAACACGTTTCAGTGTCACCGCATCGCTGTTTTGAAGCGTCTCCATGATGTTTTATTTATGAAACAAAATGGGATGCCCTATCATGGAATTTTAGTGTCGTTGCATTACTGTAAAATGTCAAAAAGAAATAAAATATACCTTTTAAGTTTATTTTATTCTCTTTTAAAATGTCCAAAAATTAACTTCCGTGGTCGACCTACATTGGTCAATGTTAGACCTTGCCTAAGGAAAACACCACCTTATGAACTCGACGGTGGTCTCATATTTCCAATTTGAGTTACCATTTATGAGTTATTATGATTTAAAAATAAAATAATTTTTATTTAATTATTTTATTTAAGGTTACGTCCCTGGTGACTTTTTCTACAAATGACCCACGCTGACCAATGTTAGGTAGTGCCTAGGGAAAATACGCTGCTCTGAGCTCAACGGCCCCCTCAGAATTCTGATACGAGCACTCATTTAAGAGTTATTTTACTTTTTAAAAAAAGACTTGCACGTGCTATTAAAAACTTAACATTTTTTATCAAACTGTTATGAGCACACCAGGCCTCAGAATTGAACACTGTCTCAGCACCCGATCTCATAATTTTCCTAGATTTTTTTGAAAATAAAATCAAGAAAATATAAGTCATTAAATTCTCCCCACCTCAGGGATTTACATCCCCAAAAGCTAAGAAAAATGATACTAAAAAATATTAGGGCACTGATCACTAATATAAGCCTCCCACTCCCATGATCCCTCCTGGATATTCCCACGCTGCCACAAAATGCGCACTAGAGGAATCAACCACCCAAGAAGGATCCGGTCTTATCAATCCTCAATCTCTATAGGGTACTTCAAAAAAAGTCACCCCAGTAAATGACGTTTGATGAATCATACATGTATCTCTTCAACTGAGGTCCGTGGAAGACATCGTGTACCCAGTCCAACTATAGGGGTTGAGCTAAGCGGTATGGCACCTCACTAACTCTATGCAGATCCCGTAAAGGGCCGATAAACCTTGGAGATAGATTACTATCCTAGAAAAATATACATATCCCGCATCGAGTAGATTACCAAAGGAACACATGGTCTACCTCCTCGAAATCCAAATGCCTCCTTTGCCTATTATCATAATATTTATGATGGCTCTGTATAGTCTTCATCTGCTCCTGAATGACCAATACCTTTTCTGTAGTCACATGCACCAACTCCGAGCCCAGGAGTGCTAAATTTCCTAGTTCAGTCCAAAAAAGTGGTGACATGCAGGGTCTCCAGTACCAAGGCTCTAATGGAGCCATACCGATGGTGGAGGGGTAGTTGTTTTTTTACACAAAATCCACTATAGGTAGGAGATTCTATCAACTACGGCCAAAACATTAACATGAAAGACCATTGAATTCTCTCGAGAACCTGAATGGTCCAGTCTGGCTGGCTGTACGTCTGTGGGTGAAACACTATTATCAAGTGTAGTTGAGTCCCAAAAACCTCCTAAAATCCCTTATATAACCAGGATATAAGGCAACCACCACGATATGAATCTGTCATTGAAGGGACTCCATGGAGTCGATCTATCTTCTACATGTAGAGGTATCCCAAGATCTCTATTGAGATTTGCTATAAAAAACATAGAAGTGGGCCATCATGTTGAGTTAGTCAATGATCACCTAGATGGAATCATTTTCCCAAGACATACATGGTAAAATCATCATGAATTCCATTGATATCCCATCTCACTTCCACTACAGCACCTCAAGGTGTTGAGTTAAACTAGTTGGAACCTCATGCTCAGCCTTTTCTTGTTGGAAAGTAAGGCATTGAGACACAAACTCTATAACTTCCTTCTTTATCCTTGGACACCAAACTGATGTCAGATGTTATGGTACATCATTTCCACACCTGGATGTACCGTTAATGTTGATTCATGAACTCCCTCATAACCTTCTATTAAAATTCCACTGGTATCATCATGAATCCTCTGAAAAGAATAACATGCTCCCTAAATTTTAAATATCTATAAGGGGCATGGCTTGTGGATATTTGATCATATAGAGCCTCATAGCCGGTATCCCAAAGTCATGCCTTCCTAAGTCACCGTAATAGTGGAGGGGTGATTGGAGGTAATATTCTCTATCTCCATACATAAATAATATCTCTAATGAGGCCAACTACTCTATTGAATTATTCAGTAACTGTGAACTAGATCTCCTACTAAGAGCATATGGTTCCACGTTCCCCTTCCCAGAATAATAGAAAATATCCAAGTGAAACTCTACCCATCGCCTCTATCTCATGTTTTGGTCCTTCTGAGAGAAGATATACTCGATACTCTTGTGGTCAGAGTAGATGACAAACTGCTTACCCATTAGGTAGTGTCACCACATATTTAATGAAAATAATACAGTTGCTTTCTCAATATTTTGGGTCACATAATTTTCTTCATGTGGTCTCAACTGGCATAAAAAATAGGCAATCACTGCTTGCCTTTTCATTAAGGCACAACCAAGTTCTGTCCCTAATGCATCGCAGAACACTACGTAATCAACTCCCACCTCTAGAAAACTCAAGATCAAGGCACTCGTAAAACATTATCTCAATTGATTGAAGAGGTCATTGATCCTTGGTAGTGGATACTAATTCTCCATGGTCACATGGTTAAAGCGCCAGAAATCCACACATAACCTCAAACACTGGTTCTTACTAAGACCTTCATTTTCAAGTCCTCCAATTGTACCCTCAGCTCGTGAAGCTCTACGAAATCCATAAGATATGATGATGCTGATATTAGTTCCATTCCAAGGAGTAAAACAATGAAGAAGTCTATCTACCTATGGGGAAGTAATCCTGAAACATCTTCAGGGAATACATCCTCGTACTCTACCACTAGTTTTGGAAACATGAAAACTCATAACATCTACTTCTACAAGGTTAAGGTTAGCTGAATCATGAGTGATTGGCTGCATCCTCCTATGCATGATCCCATTTCATGCTATATGGGTTTCCTTTTTCTATGACTATGTAATACCCTATTCCATCTCTGAAAACATACCACATCCTTTTCCTAAAAGAGTCAATCTAAGCATGAACTATTGATAACTAATCCATACCAAGAATGATTTCGTAAGGCTTCAAAATTGCCAACAAGAGGTTCAAATCAAAACCCTCACCTCAACGATCCAATGACACAATCAACATAAGTGTGATTATTGAATCTCTTATCATAGGTATCTCTAGACATAAGGGCCAAGTAAATAGTTTAACTGAAAAATCATGACCTTGAACAAGATTCATGACAAGAAAGAATGATTATCACTTGTGTATATTAATATGGTATCTAAGAGTGGATATAGACCATACGTCAAATCATTCCTAGAGCCCTTGGGTCATATGCCTCGACTGTGTGTAGCTGTCCCCTCCCTTGTCCTCGAACTCCCTAAGCCTGGTGTGGACCACATGGGGGTGGTGGTAACATGTCAAAATTTATACCACCTTCTGATGCTTTCCCAACTACCTACCACATATTCTACCCTACTGATCTATCTGTTCCTATCACTATATTTTCCTTAGTGGCCCATCCACCGTTTCCCTACCAGCAGTATGATTGTTTGGACTATCTGAAGTAATATTTCTTCATCCTTCACATGGAAAGCATTTCCTCTCGGCCAGCCAACTGGACTCACCCTATGATCTATGAGCTATAGATCCCCTATCTTGGGACCTCCTCTCGCAATGTCTCACACATCCAGTCTCTGAGACTGATATCAGTTTCCAACTCTTGAGGTTTTTTCCCCTACTTTCCCACCACTGACATTCATTGGATGTACTCTCTCAGGCAAGGGAATTTCAACCAAAAAGGTTTTCTCTATCACCTTAGAATAAGTAGGAATTCATAGAGAAACAATGATGGATCAGATGTCCCTAAAAAATCTTTCAAGAAGGTCCGATACCTGAAGAAATGGTCATGTATCATATTCATTGAGTACCTGGAAAGACCATCATTCCACATTGAATACTCAGATACTGACTTATCATCCTACCAGAGCTATAGAAGCTCTTTGGCATGCATATCCCTTAGCTTTTAAGGTGATAAATCCTTCCCTGAAAAAGGTTCTCAAACTCTATCTATAGAAGAGTAACATAATCGTAAGATAAGTTAATCTAATTCCCACCATCTCCCTACCAAGCCACATAGAAGGCTCACCACCAGGACCACCATCAGATTTGCTGGTGCCTTGACTAGATAGAAAACATGGTCACCATCTCAAGCCAATCCTCATCCACCTGAGAGTCAGGATCACCTCATAACATGAGAGGTCTATATTGATGAAACTTGTGAAGTGAACTCAACCTTCTCATCTTATCTTTTGGTACTATGGGTACCATGTTCTACTCTACAGGTGGTGGTATAGCTGGTACACCACCTAGACATTCTGTCTCTAGTAAAAATATCTATACTGATATCTCTTTACCCTACAAATCATCCTCATGATCATGCGGTGGAATCCTATATGGATGTCTATGTGGAAGCATCTTGAAGTAAAATAAGATGTACCATGGTCAATAGAGTATACCCAGTGTGCTAGCTCAAGAAGGACATGGAAAACACATCCCATTCCTAAATGATGCATGAACCATCATTTTACCCCTGTAACTAGTGTTTTCATGTACCGAGTCAAAAAGAAGAATTCAGGGTCCTAATGTGTGGATATATCAACCACCACAACAACATTAGATTCCCCAGCCTAAAAGAAGAACTTGAAACATTAACACTATTTCCCCAAACCAAAACACACAGACTCTTGGTCGTTAGGATAGAACCGACATGCTCTGATACCACTCTATCATGAACCATCCCAAAGGGGCCCATGTTGTGACTACCCTAAACCCGTATCCATAGGCCATGAGCTAGATACTAGCACTGAGTAGGAATATCTCACAAATGGGAGGAATTTTCCTAAGTACCTGTACACACACACGCGCGCACATCTCCAAGAAAAAGTGATGAAACTAAAAACACTAATTAAACAAACAAGAATACCACTAAGATACCAAAATAGAGTATGACAGTATAAAAATAAAATTAAATGGGGCCAAAATACAATCCAAAAAAAGGAAAAGTAAAAAGGTACAGGTCCTTGGAACTCCTTTGTAGAAAACCCCAGCTGAAGGGTAGGTACAAAACATCTGGATAAAGCCGAAAAAGCACACCTCGTCTGTTAGGTCTCTCTAAGCACCACCTGGCCCTGGTCTACCATGAACTCTTTCAAAGTGTCCATCTTCTACACAAGACACGACATGTGCAGGAAAATCCCATTCATGGGTGAGTAAAATAATACTCAATAGGACGCCCTGAAACATGAAGTAAAATACCACAAAGGAAACATCACTAAGAGGATGCAGTTAGCTCAACACAAGTATATTTCTACAACACATATAAAAATAAAATATGAGTATACTCATAATTTATTCTAAGACTCAAGGTCTCCTCCACTACCGGCCATATGGTTCCGCTTATAGCATGCTCATTCCAGGAGATCTCACTCCTTGAGTCATCTGATAGTAAGCACATAGAACTGGTCTACCAAAAGTATCTGAGAGAAAAATTGATCTTGATATGAAATAAAGTTCCCTGAGACATCCAGTCTCTCTAAGACACATAGTCTCGATATCACAACCAATCATTATCCATAGGATTATGCGCGAGTCATTCTCATTCTTAGAGAATGTAATCCTCATGCTATGATGTCATCGAAGACTCATAAAGAGGTCCCACTAATTTGGGCCCCGCCAAAGAGAAATACACTGGTCAAGGTCATGATATACTAAGAGGGGATTCTTCTTAGAGAATACCAACAACCTAATCTGTATTAATCCATAATTTAGGGGTTTCTTCTCAAAGGATAACAACAATCCAACTGATACGACTCGTAATGTAGGGGATTCTCAACCAAAAATATCGAAAACCCTATTGTTATGGCCCAATGGATGGAGGATTAAACCCCTCCACTCTAAGGTCACATCAATTTCTACAAAACATTTTCAGGGGTGATAAAGGATAACTACAATCCTAAGGAGGTACGCCACAACTCTATACAATACTTGGCCTCTGGAGGGGATTGCTATCTAGTGATGTGGACACAATGCCACACTAAAAACTTGTGGAAAGAACTAAGGGAAACTCCACACCTACCCTAGTCGATGCTAAAAACCCACAAATATATCTCAAAAGGGCCTCCTCATTGTAAGGGTCCCAACACCATATACAGCTCATCAAACGGACTTCCCATTTGAAAGGTATGGTCAATTCAGTAGAAAGGGTGTGGTCTGGTCCGGGTCCGACCCGGTTCGGCCAACACGACCCAAACTGGTTCGGCCGACCTGACCCAAACTGGTCGGTATAGCCTAATCCTAATTGGCCTAAACTAAAGGCCTGGCCTGTGGGGCTGCCTGGGGAAGGCTAGTTTCTCCATCCTGGCCTTCCATATGCGGGCCGACCATTCTATCACACGTGGGTCAGCCACGTGCATTGCTCGGTCAATGCAGTGGGACTGCATGGTGTAGCCAGTTTGTGTGAACCACCGGGTCCCTCCTTCAATGAAGCTTTAGCCATGTCACAAGATCCACCACAACCTCCTACTGTAACCTCCCGGTCACCATCTGTGACTCATGCTGTCGCGACCCCTCCTCTGACATGATCCGACTGGACCGCATCACACCGTAGCCGGCCACCCTTCCAGTGACCTTGCTTGGTCGCCGCTCGCTGCCTCCACACCATGGGTTGTATCACCGTTGCGGTCCCACCTGGACTATGAGTTTCTGCTGCCGTTGGCCACCCTGCTGGTGGCCGTCTTTCCTGGTCCGCCTGGCCCAGCCGCCCTTCCAGGCCGGTGCAGCCTTCTCCACCGGCCACCTTGCCAAAGGCCATCTTACCTAGTCCACCTGGACTGGCCTCCCAACTGGTCCAGTGTTGGCTTTCCCACCGGCTGCCCCACTGAGGGCCTCGCTTCGCCGCGCTCCACTAGAAACTGTTGGAATTTCTGCCTCCGATCACCGCCTTGCACCGCCGTAGTTTTAAATTTCCATTGCAGATTTTGAATCATGAGGAATGAAGAACAAAGAATGGGGGGGATGCAAGCACATGAATTCCCAAAATGGATGGTTTCTGGCCTTTTTTATGTCAGCCTTGATCCTTCTATGTTAGATGAAGATTGAAGGGGAAGAACAAACAATTTCTAACATGAATTAACTTGAATCAATCCTCGTAACAAAATAAACCCACCCCGTAAGAACGATCAACCCGAAGATCAACCTATTTGTGGGTTGGCCCACATTTTTCATTGGAAAGTGATAACATGAAATAAATCAAATAAAATTAACCCCTACCCATAGTTTGGATCAACCAATGAAAAACATTCATCATCATCGATGATCCGTCCATGAGCGATCTCGATCCATCGTCTTGTTGTCATTCATCATTACCTAACGAGAGTTTTTCCATTGATTTTCTTCTCTATATATTGCAATGAATTTTTCCAGGATTGTGAATATAATCCCATATCCCTGCCAAGCTATTAAATAATGAAAATTCATTTTAGCATCGCCACATCGCTATGTTGCTGCGTCACCATACTATTTAATTTATAAAAGAAAATGGGCTACCCCATCGTGGCGTCACAAAATCACTGGGTTGTTGAAAAACGTTAAAAATAAATAAAATAAAATTTTTAAGTTTATTTTACTCTCTTTTAAAACGTAAAAAAATTATCTTTTTAGTCGACCCGCATCGGTCAATGTTAGGATTTAAAGAAGGAAAACACCACCTTGCAAACTCAATGGTGGTCTCAGATTTCCAATTTGAGTTTCCATTTATGAGTTATTAGGATTTAAAATTAAAATAATTTTTATTTATTTATTGTATTTATGGTTATGCCCTTGGTGACATTTTCTACAGATGACCCGCACCGAACAATGTTAGGTCGCGCCCAGGGAAAAGCCTTTGCTCTGATCTCAACAGTACCCTTATATTCTTGATTTGGGAATTCATTTAATGGTTATTTTAATTTTTCATAAAAGTCACGCGTGCACAATTAAAAACTTAGTAATTTTTTCCCAACCATTCTGGGAACACCAGTCCTCAGAATCTCACGCCATCTTAGTGCCTAGTCTTTGAATTTTCCCAGAAATTTTATAAAAATAAAAATTGGAAAATCCAACTCTTTACATGAAGTAAGTGGATTCATCTTCTTATAGGACCATTCGAATTTGGTTCTAGCTTGAATAACCATCCATGAAGGAGAGGGATTGATAACCATACCTTACATCATTCAGTATCTTGGATATTGGAACTAGGAATTCATCTATCAGACAATGCCGATTTAGATCTCTGAAGTCAATGTAGAACATAATTTTTCCATTCTTCTTTTTTACCAGGTCGATTTTTTTCTGCTACTTTGGATACTGAACTTCCAAAATGAAGTCATCCTTGATGATCTTGTCTACCTCAGCCTCAATTTTGGAGGTGCGAGTCATGTGTGTCCTTTTGGATGCCTATTTATACCCCTAGTGGTATTCTAGAAAGACCAAGTGATGGGTGTCCACCTTCGGATCAAGGCCTAACATCTCTATGTAATTCTAGGTGAACACATCCCAATGTTTCTTTAGGAAGGACATATATACCTGTTGTTCTTTGAAAGTCATGGATGCATTAATCAATGTGGGATATGAATCTTTATCTGTACCCAGATTTATTTCTTTGAGTTCATCAATGATGGTAGAGACACTTTTCTCAAATAATGGAGTGACATCCCTGAGATCTTCCTTATAATCCTCTTCCTTATGTTTTACCTCATCCGCTTCAACCTCTCCTAGCCTAGATAATGAGACATGGATCTATTGAAGCTTAGGGGATGGAATGAGGGAATTTTCATCAAGGCTTTTATTACTTCCTAAAGGGCCAGTTTCTTCTCCAATGTAGTTGGGTTCAACCATTGTGAATGATATCATAGAAGTTCCTAAATATGTGATTGAATTTAGACCCACCTCTTCAATATGATTGATGTTTAGCATATACGTTGCACTAAGATTATTTAAAATATTAACTAGGACAATCTATAGACCATTCAATTAATTTATTCGAGAAATATCATCAATCATGAACTATTTCCCTTCACTATGATAGAATTTTGCATCAATGTACTATGGTTCATAGGATATAAATGGGTATTTTTCACTATAAAATGTCCTTATTTTTCTATTTATACAATATTTGAGGCATTGGTGGTATAACAAGGGAATAACCACATACTTATGTGACCAAGTCCTTCCCAAAAGAACATTGAAGGCCATATATTTCCAAATGACCATAAATTATGAGTTAGACACGAGATCCCCAAACTGAGTCCTGATCTTCATTACACCAATAGATTTTTGTTCATTCTTTTCAAAAATATTTAGTGTTAAAGCAGAGGGGGACAAGTGAGACTCATTTTAACTCAATTGATAGAGTGTCTAGACCAGAATTAGGTTGACTTCCAAGACATTTTCAATGAAGGATCCAAGGATATCAGTGCCATTTATCATGCTGGATATATACAAAGGTCTAACATGCCCCTGTATGACGAAATATATGTCTTGATCCATAAAAGATATGATTGTGTGGAATTATTCAGAGTCATTATCTATATGATATACTTTAGAGGCAACAAATTTAGCCTTCAATTATCGAGGGCTTGACAAATCCTCTACAAGTGATCCGCAAAGGTCATTTGATAGACTCAAAACATCCATGATTGATAACTTTGCTAGCACCAAGGCTAACTATTTTAAAATTTCATACTTATGGTACAAATTCCTACACCTTCCAGCATGAGGGAACTCTTTTCCATGCATTTTAAGAACTAAAGTACTTGACGTAGGTAGGTTATTCCTTGGAACATGAGTTGAGGGTGATTATGTCCTTGGTGGATTTGGTCAACTGGGTCTACTTGCATGCCAAAAATGATTAGGTGATGGTGTCCATTATAGTCATTATTCTAGAATGATTGATTTAGGTAAAACTCTTTCTTGTGTGGGGATAATTATTTCTCTTTATGAGCCCACTAAAGAGATCTCCCATGAGTTTTTTCCACATAAATAGTCAGATCGGGGATGTGGTCACAGTATTGACTTCTGGCATGAAAACGTCTTCCCCTATATCCTCATCAGCCTCTTCTTAAATTCCCCAATTGGATGTAGGGAAATCAGGTTCATAGTTACTCTCATCATCTGATAATGTATCCATTAAGTTAATTACATCAATGGAACTAAAAATCCACTCCTCATATGATGAGGACTCCGTCTGGCAAGTCAACTTTTGTGGTACTATTTGGTGGGGTAGTGCCCATGCTTCTGAGACTATAGGAATGAATACCGCTAAAGATAAACCAAAATTTGGCCTCAGAACAAGATTATATTCCTGTGTTTGGTTCTTGACCATCTAACCATGTTTCATTTTGTAAGACTAGATTTTAGAGGGATGAGTTGTTGATGAAGTTGGTTGCGACACAACCGAAGTGGTCTAGGAAATAATTGGTTACTTTAAATATGATTGGAGGATAGCCTGAGTTTGGTTGATCATATTTTTTACTATCCAATCATGAAACTTATACGTACCATTATTATTAACTTCCTACCATTCATTATCCTCCTTCATATCAGTGGTTGAAACACATGCTACTTACGCAGGTGGCTTTCCTAGATTCACTTTCCCAGAGTCCCCCATTTTCTATAGGATGTCTTTGAAGACAAAAAATTATTTTATGGTGTACCCTAATGAATGGTGGAAGGGGAAATAGTTTTGGATATCTTAATCAACATCTTTGATGGGATTCTTTGGATTTTTAAACTCTATCAAGTTGTTCTCCAATGCTGAGATGAAGTAGCCATAGATTTGGTCACTTTAAAAAGAATATTTTTTTTCTTAATCTTCTCAAACTGTTTTTGTCTATGCTCCCTTTGATCATACCAACAAGGAGAGAATTGTTTCTAATGCTCAGAAGGCATAACCGTGCAATACAGTGTAGGCTTTGTAGTGGGAGTTGGTGTAGGGGATTGCTTAAGTGTAATAGTGGTAGCATTTTCATTCCCCATTCTCTTTCCTTAAGTTCAAGGAATTACTTAGGACTTATCCTTGGTCTATATGATGAAATCTTCCACTATTTAAACAATCACAGGAAGGTCTTGAAACCCTTTTGTGTATTTCATAGGGATGAGTGGAGTTCACAACTCTTCACAAATATTTGACATACATATGGGAAATAAGTCTTCATTATGAAACTATAGATTTAATGAGTATGTCAATCCCTTCCACCAAGAAATGAAATCTGAGACACTCTCATTCTTCCACTATTTGTAGTTTTAGATGTTGAGAACTATTTTATTCTATAATATTCAGTTGAATTAGAAAATAAACTAATGTTTGAGATCTTCCCACCCTGTAATTGACTGATCTGGTAAACTAGTGTATCATACAAAGGCTGGTCCCTGTAGCGATTGTACAAAACACCTGAGATTCACTGCTTTTTATTGTTTAAGGGTCCCAATCATGCGATCAATTCGGGATGAAAAATGTTTAAAGTGATTCACTGGCCCCCCAAGCCATTGAAAATTTGAAATGCAGGGTTCCCAAAGTTTGGTGGTGGAAGAGTCAGATCAAACCAACCAGGGTAAGGTTTCTTCTCTAGTTTTACCAACACACTCCATTCATACATAGCTTCTAAGTGATAGTTTGGTGAATAAATAGTATTGATGAGCCCTTGAGGAATGTTTTGATGAGTAGGGGCTTAAAAAGGGGTAGTGATAGGTAGGTCCAACTACAGTGAAACTACTGGTATCTGCCATCGGCAACCTATAGGGGAAGGCTAGTAAGGATACACATCAACCAATTTTAGTTGTACAACCAATGGAGGAAACTCACGATATACTGTTATAGGGTCCAAATATATTGGTTGTTGGTAACCTATGTTGAGTGGATGTTCCGTATCTACTTTGATTTCTATGGATAACCCTCTTTATTTATGTAGGATAGTTGGGAGTGTGAGTTGAGGATATTCTTGCAGAACATATCCATTAGGAACACCGCCTTAGATTAGTTCATTATTGAGTCTTCTAAATTATTTCATATTTTCCTTTTTCTGAGAGAATATTTCCTCAAGTTCAAGGGGTATCAACCTCTTCACGAGGTAGGATAGTCACAATATTACCTTTCCCCTTTTCTTTTTTGGATACTCTTTGGGTGGGTAGAGATGGATTATTTGAGGTAATGCCCAAATTTAGGGGAATCCTTTGGTTTTGGGTATGCACACCTCCTTCAATCATTTCATCATGTACCATATTTTGAAATGAAACTTAATCCTTTAGATCCTCTGAATTGGACTCATGTTTTTCAGGGTCTACATGGGTAGTATTAATGACATTTATGATGTGTAATGCATTGCAGGAATTTTACCAATGTCTTTACGAGACTATCTTTTCAACACCCTACATGAGACATTGTCCTCTACCTCATTAGTTCTCTTGGAGCTGTTTGGTGGATAGTAATTCAAGGTAATATCCAAAAATATTAGTCATGTGTGTCCCTAATGAGGGTACCAAATCAAAAAATGGGAAAAACTGGGAGGATTCACTCTATAATGCTCCTCCTAATTGAGATAATACTAAATTATGCTCAAGAAGAGGCTATTGTGGTAAAAAAATCCTACAACCTTAAGGGTTTGGGATGTTCCCATTCCATTTATACAAATATTTGATCCTGATTTCCTAATGTTGATGGTTGTATTAAGAAATCCCCCAGCCTTGTAGGTTGGGGTTTCTCCAAGATTTCCATGGATACTACTACCATATATTCCTTTTTGATTTTATAGAGTCATGCTCAGACATGGGCCAGGTAAATCATTTGGGTTGCACTTGAATTACTTTCTTTCGAAAAACTTTATGCTATATATGAAATCTGGGATATTTGATGAATGGATTCCCTTAATGGGGATTCCTGCTTGATATTTTCATATGCTAGATGAAAAAATATTTCAATAGATTTCTCTCTTCTAGACTGATGTCAATGAGAGTCGGTCAGGACCTATTTTTGTTGATCATATCATCAGTTGTGAATGGATTCCATTTTTTGAAGTTGAACTGAAGCTGAACTGAAGCTTTCATAGTGAATGATTCCATATTTGGAAGGATTTTCTGATTGGGGAGTGCAGTGAAATGAAATGCTCCATGTTCAACCCATCATCTAATATGAAAACTGGATGGGGTATCTACGATCACCTAATGAAATTATTTTAATGCGTTGAGGCATGCATGCGGAAGGGATCCTTGATGCTTCCCTAATTTTGGATGTTGTGAATCCAAGAGGTCTTCTATGTAAATTTAGAATTACATCCCTTCTATTAGATTAATGTAACTTTGATACTCATCACAGGGAAATACCTTTACTCTCAAGCTATGAAGAGTGTTCCATACATTGAGGAAGATTTTTTGCACAAAATATTTCGACTACACCTCTGGAATACTGTGTTGAGGAGTGTCCAAAGGCAAAAAATGACCAATATATCATCTTTATCCGATTTTTTCCTGATGTTTATCATGTCCTCTTCATATTTCTCTAGAGGTTCATTAACATGGTCTGGCCAATTCAGAAACTTCTCTGCTGGTTTATTGTAAATGGAAATATTGATAGGGGATTCTTATATAATATTGGATGGCAAACGATCCAAGGGTGGTTCTGAGAATGACCATCATATTGGTATGTATTTTGGTTGATAAAGGTTTTAACTTATCAATGAAAAGTAATCATACATGTTTGGACTTATTTTATAAAGTAACTCATGGAAGGAGGGCTTTCTCATCATTAAATTTCTAAGGGGAGGAACCTTTTGAGAAAGTGAAACACTATTTTGAAGAGAAAATTCACAGTGAATTCCATCATGGGGAGGAATACCATGGAATATTAAAGTAATGGTAATAGCCTCTTGGTCCTTGATCTTCTAACCATATGGGGGGCTGCCATGACTCTCATCAGGATATGGGATCTCGAGATCAATCGAATTTTGGACATGAAGCACGCCTTCATGGTGAAGTGCCTGAGGGGGACCTTCAGAATTAATATTAATGCTCCCGTAATTTGGTAATAGGGGAGTAGGATCTTGAGCTTCCATAGATAAATGTATGAGGGCTTCGAAAACCCCTACATTTAGTAGATAAGGATCATAAACTAGCTCTTCACTTTCCAATCATCATTGGTGATGATTCTTTTTAGAGGCCTTCTTACGAGTGATTGGGGACACTTGCTGGGGAATGTGATTTTCAGGTATAGAATATTTCTTGACTAGATCCCTTGTTACTATTCGAATTTTATAATAGGATTTTAGGAATTTGGAAGGGGTTTGTGCTTGCCTTGGAGTGGTAATTGGAATAGGATGATTGCCTATTATTGAAAATGGTGTGTAAGTTTCTAATCTAGTTGTTCGTACATCGCGGGGAAGTTTTCCCCATGACCCTCATGGATAGGATAAGAGGTGAGTCTACTATATAATGACTAGATGATGGTTCATCCCATTTGTGGGGATGAAATTTTGTGTCCTCCCATTTTTCACTATAGCTGTTGCTGTTATGATATATTGGCAGGTCTGTAGAATGTGGGCAAGGATTTTCATCTGCCCCTCCACCATTGTTAGGATATTCTTGGTGACTTCAGTGATTGGAACATGGATATATTGTAACACCCCAAAGATTTATAAAAATAAATTTAAATCCATGAAGCTTAGTTTTAAGTAGATTTTTTATAACTATCCTTTAAACATAATTTTTCTACTTCTATGTTTTGAATTTCAAAAAAAGTTCATCTACAATTCTGTTCAGTAAGTTATTTGGAGTCTAATGGAACCAAATTAATTTTTGGTGAATAGTAACATACCCTTATGAACAGTAATTTGAATAGTAATATTACCTTAATGAATAGTAATTTGTATTATAATTTTATTTTCTTAAGTCTTTAAGATAATGACATCTTGGTTAATTTTTCAATGTGATATAAAAGCAGTTATGGTTTTAAAATTGTTATTTTTGAATAAATTATGATTTTATTTAAATATTAAATTAATAATATTTAGAAAATTATTTTCAAAAAATGGATTTCATTTTTGAATTCTAAACATAAAGAAATGGTTAGGGTGATTTTTTGGGAATTTTCTGAAATTCTAGAATTTTTGATGAATAGTTAAATATGATAAATGCTAAATACTTGATTTACTGCATCATAGGTAATGCAAGGATGACGTAAGACCACTTTGTTCGAACTCACATTCCATTATTACTATTTTGGGTCACATTAATTAAGACTATTCATAGTCTTTACTAAAAAGTTTATAATAATGATTAAAATAATGAAAAATACCCCCTCTCCTCCATTATAAGTACCACCCTCATTCCCATGTTCCTCCCACACCTCTCAAGCCTTTAACCGTACCTAATTTCTGCCTAATACTCCTCCCAAGACTCTTACCCACGTCCTATAGCTTCTGGTGTCACCCAAAGTCTAAAACCAAAGGCCTTAAGAAGGATCTCAAGGAGAAGAGATCAAGATGTAAACATCCTCTTTTGTTTTCTTTATTTTTTTCATTTTATGTTATTATTTTTAATTTACTTTGTCTTATGTTGGTATATTTCATTCCATATCCCCATGAATTTCCATATTATGTAAGAATTATGAGATACCCATTTTCTCTCATCAAAATATTTTATGAAATTTTAAGCGATGCCGTTAGGCTGCAAAATTTTTGTAAGGGATTTCTGAACTTTTCTTTTATTTTGGGATTCCTTTATTTTCTTGTTTTTCCTCACCTCCTCTTAAACAAGAGGAATGAATGATCAAGTATCTTATATATTCTGTATTTCATCATGTTTATGGAACACTCACCATTACATTTATTCTCCTCTCCCACTTATTCATGAAATTAAAACACCGTCCGTGATGTGTCGATTTACCGACATCGTGGACGATGTGATTTCAATTTCATTTACTTTATTCAAGAATAGTCATGAAACCATTTTTATGGTTGAACAAAATTATAATTTATGTATTATATCTTATATAAGTTTCTGGAATTATTTTTCACACAAGTTATTAATTTATAAAACAAAATGTATTCTTTACGATTGAAGAATCACCAAAATGACCTAAACAAATATCAATAATGTTTTAATTTATGAATCATCTCCATGAAAGAATTAAAAAAGATAAATGGTATAATATATGATTCTGTAAATATTTAAATACCACTCCTTTCCAATTCCTAAGTTTCACTTCCAATCGAAATGAACATCCATCATGAACCGATTATGGAAATCAGGTAAAGAACACACCCAAAACAATGCAAGGAACAATGTACTAACAATTAAAGGGTGAAATGATGTAATGAAATGATCATATAAAGTATTATAAAGATGAATATTTTCCCTTAAGATATTAATAACACTCTTTTAACCATTATAAATTAGGTTTAAAACATGTTTTAAGTAAGACAAACCCGAGGTAAGGAGATTCTTAATCCAATTTCCATTCTTTAGATTAACCTTCTACTTCATTAATTGTGTGGTTTTAAGAACTGTTGTGTGATGAATTTTTGTTTATATTATGTTTTATTATGTGTATTTATAGTTCATATACATATTACATCAAATATAGTAAGTCTCACTTCAATTATATGATATTTTTAAGGGGACTTTTCTTTTAAAAACCTTTTTTAAAATTTTGTTTTACAAAATTCAAAAGCAATGTTTTTATGCAATTATTCATGTTGTGTGATTGTGCTATAGTTATTGGGAATTGTTTATGATGAAGTGTGGGGCCTATATCTCCCCCTAATTTATTGAGTATGTGTAAGTTAGAGGTTAGTCATATGGTTACTCTAAGTGTAACTATGATGGTTACACACATTGTAAGGTAGCCGTGAGGGTTAAAAATTGTTAGGTAGCTGTGAGGGTTACAAATTATAAGGTAGTTGAGAGGGTTAAAATATTATGTAAGTGATTTCCCAAGATAACTTTATGGTTCTATTTTTGTTCTTATGTTTTTTGGTAATATTTTAGAAATATCATGTTTCACAAAGTAAGAATATATGGGTGACAAGTATGTCTTTTGAAAATGATTTCATATGTTACAAGTATTCATAACCTAATGTGATCTTTCCTTATTTTTATATACCTTACTGAGATTTTTGTGTTTATCTGAAGTTTTTAAATTATTTTCACAGGTTATAAGGATGTGTATGAAAAATAAGTAAACCAAGTTAAATGTTTGAATAACTGTCAAAGAAATCATTCTTTATTTGAAACGTTTTATATTTTGGAAGAAATGAATACTATTTTTATGGTATCCACTCTATATGATTTAGTAATGTTATGAATGTATTATGTCTCAATTATCTAACTATCTAAACTTGAAAAGATCATCAATGGGAAGGGAAGTTATTTCTTGACTAAATTTGAGATTATGTAATGTAAAAAGGCTAGCTTCTTATAATTGGTATTAGAGGACGGTTTAGATAACTTTAGGGGTTAAGATGATGTAAATATAATACCATAAATGGTTTTTACTCTATGGTTAAATTGAAATTTTATATAATTTAAATATTACCATGTTGCTTTAACTAAGATATGATTGTTCATAATGGTTGTCCTCATAAAAAACAAGGAAGGTGAAGAGGAGATGCACCGATAGAACGAAATCCTTCCAAATATGTATCCCTGAATGGTAGGGATTGGAACTGAGAAGTTTGTGAGAGTAATGAATCAGCTGACATAGAAAATAAATGGCAGTTTCATCCATGAAATAGAAAAACCAATGGTACCACAATGGAACATGACAATATTGGAACATTTTATGAGATAAAACCCTCTTGCTTTTAATGGATCTTCTGACCCAGTAGCGACTAAAGGATGGATTAAATACCTTGAAAAGATATTTGATGTAATGGGTTGTTCATATAATCAAAAGGTAAGTCTTTCCATTTATCATTTTGAAGGTGAATCTGATCAGTGGTGGTCAATGGTAAGCAATATCATGGATAGATATGATATTTATTCCTTAGAGTTAGATGAATTTAAATGTATTTTCCTTGAAAAATATTTTCCTAAGGTGGTGCGACTTAGGATGGAGAAGAAATTCCCCGAATTGAAGTAAAAGGAGGATGATTCAGTGGCTATGTATGAAGCCAACTTCACCCAACTGGAAAGGTATGCTTCAAATCTTATTCTGGATTTTGATAGAAAAACCAACTGCTTTTACTCAGGATTGAAGCTAAGGTATCGAAGGGCGCTGGCCTCCTGTGAATTAAAAAGTTATGAGAAACTTGTACGATGTGTTGAGAGGGTAGAGATGGAGTTTTATGATGATCATGTGTATTTTAGAAATAAGGAGAATAAGAGGTCTGGATGGAAATATATGGGTAAGAATCAACCAAAGAAATCTAATGGTAAGAAAATACAGTTTCTAGTTTGTAAAAAGTGTGGAAAGAAGTACCTTGGGGAATTTCTTACCAAAACTGGTAAGTCTTTTAGATGTGGTAAGTGTGGACATATGGCTTGAGATTGTAATTAAAATGATCCTAAGTCTAATACTGATAAGCAAATTGTTATGTTGTTTAAATGTGATGAGATGGGTCATTATGAAAATGTCTTCCCAAAGAGAGATCCAAATGAAGAAAAGAAGCCAGATTATAAGTAGAAAGGTGTCGTGATATCTTTTACGACTACTTCAGTAGATTTTGGGCCATACAATGAATCTATATCAGGTTCTTTTTTTGTTTAATCATATTTTGTTAAATTTTTGTTCGATATGGGGTTTACACATTCCTTCATTCCTGATAAATTTTCTAGTAAATTAGAAATATCACCTCAATAAATGAGACCATAACTTTTTGTTAAAACACCACGGGGAAATATTATAGCAAAGAGGAATTATAAAAATATTTCTATTATATTATATGGAAAGAATTTACCTAAAAACCTTAATTTTTCCCTTAGTCGAGATTGTTGTTATTCGGGGAAGGGATTAACATTCTTTTTATCATGCTAAGATTGACTGTAGAGCTAAAGAAGTTGTTTTTTTGAATGATTTTCAGTTTTATACAAGAATGAACCCATACAATTGATAACTTATCAGGAATATAAGAAACTGTTGAAAGATGGAAATGAAAGATATCTTTCTCATATTGTTGAAAATAAGGGAACTGTTCAGATTAAGGATGTGCTAGTGGTAAATGAATATCGTGATGTTTTTCTTGATGAGTTACATAGTGTCATACCTGATTGGAATGTTAAATTCACAATTGACTTAGTTTCTAATTCTAATCCAATTTCAAAACCCCCATATTGTATGGATCAAATATAACTTCTTGAATTGAAAAATCAGTTGCAGGATTTGCTTGATAAAGGCTTCATTCATCCTAGAAATTCACCATGGGGTGCTCTGGTTTAGTTCGTTAAAAAAATATGATTCCATGAGGCTTTGCATTGATTATAGAGCTTTGAATAACATCACATTTAAAAACAAGTATCATTTACCTCACATATATATCTTAGTTGATCAGATCCAGGGAGCTCAGTACTTTTCCAAGATTGACTCGAGATCCAGATACCATCAGCTGAAGGTGAAGTAGGATGACATCTTGAAAATATCTTTTTGTAATAGATATGGGCATTATGAATTTGTTGTTATATCGTTTGGGTTAACTAATTCAGCTGCTGTATTCATGAATCTTATGAATAGAATATTTCATGAGTTCTTGGATAAGTTTTAGGTTGTGTTTTTTAATGACATTATGGTATTTTATAAAAATAAAAAGGAACATAAAAAACATATAAGGGATATTTTGAAAATCTTAAAGGAAAATAAATTGTATGGGAAATTTTGAAAGTGCGTTTTTTGGCTGAAACTGATTTCTTTTCTTCGTCAAATTGTAGATATGGATGGAATAACATTTGATCCTGCCAAAAAAAGTGGTTGATGAATGGAAAAAACCTAAAAATGTTAAATAGATTCATAGTTTTATTGTATTAGCAGGTTATTACTGATGGTTTGTTAAGAACTTTTCACGATTATCTATCCCAATAACTAAGTTAACACAAAAGGGGTTAAATTTACTTGGACAAAAGAATGTGATGTTTGTTATCAGGAACTAAAAAAGTGATTGGTGAATGCTCCAGTTTTTCCCTTGCCTTCCTAAAATGGTGAGTTTGTTATCTACAATGATTCTTTATTGAAGGGACCTCGTTGTGTTTTGATCTAGAATGATTAGGTAATTGATTATGCTTCAAGACAATGAAAACCTCATGAGTTAAATTATCCCACACATGAATTGGTATTGTTAGCTGTGGTTTTTTCTTTGACAATTTAGAGGCATCATTTAAATAGATCCAAATGTCAAATATATAATGACCATAAAAGTATGAAGTATATATTCACCCAGAAGGAATTAAACATGAGGCAGAGAAAATGGCTTGAACTAATAAAAGATTATGATTGCACGATCAATTAACATACAGAAAAATCAAAAAAATTGGTGGATTCCTTGAGTCGAAAACATCAGGAATCATTAACCATTTACGTTTGGAACATGATCCCTTGATTAATGATTTGATGAATTATGGATTAGAAGTTGTTGGTACAGAAAATACCTCTGTTTTTTCATGTTTTAGTGCTGTCATTATTATTAGATAGAATGAAGCAAGTGAAGAAGGAAGACCTTGAGCTATAGAAAAAGGTATAATTAGTTAAAATGGGTAAGTTTCCATAATTTATCCTTGATAAAGATTGTGTTTTAAGATTTGGAAAAATGTTGTGTGTGCCTTGTGATTCCCAGTTGTAGAAATAATTATTGTGTGAAGCTCAGAGTTCTCTATTTTTAGTTCATCCTAGTAGTAATAAGATGTAGAGAGACCTTTAGGAGTATTATTGATGGGATGAAAAGAAAAGAGATATTGCTGATTTTACTATGAAATTTTTGACATGTCAATAGGTTAAAACAAAGTGGAAGTTACCAAAGGGGATACTTCAGCCTTTTCTTATTCCAAAGTGGATATGGGAGAATGTATCCATGGACTTTGCGGTGGGAGTAACTAAGACTTCTTGAGGTAATAATGTGATTTGGGTTATTTTTGAACGGCTGACTAAATCTGCACATTTTCTTTCTATTCGAGATACAATGTCTTTGGATCAGCTTTCTCGAATGTACCTCAAATATATTTTCAGGTTTCATGGAGTTAATCTTTCCATTGTATCTGACCAAGATCCCAAGTTCACTTCTAACTTTTGGAAGGGTCTTTAGAAGTCATTGGGCACAAAATTAAATTTCAGTACAACTTTTCATCCTTAATCAGATGGGCAGTCAGAACGAAGGATTCAGACTTTGGAGGATATGATTCAATCGTGTTCAATGGAATACTAGGGAATTTTGGACCAATATATTTTTTTTAGTTGAGTTTTCTTATAATAACAAATTTCATTCTAGTTACAGATGGCACTTTTTGATGTATTGTATGGGAAACATTGTCAAACATCGGAATTTTGGGAGGAAGTAGGTGAAAGAAAGTTGATGGGGCCAAAATTAGTAGAAAAAGTTTTTGAGAAAGTGAAGATGATCTAGTAGTACATGAGGAAAACACAGAGCAGGGAGAAAAGTTATGTAGATAAAATAAGGAAAGACCTCTCTTTCGTGGTAGGTGATCATGTTTTTCATAAAATCACTCCTTGGAAAAGTGTGATTCATTTTGGTAAGAAATGAAAGGTAAGCCCACAGTTCATTGGTCATTTTGAAATCCTAGATAATGTTAGACCAGTTGCATATCAAGTAGCTTTGCCTCCAAGTTTGTCTCATTTACACAATGTTTTCCATGTTTCAGTGTTGAGGAAGTATGTGCCAGATTCAACTCATGTTTTGAGCCCAGAAGCAGTTCAACTGGAAGAGAACCTTTCTTATGAAGAGAAACTAGTTCAGATTTTTGATCGAAGGGAACAAGTATTGCAGAATAAGGTAATCCAATAGGTAAAGGTTCTTTGGATAAACCATATGGTTGAAGAAGAAACATGGGAGTCTAAAAATTCTAAGAGGGAAAGATACCCTCACTTATTTAATAAGTAAATAAAATTACGAGGACACAATTTTTAGAAGGTGGGGATAATGTAATACCCCAAGGTTTTCTAAAAATAATTTGAAATGCATGAAACTTTGTTTTAATTAAATATTTATAACTAGACTTTAAGCATAATTTTTCCACTTCTATGTTTTGAATTTTGAAAAACGGTCATCTACAATTCTGTTCAGTAAGTTATTTGGAGTCTAATAGAACCAACTATTTTTTTTGTGAATAGTAACATACCCTTATAAATAGTAATATGAATAGTAATTTAACCATAATTAATAGTAAATTTTATTATTATTTTATTTTCTTAAGGATTTAAGATAAGGACATCTTGGTTAATTTTTCATTGTAATATAAAAGCGGTTATAGTTTTAAAATTGTTATTTTTGAATAAATTATGATTTTATTTAAATATTAAATTAATAATATTTAAAAAATTATTTTCAAAAAATGGAGTTCATTTATGAATTCTACACGTTCAGAAATGGTTACGGTGAATTTTTGGCAATTTTCTGAAATTCTATAATTTTTCATGAATAGTAAAATACGATAAAATATGATAAATGCTAAATACTTGATTTACTGCATCATAGGTGGTGAAAATCTGATTTAAGAACACTTGTTTTGAAATTACATTCCATTATTTTTATTTTGGGTCACATGAATTAATACTATTCATAGTCTTGAGCAAAAATATTATAATAATGATTAAAATAATGAAAAATACCCCCTCTCCTCCACTATAAATACCACCCTCATTCCCCTCTTCCTTCCACACATCTCAAGTATTTATCCTTACCTAAATTCTTCCCAATACTCTTCCCAAGACTCTTACTCATATACTAAAGCTACTGGTCTCACCAAATGACCAAAACCAAAGGTCTTAAGAAGGATCTCAAGGAGAAGAGATCAAGAGGTAAACATCCTAATTTGTTTTCTTTATTTTCATTCATTTTATGTTATTATTTTTAATTTCCATTGAATTATATTGGAATTTGTCATTCCATATCCCCCTTAATTCCCATATTATTTAATAATTATGAGATACCCCTTTTCTCTCATCAAAGTATTTTATGAAATTTTAAGCGACGCCGTTAGGCTGTCAAATTTTCATAAGGGATTTCTCAACTTTTCTTTTATTTCGAGATTCCTCTCTTTTCTTGTTCTTTACTCACCTACACTTATCCAAGATGAATGAATGATAAAATATCTTAAATATTATTTATTTCATCACGTTTATGGAATACTCACCATTACATTTCTTCTCCACTCCCACTTATTCAAGAAATTAGAACACCGTCTGTGATGTGTCAATTTACCAACATCATGGACGATGTGATTTCAATTTCATTTACATTCTTCAAGAATGGTCATAAAACCATTTTTATGGTTGAAAAAGATTATTATTTATGTATTATATCTTATATAATGTTCTGGAATCATTTTTCACCCATGTTATTAATTTATAAAACAAAATGAGTTCTTTACGATCGAAGAATCTCTAAAATGACCTAAAAAAATATCAATAATGTTTTAACTTATGAATCATCTCCATGAAATAATTAAAAATGATAAATGGTATAATTTATGTATATGGAAATATGTAAATACCACTCCTTTACAATTCTTATGTTTCACTTCCAGTCGACAAGAATATCCATCATGAACAGATCTTGGAAATCATGTAAATAATGTACCCAAAACAATGTAATGAACCAAATACTAAAAATTAAAGAGTGAAATGATGTAATTAAATGATCATATAAGGTATTATAAATATTAATATGTTTATTTAAGATATTAATAACACTCTTATAACCATTTTACAGACGTTTTAAAACAAGTTTGAAGTAAGAAAAACCCGAGGTAAGGGAATTCTTAACACAATTTCCATTCTTCAGGTTAACCTTATACTTCATTAATTGTGTGGTTTTAGGAAAAATTTTGGGATGATTTTTTGTTTATATTATGTTTTATTATGTGTATTTATAGTTTATATACATATTCCATACACTATATTAATTCTCACTTCTATTATATGATATTTGTAAGGGGAATTTTCTTTTAAAAACTTATTTTAAAATTATGTTTTACAAAATTAAAAAGCAATGCATTTATGAAATTATTAATGTTGTATTATTGTGTTCTAGTTATTAGAAATTGTTTATAATGAAGTGTGGGACCTATATATACATCAAATTCATTGGGTATGTATAAGTTTTTGGTTAGCCGCATGTTTACTCCAAGAGTAACTGTGATGGTTACACACATTGTAAGGTAGCCGTATGGGTTACAAATTGTAAGGTAATAGTGAGTGTTACAAATTATAAGGTAGCTGAGAGGGTTACAAGATTATGTAAGAAATTCCCCAAGATATCTTTATGGTTCTACTTTTGTTCTTATGTTTTGTGGGAATATTGTGGAAATATCATGTTTCACAAATTAAGTATATATAGGCGACAAGTATGTCTTTTGAAAATGATTTCATACGTTACAAGTATTCTTGGCCTAATGTGTTCTTTCCTTATCTTAATATCCCTTACTGAGCTTTTTGTGCTCATCCAAAGTTTTTAAATTATTTTCACAGGTTAGAAGGATGTGTAAGACAAAGAAGGAATCCAAGTTAAATGTTTTAAAAACTATCATAGAAATCATGTTTTATTTGAAATGTTTTATATTTTGGAAGAAATGATTACAATTTTTATAGTATCCACATGATATTAATGTGTAATTCTATGAATTTATTATGTCCCAATTCTCTAAAGCTCTAAAATTGAAAAGACCCTCATTGTGAAGGGAAGTGATTTCTTAACTAAATTTGAGATTATGTAATGTAATAAGGACGGGTCCTTATATATATGCCCATTTCGTATCTGTATTAGGGGTATATACCTACTCCTATACCCCAATATTGGAACGTGGATACTGATAGTACTCAGGTGTGGGAGAAGAGATTTGGGTCTACCCCCCATTCGTTGCCAATACTTCTGTACTGAATTCTCCAAGTGATGCTAGATGAGACTACTGATATGCTTGATAAGTTTGGGCAGGTGTGAGCATCTGCTTGAGGTTTTTCACCAGATTATACTACTGTAATTTTTTAGACACTACAGTACAAGGCTTATAGTGGGAATGATTAATTTGGATAGGTGTTTGTGCCCACTCATGGTTTGAAACCGAATTTGAATGGCAGACTTCCTTAGACACTTCCAGATGAGGATTCTAGAATGCCTTGTTGGTGTGGGGAGGTGTATGTTCCTTCTCATTTTGTGTCATTGTATTTGATTGACGAGTTTCCTTAGATGTTACCAGATGAGACTATTGGATATCTAGATATTTATAGGAAAGTTTATGTTCCCGTTCACATCTTGCCGCCAAATTTGATTGGAAACCTTCTTTGAAAGGGGAATAGGCATAACCATATTCCCTATTAGTTGGTTTTTTCCCCTAGTGAGCTATCTTGCATCCCTGGTTCTAGATGACCTGATCCAAACTGCCAAGGATGACACCATCATCATACTAAGGGTTCACTATCACATGGAATTGGTGATAAAAACTATTGGTAGGATCCCCTTGGAAGGACCCATGCATCTTCTGGATGAGGCCATATATGGCCTCTTTATCCACCTTCCTAAGATAATGGGGAGAGTGATTGTTGCATTATAAGGATAAGATCTTAAAATGGTTGGATATGGTGATTGGTGTCATCTTCTTCTAGACCATCGACCATCACTAATTTGATGAATGATGGGGCTTTGTACACTGGAGATCCTGTCAGGAAACCTCCATAGTCAAGATGGTACCATTTTGATGTTACTCCTATACTAATGCATTCAAGACCCAACATTGAAGACTCCAAGTTAGTGATGACGTCCTATTCTCGGATGAGGACATAGTATGAATGGTATCCGTGGAATACATTTGTGAGAGTTAGTAAAAAATTATTTGGATTGAAGGGAGATCCTTTTGGAAGTACCTAAAGCATAGATGAAAAACAAAAATAATAAAATCCCATCAAATCTACATCTCATTAAACACACACATGCATTATGGATTGTCTTGGTTGGCCCTCTTTCATTTTTTGGGGAAAAGTGTTCTTCCAGGTGGGTGACAACATCATCTTCGTTAAGTATTCATGTTGGGTTCACCATTTTTTTCATCCCTGAAATGTAATGTGGGTGTGGAATGGAATGTTGTGGTGTTTATGGAACAACATTTATGTCAAACACATATCCATGTCCCTTTTGGGAGGTTTCCAATTGGGTTTATTCATGTAATCAGAAACACCCAATGGTTATATATCTACGATGACTCAGGGAACTTCATTCCAAAGGAAGGTGCTCATTGGGAAACATGGCCAACGACACTTAAGAACACACATTGGACAAGAGGATAGGAGGTAAGACTCATCACACCTTTTTGTGGGGGATTGTTTCTTACACTAGGAATATCTTATAGATTTAATATATATTTTTTAATCCTTCATTAATTCCCAAGTATGACATGTGACACCCCTTAATTAACAACCAATTGTTAGCATGTGTAGAATTTAGAATCATATGTATGTATCCAAGGTTCTTCATCGATAGAGATATCTGTATGTATCCAAGGATCTCCACCAATTCTACCATATTATGGACTGATTAGAGATTATTTTTTCATTATTATTACAATTCGGGTTTTGAGCCACATGATGGGGTGCTCTGGAGTGTATCATCATCGAGGGATATGAGATTTGTTTTGATGTCGGGATTAGAACCATAAGACAGGTTTTCTTCATATTATTGTGAAAGGAATTAAAACCCACATAGTTCGGTTCTTCTTAATGGGACACATTATACCTTTTAAGGTCACATAATAAGGAAAAAACCTTACAGTTTAACATCACATGACAAGGATGTCTAGGTGAAATGTTCCTAGTTAAAGTTTGTTTTGGGACTTATTCCAAATAATACTAGGGAACGTAGAATGGATATGGGCTCCCATGTTAGATAAGACCCCACTAGGAATGTGACCCAGAGAGAATTAGGTTTGATTTAGGGAATTTGGTTTGGACCTTAGGGAGGCTTACTAGGTATCCAATTTGAATAAGAATCAAAGCCCCCATAGTTCAGTTGTGAGGACCCAAACTTATGGAGGTCTAATGAAGGTTTTTATCATAGGGTAGTATATACATTTGAGATGATTTAGTTGGGGATTACTCATAAGGAGGATTCCTTGAGGTTATTTGGGAGGTTTTTTGGGGAATATTATTATAGAGGATACTCATAGTTGGTTGGGGCTTACACTTAGTATGATTCTCATGAGGTTGGGTTTTGGGGATTACACCATACAGGAGGATTCCCTTTGAATGAGTATTGTGACATATTTAGGTCTTATTCTTAAACAGGATGCCTTTACTAGCGGGGGATTACACTTGAAATGATGCCTTGAGATTTTATAGTGACATGGTTAGGTCTTAACCAAGTAGGAGGCCCATGTTCGGTTGGGGGTTACACATGGAATGATGCCCTTAGGTTTGGGGATCATGCAGATGTCATGATCATTTCCAACCTCTAAGACCATGTGATCCATGCTCGGTGTGAGAAACAAGAGGAATAAATATATCTAAGAAACCACACAATCTTCTTTTTCCGATGGTGGATGAGTCCAATACCCAAAGGAAGAGGGAAAGAGAGCGGGCTTTGATGTGCTCCTCACCTCCCATTGTTGTATCCTGGATAGTCAAATATGAATACACATTTGGATAGAGATAAAGGATATGGATGAATAAGGGATGAGGAAGGATTGGTCCTATAAGAAATTCTAGGGTTTACTCAATGAGGGATTTCCTTAACCTGGTTCTTGGGGAAGATATGTGGATAAGCCACCATCCTTCAAAGGGAAAAGTAAGAATGATTGTCTCTATCCCCACTAGAATTGTGGGTCCTTGGTCTTAAAATGACGAGGGAAGGACATGGTGCTAACCCTCATATCTGAGATTGAGAGATCCCTTGAACCAACCCAGGGAAGGGGTCCTCATGACCGAAGGAATGCATATCCACATGCACCATGAGGACCCTACCCATAAGGTAGGACAAGCGTGGGACACCTCTAATGGAAGGAATTAATATCCAAATGGGAGACACACTAGTGTGCCTCTTTATATGGTTTTAAAAGTCCTAGGGCTTTGATGGAGGTTTCAATTTGGCCCCCCTTAGTTAAGGGATGAAAAGGAAGAAGATCTCTGCCATTGGTGTTTTAGAATAGGTCTCAATGGAGGTTTATATAAGTCCTAGCTTTGTGATAAAAGGTGATTCATGCAGGGATTGTGAGGAGTTATAGGTGCTTCACATAAGGGGAAGGCCTGTGAAAGATGGAGATGACTTGAGAAAAGGAACATCTGGGCAACAAAACTTGGGAAATTCTTTATCATAGGCACCATAGGTCTCCTCCGGTGTCCCTGGATGGGTCTCTCATAGGTCCCTGGTTAGGTAAGGGTCCTTCACGCAAGTGGTTGTTGACTAAGGGATAAATGGGTTCTTGCTTAGGTGTCTTGCGTTTCATACCATGGAGGGGATTTTATATCACTACCCCCATTAATTATCACTTCTTTTGAGTTTTGAAGATAAAGATGAGGAATTTTTGATGACCTGGGTGAAGGGGATACATAACCAGAGCTTGGGGGATTCTTCTGATTTTCTAGTTGAGAAAATGAGGATCCATAGGGTCTTATTTATAGGTAAATATGGGACCCTGGTCGAAAGAGTTATCCCGTGTAGGTACCTTGCATAGGTACCCTATGCAGGTGTCATGTGAAGGGGTGGATACAACTTCTGGACCATATAGGTAGGTCTGCGTGGGACTTCTACTATGCTGGCTGTGTGTGCGCATGGTGGTTGTGCCTTCTGGGATTTGGAAGAAAGGCCAACATGAGCCTATTGGCACTCATGGTTAGTGTACACAAGAACACTTGAAAAAACCTACTAATTTATACTATGGGGGTTGTTCCCCCACATCCCTACTCAAGATAAGTGTTAGGTTGTGGTCCTGTCCCTTTGGGCTGGTCTCTTCACTACTGTCACTAACCCCCATGAAAAATGGAGTCGTACCATGAACCTTTCAGGCCGTGTTGAGGACATTTTAGTTTGCGACACATAAAACCCAATCTATCATTCCAAATCAACATCCTAATATCAGAGGAAGGTTCTCACCAATGTGCCATTGGATTGGGAAATGTTTTCGAGGAATCTCCATCCCTCAGTGTGTGAGAATTCTTATGGAAAAGTGAATATAACCCATTTTACAGTTTAAAAAACATTGATATATTATCAAAAAATTTGATGAAATATGCTCATGAGGAGGTAAAATATATTGGGTGTGTCATAAGTGGTATGAGATTAATTGAATAATTTAAGGAAGGACCAATCCCTTTCAATTTAATGGAAGAAGATATACCCGACTCTTTGATTAAAATGGAACTATCTAATTAATTTCTTGGACATGGTGGTTTATTGATGATTTTCTTTTAGGTAATTCCAGAAATATGAATCCAGAATATAGGTTAATAACACAATTATAAAACCTACTTGAAGATATATTGAGATAAATGGATTATATTACATAGTAAGTGTTCATATAAGGTTTTTGTTGTTGCTGTTGGATATGTTATAAAATGAGGTTATATCATATTTTACATGTACACAATCCATATACTACAATATGTTTATGATGTATATCATAAGATATGATATTTTTGATTCATAATGAATCATGGGATGCTACTATTATCCTTCATCATATCATATGATTGTCATATGATATAGGGTTAGAGTGCATGGGATAGTTCGATGTCATCCACAAGGTTTACATCAGTTATGAATCATAAGATTATTCATTTATGGATTTGTGTATGCATTGAAGAGTTTAATGAATGTTTTTACAATAGGTAGTAACGATCAGATTCCATGTGATGGAAACCAATTATATATGTCTTCATTAAATAAAGAGTATCAAGAGTTCCTATAAAAGGGACATGATCCCTCTGTTAGTGGTGTTTCATCTTGTAATCCAAATCCAAAACTCTCTTTATCCTTGATTATCAATCATCTTTATGGATAAGGCACTATCATCTCTTCGATGATTGAGAATCCTATCATTACAAACGAGGATCCTAAGGCTGGTGTAAATCCCTTAAATGAAAGATATATACAAGTATTGCTTAAGAAATCACTATCAAGTATAAATCAAAGAGTAAAATATGGATTACTCATCAGTACAAGTGTATTGGATTTATATTCTTTTCACTCTTTCATGTTGATATGGTTGATGATAGATTGAAAATTTTGTGGGTTTGTTTACACTTTCAAAGTTAATGTGATAAACACCCAAAGCACATCAGTGGTTTAAAATCATTGTTCTTCAACATATCAACCTATTAATCTATTTTTTTCAAATAACATAACTACAATAAGATGTTTGAAGCCATATAATAAAATATGATAAGTTAAAATTCTTTTATTTTTTTAGTTATAGTGTAAAACTGCTTATATCATAGGGTACCATATAGTAGAATCATGAAGATTTGAACTATGACATAGGATATAATATATAATATCATAAAATATAACTATTTCCTATATTAAAAAAAACTGATCATGATAATATATTCATTATATTGGGAATATTATATAATAATATTGGAGCCTTATAGTATTTCCAAATATAAAAAATGATTTCAATAGAGTTTTTTTGGGTGATATTGTTAAATAAAATTTGGTGTATAAGAGTTAGTGTGGTCACCCTCACATATGAATCATAATTTATAAGTGATAATACCATTATCAATCATAAAATATGATTAGTGTAAAATGTTAAAAAGTTTAATATTTTCCTATTTTTTATTATGATTTATAATTTTTTTTAATTATAAGTGTTAGGAATTATAAAAAGAGATTTTCATGCATAAATTAAATATGAAAAGTTTATATTTGTATCCCATGGTTTGGAAAATAAATAAAGTATTTATTTATTTGTTTATTCCTTTTGAATATTCATGTTTATAAAATGTTTTTTAAATATTAATATTGTGTATACTAGGTTTATGTGATAAATTAGTTCTTATAAATTTTCAAGACACACATTAAATGCTAGGCACAACATCATAAGATTTAATTTTTCATCTACCTTAACCTTAGTTTGTAATTAATGTTATTATGTTGAATTTATTTTTTAAATATAGTTTGTTCATATTATATTTTAGAGTTATTATTAATTGGATTACCTCTTGAGTAAATTCTATCTTTTGAGATGGGATTTGAGTCAGACTTTCCACTGGCTCAGATGATCATGCCATATTCCAGGAAGGTGGGGGGTTGGCTATGTGTCACTTTGGGATTATCCACGTAGATATTTTAAATCTCATGTAATTATATGATAATAAATTAAGGGTTTATTTAAATTATTTATAAGATCCATTTGGAAATGTATAAATATGTATGGATTCTACTTCTGAGTGAGTAACACAAACTGTGGGTTGTGTAAAGAGTTACACATTAATATGGTGTGAAAATATTAATTTGATAGATATAATAGGTATTACAAAACTAAATCATTATAATAATACATACACAAATGAATAAAACATGAGATAATAACATATTCATGTTATGCAATAATTATGAATTTAATATTCATATAATGTATATTATGTTGGTGATAATTTTAAAATAAAACCCCTTAAATACAAAGTGTAATATTCCTTCCAAATCAACAAATTTTAAGATCTCAATCATTCAACCAAGAAGTTTCATACCAAAGTGGGGCGCCCATGGATTATCTTGTGTAAGGAATAGCGGGTGTGGTTAAGCCAAAGGATCAGGTAACCACATCCTATTGCGAGCTTTAGGTGACACTTAGTTGGGAAACCATAAGGGTTAAGATACCAGTGGAATAAAGTTTATTATTATTCATATGATGGCTATGGACAAAGAGTTTTCCACTCAAATATCCAAGAATCACAACTCTTATGATTTTCATGATTTACTACCTAAATAACTAAAATTATGAGTTTTATGCCAAATAAAGGTAATTTCTTAGTGAAATACGGATACTATCTCACTATATTGATATGAAGTATGGGTTCATCATTTTTAGTTGAAATTATTTCATTAAAATGAATTGATGAAAATATATTAATCATGATACTTAACCATAGAAATGTATTTTTTATATATTATGTCTTACATGATGATAATAACTTTGAGATATCTTATAGGTATGACCTATAAAATAGTTCAAGAGTGGTATATTTGGTTGAGAAGTATTCTCAAAGAGAATATTATGATTATTTGAATGTGAAATTTATAGGGGCAAATTTTTCTATCTTTGATTCATGGGTATTAGATACTGGGTTTTCATCAGGAATTTGTAGTGATAAAGATATACTCAGAGATAAGAGGGAATTGAATACGGGAGGAGTATATATTCTTATCAAAAATGGAGCAAGAGTTTCTATATTAGAAATTGACACTTATGATAAAAATCTATCTAGTCGGTTAATTCTATAATTAGAGAACTGTTATTATGTTCTGAACATTAATAGAAATTTTATTTCTCTATCATGTTTGGAAAAGATGAGATTTTCATTCATTATTAAGAATAATATTTGTTCTATATAAAATAATGGAATGATTTAGGGAATGAATTATATGGTTAATGGTTTATACATTCTATATATGGATAATTATATATATAACATTCAAAATAATAATGTCAGGGTTGATTTTAGTCCCACCAACCTTTGGAATTGTCACCATTAATATATAAATGATAAACACATCAAAATAACCCGTATGGATCAATTTTTGGACTAATTTGATTATAAATCATCTGATACATATGAATCTTTTTTATTAGGTAAGATCAATAAAACAGCTTTTAGTGGAAAAGGTGAAAGGGTTAGTGGATTTTTGGATCTCATACTTAGTGATGTATATAGACTCATGATTACATCCGAAATTGTTGGTTTTAGGCCCTTAATTACTTTTACTGATGATTTTAGTCTGTATGGTTATGTGTTTCTAATGAGGAACAAGTATAAAACTTTTAAAAAGTTCAAATAGCCTTAGAATGAATTACAAAATCCATTGGGTATAAGTTTTAAGATTCTCTAATATGATTAGGGTGATTAATACTTGAGAGATAAATTCACTTATCATATGATAGATTGTATAATTTTTCCTCAAATAACACTTCTTGGAAAACCACTATGGAATGGTGTTTCTAAGAGGTGGAATTGTACCCTTTTTGATATGGTTTGATTGATAATGAGTTAGTGTGACCTTCATATTTCATTCTAAGGTTATAATTTAGAGACTACTACATTCTTACTGAACTGCCTTCCATATAAAGTAGTCATAAATAAACCATATGAGATATGGATTGAGAAACATATGATTATATATTTTATGAGTTTTTAGGGTTTTGAAGTAATCATACAATGAATGTATTTTAATAATCTTGGACTTAAGTTAGAAAAATGATTATTTGTTGGTTATCCCAAGGAAATAAAGGGATATTATTTCTAGATCCCAACTGAATAAAAATTGTTTGTGGATCAAGATGATATTTTACATGAGATACAACACACATATTGAGTAGTCCGCGAGAGAAATATTTTACTTAGATAAGTTCAATAATGAAAATAATAAGTGTTCCTAAGATGGAGGTTGAGTTGATTTTATGAAGAGTTGTGGAAGATGAACTGAATCAAGTACACAAGAACCTTGAATGTAAGCTAGGATTCATCAAAATCCCAAGAGATATGGATTTATTATGGAAAATTATGATTAATTAACATTCATAGGAGATTAACCAACTACCCAATGATAGTTCATTAAGAGTTTTGATTATAAGAATTGATTAAAATACATGGAATATAAAATTAACTCCATGTACTCTAAAAAAGTTTGTAAATTGTTAGATCCGCCTAAATTGGTAAAACACATATGGTTAAAATGGGGCTTCTACAATAATTATAACATAGATGATAAACTTTCTACCTATAAAGTATTCTCTGTGGAAAAGGGTTATAAAACTATTCATGGCATTGAAAATAAGGAAAAATTTTCACCTATTGTAATGAAAAATTACATTTATATATTTATTTCCATAATATCTCATTTTGATAATGAGATATACCAAATGAATTCCAAAACTGATTTCTTTAATTGGAATTTATTTGAGGGCATGTATATGGTATAACTCAAACTTTTTGAAGTGATAATATTTTTCTATGGTATGAAAGTTACAACAGTCTATTTATGTATTGAAGTAAGATTCTAAATGATAAATTATATGGTTTTATGATGTAATTAAAGAGTTTATTTTACTTAATAACATGAATGATTCAGGTTTATACGAGTATATTTTTCTCAGTGTCGTAGTGTTTCTGTATTTTATGCAGATAATAAACTAATTATCTGAAATGACATCCCAACTTTACACTTTGTAAATATGTGGTTCAGTAAACGATTTTCAAGGAAATACAAGACTGAAGTGGCCTATATATTGGGTATGAATATATTTAGAGATAGATATAATATGTTTATTAGACTTAGTTAAGACACATACCTTGATAAATTTTTAAAGTGGTTTTAAAAGTAGAACATAAAAAGGGTTCTTTACGAGTATTGCCTGGAATGAATATAAAGAATATTTAAGATCATTATAAATATTTAAAAATAATTCTTAAGAATCCCTATGCATCTACCATAGGTTATATCATGTATTCTTTATCATGTAATTGAACTAATGTTTTCTATTCTCTTAAAATAACTAATAGATACTAATCCAATCTTAATGATATTCACTAGATTGCTGTGAAAAAAATCCTAAAGTACTTAAAAAGGACTAAGTATATGTTCTTGGTCAAAGGAAAAGAGGATGATCTCTATGTAAATGGTTAAACTAATTATAGTTTCCAATACGATATATATGAGATGATATCTTAATCTATTTTCATGTTTTTCTTAAATGGTGGAGGATCACTGGGAAGAGTTCCAAACATTCCACCATGGAAGACTCAACAACAAAGGCGGAGTACATAAATGCATTAGAATTTTTAAAAGATTTTTTTTGATTAGTAAGTTCATTTTTGAACTTGGGGTGATTTCTATCATTGATGAAGTAGTCAAGATTTACTGTGAAAAAATGGATCCATTTCTCAGGCCAAAGATCTTTAGTCTCACCAAAGGACTAAATACATCTTTCAAAAAAATATATATAATATAAGTGATCATTGAGAGGGGTGATGTTAGGATATGTTAGGACCCTATAGAGGATAATCTAATAGATCCATTAATGAATACATTATCGTTTCAACATGAGAGTCATGTTAAATGTATTAGTATAATTTACACAAGAGATCAAATATAATAGTTATATAATGTATCAAGATTTTAAAAATAAAAATAATATCTATTTATCATTCATTAACGAGTGTTGTAATTAATTTTACATAAACAATGGAATGATAATATCATCTCAAAATATGACTTCAAGTTATCCCTAATTGATTATCATCACAGAGTATTATGGGTTTTGATGTTATGTTAAGGTTGTAATGAGTAAACTTGGAAACTTGATATAATATTTTTATTCTATATATTAATAATATAATCATGAGGTAATAATTTGGGACTTATTACTTAGACTAAATCATTAAAGTATATCCCATGGAATGTTATACAATCATTAACATACTAATGGTTGTATGCTTATAACGAATCATTTTTACCCATGGTTGAAAAGACACCTAGGACAATAAATTTAATACTTTGATACCTTTATCTTATAAGCCTTGAGGACTAGCTAATCAAGGGGTGGTTAGGTATGTTGCTGATCGTTTCATCAGCTAGAGCTCAACCAAGATGGAATTTATTCACTCATATGATGAAAAAAGACATCCAAACCCTTGATTAAATTAGAAAAAAGGATCAATATGTCCTTGATTAGTTGAGTCACATGTGATGTGCTCAAATAATTGGACGAGGGACATATGATGTGTTTATCTACTAGATGAATGACATGAAATGTATTCATCGACCTGGTCATTCATTTTATAGAGAATCATAAATGGATGATATGAGCTACACTAGATTGACAAGTTCCATGTATAATGGTCACTTTATGTCATAGAATTAAGGATTATATAGATATACATATGATTTATATGATGCATCTTATGGTGTAAATATTTATATGGAGATATATGTATGTTTGATTGATATCACACCAAACCCCATAGTAGCTTGAGTAGCACTAATGTTTTTCTTGAGGCCTCTATTTTCTTAGATTTATAAAATTAGGATTTCATATTTTTTAACGCTACTATGTCCCACAGGGTCACACAATTAGGCCTTAGGACATGTATTAAGTTTTTTCTCAAAGTGTTTAGTCCAAAATAAAGATAGTTTTATACTCCATTTTAAAAAGAGTCCTGGATGGATACACAAGGAGTTTTTATGTTTTTCATAAAGTCACAATAGGACGATATTTAATATATATTTTTTTAATTACATGAATATTAAAATAAAGGTTTATTAACAAGTTTGGTGAATATATTATTTCTTTATTTAATAAATAATATAAATATTTTTTTAATTTAAATAAACATTTATTATTCAAGGTTCGATAAATTCCAAGGAGGGTTTAAGGGCCCAATGGAAATTATATATTTTATTTAATATCATTTAAATAAATATTAATTAATTAATTTAATAAATTATATTTAAATATTCATGGGTTAGTGAATATTTAAATATAAACTTCTATGACATGCATGGATATAACATTAAAATTATTTAGAATAACACTCATCCCAAGAAAATATATTTATTAAAATTCTATAATAGAAAGTACACAATTAGTTGGTTCTAGGTCACTAAATTCAGTAGAGTCCCACTTACACCAGAGACAACTGCTAAAAAATTTTTCCCTCTAGATCTCACATGATATTCATGATTCTAATGGGATCAGGCTTTAGTCAATGGGTCCACCATGATTTCTTCCATGGAAACTATTCTTATTGTGACCTAACCTCTCTAAGAAAAATCTATCAAGATATGATACTTAGGAAGTAAATTCTTCATCCATTAATGTGACGTTGGATCCTTGGCTAGGACCACTACTATAGTATTATCACAATACATTATGATAACATCATTACTACTAAGAATCACATCATGTTCCTGGAAAAATTTATGTATCTGAAATTTTATTTAGCTACATTTTAATATTATATTTACTCAGACTCTATTATAGAATCAATGAACACTAGATTCTTAGAACTCTTCAAATTTACAACTCCTACATTAAGGAAGAACACACATCCCTACTGTGATTTCAAATAATTTTGGTATATCCATAAATTAGTATATGTGAATCTCCTGATAACTAGTTAGCCATATCCTCTATAAAATAGGAAAATATCTTTTTTAGGCCACATATACTTCAAGATAGTATTTACATCTATATAATGTGGCTCACCTAGGCATACTTGATATCTTATTACCTTGATCAATGTATAAGCAACATTAATCCTCATACATAGCATAATGTACATGAAAGATTCCATCACAAATATATAATGTATTCTTCTCAATATATCTTTATACTCTTATGTCCAAGGACACATTTTCATAAAGATATGTATAACATATGACACTAGAAAAAAATACCCTCTTGGATTGTTCCATATTGAATATCTTCAATTCCATATTAATGTATATACCTTGACTTAGTCTAAGAATCATTTTAGATCTATCAAGATGGATCTTTATCTCTATAGTATAGGATAATTTTCCAAATTCTTTCATGGAGAAGTATTTTTTAACCATGTCTCAACTAACTATAATACTAATATCTCATTTCCCATCCATAATATATCATAAAAATATAATTATAAGAAAATGAATTCAATCACACTAAATCTCTTGTTGAAACATGGATCACATTCATTATTTTTGAAACCAAATTACCCTATATATTCATAAAAATGAACATTCCATGATCACGATTCTTGCATTAACCCAGAAATGGATCTTTATAACATTCACACTTTATTATAATCCTTTTTATTCAAAAACCATTCAGGTTGTGTCATAGAGACATCTTCCACAATGTTCCAATTTATAATGTCTATATTGAAATCCATTATTCAAATTTCATAATTACAGTAAGATACTATGACAAGTAAATTATGATGGATTTTAGAATAGATACTGGTGAAAATGTTTCATTATAGTTTATTCCCTAATTTTTATTAAACTATTTAACAACCATTAATTCTTTATAGGTACCAAATTTAATTTATATGTCCAAATTTTTCTTGAATATCCATTTTGAACCAAAATTATTTACATAAACTATAGGATATACCAAAACCCATACATGGTTATAGCACATGGAATCCATTTTATAGTTCATGGATTCTTACCACTGTTCAAATTTTGAGTTGTTTAATGATTCCATGTAGTAAAAGGTTTCATTATTATCAACTAATAATGCGTCACAATACTAGGTGACAAGAAAATAATAAATCTCTAGTTCTCTAACCTCTTTAGTGCTCCTATGTAGTACTAGTGTCTCTGGAACAAGTTATTCCATGAGGATTTGTGGGATTTTCTTCTGTTCCAACTCTTGTATATCTTGAGAATCAACTTCATTAAAGTATATCTTACTCCCACTATATCTTTTAGAGATATTCTCCCTCTCAATAAAGGCGAAATGTATATCAACCACAATATTTTTATCTAAGAGCTTTTATAGATAATATCCATTAATTTCTTTAGGATATACTATAGATATACACTTAATGCCTTAACAGTCTAGTTTATTTCCAAATATAATCTTAAAAAAATGATTTACATACCCATACAAAAATATGTGACAAAAGTTTTTTGTTCCTATAGAAAAGAGCATATGGAATACTGTTCATCACTTTAGTTGGCACTCGACTAAATTTTGTAATACATATCTCCAAAAGATGATTGAAGAATCCCATGAATCATCATTGATCTCACCATGTCCAACAAGGTGTGGTTCCTCCTTTCACTAAAACTATTCCACTATAGTGTATAAGGTTGAGTGAGTTGAGATAATATCCCAAAATTTCTGAGATAATCGATGAAATCTTGGTTAAGGTATTATCAACCATAGTCAGTCTAAGTGTAGTTTCGTTATCTTATTACCAAGATGATCAATATATTCTAGTGGAAAAGGTAAACACATGTTTTTATGAAATAATTATAAAATCTATGTGGCACTTTAACCCTTTAAACTAAATATAGATTTGGAAATTTTTCCTTATAAACAAGCATGACATATATTAAGTAGGTTTTTATTAAAAAGAATCTAAATATACTTCTTTATATAACCTTTTCAAATTATTCTCATTTACATGAGAAAGCTGATTATTCCACAAATGGGTGTGATATGAGTCATGTAAACTTGATTCTTTATTGAATCCCGACATGTTTTTTTTTCATATTCTAGTATATAAAGACCACTATTCAAATGTTCCATCCTATAAAATATGATATATTTATAAATTTAGAATCTCTTATTTCAAAAATTTGAAAATAAATCTATCAATATCTAAATTTGACATGAATATTATGTTTTTGGTTAAAATGGGCACATAATAATTTTTTTTAAAATTAGAATTAATCCCATCAACAAAGTGATATGGTAGTATCCAATAACCAGTGTATCCTATCTTTCTCCATTGATAGCTTGATGATCCATCCCAAATTAGGAAATATTATATAATCTACTTGGTTCCTTTATTTTGATACATATGCGAGTCTTAAAAGATGTATATAATACCTAATCTGTATAATTGGGGAGATTAAACTCGATAAGAAACACACATAAAGCTTCTCCTTAATTATTCACTGAGGCATAATTCCTCTTCCACTGGCCTTTCTTATCACAAGAAAAACACAATAATTTCTTTTTTTAGCCCGACCCTTGATTCTCCTCCCCTTGGTAGGGTGGTGTGATGGATCCTTTATCTTAGAACTATTCTTAGGGATTTTTTTCCTTCGATTTATTCTTATTCACCATAAGGATTGAAGGTTTTTCATAATTTATATCCTTATGTTCTTGGAGAATCAGAGTTAGGATATTTGAGATAAACTTCTTTATATGTTTCTTATTAAAATTCACAATAAAACTTGATAATATTTGAGTAAGTGATATATGCATGAGGTTTGTGAAAAATTAATTGTGTAGCTTGAAACCTATAATTTAAAAACACACAATATATCTAATCATCTTGACTATATGTTTTCTAGATGATGAATATTATCCATGTTTTCACATAAATAGTAACTTAGAGATCTTATACAACTCTTTTCTTTCTTTCTCCAAATAAATATCATAGATATTAAACAACATGGAATATACATCCATGATTTTGTGAACTTTCTAGAGAACACTAGTCATGGATGGTAGCATGGGGAATTATACATCCAATACATCATCAAATGTTTCTAGAAGACAAAATGATCCTCCTCACTTTACTTTTTAGAATACTCAGTAGGAACTGGGGAATACAACATGTAGAACTTCTACTCTTAAAATAGTATGATGGACAAGTACCTGTACCACTAATAGAAGTTAGCGATAGTTATAGTATTGTATTTATCTAAAATATATCTCAATGATAATTTAATTGTCGAATGACTTAACATTTTCTAGAAGTACTTTATCTTGATTACCAAGTGTGATGTAATAAATCAGTTTTATTATACTGATAGTATTTTATAAAATCCTAATAAACCTCACTATTGGATTCAATATATCCCATCATGTTGATATTCTATTAGTAAGGGTTCACATTTCCCTTCCTATAACCCAAACTATATACCTGAAAATTACAATAATTTATTTAGGTATAAGGTATTTCCAACTATATTAACTCACAGTTCCTTGATATGTTGAGTGGAATCCCCAATCTTGAAATTCTAAACTCAAATTTCCTCAATACTTGCCTCCAAAATGTTTTAAATAGACTATATACATTGCCCTTAATAACAACTTGGTTAAGTCAACCAATTTTCCTTGTTAATACTACATCATAAATAAAATTTTCCCCAATTATGACTTGAACAACACCTATGGTTGCATCTTAACATAGTAGACGAAAAGAATTTTCCATCTTAATATTTTATTCAGGTATTTTTATCTTTATGAATACATATTCTTTATTTTAGCCTTTACATTCTTATTAATATTATGTTGATTTTTTATAATTAATTAACCATGTGAGATAAAATAACATACACATAATCCATTTTTTAATCTTTCATCCTTATCAATTTATTTACTTTATGTGATCATGTTTAAATATCAAGTAATCATTGTATCACATAAATAAATAAATAACCTTACTATTAAAAAAATAAAATAAACATGTGATATGATAATGAGATTTTAACTATTGGTTGGTTTATTGATAAAATGATAAACTAACCCTTAACTATATGTGAATAGCTCATTGAGTCGATACCTGGCTTAAGTTGTAGCATTCCACCTATATCCTATGTATCTCCTTGGTTGATTTCACCTTAGATCAATATTGAACCATATAATCTCTCATGGAGCTCGTTACTATATATATTCCTACTCACTCACAGGTGAGGAGAATACAAGATTTAGGGTTACATAAAATAAACCATTGACACAAATGACCATACATAATAAGGAGGATGAGATGATACACAAGTAAACATATTTAATTTAATAACAATTTTCTACAAATACTAAAGAAATTAATAAATAAATTAAATAGAAACCCAACACATATATTGACCATTCAAGATCATTCTCATACACAACATGTAACAACTACACATTTTAATTTTCAAATGTTCATTTCCTTTCATTCTATATTAAGATAAATTTATCAAATTAATAAATTAATAATATTTTTTTTAAATTAATTATTTATCTTAATTAATAATTTAATGAGTACTTGACACTCTCATCCTCTTTTATTTTAATTTAATTTAATTAATTAATTCTAATTTTAAATTAATTAAGTACACGGTGTGTACTAGAGGTAGAATGATGTGTACCCTTCCACACATAATTAAACCCATTTGGAGTTTATCTGTTACACAATATGTCCCATAACTCTATATAACATGTTAATAACATTGTGTATAGTCCTTTTTGTATACTATGTACTCATAAGACAAGTATTCCTATATGACGTGTCATGACACTGCACGACGTGCTATTCTATGGGTCAATCCATGTTGTTTGTATGGTACGTATGATCACATGACATGTTATGAATATATGTGGCATGTAAATTTGGTGATGCTTATAAAGAACACAATGTTAATGAAAACTATACACATCACATATTATATATAATAATATAAGTATGAATTAAAAGTATTTATTTCCACACAACACACTAAAAATCACTCAACGTGTACTCTAGTGTGGAATTAGTAGTTACAAAGTGTGTATAGATTAATAGACACTATGTACTTTGGCCTTTATTTTAATAATACACATGTTTGAATCACACAAAATTCCTATCCTGATGTGTACCTTTCATGATTTATCTCGAGCTATATGATGTGTAATTTCAGAAACACATTGTGTAATTCTTTTCCGTCCATTCATGCTATACACCTAGGAAATCAGTGTGAATCTTATATGGACTATCACATGTTATAAAGTGTGTAAAAACCACCATATTCAATGTAATTCATGTGATGTTGTGTCTCTTGATAGATAGTCAATACATGACATGTGTATTATTTACACACCACATATTTCGACCACATGAAAACTACAATTTACATAGGAAAAAACCATGTGGGGTTACGTGGTGTGTACACCAGCTACATGACATATTATCCTCATCTAACCATGAAATAACTAGAGTTCAATACATGATGTGTAATTATATTATTTATACTAACCCCTTCATAGAACATTGTTATTATTCTATCCCATGCTCATGTGGTAAACTATGGGTACACAATGTGTACTTTTAATTACACAATGTGTAACCATGTTCTGTAAACAACATCCTCATATAACCTAGATGTGATCTTCAAGTGTTATTAATTATTTCTTGGCTTGTTCTTGGGGATATGAAATTTAATTATCATTTTATATCGACCTTTGTATTAAATAATTAAAAAATGTAAGTGAAAACAAACAAAAAAAGCATAAATTGATCAACAAATAATAAATAATTATAAATTAATATGTGAATACTTTTAAATAACTTTAAGGTTCTAGGGAATATAAAAAGTGGAGTGGATCATGCCTAATATTGTTTTTCATTGATTTTAATAGATAATATCTAAATAATTTGACAAACATAACCCCAGATTATTAATAGAGATGATCTTTTCACATCTAATTTATAATTAATTTTAAAAAATAATTATCTCGTATTGATATTTCTTTATTTGATGTTGATCAATTCAGAATCTTATATCAAAGTTGAACCAACATTGACCTACAATAATCCAAATTATAATTCCTTTATAGGTATCTAAATTTGATACATGAATATCAAAATTTCACTATTGGTATTCCAGGTTCCAGTGTGGAGGAACCAAACACCTTGAATTGTTCACCGTTGATTGTAATAAGAATTATTTTTTATCAAAATAATTATTATCTTGTTATATCAGTATTTAGAAGGAGGAGGATGATTCTATCTCATTATTGATAGGTGCTATCGGTCTTGAGAGAATTCTCATGACAATAAATTTGTTGAACAACAATTCGCATAACCCTATGAAATGATATAAAATAAATTATATCATTAGGGTTAAATGTTTTGATATTCGCGCAGAGTCCCTTAATAAAATATTCTCTCTAATATATTACCCATGTCAAATAATAATAATAATATAATTATATTCCATGATATGTGATAACTTGCAAATATTTATATATCATTTATTAAATAAATAAATAAATATTTATTTAACTGATATTAAATAAAATATATCATTTCCATTGGGCCATTCAGTGCTCCTTTTCATTTATATAACCTTAAATAATAAATATTTATTAAAATTAATAGAAAAATTTATTTTATTCATTTAATAAATAAATAAATATTATATTCACCAAACTTGTGAATAAATATTTATTTTAATATTTATATAACTAAATAAATATTTATATTGAATATTTTTTTATTACCCTATGAATAATAAATAAGAGATAAATAACTACTATATTTACTAAATAAAAAATAATATTTATTTAATATTCAACTCATATATATATTATAAACTCAAATAACTAGTGATTAAATTTATATGATCAACCTAACTAGAATAATTATTAAATCAAAACTTAAGAATAATATTTATTATTAATATAAAATTAAAATAGAATTTACCAAATATTTTGGACACACATAGTGTGTGACCCTCTAATCCTCTTTCTTCATTTCATTGGGTGAACTTTCCTAAAGTCTAACATAAACATCTAGTAACATATCAAGACACCCATAGATAAAGAAGTTATTTTCACAAGGATAACAACCTCATACAAATGCTTAATATATAATATAATTACTTTGTATTGACATCTCTTTAAATAAGGTGCATAATTATGTCATTAACCTATATGCTTGATTTATCTTTGTTTGAATATCTGAAATGAATTCATTAATATACCACCATATACATGGAATTCGTTAGATAGTTATATTTTAATCAAAGGTCATGAGATATCTTCCTCCATTAACCTAAAAGGAACAAATCCTTTTTTTGACTTATTCAATTACATCCATATCACTTATGATTCACTCGACATATCCCACTTCTCCATTAGTATATTTCATCATGATTTTTAATAATACATAAAACTATGAAATTCATGATATAAATTAATAATAATCTCAACTCTAAGGACTGATAAATATATCTGCAAATAGGAATATCCAATGATACATATAACATATGGAAATACTATTTGGAGGTTTGTCCTCATAACCTCATCTCTTGGGGAATACAAATTGAAAAACTTATCGAGATGAAGCCTCATCTATTTATGAGAATCCAACATCTGATATTGAAAAAATTAACTATGTTCTATAGATAGATGTCATCTAGAAAATATTCCATATGTTTATGGAAATTTTGATGACATTTTAAGATTATCATTATAGCGGGGAGCTACAATAACCTTTTAATGTGAAAAATACTTTAAGATAATTATCACATTAATTTTATGTAGAATAACATTCATTACGTGATAATATATTTATTAACATTTTGGAAATCTAAAGTAAAAAATTTAGTTTGTTATATGGTTCCAACTCCAATAGTTTGATTATAGGGATACCCAATATTTATGAGTGTTGATTTATAAGGAACTGACATATGTTTTTACTTGATATATTTGATAATAAAGCATGATATTGCTTCTTGGGATGCGATCTATGTGTGATAGGATCTATAAACTATATGGGAGAGCCTATTGATGAAGATATATGACATTTTGAATTTTTGAGTTGAAAATGTTTTTAGAATAATAGATTACTTTTCCTATTCAAGAAGGGTTATGACATTTTAGGGTAGCCCCAAAGAGTAGGGGTTAGCCCATACACATGGATTTCTTATATATAGTAAGCATGTTTATATCCTTTGAATAGAATAAATAACACACAATTGAGGTATAATTGTGCTTTTTTAGACATGAGGGATACCCTGGGTATGTATGAATTGGGATGCATAGTTGGCGTTTCCTGCTAGAGGTGATTGACATTCATGTGAGGCATGGTTGGCTGGTGGATTAAGGATACAATACTAATATTGATTCTAGATGACTCTTGATGACATGGTTTTATATATCTAGGTATCACTAGTGTGTATTCTAACTTGGTTAAGTTATTTGATAAAAAATGGTGGTCATTGTAGATCATTATGATAATGTTTTGTTGGGTACTCTCCTACCTTGATAATAATTGAGTGAGTTTTTCTTAACTGGTGTGGTATGTGGGTTGGTATGACCTAATCTCAGCCTTATATGGTGAGCTTAGTAGTAGGTTATGTAATTATTATGTTTTTTATGTATGATAATTTGAAATATTTTTGTAATATTTTCAGAGTAAGGTATGGATTCGACATATAATTTTGAGCCATGTGGATCCTCGGTATTGATATATGAAGAATAATAAATATAATACATCATGAACACATAGTTTTTAATAAATAATGGAATATATTCCAAAAAATCTTAGATAGGAAAATCGAGAGGACCATTAAATATGGAATACAAGTTATACCCTAGGAGAGACATAACTTTTGTGCATGTTGGATATTTTGTTTAAGTATAGTCACATGAGAAATAATAGATGAATAAATTAGTTAAATAATTTATTGTGCATTAAATTCCTAAATCCTAATCCTCCTCTATTTAATCATGGTTATAGTCAAATCCTCAGGGGAGATATATAACCATAGAGCTGTGGTGGAGAGAAATTGTAGTGGAGGAATCCATTGGTGACAAATATAGAGGAGGAACGATGAACAATCATGAACACTTATACTCTCATATACATTAATGAAATGGGTTAATTCTTTATCAAAAATTGATCCAATATGATGTATGGATTATATTCTTGTTGGTTTAATATCCAATTATTTATTTTGGTGATGAACACAAATTATTTATGAATTAATTCATAGACAATTCTTTGTTTATTGAGTTAAATTTATCACTAGAATTAGGAATTGTTTATTGATCCATAACTCCAATGAGACATTTTCTTCGATTAATGGGTTTGGACAATCCTAACTTGGAAAACATAAATTTATCACTTTTTTGTTTCATGGATTTCTCCCTTCATTCTACGTGAATTCATTACTATTTTTTATTTGACTGGTGGTTCAACTGATTTTAGAAACTAAAATTTATCGTATGATCAATTATGGATTCGACAGATTATTGTAAAAATTTTATAATTGAATATTTTTATGTAAAATAGGAGAGATTTTGATGATATAAATATAAATAAAGACTAGGGATGATGTTTTAGTAGAATTTGTGTGGACATGATGATGAGAGGTGATGATGAATGATTTTTTTTGGAAAAGAACAACTAGAATCCAACTTCTGGTTAGCTATTGATGATGGGAAACTTTGTTATAGAATTTATGGGTGAAAATTGTGGTGGAATAAATGGTAAAGTTATCAATAGTGGATACTCATGAATAATTTTGAATTTCTATGAAATTCTGATCTACATGGAATGCATTTTGGAAGAACACACACCACGTGAACCCCTCCATATAGTTATAGGGTTTCAGTTTGAGAAAAATATCACAAGTCCGTGTTCTTAGTCTACAAATCCTATGATCCCTATACCAAAAACTAGATGTGTTATGTACAACATACGTAGACATATACATGTGCAGTGTACCTGGACATGTGCAGTGTACATAGACAAAGGCAGTGAACACAAAAACTAGAAGTGTACATACACATATACATATAAATAGACTAAAGAATAAACGGAATTAGTAGTAAACACTTTATATACATTGTACATTCTTTATAACCCTTACAAGGTAGGTTATATCCCTTGTTTTCCCTTAGTCCATATTCAGATTTAGAAAAAGTGAGTTCTATCAAACCAACTTAGTATGGGTATGTTCCCTCGATCCATCCCTATGAGGGTACAATACAACATCCCATCCTAAGCATAGGAAGAGCAACCCACTATATGGGTTAGTTATAGATAGATTTATGTATCCCTTAATGTGTTTTGGGGTGTGATCCTCTATCTCATTTTCCCTAAGTTGAGGCAGGTATCCCATATTTGACATCCAGGATGTGTGATACCCTTCCTAGTGGATTATTTCAGATAGGGTTAGATATCCCCTATAGGCCCTAGGTGCGATCCCCTATATATGTATTGAAATATTATGTTATATAGTTGTGCTTCAAAATGGAAATTACTGATGAGTATGACCTCTCAAATGAGTTCCATCAGTGATAACAAGACCCGAGGAGTGAGTTTTCTCAGTATAAGAATTACCTTAGAGCCTCGAAAAAAATCCCTAGGTTTGCAGTAATACCATGATCTTACTCTGAGACTTATAGTCTATCTATGAGAATATATAGTATATATTGTTTACCCTCCTTGCTATTGTGATTTAGAGTTAAATATCTCTTTGATGATTTTTGTTTAGTGATTTCAAGGTGTCCTACTAGTTATGTTTATAATAACCCATTCATGGGATTTTTCCACACATGTTATGTCTTATATAGACATAAATAATTTTGATGGTGTCCCAAGTGGACTAGGGGTAGGTGTATGATAGTTGGGCTAAAAGGACCATCGATGGATCTAAGAGTTGCATTTGGACAATGGTCCCCTTTTATTGGTAGGTTGGACTTCTTTACAGTTTTAGTGGGCTTGTATCTAGACCTTGTTCATTTATTCACTCTTTTATCAATCTCTGATGCTGGGTTAGATGTTATGAATGAATTTATAGTATTAGTTATTTACCTTCTATATTATTCTAGTCTATAGATATCTGTTCATGTATACATGTGTTTTAAGATAAGGATTCCCATGTGTGGGATATGACTACTTGACACTACTCTACATCCCTTGGCCTATTGAAGGTGGGATTGGGGTGTCACACTTAGCTTAATTCCATCTAGGTGGGACCTATTGGGTTGGTTCCTGATAGAGTGGTATTATACCATACGTTTTCTTAGGATTGGATTTTGGAGATAGTCTAATTGTGAGGATTGGTTTGGTAACTAGGGAAACAATGTTAAAGGGTATTGAGTTTGGATCTTAGGCTAGGGAACCTAGTGATGGTAAAATTTCCAACATATCCATTCACCAAAAATTATAACTTTATTGTTGAATTGTTATATTTAAGCACTGGTTATAGGAAATTTTTTGGTAAATGCATCATATAGGAATGGTTTATGGTTTCCGTGTACTTCTTGAGTCAGCACCACAAATATTATCTCTTGACTATTATGTATCTTGAGTATTACATTATTCCTCCATGATGATATCTAGCTATTATTCCACTACAAGATCATAATAATGATCTAATTAGTGATGTTGACTCAGTGCAGGAGCATGTGTAGTAGGTGGTTCCTCTGGGTGGATTACCGATAGTACCTCCACTCACCGAGTAACCAATTATCTTGATAGAAATGACATGTGAAACATGTAGGATGATTACACTTCATGAGTTATAGAGGAAAATTCCACCCATGTTTTAGGATGATCTAGACCCCTAAGAAACAAAGGACTAACACAAGGTAGTAGAGAATGTTGTCCACCTTGTTATGACCCCTCCTAACCAGATGGTTCTCCTAATAGTGAGCCTCATTTATGGATCAGTAGGGCGATGGAGGAGCTTAATGTTGTAGACAGATTATGAGGAAAAAATATCTTTGATAGAGTTAAAGTGCCTCTTATGAGAGTATTTTTATCCATTGATATTGTGGGCATTATGTATCCTAGAGATTTTGGAACTCCAATAAGGCAGTATGAAAGTCAAAGAGTATGTATTAAGGTTCATAAAATTATCAAAGTATTCCATGGATATGGTTCATAAATAATTTAGATCATATAAATTTAATAATGGCCTTCTATGAGTTATATGATATAAATTAGTATCTATTTTCATCCATTACTATATTGGGGTTCAAGGGATTGCCTTGATTGTGGTGATATTCTTAACATAGTAGTCATTGACCACTAGTTCCATTAGTGTGAATCCTAGAGATGGACCTTAGAAGATAGTATTCGATGTCAGACATAGGGATATAGGCATGTGAGGCAGCTTCATAGGTAGACTTAGGACAAAGGATCAGCTACTCATGGATCTCAGGGAGGATCTAGTCATCCACGGTTGAGGTAGTGCTTCTCTTGTGATTGGCGAGGCCATATCATATAAGATTTCCTGAAACACTATGCTAGAGATAGGGAGACAGTCAATGGGATGCCAAGGTAGAAAAAAATCTTGAATAGAGAGGTCCAAATGGAATAATACATATAAGAGGAGTTAGAATAGTTTTGGGAGGTGACCAATATTATGATCCTTTACCACCACTACCACCTCTAGGTGGTAAACATTAGCTAAGGGCGCCAATGGTTAGGGATATGGAAAACTACAGAAAATGGAGGATTATGACCTAGAGGCTCTAAGTATGATCTAAGGTATGATCTATGTATTTTATAATTTACATTTATTTTTGGAAGACACAGGCACACGCCACTCACTCCTTACTACATCCCTTGTTTGAGACTTATTGATTCTAGTGGAACCTTTATATCGACCTTTGGGATTAAGGATTCTTACTAGGGGAGGTTTAGTGATCACAAAATTCTTATGATAGTGTTACCTAAATCACGAAGGTAATATCTTTATATATGATCTATTAATAGTAGCGATGAGACCTTATGATATCATTCTATGTACAAACTATCTCTCTAAACTCTATGCACATATTGAATATTTTAGGAGGAGGATGCAATGCATCCAATTTGATGGTATGAGATATTTCTTCATTAGAGAGAATGAATCTCAAGAAGAGTAGTATGGGATTATATATAGTAGTATATAACTAATTTATTATCATTTGGCTACTATGTCCCTTGGAGCAATAGACACTATGAGATTTCATTTCCCTAAACAGGTGGAGGAGTATGATTATTTCTTTTTTGAGGACATTACGGGATTACCTACCCATTAATAGATCGACTTCTACATATAAATACACTCAATTAATACCCCAATATCTATTCCAACATATTTGATGGCCCCCATAGAGCTGTGAGACCTCAAGGGGCAATTATAGGATCTACAGAGAAAGGGATTCATTAGATCTAGTGTGTCCTACTGAACAATCCTAATGTTGTTTAATAAGAATATGGATAATATCTCGAGGCTATGAATGGATTATCATCCCATGAATTTGGTGAATATCAATAATAAGTATCCACTTTTGAGAATCTATAACCTCTTTGACCAGTGGAAAGGGGTGAAGTGGTTCATGAAGATTGACCTTAGGTTGGGTTATCACCGGCTCTGAGTTTGAGAGGAGGATATACCAAAGAAAATATTTCAGTACCGCTATGATCACTATGAGTACTTGGTGATTCCATTAGACACTATAAACACCCTAGATATGTTCATGGGACTCATAAACTAAATCTTTTATCCCTTATTAGACCAGTTCATGGTGGTCTTCATTGATGACATCCTCATGTACTCAATGACAATGGAGGTGCATGCAAGAAATTTTAGGATGGTTCTATATGTATTGTGATGTCTTTTTTTTTACCCGTATGAATTTGGAATATTTATAAGAATATTTCTAAATCCAAACACTGAGTCGGCATGGGAATACAGAGCCCAGGGAGCCTCAGAGTGGTGATTTTAAAAATATTACGTATATTTTCTCGCACACATGATGTTTCTATTAAAACATGTATAACTCCTGAGTGGAGTCTATAATCATATTTTTTAGAACATATTTGAGTTTCGAACATTGTGTTTACCCTAGGTATGACATAAAGGTGGCTGTACCAGTAGTTTTTATTAAAGATGAGTTGGTGGGGGCGTTATGTGGTGGATTAATTAATTAAATGAAAATTTAATTAAAAAAATTATAACCTAACCCTCTCCTCCCATCATGTTGGGTGCATGAAACAACAGGTAGAAGAAACCTATACTATCCTCTATCCCTTTCTAAATGATGAGCCGATGCTGAATCAAGGCAACGAGGTGATGTTGATCTCAGTTTCTGATGCATATCGTCATCAGATCGAGGAGGAACATGACCTGAGCATCATTTTACACCCAAAGCTTCAGTGATTCTCCCTTGAGGTAGGTGGATTTGAGTTTTGGTTATGGTCCCCTTTTATGTAATTTTTTATGTTTTTAGATCTTAAATAAAATTGCTAGAGATACCTCCTAGGCTGATTTGCATGTTTTAGGGTAAAATGGGGAAAATTAGGCATTTTCAGAGGCGATTCCCGACTAGAATTACCATCTACAAAATGTGTAGTCCAGTGAGACACATTTTGTATCCCTTATTATTTATGGAATAGTAATTTTTGTGAAAACATGTAATGTACCATGGTTACACGTCGTATAGTGACCCAAATCATGTGTCCAGAGGACATGGCTAGGGTTAGCTATGTAATAGTACATGGTCGTGTAAGACTACATGGAAAAAGTACATAGAAATTGATTGATGGACATGGGATTGGAAAAAAAACACATCCATGTGTATTTTTATCCTTAACACGCAATTTAATATGGGATACACAGCATGTTAGGGACATGGTTTGTCATCCATGTGGAAGAAGAAAAACACGGCCATGGGCCAGGTGAAGCAGGACACACCATGTAATGGATGTACACGCTGTGTACCCCTACATGGGATGGAAAAACATGAATACAGGATACATGAATAGGTGCTCAGGCAGTCTTACACACTGTGTGGACCTCATTGCATGCAGTGTACTCTTTAGAGATCTTCCTGAGGTCTTACGCCTTGCGTATCTCCTTCTCTAGAGCTCAAATTCAGGATTATGAGTTGCATATTCTGAGTGTTTTTTCATGTATAAAATGATGGTGTCCTTCATTTCAGCCTAAAAGATACAAGGTGGTGTTTTTGGAGCAAGATGAATGTGTATCAGTATTTAATCTTGTGCAGTGGTCAGGGTGGATCACTAGGTTGACATCAATGTTGGTACCCTTCCCTTTCTCTTAGAATGTGGGTCCCCTAAACTCTTTAGGCTAGTAGAGTGGTGCTACCCTATTGTATCAGGGTAAAGGTCCCCCCCATGGAAGTTTTGTGGTGTGAGGTATGATAAGCATGGTGCTCCTTTCAACGGTACTTGACTGATGCTATAGATCAGTTGGTTCGTAAGAGGGTCATTGGGACTATTACTCCCCAATGAAATTATGGAACATGTTTCCCTTAACCATCTTCCTTAGTAGATATGAGACTCCCCATATTGTGGGAATGGATTCTATACCTTTGGTTTGTTCTTTCAGGCGTTTTTCTCCCCAAACAAATTAGGGCGTAGGTTCCCCGTATCATTCGTGTAGTTGGAGATGGCGCTCCCCTGCCGTTCCAGGGTGCATGTCCTTCATAGTTGTTAGATATATAGAGTAGGTAATCGCCTATTGGTCGAGGGTTTGGGTCATCAATATATGGAGTCGGTACTCCCCTATCGTACCAGGGTACGGGTCCTCCACATATGACGTATAGAGAGAGTGAGTACTCCCCTATCATGTTAGGGAACATTCCCTCTATCCTTTGGGTCATAACTACCCTATCATTCTAGGGTGTGGGTCCTCAATACGTGTTGTTACCATAGAATTGTTACCCCCTAGCATACCAGGGTGAGGGTCCTCTAGCATGGGGTCAGTACACCTCTTTCATGTTTGGGTGTGGGTCCCCCATAATGATTGAGCTGGTAGAGTGGTACTCCCCAATCATACTAGAGTGTGGGTCCTCTATCCATAGAGTGGTACTACCCATGTCATGGGTGAGTTTCCTCTATCCTTTGAGTGTTACTCCCTTGTCGTACCAAGGTGTGGGTCCTCACATACAGAGTAGTACTCCCTCATCTTTGAGTAGCAGTGGGGAGAGGGTCTTCCATTGGATCCAGTTATCACTCGGCTGTTGTGTAAAATTATGAGGATATGGCCTCTCTATTAGACACGAGTGATTCCTGGTTAGGAGTTAGTGATATCTCTATGGAATTAGGTGTTTTAAACTCCATTAAAGAGAAACAAAAGTTTCATGAGTTAGTTAGGATCTACTAGTCCCTTGACCATAGGGCTGTGGCGAGGTGCATGTCCCTCCATTCTCTCTCATTAGAGAGGATTCACATGGTGGATATTAATTAGTAGTGATCCCTCAACTATGTGTAGTGGGTAGGGTAATTATTATCCACTTGGGGTTATTATAACCTTTCACAGACCATAGGTTAGAAAAGGTTGGACCTTTGGTAATGGGAACTAAAGCTGGACCTAGTAGGTTGTTTTTGAGGGGGAATGCTCTCTCAGTCATACCACTAGAAATGGTTGAGTTATTACCCATGGATTGTATCTCACGAATGGGTTCTATCTGGGATGGATGATCTTATGGAGTGGTTTCTCATAATTTTTTTTACCTTTAGATCCTTGATTAGAATCATTATTTTTAGCTATGAGGTTGGAACCTCATTAGACTTGGAGTCTGAGATGAGTATATATGGGTGATTTTGAGAGTCCTTGTAGTTTTTTCATGTGTTTGGGATGAGACCCCTTGTGGACTAAGATTAATTTTCATGTTTAGATAGGGATGGTTTGATATGGAGTTTCTCTCTTGATTGGGTTCCCTCTATCTAGGTCTAGAATACTATTTCATTTTAGTTGCTCCCTTTTCTTTTAGGGTTTTTGGGGCACCTATAGAGTATTTTTTATACTCACCCCTACATGAGATTTTACCATAAATTTTGTGTCTTGTGAAAATCACATGCCTTTAAAAGGAGTCCCCAGAGGACCTAAGGTTGGAAGATCATAGTGAGCCAGGATAAACGAGATGTTTACTGAAGATAAGCCTAGGAGCTTTCTATAAGTTTCATTTGACAATGATACCATCCTTCTGAGCAGGCTGGACACTTTTATAGTTTTATTTTGGTAGGAATTTTTTTCCCTCTTTCAATTTCAGTACTTCTGTTATACTCTAGTTTGGTATTGATGTATGCATAAATTTTAGTTCCCAACTTTTTATATATATGTACTATTGCATTGAGGTGTTTGTGGATGCATGCACATAGGTACGTTAGAAAAAGGACTCCCATATGTGTGATATTCCTAATCATTTCTAGTCGCTATCCCATGGACAATTAGAGGTGGGCTTGGGGAGTTGTGGCCAAGGCCCTATTGGATCGGGTCATGATAGAGTGGTATCAAAGGAGGTTCCACCTTGGGACCACAATGTCATGATATTGGTTTGTGTTGCACAACAATAGTGTTACAGTGTCTTGATTTAGGATCTCAGGCCAAAGGTTCCAGTGTTCGTGCAACAATCAATGTATCCATTCAACAGGACTCTAATAGCCTACTTTTCAACTTGGTATATTAAGAAATTGGTCACAGGGAAATAATGGTACATGCATCATATATGATTGGGGTTTGGTTTTTATTTGTCCTTATTGAGTCAACTACCTTGATATACTCTTTAACCATGGGGTGTCTTGAATTATATTTTTGGATTCCTCTACAAAGATATCTAGATAGGGATCCAGTATAGTATTGTGGTAATGATCTCCCCCATGATGAGGCTTCAATGTAGGGAACTAGTTCTAAGGCATTACCCTTGGGTGGTTAACTGGTTGTGCCACCAATCGCTGAGCAAATGGTTATTGTGATAGTTCAGACGAAGGATACACATGAGATGAGTGTTCTACATGAGTTTCATAGGTAGCGAACTATGAGTTATAGGGGTTATCCAGACCCCCAAGTAGTAGATGATTGGCTCAAGGATGTTATGCAAGTCTTTCGCCTAGTGAGGACACCTCCTGGTCAAATGGTGGTCCTAGAGGCTAGAGTTCTTCACGGTTCAGTCGGGTGATGGTGAAATTTAGTGACACAATCCCAAAAATATGAGACACTCAGTTGGTGGAGTTCGAGTGACTCTTAAGGGAATATTTTTACCCAACCACTTTGAAGTCGGTGCGTATACAAGAGCTCCTTCACCTTTAGTAGGGTAGCATGACTGCGACAGAGTACTATCAGGTTCATATACCTATCATGTTACTCCCTGGATATGGTGTGAGACCCATTATTTAGAGCTTTAACATTTTATTAGGGCCTCCATAGAGACTTAATAGTAGGTTTAGTCTCCCTGTGATTTCCCTTTTATGCAGGGGGTACTAGAGCAAGCTCTGGTGGTAGAGAGATTCCCAACAGAGGGAAAAGTGGATGTGGCCCCTAGTAGTGGTCATGAGGTTGAGGTGTCTATGATATATGGAGAATGATAGGATTGTTTCATAGGAGGAATAAACATTCCTAGACTAAGACATGTGGGCCTATAGAATAGGAGCCACATTGGGGACCAGGTCAGCCCCAAGAGAGGTGGGGTTTTGCTTGCGACAGTCAGGGAAATCTTGTTAGAGATTGTACAACCTATTATGAAGCTGAGAGGGAGACAATTGGCAGGTCTCCTTGGAAGAGGTAGTGTTTCAATTAGGTATTTCTTCAAGATGGATAAAATTCTAGAGGAGTATGGAGAGCAGTAGTTGGTGGTAGTTAGTTTGAGGTGTTTCCACCACTACCCCTAGGTGGTCCATCCCAGGATCAGGGATCTAGGAGATGTGGGTGAGAACAACTGAAATATGTAGTGGAATTTGACCTAGAATCTACGAGAATGATTATAGGTACTCACTATGTCCATTATAATTTATCTAGTTGCAATTTTTAGACACTATTGTGATGTTATCTTTTCTTTTTGCCTCTTGTTTACGGTAACCTGGGGTGACACAGGGCAATGTTTGGACCCTGTGTTGCTATTTTTCAATGTAGTTTCAAATTAATGGGAGGTAGGGGTATTTTTTACCACCAAGATACATATTTTAGATTTGATAAAAACTGTGAGTGTGAGATAGTTACACCCAAATATAATAGTATCGATGTGTGGTGGATGAGTCCCTCTGACCCGTGTGTTCGTGGTTTAGTGACATATTGGCAATTTTCTGATTGAGGGATCGATAAGACCCAGTGTGAGAATTTAGGTATCCCTTTGTTGTTAGTTATTAACCTCATGCATGAAGTGTCATTTTTTATGCAAGATTCTCAAGGAGTATGCGATGAAGTTTGAAGTATCTTTGGACACAAGAGAAAGAGGGACATTTTCACCACCGAGACACATTTTTGTGATGCGATCAAAACCGTGTGAGAGAGTCAGTTCCACCCAAATTGGATAGTGTCAAGGTGTGGAAAATCATTTCCTTAGAATTTTATGTTTAGGGTGTGGTTGATTGCTGGAGATTTAGAATAGGTCCTGACCTTTCCATTGGAGTTTTTCTACTTAAACCCTTCTTTTCTTGGTGGCCCTGGTGGATTGAGTTCCTTGTTTAGAACCATTCTGTAGTAGTATAGTTAGAAACAACAATGTTTCTAGGGGGGTGAATTGGTTTCCTACCATCTATAATCAGTTTTTATGCCACTAGTGGGTGTGGTGGTGTTTTGGTTTTGGCGAGATGTGTTATAGTTAGAGGTTCATAGAAAAAGGGCCCGATAAGACCCAGTGTTCACACTCAGATAGTCCAGCCTTGTTTGTTGGTGCCCTCACATTCTCAGCGTCAGCCTTGAACAAAAAAAACTTGAGGAGCTTGTGAAACAGTTCATCTAGGGGTGGATGTGAATTGTGGGGTTATGTCTGTATCTATGCTAGGTTATCAAGGTAGAGTACCGCTCGACCCTATGATTGCTGATGGACCATGGTGCTTGGTGATTTTATACTTGCTATAGCTAAGGAGATTTGTTCCCAGTTTTTACATGATTTTGAATTTGTGAGAGATGCATGTGACTGTGTTTTAGCCTTGGTGGTTCTCTGGAGTGTGTGTTTGGGAGCAGTATGGGAACCCCTGGTGTGCTCACTAGTGTGGAAGTTCTAGTGGATAGCTCAGTTTCTTCCCTTATACATATAATTTTTCTTTTAGGGGATATACATAACTAAGGTGGGGAGATTTTAGTGACTAAAGCTTGACCTGTAATACCTTTTAATTGTTCTAACAATATTTTTGACGCCAAAAACTGAGTTATCATGGGAATTCAGGGATCGATAAGCCTTGGAGCGGTGATTTTAAAAATATTAAAAATATTTTTTCATGCATGCACAGTTTCTATTAAAACATGGATAACTATGAAGAGGAGTCTTTTATTGGATTTATAAGATTGTCGTTGAGTTTAGAATTCCATTTTTACCCTATCCACTATATAAAGTTTTCCACACTAGGAGTTTTGGTCGGAGGCGAGTTGGTGGGATGTTATGTGGTGGATTAATTAATTAAATGAAAATTTAATTAAAAAATATAACCTAAACCTCCCCTCCCCTCATGTTTGGAAAATTAATCACCAAATAAAATAAACCTATCATATCCTCTCCCCTTTGGTGATGATGAACTAATGTCGTATCAATGCAACAAGGTGCTATCGATCTCAGTTTCTGACGCCGATCATCATCAGATCGAGGAGTAGCATGATTATGGTGTCTTTCTTCACCCAAAGCTTCAGTGTTTCACCCTCAAGGTAGAATTATTTTAGTTTTGATCTTGATACCATTAATTATACATTTTTTAAGGTTTTAGAGCCCATATACAATTTCTAGATATCCCTCTTAGATTGATCTGAAGGTTTTAGGTTAAATTGGGGAGAATTAGGTGTTTTTAGAGGTGATTCCTGACCAAAATTACCATCTAAAAAGCTTGAAGTTTAGTGATACATTCAGTTTAGCCCTTACGTTTTGGGGAGGAAAAATATTTGGGACTATATATTCCATGAACCGTGGTTACATGCCATTTAGTGACCCAAACCATGTGGCTAGAGGACATGTCCAGAGTTACCCATATAATAGTACATAGACATGTAATAATACATGAAAAAAGTAATAAAACGTGGGGTGATGGACATGGGAATGGGAAAGACACATGGAAATGTGTCTATTTATCCTAAACATGCTGCGTAGTATGTGATACATGGTGTGTGAGGGACATGGTTGGAAAACTGTGTTGAAGAGGAAGAACACGGCTAGGGGCTGGGTAAAGTGGGACACACCATGTACTGTATGTACATGATTTATACCCATACATGGGTTTGGAAACTAAGTTGAAAGGATATATAGATTGGTTCTCAGGTGGGATCACACACCGTGTGGAACCCAGTGCATGCAATGTACTCATTGGAGATCTTTTTGAGGTCTTCTGCCTTGTGTATCTCCTTCTCTGGATATCAGATTTAGGCTTGTGATTTGGATATCCAGTGTAGTTTTCCATGTAGAATATGATATGGCCCTCCATTTTGGCCTAAGAGAATCAAGGTGTTGTGTTTGGAGAAAGATGATTCTGTAGTGGTGCTTAACCTTGGGCAGTGATGAGGGTGGATCACTGGGATGACATTGGGATCGGTACCTTCCCTTTCACTTTGGATGTGGGTAACCTAGAATCTTTAGGTCAGTAGAGTGGTTATCCCATATTGTATCAGGGAATGGGTCCCATCCCAGTGGTAGTTTTTTGGTGGGAGGTATGATAAGAGTGACACCCCTTTCAACAGTGCTTGACCGTTGCTATAGATCGGTGTGGTTCAGATGAGGGACACCATTATTGGTACTCCCTTATGGAATTAGGGTACAGTTTTCCCTTACCTCTCTCCCTTGGTTGATATGGGACCCCCCACATTGTGGGTGTGGGTTTTACACCTTTGGGTAGTTCTTCCGGGGTCGGTACTGCCCTGATGGATTCGGACGCAGGTTCCCCATATCGTCTGTGTAGTATAAGATAAAACTCCCCTATCATGATAGAGAGAGAGCCCTTCATACTCATTAGTCAAATAGAGTAGCTAATCCACTATTAGACAAGGTTTTGGGTCCTCTATCCATGGATTCAGTACTCCCCTGTTGTACCAGGGCGCATGTCATCCATATATGAAGTATAGATAGAGTGGGTAGTCCCCTATCGTGTTAGGCCGTGGGTCCTCTATCCTTGGTGTCAGAACTCCCCCATCATTCCAGAGTGTAGGTCCTCCATTCACTTTATTCTATCAGAGTCAGTACTCACCTATATTACTAAGGTGCAGTTCCTCTAGCCTAGTGTCAATACTCCCCTATCGTGACAGAGTGCGGGCCCCCATAATGATCAAGATGGTAGAGTGGTACTCCCCTATCATACCAGGGTACAAGTTCTCTATCCATAGAGTGGTACTCCCCATAATGTGGGTGTGGGTCCAATATCCTTTGTGTGGTACTCCCCTGTCATAATAGGGTTAGGGTCCTCACCTACGGAGTAATACTCCCACATCTCCGAGTAGTAACGGGGATTCGGTCCTCCATTGAAGTTAGTGCTCCTTCAGCTGTTGTGTATAGTTATGAGGAGCAGGTCTCTTCACTAGACATGAGTGATGATTACTTAGGATTATAGGCTCCCTAAACATATTGAGGTGTGAGAAACTCTATTTAGGAGTGACATAAGTTTCATTGTTTAGTTAATAGTTATTAATCCCTCAACTGTAGGGTAGTGGCGAGGTGCTGGTCCCTTCATTCTCTCTCATTAGAGAGGATTCACACAATGCATAGTCTGGAACAGTGCTCCCTCAACTATGTTAAGGGGTTAGGGGTGGGCCTCTGCACTTTTGTTTCTTATAACCTTTCACATGGCTAATTTTAGCGATGGTAGGACCTATGGTGTTGGGTACTCGAGCAGGAACTAGTAGGTTCTTCCTGATGGATCACATTCTCTCAGAAATACCATTAGGAATGGTATAGTTGTTCTCAATGGAGTATATATCTCAGATGGGTTTCATCTGGGATGAATGAGATTATGGTGTTTATTCTCTTGGGTTTTTTACCTTTAAAGCCTCGCGTAGAATCCTTGTTTCTATGTATGAAGTCAGAACCTCATGATAAATGGAGTCTGAGATGAGTATATCTTGGTGATTATGGGAGTTCATGTTGTGTTGTCTCGTGTCTAGGTGGAAAACCCTTGTGGACTGAGCTGACATGTCATGTTTAGCTGAGGATAGTTTTATGTGGAGTTTCTATCTCGATTGGGTTCCATCTAGCTAGGTCAAGCGGATTTTTTTCTCTCAGTTTCTCCGTTTTCTCTTAGGGATTTTGCGGTGCCTACTGATTATTTTTATACTCACCCATACATAGGCTTTTCAACACATTTTTTCTATCTTTTGCAGATCATACGACTTTTGATGGAGTCCCAAAAGGACCCAAGGTAGGTGGATCTTAGTGAGCTAGACCGACCATGGTGTTTACTAGATCTAGGCCAAGGAGATTTCTAGAATTTTCATTTGATATAAATCCTCTCATTCTGAACAGGTTGTACACTTTTACATTTTTCATTTGAAGGGAATCTGTTTTTCCCTCTTTAGATTTTAGTACTTATGTTGTACTCTAGTTTGGGATAGACGTATACATGCATTTTAGTTTAAATATTTTTATATGTTTGCACTATTTCATCAAGGTGTTTGTGGGTGTGTTCGTACTGGTACATTAGGAAAAGGCCTGCCATATGTGTGATATGCCAACTCAGCACTAGTCACTAGCCCCTAGCCCATTGGAGGCAAGCTTGGGGAGTTGTAGCCAGGGACCCATTGGGTCCGGTCATGACATGTACTCTGAGAGCACCAACATTATGGGAAACTCTTTAAGTTTTAGTTCTAGATTTGAGAGGTCCAGTTCTTGATACATTTAATATTAGAGAAGGGAGTGGTAGTAAACCCAATAAAGACCGGGGTAGTTCTATCTTGAAAGCCACCCAAGAGCATAACTGAGGTATAAATCTTCCTTGGGTTGGATGGATATTATCAAAGTTCCATGTCTAATTTATAAAGGATTGTGACATATTTTACTCCCTTGACTCAAATGGGGTGGCCTTTCATGTGGACAAAAAAGTGTCTATATAATTTTTACGATTTTGTTAGAAGTTGCTGAGAATCCCCATCTTGAGACTTCTAGAGGAGGGTTTTGAGTATGTGGTGTTCTTTGATGCCTTTAGAGCTAGGCTTGGATGCATTTTGAGGAAGATAAAGATATTAATTATGTAAGGTTCCCAATAGATGATTCCCCATGAGCAGAATTACATGACCCATAATTTGGAGTTGGTAGTATTGGGTTTTACCATTGTGTATTAGTGAAAGTATATTATGAGAGAGTTATTCACCATATATTTCGATCATAAGAGTCTTTGGAATATCTTTTCATAGAAATATCTTGACTCGAGGTAGAGGAAATGGCTAGATTTCCTATAGGACTATGATTTTGAGATATTATGTACTCCTGGGAAAGGGAACATGGTGTAAGATACTTTCAAAAGAAAATAACATCCATAGTTGTTAAGTGAGGAAATAGAGTAGTTATCTTATTTTCATTTGTACCTTGTTGAATAGGGAGGAGCGTTGTATCTCCTATCAATGGTTATGACTCCACCAAATCTACAATGTGTTTGGGAATCATAGTTCAGATATGTTTATTGTTTGGTATTTAATGACTAGATATCTATAGGAAATTCTCTTGATGGATTTTATGAAGGTTAGGAGCACATAATCCTTTTTTGATGATAGATGATGGTACTATTCATGGTGTAAGAGGAGGTTTTGTGGTAGTTTCATACACCAACTTTGTAGTACATTTCAAGTGGATAAGATATATCAATACATTGGTTTTAGTTTTGGTAGTTAGGGATGAAGAGGAGTGTTGTTGGTTTTATATCTCAATGCCTCAAGGAAAATTAATGAATGAGGAATTTGAAGTGGGAGGATCCAATACCCATTGTGGAGTTTTCATATAAAAAAATTACCATCCCACCATTAGTATGACATCATTTGAGGCCTTGTTCAGGAGACCCTATAGATGACCGCTATGCTGGATGAAGCCAGGAGAGAAAATGCTAATGGGACCAAAGCTGGTGAAAGTGATGAAAGATAAGATGTAGATAATCTGGGGGTAGATGAAGAATACCTATAGATATCAAAAGTTATATTCAAACTAATTAAGTAAGAATTTGATGTTTGATGAGGGAAACCATGTGTTATTAAAGGTATCACCTCGATGATGTTTGTAGATATTTGGATGAGTCAGCAAGATATTTTCAAGATTAATTGGCTCTTTACAGATATTTTATAGGGTTGGAGAGGTTCCAGACCACTTATCCTTACCAACATAGTTAGATCAAATACATAATGTAATCTATGTTTTATAGCCGTGGAAATTTTTGCATGATCCATTACACATTTTCATGTCGGGTGAGTTGTAAATTGAGGTTTGATTTACCATTTCAGAGTACCTAGTGAAAATCAGGGAATCTCAGGAGAATATCCTTCAGGGGTGAGAAATTCCCTTAGTGCATGTTCTTATATAGCATGGAAACCTTCAAGAGAGTACTAGAGATCTTGAGAACTATATGTGAGCTCAGTACCATCACCTATTTGATTAAGTTGTTACTTTTCAGGACAAAAATCCCAGAAGGTGGGGAGAATTTAATGAATCAATTTTTTCTATATGATACTTTGAAATTTTTTGAATAATATTATTGTAGTAATGAATAGATTTGGAATTAAATTTTGAGCCACGTGAAGCCTCAATATTGATATATGAAAAACAATAAATATAATACATCACATGCATGCAATTTTTTAGAAATAATGGAATATATAGCAAATAGAGTCTCATAAGGGAAAACCGAGACCACTATTAAATCTATAATGTGGGTTATAACCTAGGCACAAAATAACTTTTATGCACATCAAAAGTTTCATTTAAGTGTAATCACAACAAAAATAATTGATGAATAAATTAATTAAATAATTTATTATCTATTAAATTCCGAAAACATAATCCTAATTCATTTAATAATGATTATTGATATTTATTAGTGAAGATAATTATATCATTAAGAGAGGGAGAGGTGAATCAGTGATATCTATTTCTTTTAAGTTTCCTTCATTTGGAAATAATCTTCACCTCCTATTAAAAATTTGTCACTTTGCTAAAAACAGAAAAATCACACATCCATAGGAAAACAAGTATTTATAAGGTTTATTACTCAACAAGAGTAACTATGTCCCTATCATGGTTTGGAAACAATCCAATACCACATAATTCACTAGAAAAAAATCCTTTTGTGCGGGTACAACAAGTAGGATATACCCTTAAACTTGTGTAGTACTATTATCAATACAAAAGTGCATGTGCTTCATCTAGAACATATAATTTAAATAAAGTTTGTGTAATAAGTAATGAAACCATAACCAGTTGGTTCAAAACATATTATTGTGCTGGCTTATAAAATTCCATTAGAAAATATTCAAAACAAAATTATTCAATTTCCTATCCAATAACAGGTTGAAACAACCTTCCTGTAATTTGTTAAGAAAACTCAGTTTGATTTCTCAGTATGATTCCCCAGTCGAATTACTCAGTCCAAAAAATAGTAGCCTTAAAAAATACTTCAGATTTTTCTTGAACCATTTCTAATTTCCCTAGAAATATATTTCTGATTGCTTGGTCTGATCCAATAACTATGATTATTATCCTCCCTTATGATTCTTATGTCCATAGATGTTTCTCAGGAAAACTCTATCTGAATAATTCTTCTCTCTAAAACTCCAGAACTTTTACCTTTCCCCTTTACATGTGAATAATAATCCATTATTAGTGCATAAAAAAGTACAATTTACTTCCTACTATTTATAGGTGTACCAAAAGTGGTTTGGGTGGAAATCTGAAAATTTTCCCCACTTAAGAAAATTTCCCAAAACATGAATTTCCCCTTTCATTTTAGCTTCGTATTTGACTTATTCAACTCTTATCTATTCTTCTCAAACCTTCTTGAACCTTTTCAAAACTTCAGCCTAATTTTATCTTTATAACCATTCTTCAGTCCAATAGACATTTAATTATGATTTTTTTCATTATGATGGAATCATATGTAAGAAAGAGTAATCTTTATTACATTTCTATGTACCAACTGTAATAAATAAGACATTATGAAGCTCCATACCAACTGAAAAAAATACATCTTTGAAAAAAATTCTACCATAAAAATTTTAATAAAATAATTAGAATTATATTTATTTTCCTTTTCCATAAACATAGTTTAAAATTATAAATATACAAATACTTCTTTCCATTACTTCAACAATATCTTCAAAACCCCCTTTGACAAACACTTCCACAAAGGTCTTTAAACAATTATCCTTTTCTTCTTTTCCTCATTCCGATGATCCTATTTTTGATGAAGGTATTTTTGTCAGACCATGTTTAATGAATCAATATATATCTCACTCCAATGGATTGATATCAATTACATTCCACTGAGTCTTGACCCAATTGAGAAACAAACAACACGATTGTTCCTTTTCTCTTGACCCAATTGACAAACAATTCAACCTGAAGAAAATGGTTGACTATATTATTGATCATAATTCAATTGATTGGTGTCTAACTTTATTACACATATCAGTCACAAAAAAATTGGATTTTTTATTTACAACTTTAAAAAAACTCCATAAATAAATTTTTGTTAACAAAATTATCTTCCACTGATGAATCACTGGCATACCATGTTCGATGAATCGGTATCAGCAATAACTTATTTTATTGAATTTATTCTTCCATAAAATTTTTCTTATATCACGAATTCTTCATGAATTTGAGAACATAAGGATCAAAATATCATTATTTTATTGACATTGAAATGTTTTATAACTTTATATCCTTTTAGCACCTCTTATCTTTCCAACCAAACCTCAGATCAATTGGTAGCACTTGTTCTCCCCATTTCATTCATAAGGATTGCAAAAAAATTTCATAGACAACGTATGCATTATGATAACTCCAAGATCATCAAAGAATCATCACATTTTAGTATGGATACTTTCAAAATTTTGATACTTTTCATCATATCAATTGAATCTTTTATTCCGAGCATACAGTGAGTCTGAAAAATAACTTATTCCACATAAACTATTCAGAATTGAAAAACCAAAACTGATGAACATTATTTTAAAATGTGCAGCCAATTTTATAATTAATTTTCAAACTTTATTTATTTTTTTATGATAATGAAAAAATGCAAAGTAATTTTATTTCCTTATCTTTACAAGAAAAGAAAAAATAATCAGCACAAGATTCTTACAACTTCCAAAAACACTTCTGGAGAACTTGGTCCCAACAATCCCCCCTTTGGATTTTGTTTTCAAACTAGATTTATAAATTACTAAATTTTTTAACCCCAAGTAATGTATAACTTATCAAAAATTATAATCCTACATGAGATAACTCATTGTGAAAAATTATAATCATTGATATCAAATCCATGCTCTTTGAAAAGAGAGACTCATGAAACTTATTCACCTTTCAAACCTTTCTTTAAATATTTCCTTACTTATTACTTCACTTATTTCACTTCCCTATAAACATAAGTTTCTTACAAAAAATCCAACAAACTATTAGAATAGTTCACACACGTACATTTTGAGTTCACAACTTCCCTACAAATCCCCCTATATACATTATTCCTTAAAATGTTTAACACATATCAATGGATACATTTATGAGACATTATACGCCTTTAAAAATACTATCCAAAGACAAAATGAGATTGGGGATAAAAACACATTCCTTAACCTTAAATATAAATAGGTTAGAAACCCATGTTCAACCTTAGTTTGAAAAATGATTCCTTTGGTAATGGTTTTGTGAATATGTTAGAAACTTTTTCCAATGTAGAAGAATACTCTAGAATCAATTATTTCTTCTCCACATGCTCTTTGATGAAATGATATTTGATATTAATGTGTTTTGAATAATAATGTTGTACTAGGTTTATTGTAAGGTTGATGGCACTCTAATTATCACAACCCCAGAGCAAGGGTAACTCTAATTCAACAAGAAAGTCTTCCAACTGAGTATTTATCTACATAAGTTATATAGCATCTTGAGTGGCAGAAACATAATAAACATCAGCCATGATAAGAGTTACCAATTCCAAATTACACAAATTTTCCCTATAAATAAAACACCACCATATTTGGATCTTCTATAATCAATACTTCCTTCCTAATTAGAATCTAAATACCCAAACAAAAAATTCTTTCTGAGCTGTCATATCTGATTCTAAAATATATTGTGCCTTTAATTTATCTGAGAATTATTTTTCCAACCAATATATGGGATTCTTTTGGATCACTCTAAAATATTTCACATAAGGGAACAACATAAAAATTTCTATACTTGGGGAAAAAAATTAAAAAAAACTTCCAATAATCTTTTAATTTTTTTTGGTAAAATTCCTTACATTCTCCATCTTTAGTCAACTTGGTTCCCAATGAAATTGGTGTGGAAAACAGTTTATAATTTTTCATGAAAAAATTATTAAGAATTCCCTTAGCATACTTTTATTGAGAAAGAAATATTTGTTTCTTATTTTCTAAGATTTGTAACCCAATAAAGCATTTCATTAATCCTAGCATAGACATCTGATTTTTTTTTCATATCTTCCGGAAATATTTCACAGGTTCTTTCATCATTCCAAATAAAGATAATTTCATCAATGTAAACAATTAAAATGATCGAATACTTCTTAATTTCTTTGATGTAATAATTACTATCAACACTTCCTTTTTTAAAACTCATTTTTTTTAAGTAGTTATAAAATTTGGAATACCTTTCCCTTAGATAATGCTTTATCCCATACAAGGATTCATTCAACTTACACACATAACTTTCATCCTTCTCAGCAATGAACCCATAAATTTGTTAAATATAAGCTTCCTTATATAGTTCCCCATTAAAATAGGATTAATTCACAACCATTTGAAAAATTTTGTAACATAATTGTGTAGAAATAGAAATAAAGATTCAAATTGTCTCCAACCTAACCACTGGAGAAAAAAATTCATCAAAATAAATACCTTAAATTTTTAAGTAACATTTCTACACTAATATTTCTTTATTTCTTATCCCTTAACTATAATTATTCCACTTGTTTTGGATCAACCAGTTTTTACCAATAACATTTTTATCATTTGGTTCAGGTATGAGTTCCCAAGTATCATTATTTTCAATCTAATCCAACTCTTCATTCATAGCCTAAATCTATTTTTTGTTCTCAAAAGCTTCATTCACATATTTAGTATCAACTTTTGAGTACAAAGATGTATGGGTAATGAATTTTGATGTTCTTATTGTTTGAACCTTTTAAATTTGATCACCAATTATGCTTTGATCTTCCACTTTCTTTTCCAACATTGGATTAGATACTTGAGATTCTTACTCATTACTAGAAATAGATGAGTCTGATTCTTATTTTTATGTAGGAATAACATTTTTTTAATCTTTATTAGATATTTTAAAAAAATTATTTCATCATTTTTATCTTCCTAATCTTAATGTGTTTGTGACACATCTTCCTCGCCTTTTTCAAGAACATTAAGATTAATATATTCAAGTAATATTCCTATCTTTTTGTTGAAACATCTATATTATCTTCCATCTAGAGAATAACTAATAAATATTCCATCTTCGAATCTCTGATCACAATTTATAATATTTACACATTTTTTCATTATGATGTAGGGATTCCAAAAAACTCTTAAGTGTTTCAAACATGGAGTTTTGTCATAAAATATTTCTATATAAATTTATATCAGAACTTGGACTATAGAAACATTGGTTTTTTATATAAACAATTGTGCTCATATATTTCCTCCAAAAGTAATGAGAAATACCATGTTCAAGTAATATAGTATTTCCCATTTCAACTAAACTTATATTCTTCCTCTCATCAAACCCATTTTTTTGAGGTGTGTATGGTGAACCGAATTCATGCTAAATTCCATGTTTTCAAGATAGATTTTGAACTCCTCATTATTTTAGTCACCACCATTATCAGTTCCCAACTACTTTATAGAATACCCACATTTCTTCTCATCTTTTCTCCTGAAAATTTTAAACATCTTCAAAGCATCTGACATATGTTTCAAATCTATAACGCAAGTAATATGAGTAAAATCATCGGTCAAAGTAATGAAGTACTTATATCTGAAATTTTATTGTTTTCAAATTATACCATAAATATCAAAATGAATAAGTTATAGGGATTGAGTTGAACAAATATCAACCTTATTTTTTATAGAGTTTGTAATATTTAATTTCTAAAAATTAGTGAAAACCACTCAATTCTTATTTATATATCAAGAATAAAACTTACTTTATATCAATTTAATAACCTACTCATGTTTATCTGACACACATGTCCCAACATTTTATTCCGCAACTAATTTTCTTCTATCATGCTTAAGTAACAAGATTTTTTAAATCTACCAACTTGAAACAAGTTACCCTTTATATGTTGGACTCTTTTAACAAAGTTTCCATCCTCTTATCTTTTAAAAAAAATCCAATTTTCTATAATCAAATTTATTTATTTCATCAAAAATTTGTGAAATAATTAGAAAGTTTTGTTTTATACCATCAAAAAATAAATCTTTCTTGGACTTCAACCTTTCTTCTCCAATAATAGAAGATCTAACACCATTGATTTTGAGGGACTCATCATTTCCAAATCTCAATGTTACTTATTCGAAGTCTTTCACATTATTCAAAAAATTTATGTATCTTATCATATGAGAAAAAAACCCACTATACAAGATCCAAGGTCTTTATCCTTTTGTATCTTTGAGAGAGGTTTCTATAATAAGATCTTTTTTCTTCCCTTTGTCTTTATTCACCTCTGCATTTTGAGAAATTTTGTAAGCCTTTTATTGTGCCAGTAACAAAACTAGAATTTTTTTAAAGATTTAAAAGTTGTTCACATCTTTCAAAAATAGTTTCCGAAGGATTTAATCTATTTTAAAATTTCACAAAAACCTTATCAGGTTTCTTCAAAACATAATTCTTAAATTTATTCCTTTGTAAGGATTTAATCCCCCTCAAAATTTTTCTTTTGTAATTCATGGAATAGTTGTAATGTTGTTGATTAAACCAACACATATTTTCCTTATGCCTGAATGCACCACAACATCATCAGTACGCATGAAAAGAATATTTACCACTGTAAATTTCATACTATCCGGAGTTGTGATCATGTTTCTCAGCTACCTTCTTATCTTTCTCAATAGAACTTTATTGACCACCAAAAATTTCATTATCACCTGGAATCATTTTTTTAAACTTCGATTTCTTTATATCCTTATCAAAACCAAAAATTGTATAAATTTTTTTAGAATTATAATTTTTATAAATTTATGACTTCTCCAATTTGTTGGTTTTTTCAACAAATATAACTTTACCAAATTTATTATTATCAAAAAAAAATTCAACTTTATTATAAAGCATTCAAGGGAACTTTTGATCCTTTTTAGGTTCAAAATTTATTGAACTTTCACCAACTTCAGAGATAGAGTTATTTAAAATTGTAACTCTCTGCTCAGATTTAGAATGTTTTGTTGTCAAATGTACACCTCTTCTTTCTTTTCCTTCAAATTAACTTCAAGATGTTCATTCTAATTATTTTTTTCTCAAGTGATTTTTTCATAAAATCAACTTATTCATATAAATTAACTTTATCTTTAGGAGGATGTTCTTTAATGATTGTGGTAATAATTTCCTTCTTTAACTTCTTGATTTATTTTTCAAGTCTTACTATATCTATAAGGCATTATTTTAATTATCTCTCCATGTGAAATTCACGCTCAATCTATTCTTATTCAGAACAACTTCTTTCAGAATATTCATGATTAAATATCACAATGTAAGTACTTTATCCAAAAATCTTAGTAAAATTTTAATCATCAACTTCACTATATTCATCTTCATCATCTTTATACAAAAATATTATCCTTTTGGAATTATTTAATTTTTTATCCATTCCATTTAAAAATTAATTAGACTTATTACCACGTTTCTTCCCATATCTTCTTAGCCTTATTTTATCTTCCCCACTATATTTTTCATTATTTATTCAAGTAAAATTAGTATAAAATTGTCCAAAATCTCCACATTCAAAACATTTCAAATGAAGTTTCCTTTTATAATTATCTATACCTCTTTTGACATTTTTAGAAAACAAGGATAGAAATTCATTAAGATTGTTACATACCTCATTTTTGGATTTAGAGTTAGCAACATATTGTTCTTTAAAAATCTTCTTAGACTATCCTTTCTTAGAAGCCTAAAAAGAAATTTCTAGATCAATTTTTTTTTCCTTTAATAACTTTATTCCGTCTCATTTTATAAGTAATAGTTGTAATATAATGATAATCCAAAGATAGAGTTTCAATATATCTATCTTCTAAAGATGAAACTTTGGCCTCAAACTTAAAAAAAATGATTATAAATATTTTTTTTAAAAAAATTTATTCTTCTATATTCTCAAAAAGACATCTTATAGTGATCACAATATCATTCACGCTTGTAAAGAAGTCCCCAAAAAATTTATACTCATCCATTTTTAGATCTTCATACTTCAACCCCCAGATTTCAAACTTTTCCATATTTACCATTGTGTTGCATTCACAAATTTTCTTCAAATTATCCTAGAAACCTTTGGTGGTAGAAAATATCTTCACTCCTAGAATCTCACTTTCACTAAGTGATGAGAGTAAATAATTATTATCTCTTCCATAATTCTCAAGATTATTCTTATCCACATATGTTAGAAGAACGTTTTCATAAATAGGATGAAATCCATTTTTAGCTACTTCCAAAACATCATACCCAATGGACATGATATAAAAAAACATTATATATTTCTAGATATTATAGTTTTTCAATAAAATACCAGAATCCCCTTACTATTCATGCAATTCATATTTCCTATGACAACTTCTCTTAAAAAAAATTCAGCAAAGAGTAAACTAAGGGAACCTTCATTTTGATTCCAATTGATATTGCCTAGCCATGATCAATGTATCACTAATAGGGGGAAGGGGGTGAATTAGTGATATATTTTTATTTTATGTTACTTAATTTTTAAATAACCTTATCCTCTTGTTAAATATTTATCACTTTGATGAAAAACCAATAACATATCCATAGGAACAAAAGTATTTACAAGTTTCAATACTCACAAGAGTAACTACTTCTTTAGTATGGTTTAGAAACAATATAATACCACACAATCCACTAAAAAAATCCTTTTGTGTGGATAAAATAAATTGGATATATCCTTATAGTTGTGTGGAACTATGATCAATACAACATTTCATATTCTTCATCTATCACATATTATGTAAAATATGTTTGTGTAAAAAGTAATGAAACCTTCCACAGTTGGTTCAAAACATGTTACCATGTTGCCTTGTCAAATTCTATTAGAAAATATTAAAAACAAAATTATTCACATTCCTACTTATTAGTAGGTAGAACAAACATTCCTGGACATTGTTAAGAAAACTCAGTCCCATGGCTCAGTCCAACTCCTGATTCAGATTGCTCAGTCCAGAAAACATTAGTCTGTAATAATACTTTGGAAAAAATTTGAAACCAATTCTTCTTTCTCTAAAAAATTGTGTTTGATTTCTCAGTCCAATCTAGTAACTCCCATTACTACTCTCCATTATGCTTCTTCGTTCCAAATATGTTTCTTAGGAAATATCTATTTGGAAAATTCTCTCTAAAACTCCAGCACTTACACATTCTCTCTTCACATGTGAAAATTACTCTATTGTTAGTCCATTAGAAATTAAAATATAATTATTAATATTTATAGGTTCTCCAAAAGTGGTTTGTGAGGGAATACAAATTTTTTTTACTTAAAAAAATTTCTTAAAACTTGAATTTACTCTTTACATTGGCTCTATATATGACTTTTTCAACTCTTCTCAATTCTTTATAAACCTTCTAAAATATCTCAAAACTCCATCCTTCTTCGATCTAATTAAAAATTATTCAGTATGATACACATTTCATTCTGATTTTATTCATTATTATGGAAACATTTGTATGTGATAAGACTCCACATTATGTTTCTCCATATGAATTGTAAGAAATGGAACATTCTAAATCTCGGTACCAATTAAAAAATATACACATTTGAAAACCTTCTTCCATTAGCATTGTTGAAAATTAATTAGACTTATATTTCTTTTATTTTTCAATAATCATAGTTGAAACTTCAATATATATTGGCACATATTTTCATCACTTCAACAATATATTCAAAACCACCTTTGACAAACACTTATGCAAAAATCTTCAAACAATTCCCCTTTTATTCTTTTACTCAGAATGATGATATTGTGTCCAATGAAGTTATAGATGTCAAAATACATCTGATTAATTGGTCTCTATCTTAATAAAATGGAGTAATATCAATTATAGTCCTTTGATTCTTGACCCACTTGAGAAACAAACAAAACGATAGTTATTTTTTTTCTCAACCTAATTAACAAACAATTCAACCTAATGATAATAGTGCACTATATTGTTGATCATCATCCAGTTGATCAATATCTAATCTTATTATATGAATTGTTACTAAAAAACATTTCTTTATCATTAAAAAGTCCCAATAATATCCTTATAGAAATATAAACTAAAAAACTTTTATGCCTCCAATGAATCAATGCCATAACATGTCCGATGAACTGGTACTAGCAAAAACTTCTTTTTTGTAGTTTTTTCTTCCACAAAATTTGTTTTGTATCATGAATTCTTCATGACTTTGAGAAAATAAGGATCTAACTAACATCATATTACTGAAATTGGAATATTTTATAACTTCCCATCCTTTTTTCACCTTTTATCTTTCCAACTAAACCTTAAACTGATTGGAAACACTTATTCTCCCCTTTCTTTTATAAGGCATATGTAACAGGTTTCACAAAAAACTTATTATTTATGAGAAATCAACGATTCTAAAATAATCATCATATTTTAGTATGGAAAATTTTATGACTGATAATTTTACTCATTTCGATTGAAACTGTTATTCCGGACACAAGGTGAGTTCAAAAAAAAACTTCTTCTACAAAACTTCTTTAGAATAAAAAAACTGAAATTGATAAACTTTATTATCAAATATAAATACTATTTTCTGATTACTTTTCAACCTTTAATTATTTTAGTCTAATCATCCAAACATAAAAATTAATGTGATTTAATTTTATGAAAATCAAAAGACAAAACAATCAGCATGAGATTATTACAACTTTTAAAAACTCTTATAGCTAACTTAGCCCCAACAGTTATAGAAAAATACTAGGGTTATCCATATAACCCTATATATTTAGTGGAGAGTAACTATGGAGGAGGAATCATTTAGTGATGAATGTAGAGGAGGAACAAATGAAGATTGATGATAAACAATTAAATACATTTCAACTCTCATTTACATCAACTCAAGGGTTTTATTCATTCTCAATGATAAATCCAATTAAAGTTAGGGATTTGATTCTTATTGTTTTAATTCCCCATTCTTAATTTTGGTGACGAACATGAATTAATTCATTTAGAAATTATATCATGGATCATTATTCATTTATTATATTAATTTAATTTCCAAAATTAGGAATTGTTAATTGATATGTAATCACAATGAGATTATATCTTCTATAAATGGTATTGTATAAGCCTAACATGGCTAAAATCAATTTCTAACTTTTTTGTTTCATGTATTTCTCCCACCATTATATGTGTATTAATCATCACTGTTTATTTTATTGGTGGTTCGACTGATTTTTAAAACCCAAATCCATTACATGATCGATTATAAGTCTCATTGATTGTTGTTATAGGTTTGGAATCAAGAATTGCAGAATGAAGGATGAGTGATGTTGATGAAATAAATATGAGGATAGATTAAAAAATAGTGGTTTTGTAGACCATGCATCCAGTTGATGATGGGAGGTGGCGAAAATAAAATTTTCTAGTGAATAATGACAAAAATATGACTTCTAGTTGGCCATTTATAATGGTATACTCAATTACGAGAGTTATAGGAAAGATTATAGTTAATTTGATGGTGAAAATATCAAGAGTGAATATGTGTGAAGAATATGGAATTTCTATGAAATTTTGATCTACAAAGTGTGTTGTTTGGAAGAACACACATTGTATGGACCTCTCCATGCATCTCTAGGGTTTCAGTTTGAGAAAAATATCACATGGGTGTGTACTTGGTCTACATTCCATGTGATCCTTATGCTAAAAACTCAGCATGTTCCATCTAGTGTACATGAACATAGGCAGAGGTGGTATACACATACATAGATAGTGTACATATACATTGGTATTGAACATGTAAACATGGATTATACATAGAAAAAAACAGGGATACAAAGGTTATAAGGACTAAACTTAGTGGGAAACACCATTTATATTTATTATATGCCATGTAACCCTTCTAGGTCAGGTTAAAGTCTTTTTTCCATTAATATAGCTTCAGTGTTAGCATGGGTGAGTTCCCTCGAACTGATTCAATATGGGTACATTCCATTTATTCATCCCTATAAGGATATAACATAATATCCCACCCTGAGAATAGGACGATCGATCCCCTATGCAGGTTACTCCGAGATTGAGTCAAGTCCATCCATGTGGCATGGGGTGTGATCCTCTATATCATTATTCCCTAAGTTGGGTAAGGTATCATGTATATGATATCCAAGATGTGCAATAAACATTCTATTGTGTTATTCCATATAGGGTCAGGTATCCTAATTGACCCTAGGTGTTATCCTCTACTTGTGTATCGACATCTTTTGTGTTACATTTGTGCTTCAACATGGGAATTCCTAATGAATATGACCTCTAGGATGATTCCATTAGTGTTTGTGAGACAAGAGGAGTAAGTTCTATCAGGCGAGAATTTCCTTAGAGCCTTAAGAAGAATCCCTTTGATGGTAGTGAGACCATGACCTTATTATGAAACTTGGAGTGTATCTATGAGAATATATATGATATCTTTCTTATCCTCATTTCTTTTGTGATTTAGAGTTGAATCCTTTGATTCTTTATATTTAGTTATTTCAGGGCATCCTAATATGTATATTTATACTCACCCCTATATGAGATCTTCCCACACATGTCATGTATTTTGAAGATGATATAATTTTAGATATAGTCCTAGGTAGACCTGGAGAAGGTAGAGCTTAGTTAGGAAAGGTAGACTATGGATAGATCTAAGAGATTTATTTGGACACCTGACCCCTTTTTTTTTGTCTAGTTGGACACCTTTATAATTTTCTAGGGATTGTATTTGGTCATTTTTTATTTTTACACTCTTTTTTCATACTCTAATGTGGGGTTAAATGATTTTAATTCATTTAATTTATCATTTATTTACCTTATGCATTATTTTTATGCATGGAGATGTGTGCATGATCACAAGTGTTTTAGGATAATCCCTCCTGTGTGTGTGATATGAGTAATCGAAGCTAGTTTCCAGACCCTGGCCTATTTTAGGTAGTAATGGGGTGTTAAACTTAGATTACTACCATCTAGGTGGTTCCCAGTGGGTTAGGTCATGAAAGGTTATGAGTGATAAACCTTGGATGAGGGTCACACAACCCTTTGAGGCTAGATAATGGTGATGTTATAATTGTTTGTTGATTATGTGTAACACCTTCCCAATATATGGGTTAGGACGAATGGGTGGAGCATTCATTTCCAGTAATACCCATATGGGGTTTAGTAAATTGAATGGTGCTTGTATTTTTTGATGGGTTCTAGAACTCATTGGTTCTCCGAGATAACTTATGGTTAATTCCTTAGATACAGATTGATTTTAATGAAGGATCGCACTTGGGGTATGATCGTTATGGGTAAAACCTTGGAAATATGTGATACACCTTGATATGGAAAAGGATGGATAAGGAACTTTTTTAGGGCGAAAATATTCCATGATTCCTTTCCTTGGTCATTTCTTAGGTGTTGTAATGTTTTAGGATGTTTCTAGTGGTTTAATGGTTTAGAAAGGTATATTTTTTTTAATTTTATTAAAAGGATTATATATTTTTAGAAGTGTTCCTAAAATTTTGGAAGTGAATATGTATGTTTTGAAGTAATTTTTTTTGAGTTTTTGGATGATTTTTTGATAAGTCTTAAAATAACCCCTATGATTGAGGTGTTTTTTAAATTCTCAAAATATATTAGTCATTTTGTTTTTATAAGGGCCATTACCTTTCTTAGTAATATAATTTTACTTTGAAAATTCTTTTTTGTAAGAGTTATTATGATTATTTAAGGGTCATTTGTGATTTTTTAATAGTAAAATGTAGTTTCTAAAATAGTCATTTCAAATTCCTATAAGAGTCATTTCTCTTTATTTAGGACTCATTTTTAAGTTTCTCAAGGATCATTAGATTTTATAAGGGCCATTTTTCAATTTACACAAGGGTCATTTTGGATTCCATAAGAGTCCTTTGAATTTCTATAAGATTCATTTTGGATTTCATAATATTTATTTCTTTTATAAAATTTGAAACCATAAGTTGTTTTGAGATCTTCGTAAGGGTCTTCTCTAGCTGTGTAAGGGACTTTTATCCTTATGAAAGAGCTATTATCTTACTAAAATTTCCCCATTTCTCAGTTTTATCCAAAATCATATTTTATGATTTAAAATTAAATTTTAAATCATAAAATCATTTAAATTCATGAAATTAATTACTTAATACCATTTATTATCCTCTATATTATTCATGATGTTTTTTAAGAAATTTGAATATTGTTGAAAGATAAAAAATAATTAAAGACCGATTTTATTGGGGATTGTGGGAGATTTGATTGATTATTATAAAATAATACCCATGAGAATATCCACACAATGTGGTTTTTGTTATTTTAAATTTAATAAGTCCCTTATAGCTCAAATATTATTATTTTTTCAAACCTAGATGAGTAGAACTCTACCCGCTGAGTCTCATGAGCACCCCGCCATTAGGTTGAGTTTTCCATAATGAGTTCTAGGCCTGTGATCATCTCTCTTCTCACCCCATAACTATGCAGTGAGTTTTTGAATCATCTATTGAGGCAGGGGATTCAAAAAATATCTTTTATTTTGTGCAAATCATATGATTAATGTGGAATTATTTTCATATAGATAAATGGTGTGAATAAACCTATAAATATAATTTCTAGAATATAAAAATTAAATATAAAATAGTATCGCATGGGCCTTATTTTATTTTCAGGATATTTGTTAACTATCCTTGTTTGAATTATTGTTATTTTGTTATTTACCACTAAAAATTCTTTACTGAATGAGTTACATTACTGCTGAAGAAACATTTCTTGTTGTTTTTATTTCTTCTCAAAATACCTCTCATAAATGGAAAAACATTTAAAAATGGTAACAAATGTTATATTTAGAAAATATGAAAGATGGTATTGTCTATCTTATTGGGAACTGCTAAAATAATTTGAAATAATGATTTGAAATATATTTGTTAATATGTTAGTTGTTGTATTGTTGGGGTACTATGATGGTTTTTATTGTTTGTTTATGAATGAATTGGTTTGAGTATGGGATGATGTGCCTATGGATGTAGTAGTGGTGTTAGATATGGTTATGTGGAAAGATGTTTATTATATGGGAATGTGGTGGCCGTTGGAAAGGGTTTTATGATGGTATTTTTGGTGTATGATTGTATATTATGGGGTGTTATTTATAAATTTCTGCTGGTATGGAATGAAATATAATATAATGTGATAGTAAATAATAATATGGGTGGTGGGTTGGAATTTAATAATTAGTAGTTGGTAATAAAGTAATGTGATATAAAATTAAATATAAGATTCTTGGAGGATTCTCTCCTAAATTGATTATAATATGTTATATATTTCCCCATGCTATTACACTAGCTAAATATAGGTTTCCCTTCCTTTGGAACTGACCGAATCATTAATCCATCCACCTCCTAAGTGGGAGGGAGGATATAAAGCTATTGTAACATCTTGAGATGACCCACCTTGATGTTTTACCCCTTTAACTATCTCAAGGATACTCCCTACCTTCCTTGGTATCATGTTAATCCCAAAAGTACCTAGTATTTATAATGGATAACTTTAAATTCCAATATCCTATATGGATTTCATATAAACATATTACCTTCACAAGCTCACCTTGGTTTCCTGCTTTGACTGATGCAGAAATTTTATTTATGTCATCTATATATTTTTCAATAAAAAATGGATACTATGTTATAACATGGTAGTAAGATTACTCGATGCTCATAAAATAGTGATTCAATTTTCTTTTGAAGATGATATTGTTCTTGAATGGTTCAACAACCCACAGTTTATCAACTCTTTCCATTTTTTTCAGCCTTGATAGTCCTTTGTGATTCATATGAATTGTGAGCCTAATAATATAATTATTTGGATTCTTCTCATAGGTTTACAACCTTATTTCCAAAATACATTCATTCTTAAGATGACTGGTAACCTAATTTGTCACTTCCTATATTCGGATCTTAGGACCCAAGTAGTATTTCATCCCATTAAGACATGTATCTATGTTGATGTTGATATTTCAAATTATCCATTAGATTTAATATGGATCAAAATTGAGAGATATTATAAATATTATCAACTTGTTCATTATTAGTCATAGACTTATTTTTTCTCCTCATACCATCAAGGGCACTTAGAACAAATATTCCATCATATCTCCATAGTTCTTCTTAAGGTAGGTTATTTAAATAAGGCCATGATTTTTCAATGTATGATAGCTAATTGGATAGTTTCACTAAAGAAAAATTAAATTTGTGATGGAAAGATTATTTTGAATGTATATTTATTGATTTGTGTGGGTAATTATTAATTTGAGGACATTATACCTTTTAATGCTGAAGTAGTGACCTAGGAGACTCACCCACTAATGGAAGTATGATCTATATGCCCTTATTGTAAGAAAAAATTATAAAACATATGGGAAATACCACTTTAATTAGATCAAACACATATTATGGTAAGGATTTTGGACCTTCATGCCTGAAAGGGAATGTATCTTTGGAGATCAACATGGTCCAGACCTACAAGCATGTCTAGGTGCCCCCATTTTATATCTAAATTCAGAACAGGTTTTCCACAAAACGTGTGATAAAAACATAAGGGATGAAATACTGTAAATGTAGGAAATGAAGGTTAAAATTATAAGGGAGTAATAATGGATGAAAATAACTTATTGAAGGTATTTACCCCTTTACATGATCTATTAAGAGAATGGAAAAAAGAACAAGAAGAAGTATATTATAAGTACACTGCCAAAAAAGGCAATAATAATGTAGTGGATTCTAAAGGTATTACCAAGAATAAGAAGAGTTCATGAATATGAAATGAAAATTCATCACTACCCAAGATACAATTGAAAAGATGAACCATTACATTATTATCTTTTCCAAATAAGGTCCAAGATAGCATTGATACATCAGTTCAAAATAGAACTAAACATGCCCAGTCAGAAAGAGGATGCAATAATGGAAGTGAATAAGGAATAAATAAACAAGATAAATATATCTATAAACTAGTATTCTTGATATAGTAGGCATTATGAAATCAACACCTTACTCTCTAAGTTTAATTAAGAAGGGATATGGAAAACTCTGTTGTCACAAAGGGACTTATCGAGAATAGTTATGATCCCAAAGTATCTAAAACTCTTGTTAACAAGTTTAATCTCATATGAGATAATGGAAGAAATTAAATAACTAATTTTCATATGTTATTACACTCCAAGGAAGATATTTTAGAGGATTCCCTAACCATCAATGTATCATAGGAGGATGTATATATAATGTTTGAACGAATACTACAGGTCAACACTGATGTGGAAAATTTAGAATTGACCAATAAGAAACATCAGATTTTGTCTCATAGTGTTAATGATGAGAATATTATCTTGGAAAATATTATCAAAATCTAGAAAAATATGGTCTATTATTTTGAGGATGTCATAAAAGGCGATTTGGAAAATAAGGTAAGTTGCATTAAATGGAGATCACACAGGGTACAAGGATTTAACATTATAAATTTTTTTCTAGAATGATCAAATGATGTACTATATAGATTAATTACCTATAATAGTTTGGTCTCTATATGAAGGTTCCCACTAAAATAAAAAAAATTATCCTAAAAATATTAATATTGAATTATAAAGATAGTTATAAGACGGAAAGAAAGTTGGTGTTAGATTAAAAGCAATTTTTCATTAAATAAGATTAATGAACAACATAATGATTGAAATATTGATGGTAAATGGTAAAAGTGGAATTGATTGACTAAATGATTAAATAGAATTATATGGATATTTTTGTGTCAATTTTTTTTGTGGGAAATTGGGCAAGATTGTGTGGTATAGGTAGTTGTGGGGGTTAGTGGATAATTTTGAGGCCGTGGAGATGAATATGGCCAATGGGTTAACGATTTTGGGATGGAAACCTATAGGTTGGGATTTTGTGTAGCTATATTATAATTCTATTTCTTTTCATTTCATATAAACCCCACCCAATTTTGATAACCTTACCAGGAACTGAAATTTTTGGGTTCAGAGTGACTTTCCAAAACATTCATGTTGGTGTGGAAATGGATCGCGGGCTACTCCCTCTTCCCCGGTCTATCTTCTAGATGTTTTTATTCATGGGTTGTGAAGTCTATATTCCAAACTCAATATTTATATCATGAGTATGGTATAATGATGTGTTATGTAGTAGGGGTCACTCATGGTAGAATGAGGGCATGAGGTTGATTTCATTTATGTTCACGATACCCTTTTATGATGAAAAAAGATACGTGGTTAAGATATGGATATGTGGTATGTGACCATGGATATGTGGTAATGTGGATATGGAATATGTGAATATAATTGGGGTGTGAGAGAGACAAATCCGTGGGGAAGTTGAGAAGGTACCCTTTTTATATATTCTTAGATATTATTTTATTATACATTGATGAAATGTATGGTGAGTATGAATTGGTGTGATTAGGTGGTGGTAGAACTAGTATAGGTGCATGTTTTTATGTTATTTTTACTCATTGGGGTATTAATACAATTATTACACATTTTAATGAGTGGTCTTGAGGAGGATCATACTAATAATACATGCATTATCACCCCTATATATAAATTTGTTTTTTAGGTTTCAAGGGTGATTTTAGAGATTGGGTTAGGTATTAATAGACCAGAGCTTGGAACTGTGGGCAATGTTGCTGCCTAAGAGTTATTTTGGTATTTTTTCTTGTAGACTTGTATTTGTATGAAATATCTATGAATTATGGAATATTACAGGACATTGGTTTTATTTATAACATGGAATTGATTGGTGGATTTCTTATTATGTTCTTGGGGTTTATGAGGGTAATGCCTCCCATTATATGATTTATACCCTTGGTGCTAGTCACCAACCTGAGGAATATTACAGCTAGGCCTCATGGGTCACTCATTCATTCACTTTAGGCCTAATAGGGGATTCCAATGGGGGTATTCAATGGAAAAGTGGTATCTAAGCTATGGATGAGAGTTAGGATGAACTCTAGAGTAAGTTATTAGCGATGATTTCATGATTTTTCTAGGTTAATAGTGTTAGTCAAACTTAGTGTGTGATTTGGAAAGGGATATCTGCTAGGATACATGAAATTAGGGATCCCTATGACCTTATACAAGGACTATAAGATTATTAAACACCCCAAGTGATATAATTACAATTTAAGGGTAGAAACTAAATAGAGGTAAAAAATCACATATATTGTAGATATTTTTGAATTAGGGTGATTATAGAGAAAATAAATTAAATAAAATTAAATAAATCTTAAATGAATTACATGATACTTAGTTAAGAGCTTGTTTCATTGTTTGGTGGGTTTCTTACTAGACATCATTTACATATAGATAAGTTTGGTGAGGTTTGGTAGGAATATCTGGTTAACCACTAGAGGGATAACCTAGTTGATGAGGATAAGTATTATAGGGGAAAATTGTGTGAGTTTCAGTGCCTGGTTTTAGTGAAGTATGTGGGGAGAATCTATGATTCAAAGTATGAGAAATGGTTATAGGAGATCTAGATAAGCTTTAGTATGATATGATATTGGGAGTAATATCAAGTTTCATTGGATTTTAGATAGATGTGAGGGTTAGCTCATCAATGATAGATTTTTTATATTGGGTAGTGGAAGGAGGGAGTGGTTATATGAGATGATTTTCAAACGAAGTTTCATGTGACGTTCCTATAATCGATGATGAGGGAAGAAAAGTGGAAGGAGATTCTTTCCCTTCAGCATGGGAGTATGACTATGGTGGAGATTGGGATTCAATCAAGTGTCTTCTTCAATTTTCCCTTGATCTTTTCCTAGATGTGGAGTTTAGAGTATGGTGTTTAGAGGAGATGTTGTTCCAATTTATTAGAAATGTAGTCACTCTATTTATATTTCCAACATATTTAGAGGTGTAGAATACCTATAATGTAATCAAAAGGATTCATGCACAACCAAAGTCATATTATGAAGGAATTCAAGAACACTTCAGAAAGGGAAGGGTTTTAAAGGGAGGATCTCTAATATCAGGGTATAAAAGGTTCCAATCAGTATGGAGTTAGTCTCAAGTCTATTCTTCCTATTTATCTAGATACAACATCCCTTGTGTATCTATTAAGATATCTATTTTAGTGTTCTTATTTTGTGGAAGTTGTGGCCATTAGAGATATCAGTGCCAAATCATTCTTAGGGACTAACATGGTGAAAATTGTTATATTCCTTATCATCCCTAGTAGTAGTTGCCTACGAGGCCATATCAGCTGTAGGGATAATAGACATATGTTTCAAAAATAGGATATAGATATGGTATATTTTAGCCTTATTATTTTCCCAAACTCAAGGACATAGTCCTGATCATGGTCATGGAGGTGTTATTTGTAGGTCTAGAAAGGTAAAGGATTTATATGTGGACTGTTTTATATAATATTGATGCCAATGTTGGGTAGACCAGATATTTTTGAAGATACCATTTGTTTATCCTTTACTCTAGATTTTTTCCTTATTCTATTTTGGATCATCACATTCTTTTGTCACTCTCACCATAGTCTACCTCTTATGACTCAAGGTGGAGAGGCTTCATGTTCCCTTGGTTTTTACTACAATAGTTGTTGGTTAGTCTGATTTTTTTTGACATATGACGGGGTCATGAATTGGTGATAGGTAAACATTAGTCACTTGGGGATTTATTTAGACTTCTGATACAACCATATGATTTCATTCATGGTATGGGTTGGATATAATTTGTGTAAAATATCATTGATTTCATTCATAGGAGGGTCGTATTCTAAGATTTAGAAGGCCACAATGTAGTGTTCATTGGTAGGTGAGATTATAGAATGGGTCATAGGAATTCATATCGTTTAATATATCAGCTAGTAGTGATTTTATTGAACTTAGTAGAGGAATAGGGGGTGGATTTTTCTAGATTCATCAAGGAGTTTTTAGATGTTCTCCCTAAAGATGATGTGATGCAACCCCCCAATGTAATATTGAGTTTGGGGTAGAGGAACAACCCAAAAACCCTCAAATTTGAATAGATCCTTACTGGATGACACTTTTTGAGCCGTGGGAGTTGAGTATCCAAATTAATGATTTAATGTAGAAGGGATTAATTTGGCCAAATGTATCACCATAGGGTGATATTAGGTTATTTTCTAATAACAAGGATGATGGGATAAGGTTGGGTATAGATAATTGACGACTGAATCCAGTGGTGATCAAGAACCATTACCCCCTCCAGAAGATAGATGATCTATTTGATCAATTTAAGGGATCCATCTATTTTCAAATATTTATTTTCATTATGAGTATAATTAGATGACGGTGATGGTGGAGGATGTCTTGAAGACAACATTCACGTTTATTTATGGGAACTTCAATTTAATAGTTTTGCCATTTCATTCACAAATGCCCCAAATGTTTTCATGGGACTCATGAAATACATTCTCCGAGATCACTTAGATCAGTTTGTGTTATTATTCATCGATTTCATTCTCATATACTCAATGTTAGAGGTGGATTATACCAATTATCTTAGGGATCTTTTATAATTCCTTTAGTACTATCAGCTTTATGAAAAGTTATCCAAGTTTAAGTTCAGAAGCATGAGGAGCATTTTTATAGGCATGTTGTGTCTAATAGGGAGTATTTGTTTAACCATATAATATATAGGCAATAATTTCTTGAAAAATACCCAATAATGTTTTATAGGTCCTTATATTCCTTTGTTTTATAATATATTGTTTTAAGGGAGATTTTTTGTTCTATTAGAGATGGGTGAGGAGGTTATTTATTAGTTTTATAGCTCACCCATAGAAGTGAATCCTGATATATCTATGATGTATTAGGACTTAGGTGTAAATTCTATTGGTCATGAATGTAGTGGTCTATTGAGGGATTTCTATTGTGATGTTTGGTTTGTTAGTAGGCGAAGGAGGAGCATCGTGTTGCGATGGTTTGTTATAGCTATTAAATATCACCAAATGGAAGTGGGAGGGAATATCGATGGTTTTAGTCACCTATTTACCCCAATACTAAGGAGGGTATTATTCTACTTGAGTGATTGTGGATTGGTTGTAAAATATAGTGCATTACCCAGAAATCAGAGAGTTGAGAACAATGTATGTTCTAGTGAGGTAGTTTATGGATGAGATAGAGAGAATTCAAAGGGTGTTAAGGACCATAATATATGATCAATATCCTTGTTTTACCTTATAGATTGGGGTATGTATTTATCATTATTTTGGATCTCATATACACCTTAGAATTATCTTCCACCCTTAGATGGATGTCCAGACAGAGCAAACAATTTAGACACTAGAGGATATGCTATGTGCATGCATCTTGGATTTTAGTGGATCATGGGAGAAAAACCTATCATTGGTTAATTTTTATTATAATAATAGATTTCACTATTCCATTAAGATGGATCCATTTTAGATGTTGTATGGATGACCTTTCAGAAAAAAATTATGCTGGACTGAGTTCTGAGAGTCAAAAGTCCTTGGGTTATATGTGGTGGATAACATGAAAGATAATGTTTAAATTATTTGGGAGTGGATGAAAGAGGAACAATATTTTCATAATTAATATTATAATTATTGTATGAACTCTCTATATTTTTTTAGAGAACAAGTATTATTGATGGTTCTTCCTCATTGTGGATAGTGTAGGTTTGGATGAGGGAGTAAGATTTCTCCCTATTTTATATATACTTTTGAGGTGGTGGGGAATGTTAGTGAGGTGGCATATCAACAATATAATCCTCTATATTTATACTAGATCCACAATTTCATCCAAAAATACTTTATTTTTCACTACCTTAACAAAGAATAACATATGATTGATTGGGGAGAGTTATATATAGACGATGATGGGATATTTATGGAGTGGTTGGTTGATATTTTGGATCATCAGAAGAACGCATTATGTGAGTGAGTTATTTATTTACTTCAAATATTTTGGAGGCATGGAGAGATAGAGGAATATACTCATGGGAAAGAGTCATTGATGTGTACTCAATATCCCAAACTTTTTTGAAATTTGTTTGCTTTTTTGATGAGTTGTTTGAATTGATTTTCACTTGTTTGAGATTATTTGATCCTATATTTATTTTCATGAATTTATTGATTTTCTATACTATTCTGTGCCTTAGTGTTAGAATTGTACCTATTTTAGAGGTATCTCTCATGTAGGTTGTGTTAGGTTGCTAATATTTCCTTTATGGTTTGGATTGATTCTTAAGGATGCTAATTCTTTGAAAGGTATCTGATATAAGGGACCATATTTTCCTTGAGTATTTTCCTTTATAATTTATTTGATTTTTGAAAGTTTAGGGATTTTTTTAGTGATTTAGACGTAATGTAAGGTTTATTTTGTTTTAAAATTTAGTTTTAAAGTGATTATATAGTTTTAGAAGTAATTATACAATTTTGTAAGTGAATATATAAGTTGTGAAGTAATTATGTAATTTTGGGGTTTTGTATGATTTTTGGATAAGATTGGAAATGACCCCTATGATTGAGAGTTTTTCAAATTCTCAAACCATAAGATTAATTTTATTTTCATAAGGGTTATTCCTTTTCTTTATAATATTATTTTCATTTTCTAATTCCATTTCATAAGATTCATTGTGTTTCTGTAAGGGTCATATGTGATTTTATAAGAGTAAAATATTATTTTTATAATAATCTTTTCAAATTATTATATCTGTCATTTCTGTTTTCATTAGAGTCAATTTAGAGATCTTTAACAGTCATTTAATTTCATATGGGTTATTTTTCTATTTACATAAGGGTCATTTTAGACTTCATTAGGGTCATATAAATTTTCGTATAACTCATTTTTGGATTTTATTATAGTCCTTTCCTTTGTAAATTTTTAAATAGTAAGGGTATTTGAAATTTTCATAATGGTCTTCTCCCGGCATATAAGGGTAGTTTCTCGCAACATAGAATTCACCACATTAGTAGATTTTTCATATTTCTAATTTTTTCCAGAATCTTATTTTATAATTTAAGATGAATTTTTAAATCCTAAAATAAATTAAAATCAATAAATTAGTTATGTAATATTATTTCCTTCTCCCATACTTGATTTAAACCATTTTTAAGAAATTTTGAATACTTTTAAAAGAAAATAAATAATCAATGATAGATTTTAATGGGAATTAAGGGATATTTTTCTAAATTTTAGGAAAGGGTATCAGAGAGAATATCTACACTATTCAACTTGTATTATTTTAAATTTATGATTTTTATTTCGGTTTTATTCTTCTCATTTTCTCAAACCTAGATGAGAAAAACCCTTCCCTTTAAGTCTCACGAGCATGCTTCCATCAGGTTGAGTTTTCCATCACGATTTCCTGGCCTATGATCATCTTTTTTCAATCCTTGTATCTTTATAGTGGGTTTTTTAAGAATCTATCGAGGTAGGGGATTCAATAATTATATTTTATTTTGTGAAAATCATGGGATTATCATTATACTATTTTCTTCTTGATAAGTAGTTTGAATAAACGAATGATGATAATAATATGAATATGAAATTTAAATTGAATAAATTATCTCATGGGACTTCTATTATTTCTATAATATTTTTTGATCATTCTTTTTTGAAGTTTCTACTATATGTTTTATTTGTTGCCATAAATTCCTTGCTGAATGGGTTATATTTATACTGATTAAACAAGATTTGTTTCTATGATTACTTGATGAAAAAACCTCTCATAAAAGGATAAACATATAAAAATGGTTTAGAATGGGTTGTGTAGAAAATCTGTAAGATGTTATTATTTATCTTTCTTAGCATTGCTAAAATACCTAGAAATAATGATATGAAATATATTGGTTAATATGATGATGAATTATCATGATACTATGGTGGGTTGTATTTTATGAAAATGAATGAAATGGTCTGGGAATGGGATGATGTATATATAGTTGTAGCAATGTTGTTGGGGTTGGTTCCATGGAAAGGGGTTGATTTGTTTTGGGATTTTGGTCGTTTCTGTCAAGGGTCACATTAAAATGGTTGTGGTGGATAGTTGTGTGTTATGGGGGAAGAATTTATAGAATCCTAGTGGGTTGGAATGAAATGAAATATGATGATATGGTAAATAATAAGATGGGTAGGATGCTATAATTTAATAAGTAGTAGCTAGTAATTAACTAATGTGATATCGAATGAAATAAGAGAGGATAGAAAAAAATTGGATATTATCTTATGAATGGATTGTCATTAAATATGATTAATTAATAGAATAATTAATATAAAATGGCTGGCAAATAGTAAATTTTTAATTGGTTTACTAGAATATTAAATAGGAATTTATGGTTATTATTGGGTTTGTTTTTCATGGGAAAGTATATTAGTTTATATGGTAGAGGAAATAATTTTGGTTGGTGGATAGTGGTGTGGTTATGGTGATAGCGATTGGTAATAGTAGTACTGTTTTGGCATGGAACCCTCTAGGTTGGAATTTTATTTGGCTGAATTACTCTTTTATATTCTTTTGATTTCATATGAACCCCACTCAAGTTGAATCACATTATCAATGCCCATGTGTTTGGGATACTGGTTTTCTTACCCAAATATCCAGGTCAATAAGTAAACATAGATCTAGCTACTTCCTCATACCCACTCTCTCATCTAGAGGTTGATATGAATTGGTTGTGACGTATAGAAAAAAACCATTATTTCTGTGATTAGGATAGGACGGTGATGTGTTATGTATTGAGGGCTGTTCATAGTAGGAGGACGACACAAAGTTGATGTTATTCATGTCCATGATACCCTATTATGATGGAAAAGGGATGTGTGGTTGGGATATGGACACATGACATGTGAAAATTGATATGTGGTCATGTGGTATGATGTAGATATGTGATATGTGCATATTAAGATATTTTTATAATGACAAGAAAGGGATGAGATCACTAAGATGTTTATCATTGGGGTGTGAGAGAGAAAAACCACTAGGGAAGTGGTGTGTGGTACCCTTTTCATTATATTATTTGATATTATTTTATTATACATGAATTGGATTTTGGTAATGGAGCCTTGGTGATAATGGGTGGCAGTAGACTTGGTATAGGTGCATGTTTTTTTATATTTACTCAATAGGGTATTAATATTCTTCTTCCACATTTTCGTGAGAGGTACTTAGGAGGATCCTATGGAGTATATATATATATATATCCCCACCTCTATATATAAATCAATATTTAAGGTTTTTGGGGTGAGTTTGGTGTTTAGGCTGGCCATTAATAACTTAGATCTTGGAGCTATGGTCAGTGTTACTACATAGGAGTTTATTTTTTATTTTATCTTGGAGACTGGTATTTGTATGAAATTTCTAATCATTTTAGTTTATTATGAGATAGTGGTTTTATTTATATCATAGTGGTTATTACTATATTTCTTATGATGTTACCAGGATTTATGAGAGCAATGCATCAAATTATGTGATTTATAGCCTTGGTGCTAGTTGCCAAACCAATGCCTATTTGGGTGATCGCGCGGTTATCATAGACCATAGTCAAATATTTTTATATTTTATTAAATTTGGAATACAACATAAGGATGACCAAGGTAATTTCCCAAGGATCATATGTGGGATTGATTATCACTATTATAAATAATTTATTTATATTTCTTTTTTTTTATTAAATTTTTTAATATCAATACATGAGGGGGTTATTGTTTATTGGGTTTTTGATTTAAGAATTTAAAAACACAATGCAGATAAAATAGAAAAGATAGGGTGAAATGGAATAAGATTTGGTGTTAATTAAACAATTTCTACATTATCCTCCGGTTCTCACCTAGGATTCACATCAATACCATTCTTTGATTGCTATGCTTTATCTAATTTTAAGTTCTGAACAAACACAATAGAAATATCTCCTGGTAAATCTAGTTACACCTCCTTCATAATGAATAGTCAATAAACACACTCAATCGAGGTATTCACTGTCTTAATACTCATCTCCATCATATGTTGTTCACCCCTTGTCTATAATGCTCCACTGGCATACACTTTGAACCAAGAGAGGGAGGTAAAATCTATATGATAAAGTAAATAATGCATATTTCATCAGAAGTGCTGATGAATACCATCGATCTAGTTTTTTCCAATGCAGTGTCACCTCAAGGATGAAAATTATAAAATTAAAAAGAATATATGATTGTGTGATCTCCCCAAGGACCTAGAACTTAGGTTAGTTCTCCATGATTTAGAGTTGAATAGATTACTGGAACAACATATAGATTTTAGAAAAACATAAATAAACTATGGGAGTAGAGATCAACACCATTGAACAGGAACAAAGATATAGTGAAATTGAATTAAAATTAAAAAAGAAGAAAAATTACAAAATATAAAACTACATCTATTTTCAGCAGATACTGATTTCTTTTCCTGGGAGAGGGGAATAATTATTTATAGCATTGGTATATCTAGATTTATTTCAGTGAAATGAATCCCAATGACGTGTTGTGGCCAAGGTCCATGATCAATTGTGTTCATTGTCTCTTCATCCCAAAATTGTGCATATATACCTTTGAGATTATTCAGAGTAGAATTTTCCTTGTGCATTTTGGGTTCATTGTAAACATTAGAGAAAATTATATAAGTGAAAATATTTACTATTTAGTGGGTGTTGTGGAATTAAGATACTAAATATTTGTGTGATCAGTTAAAAAATAATCATATCATGACTTGTGATGGTTCGAGTTTGGATGAAACTACATAAAGTATTTATTTAAAAAAAATGTCGGGGAAGCTGATAAAGGTCCTGTAGAGACATCCTCAACTTAGTTCATGTGCACAAGGTGCTATGTTGGTAATGATAGCGCGAAGTTGACATGGGGGAGGACACGATACCTTGTCTTTTTGAGAATACCTGCAAAAGATCAACAAAATACATCAAAATTTCTTAATATTCTTCTTTTTTATTATTTTTTATCATTATATATATATTAAATATTTTTATTATCAATTTAATTTTTTTATTTTTTTAGTTTTCTTCACTATTGCTATGGCCAGTGCTTCCTATTCAACTATAACATGGCTCTAGTAGGCTTTCTAGGATTCATATTCTTCAATCAGTGGTGTAGAGACTCATCTACCTCAAGCAATGATCTTCGAAATGGTGGAACTTGGAGTGTATCGAATTAGAACGGGTGTTAGTGTGACGTCTTCATATCTCAAACGGTGGATCTTACTCATATCAAATATGATAGGGATGGTGCGACATCCGATCTCCACCAGAAAGTTAGGATTCAATGATACGAGGTCTTCAAGCAGGGGGGGGGGGTGATAGTAAGATTTATTCTTTGGTTTCAATAGGTGGCATAGTTTTAATCTTCTTGGAGGTTCGATCTCTACTGTGGAAATGATGAGTTCAGGTGCAGTAAATCTAGGGCTCGGTAAACTAATGGTCACAACATAAGAGTTTTTAATATGTTTTTTTAAACAGTATAGTTTTTTTTGAAAATACGCCTCAAAGGAAGCATCCCATATACCGCCTTTTCACTTATGCCAAAAGGTGGCATCATGGATTCAACCTTTTCCCTAAAATAATAATATTTTTTTTCTATTTTAATTTTTTTATATATTTAAAATTTTAATGTTTATTATTATTTTGTTGTTGTTATACATATATATATATAAAGAAAAATGTTTCAACATAATTTATCTTTTATTCAAGTATGTTACTTTTAAAACATGTAAAATATAAACTATAATACTGATATGAATGAAATTTTAAACATTGATTAAACATATAACAAGTAGCCTAAAATAAAAAGAATTTATTAAAAAATGTTGATGAAAAATAATTTATATTCTTTTTAATCCACCTACTTGAAACATAAAAATGTTTTAAGTATATGACTTTTTTATCCTATAAAATATAAACTATAAGACCGATATGAATGAAATTATAAACATTGATTAAAAATATAACAAGTAGTTGAAAATAAAAATAATTTCTTAAAGAAATGTTGATGAAAAATAATTTATAAGCTTTCTAATCCAGCTGATTGAAACATAAAAATGTTTCTTGTACATGACTTTAATAGCCTATAAAATATAAAGTATAAGACCGATATGAATGAAATTTTAAAAATTTATTAAAAATATAAAAACTTGTCGTAAATAAAAATAATTTCTGAAAAAATTTGGATGAAGAATAATTTATAAGCTTTCTAGCCCACCTACTTGAAACATAAAAATGTTTCAGGTACATGACTTTGCTATCCTATAAAATATAAACTATAAGACCAATATGAATGAAATTTTTAACATTGATTAAAAATATAAAAATTAGTATAAAATAAAAATTATTTCTTAAAAAATGTTGATGAAAAAATAATTTATAAGATTTCTAATCCACCTACTTGAAACTGAATAATGTTTCAAGTATGTGACTTTTCTTGCCTATAAAATATAAACTATACGACCAATATGAATGAAATTTTAATAATTTATTAAACATATAACAAGTAGTAAAAAATAAAAATAATTTCTCAGAAAATGTTGACAAAAAATAATTTATAAGCTTTCTAATCCACCTACTTGAAACTTAAAAATGTTTCAAGTACGTGAGTTTTCTAGCCTATAAAATTTAAAGTATATGACCGATATGAATGAAATTTTAAAAATTTATTAAAAATATAACAAGTAGACTAAAAAAATAATTTCTTAAAAAATGTTGATGAAAAAAATTTTATAAGATGTCTAATCCACCTACTTGAATATTTAAATTTTTTCAAGTATGTGACTTTGATAGCTTATAAAATATAAACTATAAGACTGATATGAATGAAATTTTAAACATTGACTAAACATATAAAAATTAGTTGAATTTTTAATTATTATTTATATGGGTCTTATAGTTTATATTTTATAGGCTTTCAAATTCAAGTAGGTGTGTTAGGATCCTCCTCAACATTCATTCTTTTCGCTCTCACTTCTGAGTTACCTTTCTTAAATTCCTTTCATTTTCATTTATTTATTTTATTTATGGAACTCTTTATTCTAAAAAACCTTTTATATTTTTAGGATTTATTTTAAATTTTATTTACATTGTTTTTATACTGTATATTTTATAATCTTTTAAAATTATCTACTTTAAATTTAATAATTATTGCTATGTTTCAAGTAGTCGACTTTGAAAGTTGTCAAATATAAACTATGCCTAAAAGATAATTTAAAACTGAAATACTGGATAAAAATATAAGAAGGTATGATTTTAATAATACTATTTTCATTTCAGTATATATAATTAAAATAAATGAACATGTAAAATCAATGACTATGTCTATAGTGAGGAGATTCTGTCCCACATGGTGGTCTGTGAATAAGATGTCCGCATCGAGTTCGCAGTGGAGTGTGATGACCTAGAGAGGGTTTATCCTCAGGAAATGGAACATAGAATGTTTCATCCTCTATCTATTTGTCAATGGGAGGATCTCTCAACTGCATCTCATACTACCCTCCTGATCCTTCTCTCACTAGGGTGGTAGAAGGACCTGCCATCATCGCAGTGGGGAAGCAGGACTGCGATGGAGCTATTCCACAAGACTGCGATGGATCTGGACCCCAAGGTTGTGATAGATCGAGACCCCAAGGCTATGATGGATATGGACCCCAAGGCTGCAATGGATCTGGACCCCAAGATGGAGAGAAATGCAGATATCCTATCAAGAAAGATGAATCCTGTGCCGCCTGAGGAAAATCCTGAATCGGCTGAGGCTGGACTACTGGAGGTACAACCTTTGCTTGTGGAACACATGGGGCCTCATGTACCACAAGACATAGTCTATATTGCCATGTTCATGGATCCTCAACACCAACAGCTTCTGCAGGATGTTCCTCTGGGGAAGGTTCGTCCTCTCTCTGGGTTGGATGCTTGAAGATGCTCTTAGAAAGTGCACAAAAATATTCCTTCACCTCCAACGCTTCAGCATGGACGACTTCTTGGCTAAAGACCCCCCTCCTCTTCATCACTTATGAGAACAAGATTCTATGTGTGACTTCCCTATAAAGAGATTCAAAATGAATTAGAGAATAGTTCAATAAAACAACTAATGGAAATTTATTGACGTACCATCCTCTGCATCTCTCGGCCGTGTCAGTTAAGATACAATATAGACTTCAGTCTATACCATGGATCATACTCAACTCCTATGAAAAAAATAATTGATCCTTTGGTACACCCTGAATATGAAACACTACGCATATGTGCTAGAAGTCGAGAAAGTGGTCATATACTCGGCCCTAGTCCTCACCCTGCCTCCCTGTCAGCTTCATCCCATGAATCCGCTCTATCTGTCTCGATGATAATGGAATCAGATGAGCACAAGAAAACTTTCTCATGAATATGTCAGGTTTATACCACTAAATAATATGGAAGTTAATGAGGGTCACTACAACCTAAGCATCCTCAATCCCAATAGTGTAGTATGCTTGCAACTAGTCCATAATACTTAAGTATATAAGCCATGAAATCTGAAATGACATGTGAATTTGTCAATAAATATCCAAACTAAAAATCGAATTTTATGATATTATTAAATTTGTTAGATTGTGATATATTGTATATATATACATGGTTAGGTAATAGACAACCGAACTAGAGCTGATATATGCCCAAATGGTGTCTCGGAACCACGCCAAAATTGTGTCGTTGGCACCACCTGTAAAATATAACATCGATAGTGAAAAATAATGATAAATTAAAATCAATAAATCCTAGTAGAATCATAAATCAATAGAAATGAGTGATCATACCAGCATCCATCCAGAGCATCATGTAACACCTCCATCTTGATTAGTGGACCGATAATATCAGGGTGGAATGCGGGGATGTGCTCCCATGTCCATATCTAAATATGGATGATGCATCCCCTGAGACCTGTGTGATCCCTATGGGATATCCTAAATAATGATCTCTACATGTATGATAATTAGGCTGATCCCTATCTGTACTTCCCAACCCGATCAAATTTCTCTAGTAGGGGTAGATACATCATATTCACGTGCATCCCCGAGTGATCAGCACACATGGTCCCTCTAATGATCCATAATATATATGCACGGGCATAACACATGAATGTATTCTCATCAATATCATCAGGTAATTTTGGAATATGCACCTCCTACCAAGGCATAGATATCGACACTCCATCTTTAGCCCTATGGTCGGACAAAATTTCAACGACTAACAGTCACTGAGCAAGGTCTGACCAAAATGCATGAGTGGGTCCAATAACAGGTCTCCCCTAGATAGGAAGACTGGGAACCACTGCCACATCCTGGAGGGTGATGATCATATCTCCCTCAGGCTAGTAAAATGTGTGTGTCTATGGTCTCTACCTCTCAACGAGGGTAGTAAAAAGGTGATGGTCTACAAATGTGAAATCTAATACGACAATTCCATAGAATCCAGCATGACAAAAGTATGGTCTAATGGCATGTGGAGGCTCCCTATGATGAAAATGTTGTGCTCGATGCACACTAATCAATCAATTCGCACCACCCTCTAACATGAACTAGGAAATATGGGTACGCTGCTGAGTGAGTAGTATGGTTTCATCCATCTGCATATAAAAAAATTAATGATTCCTAAGTGTATAATGTAAATATAATTTTATGGCCAACATAATGTTATAACTTGTAAAATGAAATACATTCCATGTTTATTCACATTGTTTTATGAAGTTATTTTTACCAAAAGAAAAATAATTCTCCAATTATTTTTGTTTTGGATGAAACGAAGATAACAAGTGGAAAGAAGAGAAAAAAATAGATTATGGTAAAAACAACATTTGAGAATTTCCCCACATATGATAATTGTGTAAGTAAAAACATTGATACATGCATTAAGTGTATTGGTGACCAATAAAGTAGATAATTAATTGATGAAAAAGTAATTCATGATGGAGTTTATTTCATTTTTTGGATTTATGAAATAAATTATATAATCTAATATTTTATTTATGGAATAAGGAGAGAGTTAATTATTGAAAGTATGCTTGTTTTTATTAAGGATTTAAGATTAATAGGGTATTTAGATATTAGGTACATGTCACTAAGGTATAAATTTGTAGATTAATGGTATAATAATTTTTAGAATTGTAGAGAAAATATTTATAAATTTTGGGGTCTGGAATTTTGTTAGACATATTTTGGAGGAGTTTTATGATTAATTAATTATAGATTGGATTAAGATAAACCATTAGAATTATTAATGAAGTTTTAGGAATTTATCTAATTATCTATATTGAATTACTTATGCTAATCATTATGATACTATTATTTCGTTATATAAAAGTTTATTAAAATATCAAACACATAATGTTATTAAAAACTGTGCTAAAGGGAATATGTTTTTGGGTTTACAATTCATCTTTTAGTTTTTAGGATTTACCGATTTGAGTTTTAGATATTAAGTTTTGGGTCTAGGTTTTTGGGTTTTTTTATGGTTTTAGGGTTTAGGTTTATAATTTTGGGGTTGGGGTTTAGGTTTTAAGTTTTAGGGTTTATAATTTTGATATTAAGGATTACATAAGATGTTTTTGGGTTTAGTGTTATGATTTTTGGTTTTGAGGTTTATAAAACCAAGAAAAAAAGAAGAGATAAAAACTTATAATTTACAATATGAGAATGTCACAATGAAGACAATACGTCATTTTGGATGAGAGTGTGAAATCAACCCAAAAATGTTAGGGAATCATTTCTGGTTATGACCATATTAATAAATAATGGTGCATCTCAAACTATACCCTTATTCTTGATGCCAGTCCCTCTCATTCCACATCCTACCGGACTTCTGTCTCCCACGAGGACACAACCGATTGATGTTAGGTATCACTATCAGCTGGCCTTAGGGAATTGGGAAATAAAGAAACTACCCAATAGGTATCCATAGTACAAAATAACAGTTAGCAATGTTGTCCATCCAATATAATGGATCAACATATGCTACTCATGATATGTTCACAGAGGCACATGATGCGATGGCATGTGTGCTTGGAAACCATAAGGTCTGAAAGTTTCCACATTTTCATTTCCACATTTCTAGTAATACCACCATTTTCTCACAGATGTGATTTGAGATGGGGTTTGAACACTCTTGAACAAAAAATAGAGAGTCTTCTCATAAAAAAAGGTAGAAATGATAACCAAAAGCATCTTTAATATTCTTTTCAAACTCTCGTTGAAATATTCTTTCGTACCTTACCCCTATTGTATTCCATCTGATGCTAGTTTTTTTCTATCAATAAAGTACTTCACGCATTGATAAAATGTATCCTAAGCTAGGGAACTTGTAGTTATCTTGAAAATACCTTTGAAGAAACCATTGATGCACTCCACAATGTTTGCGGTCATGTGTCTGTACCTCTTCCCCTCGTCATATTCCAATGTCTATTTTTCTTTTGGAATCCACATAATATAATCATAAACTTCTTGATTATCCTAGAAGATTTGATAAAAAAGTTCTTCAAACCACCGTTGATAGAACTCATATGCTACACAGAATAGATGATATTCCATACAATTTGATTTTATCTTTATGTTGAAATAGTAAAAAATAAAAAATACAATGCGTACCAAGCCTCGTGATTGCCTTATTCATTGGTTCATTGAGAAATTTTTATGCACATTTCTAGTAATGTGTCTAATACAGAACCGATAATGAGAATTTGGGTATCTCCATGTATTAGGATACACATTTATTGGCTCATTAATTAACTGATGGTGATTAGATATCAAACAAACACACTGAATGTTGGTGAAATGGTTGCTGAAACATGCTAGAAACCAACTACATGATTCATAGTTCTATTTCTCTACAATAGAAAAGGTAAGAAAAAGAGGTGAACAATTTCCATATTGGGTTGCCAAAATAAACAATATGCCATTTTATTTTCCATATAGAAACATTACATCAATTTGAATGCACTGTTTGCTGAAACGAAATGCAGAGATATAGGAGAGGAACGCCCAGAAAAACCGATGAAATTGAACATAAGATGGATCAAGTCAGTTATCATGAGACACATGTTCATTTGTATCAATATGGTTATGATTCCTTATTATGGCTATAAATTTTTTCCACACCTGATATGAGTCATCCCAATTACCATATACCTTCACAACTGCCTTTTGTTTCACTATCCATGCCTTATTATGAGAAATCTTATAACCGAATGTCTGTTGTATCCTCTCTTGTACAAGGTCTATCAGAATATCTTATAATGTGCCAATCATCTCAAAAATAGTGGATGACACAAATTATGCATCCAATGTGGTATGATCTTGTGTAAGGCTTGGATGAATGCAATTATGAGATGCCTCAATCCTCAAGATTCTCCAACCTCCAAATGCAATGTCAAAAATCTCCCTCAAGAAAAATAAAAAATCATCTGCATACTTCTCACACCATATGAAATATTTAATATGAAATGATTCATGAACTATATAGATGAAATTCCTCTCAATGTGAAATCTCTTTACCATACTATTTAATGCATCTTTACTTGGATAATTCCTTCCAATATATAATTATTTTTCCAAATCACTAAACCTATATGGTACAACTCTGGGTAACTCAGTTGCTGATGTGGGAACATTATTGTCAAATTTAGGCACACATGTCATAGATTTTGACCAATATTCAAGGAGTAGTGGATGATTTATTGTAGGTCAAGGGTGTTGTATAACTAATGCATTTCTCGAAACCTTCTCCCTAACTTCCACTGGTCTCTCCTCATCAGCACTGTTGTCACCATCTAATCCATCATTACGAAACTACTCATCGAAAGTTGGATTGATATGTATATCAGAGAGATCATATAAGTTATCCTATTCTGAATCATTTTGAATAGGCTCAATTTTATGGGGAAGACTATCTTCATCCACTCTTGTAAGTCTATGTCTTCGTACAACTAGACATTGTTGTTGTCTAGTAGAAACATAAACATATAACTCCATTATAGTACCATATGACCATTGAGAAAATAAATTAATTGATTGGACCCACTGTGCATCAGTATCCAATGGACAAGCTAGATTCCACAGTGTTGCTGGGAATTAAAAAGGTATATAGCTCATAGACTTCATCTCTTGATCGGTTCCTAGATTTAAGAAACCATGAATTCTCTCTTGAAGGTCACATAGGGTTACACAATTTGCTATACTATCCACTTTTATTGGTTGTGTACTTTATGAATCTCCTTTCTTAGTTTGAATAACCTCCCCATAGAGGTGCACAAAGGCAAACATGACAATATATGTCAAAAATGTTTCTTTCATCAAAATTATGACAGTGTAAAAAATACTAACAAAGATGCTTGACCAAATAATATTTATTAGAATGTAATTTTAGAATTCCTTTTTATACCCTAAAATATTCTAGTAATGTTTTGTTAAATAAATGTTTATTAGAATATAAGTCACAGAATGTTTTGGAAACCAATGTAAAAAGAAGAGGAAACATAAAATTAGTTTATTTATCATTGATAAAATGAAAATTTTGATCATATAATGTGAAATTAAGTAGAACAAACACATTAAATAACACATGAATGCTTTATAACATACAATAAATTCGTTGAAAATTTTCAATAGAATGTGGTTTGGATGAGACGATTCTTACTTAATATGAGGTAAAATCCAACTTATTTTTTATTGATAGCTTAATAACATCATCAAAAAGACATGTACTTCACTTTTTAACTTTAAAAAGTTTTATTCCTTCTAATGACATATCTTATATTTCATATTAGATGTCATTAGAAGGCCAAATAGTTTTGAAAGTTAAAAATTTAAGTACATATCCTTCAAAGATGTTATTAACCTTCCAATTAAAAATAAACTGAATTTTACCTCATGTACGAAGTGAGACCCATCTCATCCAAACCTCATTCTGTTGAAAAATGTCAACGAATTTATTATATGTCTGAAAGCATTCATGTGCTATTTAATGTGTTTGTTCTTCTTCATTTCAATTTATATGATCATAAGTATCATTAGCTAATCATTATATGGATTCATTTTTCTAACATATGTAATTTATTAATTATTATATAATTAATTATTGTTAATAATAACTATTATTTCTAAGTGATATAATCATTACGATACTGACATTTTAAAAAAAAATTCTTCTCCATTTCATTTTATATAATAATAATTGTCATTTTATCAACTGATTTTCTTAGTATAATTTTTAACTAATCAATCATTCTTTAATCACTAGTTAATCATTATTAAGTTAATATTTAATTATTTATTCTTAAATAATTAATCATATTATATTCATTAGTTAATTATAATTAACTAATAAAATGTATTCATTTTTAATATTAAGTTTTCATTAATTAATCTATAATTAATCATTACAAATAATGATTATTATTTATAAACTATATATAACTAATTAAAATACTATCATTCAAAAAACTGACAAAAAATATTTCAATTACTAATAATAAATTTCATTCTTTAATGCCTTTGTCCTTGTCCATTTCATTATATAACATCATAATTATAATTTTATCATTGATAAATATATGGATCTTATTTTTTTTCTTAGGTGTTTTAGTAGTTTATAAATAAAATGTGAATCATCTTAAGCATATCCCCTAGGAGTGTAAAGCTATGAGTGCAACAAGTCCCATTGTCATGCACCGATTCCCATTCAAGTCTAGCTCAAAGTGGTGTTTTTGGGTTTTACCCCTAGGTACATCTTTGCCAGAGCCACATCTACTTGTTTGTATCCAAACAATGATTTGATTACTTAGATAACCACATAATCTTTATGCTACCAAAATTTCACAATAGTTAATCCTATCTTATTCTATACATAATCTATACATAATATATACTTAATATATACTTAATCATTACTAATAAAATTATTATTCCAAATTATATATAACTAATTAAACCTAATAAACAAAATATTTTGAACTAACTAAACTACTTAAAAATAAAATATTTAAAACTAAAAACAATTCAATTAAATAAATAAAAAACCTTAAATTAAATAAAAAAATACCTCTAAATGACGCTTCACAAAAAAACACATTCTTTTGGAAAATTGAATCCACCGTATGGAAAATGATTTTTTGGAGATTGAATTAGTAGATTTAGGAGAGATGGGGAAACATGATGTGAGGAGAATGGGGGGGGGGGTGCCCTTTTATAGGGAGCTGAGGCAAAGGCGACATCGGCGGTGCTGCTTTTTTCCTCACCCAGAGGAAAAATGCGACATCCCCTGCTGCCTTTTCCATGTCATCGATCCGAGCCCAAGGTGACATGGGGGGTGGAGGGAGGCATCGATTATGCTGCCTTTGAGGCATATTTTTTTAAAAAAAATTAAAACTATCTATTTTAAAATTTTTTTATTTAGAAAACGTATTAGAAAAACTCCATGACATAGGGTGGCACATGATGGATCTTTAATGGATCTGGCAGGCTGTGTGAAGGTGGATGATGGGACCGAGAACAGGCATGTGGTAGGTTGAAGGCATGATACAGAGGCTATGCTATTGTTATGCGGTATTAGTAGAAGTGGAATTAGGAGGGTCTAGAAGTAGATCTGTGGAGCGATGCTATGTTGTGTGGCAGCAGTGGCATCATGGGTGAGCAGTAACCACCTATACTACTATGGAATGATACTAAGAGAATGTAGGGGGGGTTTTGAAGTCTAGCGGGAGGATGAAAAATTGGGGAACAATACCAAAAAGGTGGTGTGTACAATGGTGGTAGAACTAATGGACAATATCAATGTGATACTGTGGAGTGGTAGCAATAGAAAAACTAAGCAATAACACCTTAGGATGCTATGATGCTAAGGAACAACAGTATATTTATAGTTAGAGCACAATTTTTCTATGTACCTACATTACAATAAACCAAAATATTTTTAGTCACATTTTCTAAACAAATTAATTTCCAACAAAAATAAAAACAATAAAATTAAAAAAAATTCCCCTTCAAAAAAATAATTTCCAATTCATTTTATTCACATAAATAATTAATAAATGCAATATAAAATTTCCTATAATTGTTTCAAAATCACATTTACTTCTAGTTTGAAGGGTAAAATTCATAATTCATTTTTTTTCAAAATAATTTTAATTTATGGATTTTCATTAAATTCACAGAAATGAAATAATTAATTCAAGATAAAAAAATCATAATTTCAATGGTGTGGATTAGAAATTTATATAAAAAATAAATAAAACATGTAAAAATAATGATCTTATCTAATTATTAATTATTTCCAAATATCATAAAGTCATATAAAATTAATGATTTACCTAGTATTTTATTAAATAATGGAGTAATTTCAAAGAATAATAGACAAAAAATATTAAAATTTTCAGCACACATAATTGGGGTGGAACATGGGGGATACTATTACCCTAAATGCAAGAATAAAAGGGGTTCCTAATGGGGGGGGGTGTAACACCTCAAAATTTTAAATACTACACTACGTTCGACAGAGTATTCAACACACAAAACTTAGTTTAAACTAACCACATCATATTATTAAAATATTATTATTTAAATACTACCATTATAACATTGTAATTAAATTGATGTATATAAAAAATAATAAATACTTTAAAAAATTTATATAAAGGTACTACCCAATATAAATTTATTTATAAACACTTTAGAAATAAACACTCATTTTTTTAGTAAAAACATTTAATTTTAAAATGAATATTATTTCCTTTTTTGAGAAAATATTATAATTAATTATTGGAAAGTATAGAAATATTATTTTATAAGATGAACATAATTTTTAAAATCAGTATATCTAAATTAACTTAGGGTGAATTTTTAGGATTTTTCAGAAAAAATTACCTTTTCTGTAAATAGTGAAAATACCGATTTTATTAAATTATCATTTATTTTTAATTAATTAAGTAATTAAATAGCACCATTATTTTTTTTATTTTATTTAAAATTAACATAAGTAGTATTTAGTTATATAAATTCAATTAATCACATTTAAATAATCATTTTACTAGATTTTAATATAAGTCTATTTTTAGGCTTTAAAATACATTTTTTTTGAAAACTGTTTTAATGTCATATTGTATCTCAATTTTAAGTTATTAAAATAAAAAATAATGTGGAATAATTTAAATGAAATTTATAGACTATATATCTATAAATATTAATTATAATTAATTTAATTATGATTAATTTTCATATTATTAACATGGGATCAATATTTTGAATAATAATAATTTATATTATCGAACATGGTCAACTTAATTTTTGACCATAATGAATAGTGAAATAGTAAAAATTACTTATCACAGTTAAGATAAAAATGTGTTTACAGGGGAGTTATAATAAAAATATAATAGTTAAAAATGGCCAAAAACTTTTATAATTACTATTATATAGTCTTATTTTTACATTATATATTTTAAGTTTTTAAAATATTCCATTTTGTTCCTTTTCCATGAGAAAAACTCTAATGAAATTCTTTCTTTTCTAAAATTCAAACTGTGTCCTCTCCCCTACTTATAAAAAGCCACCCCTCTCCTTTCATATTTAAAATTCAAAAACCAACTGGTTTGGAAAATAACTACCCAAATAACTTCCTTAATTCCCTACCCTTATCCTATAATTATAATTTTGATTATAGATCTAATCTAGAAAGGATCTTGGTGTAAACCTAATGAATTTGTTCAAAAAAGAGATAACATCGTTAAGCAATCATCTTTGATTTATTCCTTATTCCTCATCCTTAAAATATTATTAAAAAAATATAATATAATAACCTAAATATCTTATATATAATAAATTTTATTCTAATATCATGACCTAAAACTATCTCTACCCTCAAATGGGAAGCAAAACTATTGATCATGTATAAGGTGGACTACCACCTCACGAACTGATGTAATTCATTTTACATCATCGCTTATCACAACTATATATAATAATGTAATTAATATTTATATATTATATTTATGATAAAATTATACTTATGTAATTACAATATCATATACACATTCTTACATTTCATTGCATAGATAATATGATAACGTTGCTCATGTGTACGACAGACTATCACCTCACGAAGTAATGTGATTCAATTTTCACTTATAATTTACATAGAAAGTAATAAGGATTAACTTTAATTTTAGAAATGATATTAAATTCATATTAATAATTATATAAAATAAATATATAATATACTCTCTTACCTTACGATCTATTGAATAAATGATAACATCGTTCATGTGTTCGACGGACTACCGCCTCACGAAGTTATGTTATTTATTTTTATTATCACATCACATGGATAATATATATAAGGGTATTTGAATAAATAAAATATTATTTATTATATAATGATCATCCTTTAAAGATAAAATATCACTTACCTTCATTCCATCATGATTTTGGAAAAATGAAAATGTTTCTCATGCATACGTACGACCTACCGTTTCCATGATTGTAATATAGTTCATTTTTCATAAATATATTTTATGGTTTGTTTTAAATGTATAATTTATATTTAAAAATTATAATTATATCATTATTACAATTTTGGGGATGATTAAATAAAAATATCATAACCTTATTCAGCATAGAAAAGTGATTTTGGATAAGTTAACCGTTTAGCGTTAAAACATCCGAAGTGAAATTAATTAGATAAGTAATTGAATATAACATAATATAAAATAAAATAAAATAAAAGGAATGATTAAATTGAATTTTTTTCTAAATCAAGTAAATAATTAATATAATTTATTATTTATGAATATAGTGAATGCACGTGACGATTCAGGCTCAAGGTAAGGGTTTCATCTCAAATTTCCTTCTTTGAGACACATGTTATTTTAGGCACCTAATTTATTTTGAATAGTTTTTAAAATTACCATTTACTTATTATATCATTAATAATTTATAATTCATGATATTTTAATTTATAATTCACTTATATCATTCATGGGAGTTATGATTCAATAGTTACCCAAGTAATAAGTGTTTATTTTTCAATCTCATTTTAATCGGAACTATTTATACTTGAATTTCCATTATTAGAAATTATTTAATAATTTCCTAATAAAATCCTTACATTTTATTCTAATTTTGTTATTCATGAACTTTTAAATTTATAGTACAATTTCATCTCTTTGGCACTTAAAAATATTGAGAAAATGTTTATAATAAAAATTAAAATTTATTTCTCTCTTCTGTCGATATTTTTTTTTAAATTGTTTTAAAAAGAATTATTTTAATATTATTCTATGATTGTTTAAATTAATTTTTAAACCTGTTTAATTTTTAAAAATGTCTTAAAAGTAATTTTATTTTCATTTTATGAATATGTTACATCTTCAGTTTTTACTGAAAATGTGAAAGGAATATTTATTTTAACATGTACAACATGAATAATATTTTATTCCATCTTGACCATTATTTTCCTTGAATATTACTTTATAAGTTTCCAAGGTCATTTTCACTGAAAAGTATTTCTAAAATATTTTTTGAATTTTATTTATTTAAAATTGATTTTCAAAGTGTAAAGGTTATTTTCCTTAGTAATGTTTTTAATATATTTAAAATATTTATATTCATCAATGAAAACAATATTTAATGGTATAAAATGCTTCTAAATACTATATACATGTCCCTTACATATATACCAATGTCAATTTCCCTTAATTTTATGGGGTAACACATGACTTATGTTCATCTCTGAAATACATTCATTATGAATGTTACTCTGATTAAGATATTAGTTATGATTATTCCACTCATCCCATTCCATGGGTAATTCTAATGATTATGCCTTATGATAGATTTTTTATGTGATACATATAGATCATAAACATTTTATTATTGGTGAACCCAAATAGCACCCCAATACATTGGGTAATGTTTTAGTCTCATGAGGATCTATGTATGGGATTAGGGAGTAAACCCAATCCATTATGGGACTTTTCCACAGTGTGATTTTTTATAGGCGGTTATCCTTAAATCATGTTTATGTCATGTTATATTTTTCTTCCACATTTTCTATGATAACATTTTATTTTTAAACCATGATATTTATTTTATTAACCCATGTGATTAATCATGTGACTTACATTTTATGTTATCTTGTTATATCTTTTACTCACATGTTATACTTCCTTATCATGTTTATTCACCTATTGGGTTTTTTAGATCACCCCTTTATTTCATATATTCCCCAGGTTATACTATGTAGTTTTAGAAGAAAAAATAGATTTAAGATCTCCTTAAGGAAAATAAAAATAAGGATGTCATGTTTTAGTTTTCATTGATGTATTATGAACCTATTCTTATAAAGACAGTAGGCCTGATGATATTTGGGTTGAAAGTAATGGATTGATCATGTAAAAATCATGTAATGACATATGTAAAAGTCATGGTTTGATATTGTTGGTATTAGAGGAAAGATTTAGTTAAAACTTGGAGACCAGTACGAGAAAAATTTATTGAGAACACTAAGGGTAAGTCTAAGGATAATTATAAGTATAAAAAAATACCCTGGAATATTGGTGAATGATAGAGTGAGTGGTTTCTAGAAAATTACATCCCTGTTTGTATACTACAAATGGATGTGGTTCAAGCACAGATTTAACTAGGGGTAATAACTCTAAAAAAATGAATTTTGGGATTGAGTTGATCATTACCTGGTACATGAAAACATGCCTTACCACTTATCAATTTTGACACTCCAGGGAGATATGCTTTGGAAATCCACAATCTCTTTACAAACCATTATAAAGTGCAAGAATGGATTATTAGGTTAAAAACCTGATATGAATAATTAACAAGGATAATTTATATTGAAACCTAGAGGCACACAAGTTAGTAAATAATTATAATTTATTAGTTATTCATTCTAAGTTTATAAGTTTCACATTGGTATGTTAATTCATTCTCACCTTGTTTGTTTTAATCTTTTTAGTTAATAGTGGTAAATAGGATAAAGAATACTGAAAAATAATGTGATTTGTGATTTAATGATTTCCCTGATGAGATTCCAAACTGAATGCGAATGAAAATTAGATATATTATGATCATTACAAATGATCTATCTCAAATTATGATGAACAAGTAGAACATAGTTTAATTTCAAAACACATCAAAGAAGAGAAGGATAACATCTCATGGAAGTTCAAGTGTTAAATATAATAAAGAAAATAATATCTGACCTCTTATATGTCAAGAATGTGGATGAAACACCTAAATTAATATATAAAATGGAGTATAATATGCCTTATATGTTGAAATTATGGTAATATAGAAACAAATTTACCTGAAATTCTATGTATTATTTCTGTGGAACATGGGTGTTATCCGAGTCAATTCCCTAAACTATGGGTTATCCACTACACCAAGGAAGGAGCTATGTTATGAAAAAATTGTGGTTAATTATTTATATGTGGGGATGATAGAATTATTAGGTAGAAATATTTTCATCAATGGTATTTTTTTATAAGAATAATGAAAGTTATAAGGATCATTGTGTAGTAGTTTTTCTTTATGGATTTTCAGGAATATGTTGAATGGTAATAATGACCTTGAAACGTGATTAATAGTGTGGTGAAATTTTTTGTAAAATAATAAGTTGTATAGAAAAACCTAATGGTTAAAAATTTATTTGATGAACAATATTATTTTGAGAATTTTTATCATATTTTTGGGAATGTTATATGAATTATATCAGTATAGTTTTAGAAAAAGGATGACTCAATTTCCATGTGACAACTCATCTAATTTGGAAAGTCTGAAGGGATTGAACCCACAACCAAGGGGTGATAAGGGTGCAACACCTACCACTAGCCTATATGACGTACTAGTTAGCTTTATATTGTTTTTGCTTAAATGAATCGAAAAATAAATATGAATTTGGTCAAATATTTTTTAAGTGATTAATTATATTTTCGGAAATGTTTTATTAGGTTACGATATATATATATATATATATAGCCTCTAGGTTTAACAAAAGGGGGTATTTGGAAAGAATTATATCCTGTTTTTAGAGATATAAGTTGAAAATTTATGAGATAACCTTTAAAGTTGAAACCATATTTCATGTTGAGGTTATTGATGTTTTTATGTATACATGGTTATTTATTTAAGGGATCATCTTTGCTAAACCATTAATTTCATTTTTTAATTTTTCATATTAATATATTCATTTTCATTTTGGGTATTATATTACTTTGTGCTAACCATTTTGGTTTTAATAATGATAGAGGGAATAAATTTTTACTCTTTTATGGATTTTATGATCTGTTAAAATTTAATTTTAGTACTATATGAATAAAAAATACACATAGGATATTAATTAATTATAGTAATAGGTGAAGTGGAAAGTGATTGAAGAAAAACAAAAGGATGAAATTGTGTTTATTAAATAAAATTATATTAGGTATGTATATTTTATAGTGTTAACTATCTTAATAGTAAATTAATCCCTAAACTCAGTGGAAATGATCCTGAAACAAAAATGTTATCCTATTACCTCCATATTTGATGAATCAAAGGTCTTTTAATTCATCACATATTTATGGTTTTCTAGTTGTTGACTTTCTAATACTCATTCAATTTATTGTGATCAATGAACTTTATCACTAATATTTATTTTTTTACTCCATGTCTATATTTTCACTTCCCATCAATGTTATTATATATAGAAACCTAATTATTTAATGACCTTTATGCTTCCATTTCTTTTCTTTTTTAAGTAGAAGTTTTGTTAACCCTTTTTTCGATGTGAGTTTTCCACAAATGAATTTTTCATTATCAAACCCTTGATTACTGAGAAAAAGTTCAAATTATCCAGAAAATATTTATTTAAGGTTGTATAATGAAACACAATGATATTTTATAAGGGACACCATGTTCAATAGAATATTCAACGTGCAACACTGAGTTTAAACGAATGACATCATATTTCGAAAATATTATTATTTAAAAAAGATCATTAAACCTAGAAATTAAATTGGATGGTATGAATAGGATTAATTACATTAATTAATGTATATAAAGGTACTAACCAATATAAATTTATTTATAAACACTTGGAAAATAAGAACTCTTTTTTAAATAATAAATTTCTCTCAAAATTGATTATTATTGCCTTTTATGAGAAAATATTAAAATTATTTTTTGTACCTTTTAGAAATTTTATTTTATAAAATTATTTTTTAAATATAACATTGATATTAAATTCGGTGGAAATTTTTGGAATTTTCTATAAATATTTCCTTTTTAGTGAATAGTGAAAACTATAGATTTTTAAAAGATTATCATTTATTTTTATTAAATTAATTATTTTAAAAGTACCATTATTATTTTACTTTTATTTAAAATTAATATAAGAATTATTTATTTATATCAAATCCAATTAATCACATTTAAATAATATTTCTACTTGATTTTAGTATAAGTATATTTTTAGACTTTAAATTTTTTTCATTCTAAAAACTGTTTTAAAGTGCATAATGATTTACCATTTTAAGTAATTAAAATAATACTTAATTAGGAATAATTTATATAAAATTTATATAAAATTTATATAATATATATCTATAAATATTAATTTAAATTAATTTAATTTTGATTACTTGTCATATAGTTAATAAGAGATAATCTTTTCCTAAAAAAATGCATTTATTGAAAAACCGTTTTTTTAACATGTCTCTGAGTTTAACATTAAATTAAATTATTCAAACTATATTAGTTGAATTTGAAAAAATGGATTCCTTTTTTAGAATCAGAATAATTTATATTATCTAATAAGGTCAAATTAATTTTTGACCCTAATGAATATTGAAAATAGTAAAAATTAATTATCACGGTTAAGGTAAAAAGCTTTAACGAGGGATTAAATTAAATGTATATGACTTTAAATTGACCTAAAAATTGTTTAATTAATATTTTATGGTAATATATAGACCTTATAACTTCTAATTTCTAAAAATGGTCTATTCTAGAGGCTTATGAAATGAGAAAAATACATTTGTAATTCTTTCTTTTCAAAAAGTTCAAGTGTGTCTTCTCCCCCACATATAAAAGGCCCCCCATATATTATTATATTAACATTTGAAAAAAACATTGGGTTGGAAAATAACTACCAAAATAAATCAAAAAATTCCCTCTCATATTCTTAGAATCCTTGGTTTTATTATATTTAAACCCTAGAAAGAATTTTTGTGCAAACATAAAGAAGTTGTCTGAAGAAGAGGTAACGTACTTAACCAATCATCATTGTTTTATTTATTATTAAACATAATTAAAAATATCTTTAAACCCTTATTATATATTATAATTAGTATCTTAAATATTATGAGATATTTTTATGTTATGTTAATGACCTATAATCATCTACTTCTCCCTCAAACAGAAAACTAAACCGTTGATCATGTGTACGGTGGACTACCTCCTCACGAACCGACGCTAGTTTTTTTCATCACCACTTATCATGGAAAAATATAATGATGTATTTAATATTTATATATTATATTTATGTTATAATTATACTTATTTAATTATAATATAACATATGACTTATTAATTTCCATTCTATAGGGAATACGATAACGTAGCACAAGTGTATGACAGACTATCACCTCGCAAAGCGATGTGATCCATTTTTCACCTACAATTTACATGGAAGGTAATAAGGATTAATTTTATGTTTATATATGATATTAATTACATATTAATAATTATATAAAATAATTATATTATATACTATCTAACCTTTCCGTTCATTGAATATATGATAATATCATTCATATGTATGGAGGACTACCACCTCACAAAGAATTGTGATTTGTTTTTATTACCACATAACATGTACAGTATATTTAAGGGAATTTAATGAATTAATATTATATTTATTATATAATTATAATCTTGGAAAGTTAAAATAGCACTTAACTTATTTCCATCACGATCGTCAAAAAATGGAAACGTTACTGAAGCGTACATGCGACCTACCATCTCCACGATTGTAACCTAGTTCAATTTTCATAACTATATTTCAAGTATTTTTTTAAAATTATAATTTAAATATAAAAATTATAATTATTTATTTATTACCATTCTATATATGATTAAATAATAATCCCCTAACCTTAGTCAACTTACCAAACTTATTTTGAACATATGATCTATTTATCATAAAACATCTGACATGAAATTAATTGGTTAAGTAATTGAATATGATATGGAAAATAACAAAATATAAGTTATAATAAAATAGAATTTTTTTATTAATAAATTAAAAAATTAACATAATTTTATTATTAAGTAAGTTAAGGAACACACGTATTGATTTAGAATTTAGGTAAGTGTTTCACCTCAAAATTTCATTCTTTGAGATGCATGTTCTTTTATACACCTAATTTATTTTAAACAATATTTATAATGAACTTTTAAATATTATATCATTTATCCTTTATACATCATGATATTTTAAATTAAAATTTATTTTCTTAATTCATGAGAGTTATGATTCAAAAGTTACCAAAGTGTTAATGGTATTTATTTCAATATCATTTTAATCGGGATTGTTTATATTTGAATTTCCATTAGTGAATGTTATTTGATCATTGAATAATAAAAACCTTCCATTTTTTCCTATGTTTATTAATTATTTTTTCAATTAATAATACCATTTTATACTCTTTGGTACTAAAAAATAATGAGAAAATATTTTTAAGCAAAATCAGACTTTATTTCTCTCTTCGATCAAAAATATTTTTTGTTAAAATTGTTTTATTTTTTTTAATATTTTTATAATATATTTTAAATAAATTTTTACCATTTTTAAATTTTTTTAAAAATTGTTTAAAAGGAATCTTCTTTTAATTTTCTGAACATGGTGATTCTTGAATTTTTACCAAGAATATGAAAGGAATATTTTTTTAACTTGTATGACATTGATTATATTTTATACCTTCGTAACCATTATTTTCCTTGAAGATTACTTTATAAGTTTCCAAGGTTATTTTAAGTGATATTTTTTTCCACAATATTTTGTGAATTTTAGTTTTTTAAGTGATTTTCAATGTATAAATGTTATTTTCCTCAAGAGTGTTTTTAATCACTTTAAATGTATTACTATTAATCAGTGAAAATAAACATTAATGTTATGGAATGATTATATATACTGTATATATACACCTTAAATATAAAACTATATCACTCTCTCTTACTTTGATGGGGTAATACATGACTTATGTTCATCTCTCAAATGACTTCATTATGAAAATTCCTTTCATTATGATAAGAGACTAGATTATATAACCCATTCTTTTCCAAGGGTAATTATTATGCTTATTACTTATAATTGATTTACTTTATGTGGAAAAAATAGATCATGAACCTATTATGATGGGTTATTCCAGATATAACTCCAATTCATTGGATTATCTTTTAGTCTCATGAGGTATAATGTAAGAGATTAGGGAGTAAAAATAACCCATTTTAGGAATTTTTCCACCATGTGGTTTTGTCTTCGTAGTTAACCTTGGATAATGTTTTGGTCATGTTATATGATACTTCCAAATTTATTATGAATCCATGTTCTTATAATACTATGATATTTATCTTATGATACGATCTAACTACTTATGAGACTTATATTTTATGTTATCATGTTTTATATTTTACTCACATGTCATGATTCCATATCACGTTATTCCTTTACTGGGATTTCTAGTACACCCCTTTATTTCATATATCCCACAATTTATCCTATTACATTTTTTGAGGTAAAACGGATTTAGGAGCACACTAAGGAAAATAAAAAAATAAGTATGACATGTTTTAGTTTCCTTTGATGTATTATGATCCTAGTAATCCAAATACACTAGGTATCATGATATTTTGGTTATAGTTAATGGATTGATTATGGTAAAAACCATGTAATAGTATTTGTAAGAGTCATGGGTCACTATAGGAGGGTCATGATAAGTTTACTCTTATGATGTAGGTGGTGTGCTATTTTGAACCAGAGTTACCTGGGAAGGATAGTCATGCATGATTGACTAATGAGAACTCATGAATCAAGGTATAACCCTTGGGTTGAGTCCTGATAAGGTTACAAATTGGTAGTAAGGGTGCTGCAATTTTTGTAGTGTGATGGAATTTTAGGTTCATGTGATAACAAGTGATTCATTGATTCCAAGATATATCCATTGAGGTTAGGTGCTTTGGAAATGATTCGGTAATGTGATCTGGAAAACCATGGAATGGAGAACTCTAGTAGTGTAGACTCTAGAGAAAAGATCATTGGTGGATCTATTATGTTGCAATGCATAGATATTATGACCATTAGTGTTTGACTGATGATAGTATATGAGTGGGTTGATGATTATTGATTTACTATAAACGGAATAATATAGAGGGGAGTTCACCATCATATGTGTTTTGGTTGTGATCCTTGTTTCAAGTGAAATATGTTGAGGGTTGGGATTGATGCATTTGATAAGCCTGAATTCATTTTGGTTATGGTTTCACATCGAATCTTGGGGACAAGTGTATGAGTTGTGGTTGGTGAATGGAAAAAAACTAGATATAAGTATTGATAAATGAGGATATAATAATGTCATTAAGTTTGGTAACTGATAGGTATGGGTTGTAGGTTACAGTTTGGTGCAATGATTGGAGTTTCAGAAAACAAACTAGTAAGGTGACCAAATCTAAGAAGGATGGTTATTTTGGGAGTATGACGACCTATGAAATAAAGTGAGGCTTCATGATGTATCATCCTATGGATTTCAATTTACTTTTATTTTTAATTAAATTTTAATTAAATAGTTTTTTTCATAATTAAAACAAATTAAAGTATGTTTTAACATAAAATTAAAAAAAACTCTATAGTCAATTTCAATTTTGATTACAAGTTAAGTTAAAATATTCAAATTATAGAAATATTACTTTTTCAATATTTCTTTATGTAATAAATTTTTTATTGGAAAATATAAATTATTTTTAATGAAAGTATATTAATTTATATATATTAATTTTATTTAAATAAATAATTTTAAAAAGACAAAATATGTTTTAAGTTAATATTTTGAAAAGATTTTATTTAATATATTAATTTAACATGATAATCATTTTTGAATTTATTCCACAAAGTATAAGTTGTTTTAATAAAAAATACAAGTAATTGTTAAATATTTAAATATACTTTTATTTTGATATTAATCTTATGTAATAAAATTATTACTTTAAAAAAAATTATTTTTGAGGAAATAATTTATGAATCGAATTTAAAAATATTCACAAGGTTTACATAAAATTATAAATTTTGATGTTTATAAGTAATATTGTAGGTGTTATGTTAAAATAAATAAGTATTTAATTATGTAAATTACAATGAGAATAGAGTGTTATAAGTTTAAAATTAATAAATTTTCTTCTATATACATAATGTAATCTAGAGTAAACTATTGGTATAATTTATATTTTAATTAATTTAAGTAATATAAAATTTACATAATAAAAACCCATCCAACCTAGACCATCCAATAACTAATGCACCATTACTTAGGTGGGAAAGTAGGTTGACCTAGACATCCATAGGTGGAATGAGTCAGTATATGGGCACACATATCTACCACTATAATGTGCATAGGTATGCACATGAGATGCATATAACACCTACAGGGGGTGCTCTAAGAGGGCCCCATAGATGAGGTGTGACTGGTGAGGGATGTGGGAGTATGTGTGTCTAGGTGTAGATCCTCCAATACCTTGGAATGAACTTCTAATTATATGATTTATAATATATAATAACACTTGAATGCCCATTCTTTCGATGTGGGATTCTAGAACATGGGGTAATATAGCCCCGTTTTAAAAACATATGTTTATATCATGACCAGTTGATCTGATCATTGAAAAACATATTATCATTCAAGTGTTTTTCTTCTACCTCCATATCAACCCTAGAATCCTTGACCTTGTCTTCTTATTTTTTCCTATCGATGCCACTATCTTTACCCACAATTATTCACTACCATCTTATCTCAAAACCACCATTTTTTTTCCTCTCAACAAAAAAAACACAGGTCATCATACTGCAAAAATATGAAAATATTTTTACGAGAATCATATGGTCTGCAATGTTTCTCTCACCATTTCCCTTGGTTTATAGCAAATAAAACCCAAACATTAATTTTATTATCATTGTGGAATGATCCTATATAGTTGAAAATATTTATATTTATTTGTAATGTCAACATTTCCATCAGGTGTTATCTCATTTAAATGAAGATTTTTGTGGAATTACATTGAGATTATTTATAAATATAAAATATAAACACCATTACTAATCATATTTAATACCAAGAATCACCCAAATTCCATTTTTGATTTTCGAATTTTTCAGGTTATCACCACTTTCATTTTTTAGAAAACTATATATATATATATATATATAATTTTAATTTACTTATTAGTATATCAAACCTTCAAGACTGATTTAATTTTTATATTCATATCTATAACTTTATAAAATAAAGCCTCATTTATCTACTTCTTTAGTTTGTTCCACAAGCCAGTTGAAACCCAAAACTCCTAAATCCTTCAAAATTAGATTTCTATTAGGATTTCAAATGGATGAAATATTAACTTAGATCCCATGTTTTTTATTCAATGTGTATTTCATTGTAAATTGGATATATTATAATCCTTAATTATGCTAAAGGATAAAGTCAGTCTCTTTATTCATATTATTTAAATACAAATGAATAGTGAAGGACTCCATATATAAGACCCTAGTGTTCCCTAGAAAACCACCATGAAACATATTCTCCTCACAAGTTTATTTCCATAATTTCTTCCCTATATTGAAAGTGGGGAATACCACTACCTAAGATCATATTGTTTCTCAGATTGAGGCAAGGTAGATTTATTTTAAAATTTTTATCTTTATAATGCATAAATTCTTCTTTAAAATGTATGAATGTAATAAATGATTGTAGGTATGTCCATAAACTATAATTATTATTCAAATTTCATGTATGTATGTACAAGAATATATATAAATTCAATTATTCCTTGATAGGAATTATTTTCTAAGTATTATTTATAAATTAGGGATTTTTATAAATATAATGAAAAAAATGATGTTTTCATAAATAAATTAGTTTCAAAATTGTATGTGATATAAAATTATTTTCCTCTTGAAAATAATTTCTGTAGTTTTAAAATTGTGGTTTAATATATTATAAATGAGAAATGAAATCTTTTAAAAAGTATTTTATAAAAATTCAGAACTTGGGTATTGTATGTAACGATGAGGAATGGAGTGATTCCATGACCTCATGGGTACATTGTCCTAAAAGGTGAAATTTCAAGTGTCTTTATATATCTCTTAAAGTTTGACACGTATCATTACATTTCATAAGAAAATTACCATTTTCAATTTAATTAATTTAATAATTTTCAAGAATGAATCCAAGTATTTTCAAGTCATTTTATATTTTGAACTTAAATAGGGTTTCAAAGTGATATGTGTTTTTAATGTTCTTGAAAATTAAATCTTAAATATATTTTTTGAATACCCTAGCCTTATATTTTAGAAAATTATTTTTCATACCAAATGTTTTCAAAGGGAATTTTTATAGTATTTATACAAGGATTTTACTCCGATTTTTAAAACCCCTTATAGAGAAATTTTATGCTCACCCTTTGTTTTATAATGTTTCTCAAAGGCCTATTAGAAGTTCTAAATGTTTTTATTTTTTATTAAGGATCTTGATCTAGTGAAGAAAAATTGTTATTTTATATATTTTTTTGTAAAACTTTGATATTTTTAAGGTTGTTCTAAATACTCAAAAACCTTGGCTGAAAAGATCCTTCTGTATTTAAAGGACTGTGTATTTTTTAGTAACTTTTAAAAAAAAATATAAAACATGTTTTTAACACTAGATCCTAGAGTACAGGTCTTGCGTTATCACATTTGGTATAAAAGAGACCATTTAGATAACATTAGAGGTTTTTATTTTTTTTGTTTATGGATAATCTAAGAGTTAGAGTTTTTTTGAGGCTCCAGGAAAATTTGACTCTAAGAAACTCTTAAGAATATAGAATTTTAACAATACTAGTTTTCCAAACTCTGAAAATAGAAATTTAAAATTTATTTAAATACGATTAAATAATAATGAGATCACAATTAATTTGGGGGGATGTAAAATCACAATAATTTCAATCATTATTTTTAAATAAATCTTAATTAAAAATTTTGTTTCATAATGAAAACAAATTATTTTATGATTTAACTTAAAAATAAAAGTTTTTCTAGAGTAAATTTCAATCTTAATTACAATTTAAGTTAAAATATTCATGTTATAGAAATATTAATTTTGTTATATTTATTCCTGGGATAATATTTTTATTAGAAAATTTAAATTCTTTTTTAAAGAAATTATTTCAATTTTCATGTATTTATTTTCATTATTTAATGTTTTTTTAATTTGATATTTTTTAAAGATATGATCTAATATATTAATTTTACAGAATAACCCATTTTGATTTTATTCCATAAATTATAAGTCATATTAAAAAAAATTACATGTGATAGTTAAATATTTGAATGCACTTTTATATTTCTAGGAATATTTTTTATAATATTATTAATTTTAAATAACTTATCATTTTTAGGAAATAATTTATTAATAAATTTAAAAATATTTTTAACCTTTATTTAAAATATTAAATTTTGATGTTTAAAAGTAAAATATTTCATATTATGTTAAAATAAATAAATATGCAGTTAACTATGTTAGTTACAATGATAATATGAAATTATAAGGTTAAAATGATTAAATATTGTTTTATATGCATAAAATATCCTTGAGGAAACTATTTATATAATTTGCATTTTAGTTATTTTAAGTAATTTAAAATTTACATATATAAAAAAACTATCCATCCTAGACCAGCCAAGGACATGTGCACTATTGCTTAGGTGGTAAAGTAGGTTGACAGAAAGTGTGAGTGTTTGGGAAAGCATAAAGCTCACTAGATCATGCATAAAAATGCACATGGGGTGTGTATATCATGAGGAGGGGTGTATGAAGTGGGCCATTCATGTTAGTCATGATCGGTGAGGGATGCATATTTATGTGGGTTTGGGTGTCGATTCCTTACTGCCTTGGTACATACTGCTAATGAGATTAGTTTTAATATATAGGTGCTCTTTAAGGGCCATTCCTTTTATATGGGATTCTAGAAAATGGGAACTATGGCCCCATGTTCAAAAATTATGTTTATATCATCACCATTCGATTCAATCGTCGACATCTATCCGATTGTCGAAGTGTTTATCTTCAACCTCCCACTCAACCCTAGTAGCCCCAATGCTGTATTTTCTTCTTTCTCCTGATGAAACTATCTTTTTCCATGATCCCGAACACCTAGCCTATCTCAAAATCACAATTTTTGTCTCCTCTCAATGAAAAACCCATTTTCATCATATTGAATAAATATGAAACTATTTATACTAGAATCTATCTATATACAATGTCCTTTTCAATATTTTTCTCTGTTTATAGGATATAAAACTATGGAATTAATTTTTTTATCATCAAAGAATGATCCTATCAAGATAGAAACAATTATATATATTTGAAATGTCAAAAATTTTAGTGGGTGTTAGATCATTTGAAGAAATATTCTTTCGTAATATCATAAGGATGAGTTATATAAATAAAATATAAACACCAATAATGATCATATTTGATATGAATAATTTCCCACAATTCATTTTGTATTTTTAATTTTTTTGGGTATGCACTACTTAAAACGATGCAGATAATATATATATATATATATATATATATATATATCTTCTATGAGTATATCAAACCTTCAAAAATGATTTATTTTTTTATATTCACATATATAACTATCAAAATTAAATCCTCACTTATATACTTCTTTAGCATTCCCCGCAATCCCAAAAAAACTCAAAACTCCTGGAACCTTCAAAATCATATTTTTTAAGGATGTAAAATTGATGAAATCATAACATAGATCCTATGTTTGGTATTTTATGTGAATTTAATTATAACAAGGATCTCTTAGAATCCCCAAATATGTTAAATGATAAAATTAGTCTGTTCATTTGTATTTTTTAAATACAAATTAATAGTGAAATACTCTATATATAAGGCCCTCCTATTCGTTATAAAAACCCCTTGACAAATATTCCCCTATCCTATTTATTTTTATCTATTCATGAATACACTAGAAGTTTAAAATAACATCACCCAATATCCTATTGATTCTCAGTTTGAGGTAAGAGAGATTTATTTTGAAATTGGTCTATTTTTAATGGCAATTTATTATAACTTTAAAGGAAATTTATTTTTTTCTTTTATCAGGCTACCATATTTTTACAAAATCCATGATTTCTGAAACATCTTCTAAAAACCTAATTGTGGGAGGAAATATTTTATTATATTTTTTAAATCCCTTTTTAAAAATATATTATTTTAATAATTATAATTACAATTTTCAATTGGCTTTTAAAGATATCATTTTATGCATAAATTTGTTTTTAAAGTTTATGAATGCCATACATGATCATCAGTGTGACCATACACTAATTATTCTTGAAATTTCATGCATGTATGTACAAGAATATGTATAAGTTAAATTATTCCATTATAGAAATTATTTTCAATTGATTTTGTATAAATTATAGATTTCTCTAAATCTTATGAAAAATGATGTTTTCTTAAAGATAGTTTTTTGAAAAGTGTATATGTTATAAAATTATTTTCCTCTTGAAAATAATTTATATAGTTTGTAAATCTCATTTTAATGGATTATAAATGATAAAGGTAAGCTTTAGAAAAACATTTTATAAAAATTCTGTACTTGGGTATTATATGTAATGACGAGGAGTGAATGAATTCCATGAACTCAAGGGGATATTCCCCCAAAAGGTGATACTGTTAGTTGCCTCATGGATTTCTTAAAGTTTTACAAGTATCATTATATTTATTAATAAAATTATCATCTTCAAAGTAAATACTTTTAAAGTTTTCAAGGATAAATCTCATTATTTTCAAAGGTTGTTATATTTTTAAATTAAAAGGGTTTTCAAAGTGATATGTATTTTTAAGGGTTTTGAAAAGTGTATCTTATAGATAACTATTTTTGAATATCCTAGACTTCTATTTTAGAAAACTATTTATTATATCAAAATTTTTATATTTTATATAAAAGAAATATTTTCAAAGGAATTTTTTATAATATTTAAAAAAGTATTTTAATCTAAGATTTAGAACTCCTTTCTGGATAATTTTATGCTCATCCTATATATTTAAATATTTTTTACAGGCTTATTAGTAGTTTTAAAGGTGTCGGGTTTCGATTAAGGGTCGAAATCGAGTGAATCATGATAGTTGTTTTATATATTTTTTAAAATATGATATTTTATAAGGTTTTACCTAATTCTCCAAAACATATAATAAAAATATCCCTGGGTATGTAAAAGTCTATATATTTTTATTCACTTTTTTAAAAATTATTTTATTTTTCTGTTAATTAAATAAATATTGTATTAGCATTGTAAAAGAATTTAAGGTAATTATATAATTTATAAAGACTATAAAGAAGTTTCTATCATGAAACTAATTTCATTAGTCTCAAAATATGCATTTATATTCATTTATAACTTTATTTTTCTTTATGTGGACAAGTAAGAGATATTTAAAACTAAGAGAGTGGCATTTTGTAACTTTCTCTTCATTAAATATTAATTACTACATTTTTATGGAAAAATACCCATTAAACAAATATATTTCGAACCTAATATGATAAGGGTATAATTTCCATCATCTAAAAGGAATTAGGATTAAAAATTATGGGAGCATCACTTACCGTTAAACTAGATTAACTTGATTTACCTTTTACCGTTGTGATAAATTTTACCGTAGTCACTATTCATAATGCATAAAAATAAGAGGCTATTTTCCAAATTTGAACCTCCTTATTCCAAATATGGAATACATTTTATCTAATTAAATAACTATAATTTTCACAAGTTAATTTTAAAATAAGTATGAAAAATGTGATGAAACCACTTTTTTATAAAAATTCATTTTTTTTGAAAAAAATACATTTTTATGTATAAAATTGTTTTTATACCAAATTAAATAAAAAAATTGATTACAATGTACCTAATTGGATATTAATAATATCATAGAACAAATTTTCCTTTTAAATTTTTTGAAAATAAAATGGAACTTTTTAAATTCTTAAAAAACATATAATTTTCATTAAAAATCAGTATTTTCACTATTCACCAGAAAATCCATCCTTTTTAAAAAATAGAAAAAGTTTAACCTCTTATAATTTTGATATTATGATTTCAAAAATGATATTATTTTTATAAATTAAAATTTATATAAGTTCTATAAATTAATTACAATACCTTATCATAAAAAGTAATAAAAATCATTTTTGAAGAAAACATATTTTTGAAGTATAAAATAATTTTACTGAAAATTGAGTAATTATTTCCTATGAATTAATAAATGATTTTGATTTTATTATGTCCTTTATATATATTTCATCATTCATTTAATAATATTTATAGACACTAATTTAACTTCTATGTTATAATGATCATATTGAAATAATAATATTTTGGGGTTTGTTTAGGCTTAGTGTTTTATGTTGTATACACTATTGAACATAGTTTTCTTTTAAAATAACAAGGTGTCACATTATCCCCACCTTAAATAAATTTATCCCTCAAAATTTTAATGTTATTTTTGGTAATAAATGGTTTGAAATTTGAATATTTCTTTGTAGAAAACCCACATCCTAAAAAAGGTTAATAAAACCTCCTTTTAAAAAGAGGGAAAATTAAGTTTCAAGGTTATCATAAAAATATATTTCACAATAATAGAACCTTAGTGGGTAGTTAAAATGTGGATATAGAAGAGAAAAAATATTCCTAAGGATTAATAGAGAGTGATGTATTACATGTTCATGAGAAATTTAACCATCACAAAACTATAAATCTATGATGGATTTGAGGAATTTGTTTAATATCCATATAAATCACCCGAGTAAATAAACATGCTCAATTTATTTCCATTTCATAAGCACAAAATCATCATTTGTCTATGATTTGATAAATTTCCACTTCATTTCTTATGCTAGGTGATCGATATTTGAGATTAATTTTTCATTCCTAAAACACTTCTAACGAATCATAAGATTCATAAGTCATTACTTTGACCTATAAATATTTACCAAAACTAAAATGGTTAAGACTGGTTATGATAAATCATACATTAACCTTAAAAAATAATATCCAAAGTTCAACTTAATCTATTCCATAAGTTCTAACCATAAGACTCCTCAAAAATATTTCCGATCATATTCAAAACACAAATATTATTTTATTACATATCCTTCAATGATAAACATAACTATAATTTTGATTACTCATAAAGTATCATACCAAAATGTATATAAATTGATAATATATTCTCCAATGTATACTAATAATTTCCAAAAATTTCATTATAAAATCATACATTCTTATAAAATATAAGTCACATATTATTATTTAAATAAGATCTACTTTTAGCCAAAAATATTTTCATTAGAGGTTTGGGTTCATCCAAGCATTGATAAATGACAATAAGTTGATTCAAAATATAAAATTTGATTTCATTATTCCATGAACATATATGGAATCTATTTAGGTATAACTAATCAATCATCATAATCACATAATATTTCTCTAAAGGAAAATATTTTCATATGTCTTATTCATGAAAACATCATCCTAGAATCACCAATTCTATAGTGGAGAAAACGTTTTCTCTAACTATCATAATTCAATTAAACTATTGAATTTTCATAATCTTTCCCTTTATCTTTTTACTTAATAGGGTGTTTTGGACCACTCTCTTCACTAGCCCTTGGATTAGAGAATTTATTCGTACAATAGACCAACTATTTTCATTTAAACCACTAAAGTGCGAGTGTCTTATTCTGTTTACATCTCTATCTATTCATTTCTTCAACAAGATTGTTTACATCACTTTGAAATTATTTTGATCGATGTCTAGGATTCCACAATTCAATTTTCTTGCTCTTTTCATGAATTCGCTTGAGTTCTCCTTCCAACATATGTGGAAACTAGGTGGTTGAAACTTTTTCTTCTCTCCATGTGATAAACCATTGGACCTTCCATGAAGCTCTATATTCCTTTTCTTATCATAAAAACCTTGAGGATTTCTAGATTACATTTCCACTTTTAGTGCACATTGAATTATTTATTCATATATTCTGAAGTCCCTTATGGATAATTATTTTTGAATACTTGGTTTCAAACCACTAAAAATAGATCAATTTTTCTTTCAAGGATGATGACTAAACATAAAGCATACCATGAAAGTCTTATAGAATTTTCCTCATAGGTACCAATGGATTCCTCATCCTTCTAATTAATCTCTAGGAAATAATTCTCCATTTTTGTATGTAGAATATGAGGCAAGTACTTACTAAGAAATATTCCTTTAAATTCATTCCATTCCATGGAGTAAATATTATCTTCTTTACTCATATTCTTATTAATATTTTACCATTGACATGATTTTACTTCATAATGATAAACATCTAGGATTTTTTTTATGTATCAAGTACTAAATAAAAAAATATCTTTTCCATAAAATTAATCCATTACATAGAAACTAGTGGATCACAATACCCATATAAGGACAGTTGTATTTATCACATAAAAGATTCACTAACATGTTTATACCTCATTTGGGTATTCTGAAGTTCAACATGATCTGTGTTACCACTAATAGCTTGAGAGAGTTGAGTGAGAGTATTCATAAATTATTAAATCCCACATTTTAATCAATTTGGTTTCTCATGAGTAAAATCATTTCATTGGATGACACATTCACTATTCTCATGATTACTTTGGGTTCCATTAATTGAATAAAACCCAAAACCATAGTGTGATCAATGATAATCATAGGGGAAAACCACATAATTATGAAACATCATTCATTGGATGTATAAATTAAGACACATTATTTTCAATATATGACACCTTAGGTTAAACCTAGATCATCCATGATCATTAAAAAAACTTTAGGATGTTATCTTATACTTCGAACTATCACCAAAATTCTCACTAATGTTTTCTCATCTCAGTTTTCAAATGTTAACTAAGCCTTTCTCTGATACCAACTATAACAACCCATACCTTTCATACATAGATATCAAATATTAACAAATTAATATTAATTACATAGCATAATGATATATTCAATAATAATATAGTTGTAGTGAATTTGGAAACTTATAAACATAAATAATTTGTTCATAAATGATCCGCATCATCTCCAACTACATTCTCTATAACTAGCACCCTTATTGGATATATCATTTCTAAAACCATTCTTCATAACCCGAGGAAAGTAAACACAATAAAGGGTGATCTTATATTCTCAGTAAGGGTAAAAAAAGGAGATATAAATTATCATATAAGCATAACATGAGGATAAGGGTGTGAGAATATGATCTTAACATTTGAAACACATAACTTGTTTATCATAGATCATAATATTGAGTCATGGTATAAAGAATGGAAGTTCAACTGACATGAATCATAAAAAAATAAATAACATGTGACATGAGATCATAAAATTGGAATAAGACATAGAATTGTGTAATAAACATATACTTATAACTTTATAAACAAGTATAAATATAAATAGGTTCACTCATTAAGTTAAGGACATGAAATTATGCCCCTGTGTATACATATGGTTTTTAATGTAGGTCTACACATGATCTTATAGACATGAATATCGGGTCCTTGAATAAAATTATGGACATGAAAACCAAGTATAATTATAATATTATGGACATGAAATTTAGTTCAATATATAAAATTATGGACATGAAAACCAGGTTTAGGAATAATCCTATGGACATGAAAACCAGGTCTACATATAAAATTGTGAACATGAAATTGGATTCACACATAACATATTTACCTCTTGAGTTATCTATATTTACCCAATGAATTGGAGAGAGATATAAGTCCCACATATTTAATAATGAAAATAAAACATATGTTTTCCACAATATCATAAAACATTTATAATCTCATAACCCCTGAAAAGAAATGGATTTCATAAACATTTTATCAGAGTATAACCCATGGAAAACGAAACATGTTTTATAAACATCTTGTCATCATAACCATAAACCACCTAGAGAAAGAATAAGTATAGTATACTTAGATAATATCATTATTAAAAGATTAATTAACTTCAAAGGATTCCATATTATATTTAAAATTATTTTGAAATATATCTTGGAATATTTGTTGAGGGAAATTACATTTTCATTTTGAAATCAATTCATTAAAATCAAAAGATTTAAAAAATATTATGGATTTTAAAAAAAACAAACATAGAAACGTTTAGTGTAGGATTCACGGTATTGAGTGGTTGTAATGATATAAAATTACATTCATGTCATATATGTTAACAAAACTATTCCTTTTATTATTTTGTAAAAATTCAAAAAATACATAATTCAGAAAACAACAAGAGTATTCATTTCAAACATTTTTTTTGTAAAAACATAAACAATGGCTAATTTTTATTCAAAATTAATAAAAATAGTAAAAACCTTTTTTAAAATATATTTGGAAAATATGAATATGGAAGAAAAATTACTATCAACCGAATAGAGAAATAAAGTTGATTTTCTTTTAAAACATATTTCTAGTCTCTCGAATACTGAAAATAAAGAAAATGAAAGAAAACATTTACCATTAAGAAATAACTAGATTAGAATAATATTTATGAGTTTCGTGAGAGGTATATCATAATTTTTCATCATTGGAAACTTAATCATAAACAATCCCAATAAACAATGAGATAGTAACATAAAACCGTTACTAATTTGGTAACTTTTGAATCATAATCCACATGAAAAAAACAACCTTATATGGACATGTAAACAAACATTATTTTTATAATAATAATAATAAAATACATTCATGGATATTATATAAACAAAACAAAATAGAAAAGTGGTGAATATGGCACGTGTCCCATAGAAATAAAAGTGAGAATAAAATCCCCTACCACTAAATCATCTTGTTTCAAAAGTTATTTAACCTCCTGTATAATAAATTTTAATTTATTATAATTATATACCAGAATCATGTAAATGATTATTATATCATATATATTAATTATATATATATATATATATATTCATCCATAATTGTTAATATAAAAATTAATTACACCGTTTAGGGAGACGATATGCCGTACGTACACATGAATGTTGTTCTTATTTTCAGACTGAAGGAAAGAATGATAGGTAAATAACAATTCATGTTTATATAATAATTATTATATCATATAAATCATATATATTCATCAATTACATACTTATTACCATCCAATTGAAATATAAATTAAAAACAAATCACATCTCTTCATAGAGGTGGTAGTCCACACGTACGTGCGATCGATGTTATCATTTTCCAAAGGTTTAAAAGGTAAGAAGTTATATATTATATTATCATTATAAACTAATAATTAGTACATAAATATCATATATAAACTTTAAACACATCATAATACTCATCCATAAAGTATGGTAATTAAAATGAATTGTATCTCTATGTGGATATGGTAAGCTGTAAGTACGTACGAATGATACTTTCACTTATCATTTAATGAGAAAGAGGGTGTATAATGTTGTTTTAATAATTTTAATAACATTTCAGTATATTAATTATAATAAATTTATTATTTTTTGAATAATATAGTTGATTTATAGGAGGTAAAAGGAGAATTAAAAAGGAAGTGATCAGTGAGGCGATTACCTCTTCTTTGAAACAACTCATTAAGATCTAATCTAAAGGATCACAGGGTTGGTATTTTGGGATGAAAATGACATCTCAAATTTGAATGAGGAAGTTTATAAGGGATTTTTGTAGGGTATGGTCGATCTAGAAATCTCAAAGTGGTTTGAAAAAGGCAAAGGAGGGATTCCCTTTTATAATTTAGGGGAGGGGTACTTTTTGAATTTGTTAAAATATTAAATTAATATACATTAATTTTGATCCCCAAATGGATCCAAATTTATAGTATTATAATTTAAGATTAGTATTAGTTAAAATAATCTCATAACCATTAGTGAATTATTCAAGACAAATGGAATCAAAATATACTCATATAACCCATACCTACTCCTAAATGTTGTCTTTGACACATCCTCCACCCCAAACTGCAACTAGTGGTAACGAGACTGTAGGTCAATCTTAGATAACCACTAGGATCCCCTAAACTAGTAAAACATGTTATCTACACATGATAATAGAAAAATATTATTTATTATAACCTGATTCATTTTTTTGGTAATCTATGCATATACTAAGGCTACCATCCACCTTCTTGTTGAATAAAACTAGTGTACCCCAAGGATAGGTACTCTGGAAAATAAAACTGATTACCATAAGGTACTCAAGTTGTTCCATAATCTCTCTCAACATGGATGGTTTCATATGATATAGAGTAATTAATATAGGTTTGTACCAAACACTATATCAATTAACAAAATCAGTATCCCATTTTGGAGTCTAGAAAATTCATTCATGGAGACACCCTAGAAATAGTCCACCACTAGAGTACAAGTAGATATAACCCTAATATGTTTCATTAAATAAACAATAATTGAAACCTAAGATATAATGGATCCTATCTAATTGAATTTATGTCCTTATATACCCTTATTCATATCCTATTCTCCCAAAAGAACAAAATCCTCTCGCATAATGGAGGTAAAAACACCCACCTCTGATATTAATAAATTCAAGACCAGAGGTGCATCAACTAATCCATTCCAAAGATGAAATTGAAGATCATTATATTTAGAATAAGGAAATACCAAAAATTCCGATATCCTAAAACCACTATGGAACATTCTTAGTACCTATGAAAATGTTACCACCTCTTATTAATAGGTGTATCGAGTGCTAACATGCCTTGGGAAAACTCTATGATCAAACCCAAACAAAAAAAACACAGGGGAAAATAAAAACTAAGATTAATCTATATAAAATAAAGAATCTAAGAGCATAAAATTAATAAAAATGTAACTATTATGGTGGATAAGACCATATTCTCTATCATATGGAACCCAGTCTAATGTGTGCACCCTTCCTACATCATATCCATGTACCTAAACACAAAATTCCTAGATTTTCTAAGTAATTGTCCGCCTAGGAACCTAAAAATACTACAATCTCTAATACCCTTGACCAACTCCATAGACCAACCTTTATGATGTAATAATACTATATATATGAGGTCCCCTTAACCAAGATCCTAAAACTAGTTTCCTCCCGAAATCTACACCTAAACTTGACTGAGATGTCCCCTTTCAAAACCATTGGAGAATCACCAACCAACAACATGCATGAAACTCCTTCATAATACTTGTACATGTTCTAGGAAAAAAATTAGTCTAGACACACTGATAATATATTTGAAACAAATACAGTAAAAGGATAAAAAAACCCCTACTCTCACCTGGATATATCTCACTTCCCTGGTAATTCTCATTAGAGATCCTCTTCCTATGACCAAAAGTTGAATCAACAACCCTATTGAAATATCTACTACCCATCACACTGAAGGTGGAATGTAAATATTCCGCACTATCCTCTTCCATGTACTTCTAAATGGTGAGGGAATTTCAAACCACATATTATTATGGTGTTTTTATGAACATTATAACCTTGTACATCACTTATGGTTAAAGATTGATCACAAAAATATTGTTCTCTGAGGCCTCATTTATATCCCGCAATGTGGAGAAGCATGTAAACTACCCAGAGTAAGTATCATAGTCTACTATGGACATCTTCCCCTGTTATAACTTTATAAAAATAATTTTCTCATTCTAGATTCAAAGTCTTGGGTAATAACTCCTCAAATAAGAGTTCCTTGAAGGAATCCCATGATAGACCCTCATGCCTCCTAGACTATACCATTACACCCCACCACCTCCTTGTGGGTCCAAAAAGTTTTAGATCACCAAATTTATCCACCTATATCTATTAGCTCCAAAACACCCTTGATTACCTCATTTCTATCCTCAGAATCTTGAGGACCTCCCATGACTTGAAAAGTTAGAGATTTCTATAACTAGAAATCTTGAAAACTTCTACCAAATTCAGCCCACCTTGATGAGTGCCTCTGCCTCCCATCAGTACTAGATGAAAAAATCATAGACAAATTAGCAATGCTACCTAAACCCCTGGGATAGACTTAAGATAATTCTTATCTCTACCCTCCAAAACATATAGAGCTACAATAGTAGTGTTCTATATCATAGGGATATTCGTAATATAGTCCTTATGTGGCACCATGGTATGTCATTAGGGGGAAATTTTCTAAAATACCAAAACTGAGACTCATAAACAGATTAAAAAAGATTAAATCTTAATTTTTTTAAGAATTTAACATGTTCACAAAACAAAGAACCCTAGGAACATTATCTAAGGGTCCACCCACAACCACTATACATAACCATCTACTACTCACCTAAGGACTAAGCCTGTACCACTAATATGTACATGTTATTCACGATCATATTTTAAAAAATACAACATGCTTAGAATTAATTAATTAGATATCACCAATAATGTATTTAGGAAAACACTGAATATATTATTATTCTAATTTAATTAATTTAAACCTATATCAACCATAGGAAATCAATCACATGACAATTGAAACTATCTGTCTATCCATGATTCATGAAATCATCCACTCTCACCACTCTAGAAAAGAAAAAAATCCCAATAAACCAAAATAGAAAAATAAAACTTTAAGAATAGCATGAAACTGTAATAAATGACCAATAAAGAAATTCCAATATTTGAGAAACTTGAAAGCCCACTACATATGTGCTGGTCAGTCTCAATCATAGTTTCATGCTTGAATTCCAACCATACTATCTTTATTCTACTAAGATGCTAATAAATTATATATAAAAGGGGCTATGATACCATTTTGTGATGCCCCATCTCAAATCATTGGGTCTAAGATGATGATAAATGACACCACATTCATGTATCTATATATGGAAGAGGTTGATGACTATTGTTGAGGGACTATATCATGTAGCAGAGAAACTAGTTCCTCGACATCAGGAAACCATCCATAGAAATCACAATAGAATCAATAATATATAAATAACCAGTATAAATATACATAGTAGAGGCCAATAGATAAAAACATCTCATGAAATATCAAAATTATATGCAATCACTTCTACATCCATGTAACAATGTTCCCCACATGTGGAAGATCAATAATATACAATTAAAAATAATAATAATTGAGGCATAACAACAAAAGATCCCAAAGAATGTCCTCACTTCACTTTAATTTTGACTAGATCCACATTCTCATTATCCCATCATAAGGCCCTATCCCTTTAATGGATCCTTGAAAAAAACTTATTCCTGAGGACTGAGGTGTCTGTGTAGAGTGTGAGTAATAATACCCAGTAAAACACCACCAATGCATCTTTATCGTAAGTGCAGTAGATATATTATGGTGTACAAACAGATATAAAGAAAAACCCAACAAGTATATAAATCATTCTGGGTCATTATATTCTAATTAGACCCCCACAAACCTCTAACATACCTATTTATTATCTATTATAGAAGTAAGAGTAACATTGAGTCATAGTTACACCCCGAAATAAGACCAATACCCTCTCACTCGAGGTATGATCTCACATCAAACATTAATTTATATCCCAAATTAGTTTCGCAAACCATCCCCTCTGACTCAACGGGGTTTTACATCAGTTCCCAAACCATCTTCTCTACCAAAGTAAGGTCATATATTAGTTCCCAAACCATACCTTCTTACTCATGGGTGGTTGTCCATAAATTCCCAATAGGTCACATGAGGTAAATCAATACAATAATAAAGAAACCATCACTATCCCCTAGGATCATCCCTCTTCAACATCTCAAGTTTTCCAATATATCCACGTTCATATACCCAACACCATTACAAGTTAAGGGAATCATCAATGGCACCCAATTATGATAATACTAGTTCACCATAACCTTAATAGATCCTAATAGGCTCACACTATGAAGAATCCACCTTAGTGTCCAACCCTACCTATACCCCTAAAACAAGGCCATATTACACCATTTCCATGATATTAGTCTATAAATCATTTTATAAGGGGTACAAACATCCATAAAATCCACTTACTCTATTTGATACGAAATAAATAACTTCATAGGGATAACATATTCACCTGCATAAAATTCAAGCCATAGAACTTCATAAAAAATTCATAACATGGTAAATACTTTATTCCTCAAGATTGATAGTGAATAATTTACAACATGTTCTCTCTGATTCAATACCAATCCAGTAAAACACTCAAATAATCACCAAAACTCTTATAATTAATGTTTTTAAAAGATAAATGTGGAAAAAGTAAAAAAAATAAGACATCCAGGGTTTAAATGGTGTTATAATTATCAAAATAAACTCTCCTAGATGAATTATTCTTCAAATAGGAAAGAGAAGAGAGTATAGGATATCAAGATGAAAAGTATAATCTTTAACATTGATCAAAATTGTGTAAGGATATAGGTAGAAATAGAGAAGTGGTTAAAGGAGTCCCATGATTAATTTCCAAATACAGTAATTTAAAGAAACTATTTGAAGACTTGTTCAAGGTGTGACCATGAGGGTCATGCCGGGATGATTCCACATGAGGGAAATATCATAGAGAAACCCCTATGGCTAAAATCTGTCCCTAGAAAGAGGGATCAATTCCTTGATAATTCACCATCATGGAGAGACTATGTTATTAATTTCATGATGTCGCACCATTGATAGTCCTCATAGTGAAACTTCCCGCTCCCAACCGATGAGCCTTCCTAACTTTAGGTTATGATTCCATGGCACCCTTATCCATGACATGAACATACATAAGGGTAAATTATTACATATTATGTTTTTCACAAAATTTAAAATCCTTTAACCATTTTGAAAAACTATGTGCAATTCTATGTCACTCCTCCTCTACATCATGAATTCCTTTGCAGAATCCATCACACTATGGTGCCTCAAGGCCATAGAGTGACCCTAGGTTATCCACCCATCATGTCGTAACCCCAATTAATCATATAATTATGAAATTATATTTTATAATTTAAACTTTAAACCACCTATGACTCCCCAGATCATGATCTTGGGCCATCACTAACACCCTAAAAAACTCAAAATCATTAAGATGCAATTTTTTTTATAAAACTTTAGATAAAACACACATTGAAAATAAATGGGGCATTACCCTACATGATAGTTTTGTTAGTAAATAAAAAATATGGTACTCTATGTATATGTGTGAACTATCAATCACTAAACAAAGTAACAATTCATGGAAAGTTTCCTATCACAGCTGTCAATGAATTTTTGTATGAACTTTATTGGGGAACATATTTCTCTAAATTGGATATCAATTCTGGATACTATCATATTTGATTGTGGTAGGATAATTTGTATAAGACCTCATCACGCATGATTAGTGTCCATTACTTATACTTGGTGATTCCATTTGGAATCATTAATTACAGTTAGATTTTCCAAGAGGTAATGAATGAATTATCATGACCCCTGATTTATACGTTTGTGCTAATATTTTTTGATGATATTGGAGTTTATAGTTATAGTTTAAAGGCACATTTGTGAAACTTATAAGCTGTCTTAAAGGTATTTCTGGACAATTTATTCTATTCTAATCAAAGAAAATTTCATTTTTCTCAATGATAGGTGGATTGTATAGGATATAAAATCCTACATACAGGGAATTTTATAGATCATGATAAAATTTAAGAAAATTTAGAATGGAAAATTATAGTGATTGTAAAGGTAGTGTGATGATTTTTAGGTTTCACAATATAATCTAGAAATTTTATATAGGGGTATGAAAATATTGAACAACACATAATAGTTATGAATTGAAGGTATGGTTTCAAGTGTAATTTGAGGTGTTTGATGTAGAATGTGACACTTCAAGATGGGGAGTGGGAGAAGTGCTTATACAATATCGGAAAACTATTTTGAACTTCACTAATTTTTTTTATAGAAATGAACTTATCTAAATACACCAATGAGGATGATATCATGGCATGTATGTTATAAATACAACTATATATTCCATATATTAAGGGAATATCATTCATGGTATATTTATACTAAAGGATTTATACTATAATAGAGAATTACCCCAATAGATGAATATTATTTTACTACTAATTTATTATGTTATCAATTTTTAGAGAAATATTAACAAAGGGAAGATAATGTATCAATATATATGTTACCTTTGGAGGAGTAAATTATAGAGTTAAGTCTATACAAATCATTTTTAGTGTGGGGAGAAGTCTAAAATTTTATATAAGGGGTGAATTAAGAGCCTTACCTCAAGGGGTAATAATTGATACCAATCACTTTCAAATAGATTCTAAAATTGTAAGAAATTTCACAATTCTCCTCAAGGAGGGAATTTGGGGTATTACAGAACGTACAGGAAGATGAATGAAAATTTATCTTGGGATGACAATAAAAAATTGGTGGTAATTTTTTTGTTATATAGTGAGGTCTGTCAATAATATAAGTATTCCACACTATTTCCAGTTGAAATATTATGTCCATTGGAGATTCGAAAAGTGTTTTGTAAGGAAGTATCAATAGATTTTATTAAAAGGATACCAAAATTCAAGGGGTATGATTTAATGTCAGTGGTCATGGATAGAATATCTTAATGCAGATTTTTTGTTTTATTAACGAATCTTTATACATCTAGATGAGTGGTAGAACTATTCCTATAGGAGGTTTTCAGATTATATGGAAGTCATAATTCAATTGTTATGGACTAGGATCCAATATTAATGATTCATTTATGGATATAAATTTTCAAGTTAAAGGGAATAAAATTAAATATGAACGTTTCAAATCAGTAATAAACTAATGGAAAAATGGAAATCGTCAATCACTACCTATAGACATAATTATGGTGTTTTTATGTTAAATAGTTTAAAGTGTGGTCAATTTGGTCGTTATGAGATGAGTTGTGTTACAACACTACTTGACATGCAACCATTAACACTGCTCACTTTGATGTAGTGCATGAGAGAAAATAACAAACTATTTTCTACTTCTTACTAAGAAAGGTAAGTATAGTGGTGGTTACAAATTGAAAGATGGAACATGATGTGACTCTTAACCAACTCAAGAGTCATTTTTCTTGAAAAAAAATATGAAGAAATAGGAGAAACAACATAGAAGGGATGTTTATTTATATGTAGGGATCAAGTTTACTTTAACCAATGCATTATTAATAATATTTTAAAACTAAAACATTAACCATAAGTTGTTTGTATGATTTTATGGACCCTTTTCAATAGTTAAAAGAATTTATTTAGTAAAATATCAGCTAAATTTATCCTTATTAGTTAAAATACATCTAATTTCTCATGTGAAATAGCTTAAAAATCTATTAGAAATCAAAATCAAAACTAGGTTTTGCTTATGGGTATAGAAGAGTACTCTTTAGAGTGGTTTGAGTCTTAGAATGATTTTTCAAATAAAATCATTATTTACAATATGTTTTCTTTGGTATTAAGGGTAAGACTATATTTCAAGGAGGGGTGGGTAATAGTGCATACAACACTATTTAAACTTGGAAAGTGTATTTTAGGGGGATAAAAGGTATCTATGGAATAATATTAGGGACCTAATTATACTAACTAACTAAGATATTTATAATTTTCCCCGCATGAGGGGTACAAAGTAGGGAATGGTTATAAGAGAAGAGGAGTGAGAGAGAGGAGGTATATGAGAATTATATTGCTTCCTGAATAGTTAGGTTGGGAAGGTGAGAGGGAAGTTATCTCTTACATTCCATTTCTTTATTTAATTTCACTTCTCACTACTCTATAGTTGATGATACGTTTTTAGTCTTATTATACAAAAGAGTCTCATGCCTCCTATAGATTTTCCATTTGTATCTTGATTTATATGTTTATCAATAAGTTTCATTGTATTCATAAATTTTACTTTCTTATTTTTATTCAAGATTTAATTAATTATTTTTTATTTGTAAAATTGTTTTTATTTTCATTTCTTTTCCATACATTTTTTTCATTTTTTTATTCATAATAAACCATTATTAAAAATGTATACTCACCATAAACATTGATTTAAATGAGCATGAATTATTTATAATACTTGTTAATTGACACTATCTGAACATGCACCGGTTTTTTTGATTTATTGCACTTTGACCGAGAATTTGAATCTTCATAACACTTATTGGAAACCATTTATAACACTTATCACATATTATTAGTGATTTTGTATACTTTCGTCCTAAATGTTAGTTAAAACTTTTGTTTTTATTACACGAATCCACTCAATTATAAAATTTTAAGAAAAAGATAATAATCCTTGGGCTACCACATTGAATGGTAAAACATTCATATTTATTTTTAACTTTTACATTTTAAATTTTTTATTGCTAGAAAATTATTATAGTTTTTGAAATTGATCTTATTTATGAATTATATAATTTAAAATGTATTTTTATTTTCCATATTCTTTATATCATGTGTATATAAAAAAATATTCATGAAATCATTATAATAAAAATATTGAGGCATTAAAGGAAAACCAAATCGGGCTTAAATTATTCTAAGGTTTTGAAAGAATTGAAAATTAGAAGTCTTTTATACCCTCAAATATTGGACAATAGTTTTCTTCTTCCGGATTCACCACATATTTTTTTGAAGATAAAAAAATATTTTTTTTGTATTAGTCTTTCACATTTATAATACTTATGCTTTTAGATAATTTTTTTTAAAATGTGTCTCTTCAGTGTAATGAAAAGTCATTGGTTTATTGTCTAATGACTGACACATACTTTCATAATAACTTTTTATCCTTAACATTGCTGATTATTCTTATACAAAAACTGATAATCATGGAATTAGGTTAAAGACACATGTTTTATTTTTTATTATCTATATTATTTTGTGGATAATTATGATGTTTCTTTTTCATTTTTTATTTATGTTTTGAAGAGTTATTTATTGATGATATAGGATAAATTTTCTCATGTGGTAAACTATAAATATTTTTTCTAATGGTATGATTTGAAATTATTGGATTTACTACCATGGAATAAATTTCACTTGCCTTATATTTATTTTTCCCCATAATTATATTTTTTTTCTTTCATTTCCACTTATTAAGAATATCATATATTACTTGTCACTTATTTAAAAATTCATATAACATTTATCTTGTGGAGTTTGTTCCATGATTGAAAATATAGTTATATATTAATATATGATGAAAGAAACATATATAATAAGAATAAATAACTTTCCCAAAAACCAATATTAATTTATAGAAAATAATAAAACAATAATAGAAAGGTGATTTTTTAATTGCGTGTGCTCAAGAATTTTTTTTTACTTCATACCCAATTAATATTGTATAAATATAATTAAATGAAGAAAATATATTTTACTCTAGAAAGGATTAATTTTTTTAAAAAATTGATTACAAATTTAAGGTTTTATAAAACCATATAAAAAATATGTTTGAATTAGGGATGGAAGAAACAATATTTATTTTTTAACAAGTTGCTAAGGAGGTAAACTAAACTAAAATTTTTATTTAGTTTTTATCCTCAATGTTTTATAAATAAATATATATTTTCATTAGTTTGTTCATATGATCATTGTAGAATAAATTGATGATCCACCATTGAAATTCCTTGTTTAGATTAAAAATTAAATATTTGGGTGATTTATTTCTCGAACTAAATGTTCATTCAAATTCAATATTTATTGTTAGTGGTGTTAAATATATTTCACCTTGTTGTAAAAACTAGTGATGTTTTTTGTTCTTATGAAATTATTAAAATTTCAAAGTATAAAAAATAACTTAAATAAGAAAAATAAAAATCATTTTTTCATGAATAAATATTGAAATAATCATACCTAAAAAATTACAAAAAACGATCATCCTTGACAACTATGATATGCGTATTAGGTGATTACAATTTGTTTACTAAAATAGTTCTTTTCTTCCATTTATTAAATATTTTTATTCTATTTTTGTTTAATTATAAAGAATTTTCTAGAAACAAACCAAACACCATTTTTTTAAGACTATTTATCAAAAGTGACATGCATTGTAAGAAATATTCTATAAGTGATATCAAATATAAATATTATCTTTAGAAAAATTAAACAAGTTTCACTTTTTATTATGTATTGTATAATGAAACTCAAGTATAACCCATTGTATTACATGATAAAATATATTTTTTCATTAATTTATTTAAAAGTTTTTATAAAATACATCATTTATTAATCTATCTATCTAACAACATTTACTAAAAATTACTTATGGAACTTACAATTTATAACAGGAGTTTAAAAAAACAAGTAATGTTCTTACCATTTCTTAAAAAAATACTCAAGAACAAATTATATAAGAAATTAGGGTTAATTTATAGAGAAACTATTATATTAAAAAATTTGTGTTATAATCATTACTAAAATAGTTTTATCAAATGGAGTCTATAAAAAAAATGCATTTTCAATAGTTCAATTAACTAATCAAGATAACATGCATTTTTTCTTATCATTGTAAAGATGTTTTAAAAATTTATTCTCAAATATCATGGTAGTGTTGGGATAATTTGAGAAAATAATAGATTAGTAGGTTTTGGTATAACTCGAAAGTCCTATAATAATGATTCCTTAAATAATTCACAACCTTTTACCAAACAAAATTCCTTTATCGATGATAAAAAACATAAACACAATACCTTTTAGTAGTGAAAAAAACCACTATAAATAACAAAAAAATACCTTATAGAGGTGGTTTAAAAAAAGATAATAAAAATCGATTTTATGGAAATATTATAACCTAAATTTAAAATTTAATGAAAATGTAATGGATATAAGAAAAATAATATTAAATAAGTTTGATAGATCATGAAAATATTTTAAATTAGTTGATATGATATAATTGTTAGTTGTTGTACGATAGCTTTTTTCCTTTTCTTTATTTTTTAATCAGTAATTCCATTTATATTTAAAAATTTTCAATTATAATTAATATATTTAAGGATATAACCATAAAAATTTCCAAGCTATTTATTTTCTATAATATTGTATGTTAAATATTCCAGGGTTCATATTATATGAAAATTCATTATAACTTATTATTAACAGGTGGACGTTATGTTATGTCACATTGTTAACAACCAATTTTCTATCATATCATAGAGATAGTATATTACATAACCCACCTTGTGTTTTGGGCGGATCACTATCCTCTCTAGGGATATGAAATTCCTTGTCCATGATGAATGATGGATATCATGTAAAACATGTTAAATAAATGATCAAAAATAATTAAAAAATCTAATATGGTAAATTAATTATAATTTTCTAATTATTTTTGTGATTGAAATTATTCATTTTTATTATTCTGTTTATTATTTCCATCATCAAAAAATGCAATTGGATAGAAACAAACAAAGAATCTAAATGAGTGAAACTAATTTTTGAAATTTTTGGTTTTCAAGAAAACTAGTTGAAGGATATATCTGTAGAAGTGTTTCAATATATATTTTTATTTCTATACAACATGTGTGTTTGATTTTTATATTTTTAACCGAACCATGAAAATCAGTTTTCCTTATTTATTATAATTTTGATAATTAGATGAAGTTTTTTTGTGTGATAATGTGGATTATTTTTATATATAGTGGTATTTTTATATTGATGATGACTGAATATGATGAAAAATAGAGTGGGTTGGACATGTTGGGTCGATCATTATGATGATGATTGTTATTGTTGAATTTATTTTAATAAATTATTTATGTCAAATTTACTAAAATTAACTATTGGCTCAAGTTGTTTCATTATAATTTTGGGATCAAATCATTTCCACCACTCATTTTAATTATTGTCATTTTTATAATACATTTGAAAAAGATATAAGGTATTTTTTTATATGAATATTGTTTAAAAATACTATAAAAAATAACATACATAATTTTTTTACTATTAACAATACATAAAATTATTGTAATATGATTTTAATGATATTTTCATAATATATGACTTGTGATGTAAACAATATTCAAAATTATTTGAAGATGTGTTGTGATTTAGTTTTCAAAACATAAAATACTTATTATTAAAAAATAATTTTATTATAATGTATATTATGATTGATATTCATAGTGTGATCAAAATTATTATTATTTAATCATTATTTTTTTTAATATTTTAAATTGAGCATAAAATAACTAAATTTGTGGTTAAATGGTTAGTTGTTGGTTATTGGGAGTTGATTTCATGCTAAAAATACTAATGGGGGGTGAATTAGGGTGTTTTAAATTTATTTATAGTTTTCAAATAAGTTAAACTATATTTTATTATTGAAAAGGAAACCTTGAATATTAGTTTTAATGCACAATCAACTGTAGTAAAATATAATTATCATGCACACATAATTTTACCTGGTTCACTTGTAAAAGGCTATATCCAAAAAGCGGATAACAATGTTGTGTTGACATGATTAGAAATCACTACATATTTAGTATGTGATAATGACTTTAGGAAGAGATCACTACTAAAATATTTTCTATAGACACTTCCTATAGTCTATTAAATACTTTCAATATGGATACAAATATTAAATATAAATGAAGGTTGAGATTACACGATATAAATTAAATATGTTCAACACCGAACAACATTGCTTTAACACCGCGATATTTTTATTTGATAATATATATATATATATATAATTTCTTTGATGTATTGTGTTGTACGAAACACCAAAATATTATTGCGCTACATGGAACACCAACTTAGTTTTCGATATACACAACACTATTATTGCCTTGTCTTACACACAATTTCAAGTTATTTTGATATAATTAATTTCACACAAGACCGATTATAAGTGAACAACTAAATATTATTATGTTACCTTATAACAAAGTCATTATAACGGTGGGTATAGACATTATTAAGTAAATTATGAAAATATAATTTACACATGTATATATAATTAATTATTTGGTGATTAATTAATTATAAAAAAAAATAAAACCCTTTTTATATAAAATGAAATGTTTCTCTGGAAAAATATTTAAATGAAAATAAATTAATTTATTAAATCTTCTTTTTTTCTAAAGGTAATTCCCCTGTGTGGCCTTTTTGAACCCTCCACACAAGGAAACCCCCTCCCCACGAAGAGGCCACTCCAGAGAGAGCCCCAGCCGGGAAGGAGCCGTTGCCAGCCGAGATGGCAGAGCGTCCTGGAGGGTGACAACCCGGGCAGTGATGGTTCGTCAAGAAATCTGTCAGCACGGGTGGGTTGTGCATCATTTTTCCCACCCAGTCAGGAAACGGGTGACCCGACAAGGCGAGTGGATCCCGGGGGAGAGGTTCGCCCCGAAAGCGGACTCCCAGGATTCGAACCCTGTACCTCCCAAAGAATGGCATTGTTTGTACCCCACTCCTTCACCACTAATGATGGAATTTATTGATGAAATATATATTTAATAAATTCCATTTAATGTTTGAAATTTATATTATATGTTTTCTAGACATGATGCAAAAACAAATTAATTTTTTCGAATAAAAGATATATTCTTAAGAAAAAATTAATTTTCCACCTATTGATGGTGCTTCCATTTTAATTATAGTTTTTGAAGAAAATTTATATTATATTTGAAAAACGTAAAATTCTTCTTTAGAGCATAGACATAAAAATTTTAATTTGGATAACATTTTGGTATGTTTTTTGATAATTTTAACATTTTAATGAATAGTAAAAAATACTGCATAATAATTCAAAAATGCTTTTTATGTAATTTATTTATAATGATAGATTATAATTTTAATTGGTTTGAAAGTATAATTAGATTATTTTTTTATCATTTAATCTAATTTTGTTAATTTTAATTAATTTTACATTGAAATTTGATATAAACACATGTCAATATTTTGATGGTTTTAACTTTTTAAAACCCATTTCCTTGTTCCCCCAACGAGATTAATTTTAATTTAATTATTGGAAGTTATATGATTAATATTTTGAAAATTGGATTCATTATTTTTAATCATTGGGTTCAAATTATTTTAATATGTTACTTTTATTTTTTGGATATTATGAATAACAACAACAACAATTTTTATTTAACACGATTAAAGGTAAATCATGTAATTTTGGTATCAAATTAATACCATAAGGAATATATAATTACCCTAAAACCTTCTAAAATCTTATTGGATGAGTAAAAATCAATTATTAAGACCTATTTATCAGAATTTAATCATTTAATAAACTTTTTTCTATGAAAATGATATAAATATTATTAAAATAAAAGAAAGTGACATGAAAGTGACAAAATGACATCCTCTTATTTCTTATAAGTATAGTAATTTTAATATAGTGATAAACATGATAAAAATTCACTAATAATTAGTCTCCAAAAATATAATAAAATTATATACATCATGTTATTTTATTATTAATTTTTAGAGATTAAATAATTACCTTAATTACTTATACAATGATGATGATGAATTTGATTAATTGATGAAAAATCCATAAAATTATTTTAATTAAAATGATAATAACCATTAAAATACAAAATAATTTGAAAAAATATTATTTGTAGAGTATATATCTATCATAATCATCCAAGGGTTGAGTTATTGACCATTTGGATCCATATGAAAATTATTATGAAACATAAAATATTTTGTTTAAAGTGATGTTAAAGCAGTCTCATTCATGTTTTAATAAATATAACGTTTTTAATGTTTGATTTTATAGAAGATATATTTAACTATAATTAATATTATAAAATATAAAGGATTTATCTTAATCATAGTATTTTATTGTTAATTTTTTTCCGAAAAATAAGTATATTAAATAATTACACAAAACTGATGTAGTAATGTTTTTTATTAATAGAAATATCAAATTAATGTTATTAAAAATACTAAAATAAATATAATTTTGAAAAATAAATACATCAAATTGTATTTATATTACCTTGAACCTTGTGGGATATAATGAAATATTTTTTTCTAGGATAACATCTTATATTAATATTTTTAAAAATCAATAAATTAAATATTGTCAAAATTGACACTACTGATTTTCTATCAAAATAATGTATTATGAAATTATTTAAAAATCATAAACCATTTATAAAAAATATAATAATTATTAAATGGTTGAAAATGTTCTAACTTATTCATTTTATTCTACTTGATATCAAATAATAAGTAATTATACTATTTTAATATTTAATAATTGTGTACCTTAGTTAAATTTAAAATACAATAAGTATGGGATAATTGAAAAGATAATGTTTAAATTGATAGAAAAACTTGTCTAATTTTTTTTATGATAATAAATAATTTTCTAATCTCATATTAAAAAATAATACATTTTTTAGGTTTTTTGTATGTGTTTAGATTTTATTATAAATTAATATTTTTAGAGATTCCAAATATGCCCCTCACCTCAATTATAAAAGGGAACACCCTCTTGCACAACTTCACTTCACTTTGAGTCTCCACGCTCAACTATAAGCTACCCATTTCACTTTTAAACTTCCTTATTCATATTATATTGGATATGTTCTTATCAATAGATCAACTCTAGTGCCTTTAAGATGAAAATTTGTGGGAGATCGTCGAAGAAGAGGTAATCTCTTATAATAATTCTTTAAAAAGAATTTTTTATTATCCTTCCTATTAATAAGTTGTTTCTATTATAATGTAATTAATACAATATAAATTATACACTTATATGCTATTGTTATTATGTAACAACCATATTCCACCTTCTATCCATCCTATGAAAAATGAAATCACTAAGCCTGCGTTCGTACGACTTACCGTCTCCATGCCGTGGTGTAATATGTTTTTCACAAACACTTTAATTGGGTGTGTATAATGATTGAAATAATTATTATATATAGATATTTATAATGGAACAATATATATATCATCAACTTTCATACTATTTCATAAATAGGGGAACGATATCATCGCTCGTTCGTACGTATGACCAACTGTATCCATTATGAAATGTAATTCATTCTACATGATATACATTAAATAATGATTATATAAATGTAAATAATGAATAAATATGATATATATTATATTAATAACATTTTAAATGATATCACTATGACCCAACAATGAGAATTTAATATTATTTGAAAAAATGAATAAGAATATAAATATATTAATACCGGAATAACAAGTAACCATGAAATGTTACTAACAAATGTATGATAATATGATCATATATTATTCCATAAAAATGACTGTAGTTCTAGAATAAACCAAGGAAATTATTTAAATAATTATATAGAAGATTCAAATACATACAAATCATATCATACCTAAGGTAATGGATTGTTTTGTTTCACTTTTATTTTTGTGGGACATATGCCTTATAAACCACCTATTTCTTTTGAGTTATGTTTATACTGCCCATGGATATTTTTAATAATATTATTACGAGGGTTATTATAATTTCATATGTACATAGTTTTATTTATGTTATGAATCATTTGATTTGACTGATTATAAATTGGTAAGGGATAACTTCGAAATCTCCTTTTTATCTAATATTGTTTATATATAAGAATTTACTGGGGTATATTTATCCACCTTATCCTTGTTTTATAAATATATATTATAAAATATTATTCATATTATTCTACTATTTTTTATATTTAATTTTACCCATTGGTTAACTTTTACAAAATGGTGTGAAATGAATGTTTTGTTGTTTTCATTATGATGTATTTTTTGTCTTTTCGAAAAAAGTATGAGAAGAATGTTTTCTTTTCAATTATAGGGCTTGAAATAATTTTTATTCTTTAATAACCTCTTTTTTCCATGAAGAATACTTTAAAATAATTTAAGGTTATTTTAAAATAAATTATTTTATTTTTAAATTTCATGGAATTTTGAGAAAACAAAATGCATTTTGAAGAAGAAAGGATATTTTCCTCAAGAATTAATTTTAAGTGCTTTATCAAAATTATTTTCCTTTTAAGATGAAATTATTTAAATTGGTTTATGTTTATATCCCTATTTTTACTATGGTTTTATTATGTTTAGTATTTTATATTATTTATGAAATACTATTTTTTATATAGATTATGATGGACTGACATATAAGAAGAACATTGTATTCCTTGGGTTATTCTATGATGAATGATTTATGATTTTGTGGTACAAATAATAATGATTTTATTATGAGATGGGTGGGTCCCATATCTACCTCCAATGCATTAGGTAAAGATTTATATCTCATGAGATATAAATGTCTATAATGGAAAGTAAATTTGATTCAGTAAGAGAGGGATGAAACAACAAGTAATTCTAGTTCAGTAATATGGGGCTGGAATGAAGAGTGAACTCAGTTCAGTATAGAACTTTTTACACTATGCTGTTCTTAGAAACTAGCCTTGGTTAATATAGAAGTAATTTTCTATGAATATTTTTTTTCACAATTCCATGTTTTATTCCAATTTTATTTTCTTATGGTTCATGATTCAGTAATGATTTATGCCTTATGAACTACCAAAATTTATTTTATAACTCAATATTTTTATATATGTTATATGTGGTATGGTTTTCAAAAGTTATGTTCATGTTTTTAGATTCTTATGTTCATGATATATTTAATATTTACCCTTTTTACCTTTACTAAGACTCCGAGCTCACCCTTTTTAGGTTTTCTTTTACCTAGGATATAAATAATGGTTTTAGGTAGGAAAATTAAAAGGGAAGATCTATATGGGATATGTTAAAGATCTTACACTATGATAGGATAATGTGTTCTGTGTTTCAAAATACAGAAAACTAAAATAGTAATTGGGAATATTTTTGTGTCATTTATTATGTATTCTTCCAAGTTAATGTAATTTCCATATAGGTCAATCTTGGGTGTTTATAGTTGGTATTAGAGTGAAGGTTAAGTTAACCTTTGGAAACTAGGATGAGATAAATTTAGTGAGATCCCTAGTGATATTTTGAAGGATATTTCTTGGGATATTCTAAGGATAAGTCTAAGTATATTTTACAATCCTAGAGTATTTTTGATAATCATGAATAACCTAGGATTAAACTTAAGGTGTCATAAATTGAAATATTATTTGTGATTTCCCTTTATTATGTGATTTTAATCTATGATAACCATTTCTCACATTTTTCATTCTAGTCTTATTTAATATCTGGATGTAGATAAAACATTTTTAACTTTTTATGTTTTAGATGTGGAAATTATGGGAATTATGAAAATCAATTTCCTAAGTGGAAATATCACGAATAGAATTTTGAATGTATTATGAGTATTGATTATACCACTAGGTATAAAGAGATTGTAGATGACATGTCAAAGGCATGTGTTGTTCTTCCAGTGTCTTTTACCATAAACGTAAAAAAATGATTAGTTTAAGGGTGAGTAACCTTAATACATGATTCCCATTTCATATTCTTGGAATGAATAAAATAATGAAGTCTGAGTAACAGGTTAAGAATAAAGTTGTATGATTGAAGTGTATATGTTTTTGAATTCAATGATTATGTATAAGTATTTCCAATATAATGTTTTCATTAAATATAGATAATGACATGTTGAAAAATGATGAAGAATTAGAAATGTGATTTAAGTTAAAGGTTATATTTTTATTAATGGAATGTAACCCTTAATGTGTTCCAGATATGGAGAAATTTGTTTTTAACATAGATAAAGATATGTTGGATAATATTAATTGGATGATACTAATTACGGATTTGTTGATATATGGGCTATAGTACTATGGAAGAAGTATACAACTTTTTTGGATGTAAGGAATATATCTATTAAGTTTTGGAATAAGGAAACATGCTTGTTTTAAATGAGGGTATATTGTAAGTCAGGTTATTAAAATTATTTAAGAGAATAAATGATGAAGGTGATCACATATTTGGAATGTGACCAACAATATATACCTTTTTATATATGTGGAATAAATTTTAAGACGAATTATTAAACATATTTATAAATATTTGGATTTTTATCTTTTAGAAGGACTATAATGTTATAAATTTATGGAATATTTATGTTAAACATCATATGATGTTTGTTAGAATAAAGTAATATCTCACTATAGGTAGACTTATGAATATTTGATAACTTATGGTAACCTTTTCTTAGATAGATGGAATAACCTATAATCCTGTTTATGGATCACATGATCAGCTAATGCTTCCAGAATGAAAAATTCATCATCATTTCTTGGAATAAAATATGTAGTGGAAATTGATCAAGACACAAGGAAAATATTAGATTATACTTAATCAAGTAAATATTTATTCTCGTTATTCAACTCTTGGGAAAGTATCTTGAAACCAAAATTTTTTGTTATAGTGCAATTATTTTCAATGATTCAAATGGACCCCTAAATCATCACAGATTTGTGGATTTTTGATTTTTCACTTTCTCCCAACCTTGTTCTCTATAACTATCCATCATAATTTGATGGTTAGATTTCTCTTATATATCCATGTTTTTACTTTCCACCTATATTCTCCTATGTGGAAACCCTGTTATGAGTGACTTTGGGTAACTGTTATGTTTCTCAAATTTCTTTTTGAAAAGGAAGTTTTAGTATTTATTTCTCCAATGTGGGTTTATATAAAAAAACTTTTAATGTATTAATCCATTTATAAACTAGACTAATTTCGAGGGAGAAGTACATTTTAAGAGGGGTAGAATACAACAACCCAAGACCTTTATAGGTTATTTTTTATGTTTTTTTTATTTTCTTTGATGTATTGTGTTGTACATAAAACCAAGATAATATTTTTCTACGTTCAACACCATATTATCTTGCGATATAAAAAACACTATTCTTGTCTTTTCTTACACACAATTTCATATTCTTTTGATAGAATTCATTTCACACAAGACCGAGTATAAGTGAACAACTAAATATTATTATGTTACCTTATAACCTAGTCATTATAATGGTAGGTATGAAAAATATTAATTGAATTGTGAAAATATTCTTTACACATGTATATATAATTAATTATTTTTTGATATATTAATTATAAATAAAAATAAAACCCTCCTTAAATAAAACGAAATGTTTTTCTGAAAAATAATTTAAATGAAAATAACTGAATTATTAAATAATAAAATCACTCTTTATGGATTTTATTAATGCAATATATCTATAATATATTCAATATAAATTTTAAAAGTCATATTATATGTTTTATAGATATGATATAAGAACAAATTAAATTTTTTAGATAAAAGAAGTATTTTTTTGCAAAAAATATATTTTTTCCGCCTTTCGATGGCGCAATCATTTAAAATATATTTTTGAACCTTTTTTATATTATAATTTACAATGTTAAATTATTCTTTAGAATAGATACATGTAAATTTATTTTGGAAATTTTTTTGGTATATTTCTGATAACTTTTATATTTTAATGAACACTGAAAAATACAACATGTTAATTCAAAATAGAGTTTTCATATAATTTTTCTATATTGTCATATTATAATTTAAATTAATTTTAAAGTATGATTTGGTTAAATTTTAATAATTTAATCCAATTTTGGATATTTAAAGTAATTTTACATTGAAATATTATTTAAACATATGTCAATATTTTGATGGTTTTTACTTATTAAAAAAACTATTTTCTCATTTATTTAATGGGATTAGTTTTAATTTAATTTCTGAAACTTATATATATTAAATTTTGAAAAATGGATTCCATATTTATAATAAGTGGTTCTAAATTATTTTAGTTGTTTTATTTATTTTTTTGGATATTTTGAATAGTAACTATGATAATTTTTAATTATTGCACTTAAAGGTAAATCAGATAATTTAGGTAACAAATTTATATGATAAAGACAATACAATTACCCTAACACCTGATAAAATCCTTTTGTAAGTGTAAAAATAGACTCTTAACACCTAAGTATCATAATTGACACATTTAGTGGACTTTTCTCCATGAAAATGATATAAATATTATTAAAAGAAAAGAAAGTGACATGAAAGTGACAAAATGTCACCATATTATTTCTTATAAGTATAATAATTTTAATATAGTGATTAACATGAAAAAATTAGACAATAAATAGTTTTTATAAATCTAATTAAATTATCTATATCTTTGTAATTTATTTATCATTTTTAGAGATTAAATAATAACCTTAAAGGCTTATACAATGATGATGCATAAATTATTTAATTGATGAAAAATCAATAAAAATATTTTTAATTAAAATGATAATAACCAATAAAATCTAGAAAAAATTGATAAAATATATTTTTTAGATTTTATTTCAATAATTATTATCCAAGGGTCGAGTTATTGATCATTTGGATCTATATGGAAATGATTATGACACTTATTATGTTTTATTTAAAGTGATGTTGAAGTTATCACAATCATGTTTTAATAAATATAACATTTTTAATGTTTGATTTTCCACAATATATATTTGAATATAAGTTTTATTATGAAATATAGAGGATTTATCTTCATCATATTATTTAATTTTAGTTTTTCCCAACAAATAAGTATATTAAATAATTACACAAAACTGATGTTGTAATTATTTTATTAATGGAAATATCAAATTAATGTTATTAAAAATAATAAAATAAATATAATTTGGGATAATAAATATATAATTGTTTTTATATATTACCTTGATCAATGGTAAATATAATAAAAAATTCAGTTCGAGGATAAAATCTTATCTTAATATTTTTAAAAATCAATAAATTGAATAGTGTTAAAATTGAAACTATTGATTATTTATCAAAATAATGTGTTATTAAAATATGTAAAAATCATATTTTTTTTTAAATATAGAATAATTATTTTATGGTCTAAAATTTTCTACAGTATTCATTTGTGGTATAATTAACATCAAATAAGTAAATAATATACTATTTTAATATTGAATAATTTGTTACCTTAGTTAAAATTAAATTGAATAACTAGGGGTTAATTCAAATGATAAGGTTTAAATTGATATAAAAACTTGTCTTAAATTTATTTATTGATGATATTGAAACCTTATATCATCTAATCTTTGAAACTAAGACATTTTTGTGGTTTTTTTTGTAGTTATATGTTATTATAAAATAATATTTTTGGATATTCCAAATGTGCCTCTCTCCTCTATTATAAGAGGGCACACCCTCCCTAATAACATCACTTCACTGCGAGACTTCATTATTATCTATAACCTACCAATTTCTTTTATAAAATTCATTTTTCACATTCTATAGGTTTTGGTATTCTCAAAAGACCAACTCTAGTGCCTTTAAGAGGAGATCTAGAGGGAGCTCTTTGAAGAAGAGGTAATATCTTCTATCAATTATTCCAAACCTATTTCTTATTATACTTCCTATTCATAAATTGATTCTATTATACAGTAAAAAATATAGTATCACTTATAAATGTAGATGTTTTTATATTTTTGGAACAACTATATTCTACCTTCTATCAATCCTATGAAAAATAAAATCACCACGCGTGCGTACGTACGACTTATCGTATCCACACCGTGGTGTAAACTGTTTTCCACTACAAATTTACTTGGATGAGTATAATGATGGAAATAATAAAAATATATGATTATTATATAAATGTTTTTATTCTTAAACAATATATATATCATCCAATTCTATGCCATTTAATAAATAAAAGAATGATAACGTCGCTCTTGCGAATGTACGACCAAACGTCTCCACGATGTGACATGATTCATTATACATGATATCAATTAAATCATGAATATATAAATGTAAATATGAATAAATATTATGTATATTATATTAATATCATTTTTTAATGATATAAATATGACCAAATAAGGATAACCAGAACTTATTTGACAAAACATGCATATAAATATAAAGAAGCTAATACCTAGATAACAAGTAACAATGAAATGTTACCAACAATTGGATGATAATATCATCACATATGATATCTTAAAAATGAATATGGTTAGGGAATAAATAATTTAAATTTTTTAAATCATTATATTAAAGGTTCAGATACATACAAAGAATATCATACCTAAGGTAAGGGATAATTTTTTATCACTTTTATTTCTCTGGGACATATTCCTTATACACCACCTATTTATATTAAGTTGTGTTTATGATACCCATGGATGTTTTTATGGTAATTATTATTAGGGATGTTATATTTTCATATATAATAATTTTCTTTATTTTATGATGCTCATGATTCGACTAATTCAAAATTGGTAAGGGATAATTTCAAAATCTCATTTTTGATTAAGATTATTTATATGTAAGAATTTACTAGGCTATATTTATCATCATTATCCATATTATATACATATGTATTAAAATATATTCTTCATATTCTTATAGTATTTTTTAATGTCAATTTTACCCATAAGTTATTTTTTACAAAATAGTATGAAATAAATCTTTTGTTTTTATTGATATGAGGTACTTTTTGACATTCCAAAAAATTTATGATAAGAATGTTTTCTTTTAACTTATATGGAATGAATGGATTTTTAGACATTCATAATTCATTATATATAGTATGAATTTTATAAAATATTTTATGTTTATCTTCAAATAAATTATTTTCATTTAAAACTGCATGAAATTTTGAGAAAAGAAATTTTTTTTTAAAGAAGAAAGGATATTTTCCTCAAGAATTAATTTTAAGTGCTTTATCAAAATTATTTTCTATCTAATATGACATTATTTAAATAGTGTTATGTTTATATTCCTATTTTTACTATGATTTTTTTTTGTATTTATGATTGAATAATATTTATGAAATCCATTTGTTTTATATTGATTATGATTGAATGATGTTTAAGAAACCCATTTTATTCATTGGGTTATCCTATGATGAATGATTTATGTTTTTGTGGTACACGTTAGAAAGATTTCATTATAAAATGGGTGGGACCTATATCTACCTCTAATGAATTGGGTAAATATTTATATCTCATGATATATACAGGAATGAAATGGAAAGTAAATCTGATTTAGTAATACAGGTCAAGAATGATAAGTAGATCTGGTTCAGTAATACAGGGTTGGAATGAAGAGTGAACATTGTTCAGTATAAGACTTCTTCCACTATGATGGTCTAAAAAACGAGACTTGGCTAATGTAGAAATTATTTTCTATGCATAGTTGTTTTCCAAAATACCATTTTTTCCAAATCTATTTTCTTTTGGTTCATGATTTCTTTATGATTTATGCCATATAAACTCCCAATATTTATTTAATTACTCAATACATTCATATATTTTATATGTGGTGTGGTTTTAAAAAGTTATGTTAATGTTTTTACATTATTATCTTTATGTTTTATTTGATATTTACCTTGTTTACCCTTATTCAGCATCTAATCTTACCCTTTTTATTTTTTGTTTTCCTCAGGTTATAAGGAAAGATTTTAGGTAGGAAAACTAAAGGGGAATTTCTTTATGGGATACTTTGAAGAGATTTCACCAAGTTGGGAGAATGTGTCCCATATTTACAAAGACCCTAAACAAATATGGTCATTGGGAATCTGTTTGTGTCCTATATTAAGTATTCTGAAAAAGTAATGTAATGTCCATGTACGTCAATCTTGGGTCTTTACAGGGGTGTTCTCCCTAATTCCATATTATTCAAATTACATATCATTAATCATATCCACTAAAAAACCTATCTTCCAAGACTGATCCTTAATGTAATTTTGTCTCATGTTCTTATTTTTTCTAATCCAAATATTCATTGATACTCTATTATCCATGATTTTCAATGTTATATTCTTCTATAATTTTTTGTGTATCTTCCCCCACTTCTCCACAATTTATTTTTCTTGTAAAAACACCAAGTATAATAGCCAAGAGTTAATGATTAATTTATTACACTGATTCTATATACAAGAAATCACATCCTAAAGGACTGAATAGTTTAGTAGTCTTGGAAAACCATATGCACACTTGTATTTCAAATTACATTTGAAAACACAAAATACAAAATTTTGTTTTCTTTGAGGACACCATTATTTCTTCTAGTGTAGCCCTACATATCAATCATAATATATTTTTTGGAATCTTAGGGAAAATAAATATAAGAAATAATTGACACAATATGCTCAGTAAGGGTTTTCATATAATGGAATCTATTATTAATAAATAAATATAAACAATATGAAAAGGTAAATAACTAAAATAAATTATATTTATAAAATTAAATGAATATAATATGTCAGGTATAATTGTTGATCAAGTAATTCATATAAAAAATAACATGAGATAGAAACTTATCCTTGGATATCATAATTAATAAAATAATCACATGGAAATCAAAAACTAATTTCATAAGGATACACTGTATAATGAAGGACATCTGAAACCTATCATCAAGTCCATGACTAAGACATATAAAAATACCATTATGTACTTATGCCAAAAAAATCATTACAAATGGGTAAGGAATTAGAAAAAACGAGATCTATCTTATCTCATGATACCCACTGATGCATAAAGGGGATATAATGGGCCCCTATAATCACTTACTAAGTTTAATGAATTCCTTATATGAAAAAATAATACAACTAAATCAACATAACTTAACAATATACAATTTTTTATATTGTAAGAACTATCATACAAATTGTCAATAAGTTCCCCCAATCATAATGATGATTAAAAATAAAAAGAAATATGGTGGATGGAAATATTTGAATGCATCCTCAATATAAGATTGAAAAAACAATGCTAACATAGATGTAAATACTTTAAAATTTTAATAGGAAATTTTATTGAGAAAAATATAGTTTCTTTATTAAAAACAACTTTTTAAAATTTTAAAACTCTACATATAATTAAGAAATCATTTTGTTTGAATATATACTTGTAATTGTTTTAATTAATATGAAAATAATTGATTTTGAATGATGGTGGTTAATCCTATTCATCTGTATTAGTTAAAGACAGATTCCTTTCACAGTTTGGTAAGAAAAGTAAAACAATACATTTTTTGGAAAATGATAGAAAGATTACTTTAATTTTTTTGTAAAAAAGTTAAGAATGGGTGAAAATAACATTAAAAAATCATTGAAGATTAGTAAAAAATTTAATTTTTTTAGAAAACATGGATATGAAAGATAAATATTCCAAAAATGAGACCTAAAAATGAACAATCCAAAATAAAGATAAGATTGTGAAATAAACCCTCACCACTTTAGGTTTATTTTGAATATTAATCCCCATGAAAGAAATAACATTATATGAAACTTTAAATATTATAAATAAAAATATATTCAGAAAATAATATATCAAAATGAGAGTATATACCCTATAGAAAAGGAATAAGTGGTGAATATGACACATGTCTCATAGAATTAAAAGTGAGACAAGAAATCCTTATCACTTTGATAAAATTTGAATCATAATATAAATAAAATAATAACATAAAATGGGACTTTAAATATCATTAAAAAATATATTCATAATTTAATATGCCAAATATTCATTATATACACCTCATAAACATAAATAGGTGCATAACATCAAATATGTCTCAATGAAAAAAAATTGAGACGAAAAACCCTAAACTTAGTTACAAATTACTTTTTATGAATTTGAACCTTATATACAATAAATATTTTTTTATACTAATTTATATAACCATACCATTCATGAATTTCTTATAATCTTTTATCACCCATTTATTAACAATTATTTTGTTAAAATTACTATTTCTGGTAATAATTGCTTACTTTTTCATGTATGTTTTGATTTAGTAGTTTTAATACTTGTAATTTTATTATGGTTACATCATATACATAATGTTAATAATGATATAAATATCATATATATTCATTATATATTTATTTATATTAATCTATAAAATTTATAGATAGAAAATGAGCTACATTATTCATAGAGACGGTAGGCCGTACGTATACATGAAGGCTATTTTCACATTTCAATAGATGGAAAGAAAAAAATTTAAATAATAATTAAATTTTATAGTATCCTTATTATATAATATAAATATCATATATATTAATCAGTACCATATTTATAACCATTCAAGTAAATTATTGATGAAAAAAATAATTACACTGCAACAAGGAGACATTAAGCCTTATATACGCATGAGTGATGTTTTCACTTTAGGTAGGACATAAAAGAGATGAAATATGGTTGTAAAATAATCATAATAACATATAAATATAATTATGACATTGGATTTATTATCTTAGGATGGTTACAACACATTAATAGGAAGTAAAAGAATAAATAAAGTTAAAAGAGTTTATAAAGATGATCACCTCTTCTTTGATAAACTCCATTTAGATATCTTTTTAAAGGACATTGGGTTGCGATTTTGGATTTTAAAAAACCTTAAATACCTATATGAGGATTTTTATAACATTAATGGATAGGTGATAATTGATTTATATGGCTCAAAATGGTGTAAATAAGTATGGGATGACATACCTATTTATAATTGAGGTGATGGGTACTTTTGAAATTTCTTAAAATATTAAATTAATATAAATTATTTATCATTTAAATATGACTACAAATTGATATAACTAAAATATAATTTTAATATAAGTCTAAATAATTTATTCCAATAATATTAGGACAAGTTTTGTATATGTGTTTACCATTATCTTATAGTTTTAACCCCCGTCAACCTCTTTGACAATTACCGTACTATTAAACTTTTCTACCCTCTAAGGGTCAATAATTTTACTATAAAATGAAAAAAATGAATAAATTGAAAATGGTAGATTTAATTAACAATATAAAATTAATTCTTATAAATATAAAAGTTTATTTAATTTTAAATCATTTAATAAAATATTATTTTCATAAAAAAACAATAATGTCAATTTTAGAACAATTCATTTTGATTGACATTAATCGCATCAAGAAAAATATTAATTATAATAAAATGCATAAGAAACCTATAATATGTTATTTTTTATCTAAAAAATTAGTTTTTAATATTAATTATTTCAAATTATCTCACTTTTAATGATTTTAATACCGTTTATCTTATTTTTCCATTAATGAAATAATTACCGCGTTAGCGTTGTGTTAGTGTTTAAAGTAATTATTTATTCTCAGAAAATTAAAATAAATTGACATGATTAATATAAATAACTTATAATTAAAAATAAAATTTATAACTGAACATATTCTCTTCTTATCCTTGTCTTAAAAATATTATATTTATTTAAAACAAGAGTGTTCCATTTTGACTTTTCTTTATTGAAAATATTAAAAAGTTCATAATCTCATAAAAATGTTAACAAAAGGAAATATAACCAAATATTGGATGATAATGGACATAATTTACTCATAGAATAAAATTAATTCACGTCTTAGGTTTATTTTATAATCCTTATCATATTTTTTAACCATTAATTTCCTGATTTACCCTTTACTGTGGTAACAAAAATTAATAAAGTTACTATTCAAATTGACCACAAATAAAAGTGTAATATTTATTATATTTAGAACTCATAATTAAAAATATTTGAACCTTTATTTGATATTCTATTTCAATAAGTGGTAGAAATTAATTTAATATTAAAACCCAAATCGCAACGAACAACATTTTTTTCAGAATTGTTTTTAGTATAAAATGATTTTTACAGAATTAAATCATAAAATTGATTCAATTAAACTTAATTATATTGTTAATAATATTATATAACTAAATTTACTTTTAAAAACTTTTAAAAACATAATGTTTCTTTTAAAATTCTTGAAATAAAAACACAGTTTTCAATAAGATGCATTATTTTTCACTATTAATTAGAAAATCAATCTGTTTAGAAAAATAAAAAAAAATTCACTCCAATTTTTTTGATATTATGATCTGAAGAATGAATTTAATTTTATTGAATAAATTTTATCAAAGTATAAAAATAAATTATATTATTTCTTCATAAGAAGTAATTAAAACAAATTTTGAATAAAACATATAAAATGACTTTACTAAAATTTGAGTGCTTATTTCAAAAGGATTAATCAATAAATTTGTAATGATTATAACCTTTATATATATTTAATTATATTTTTAATCCTATTCAAAACCACAAATTTAACAGTTACGTTATAACAGTCATATTTAAATAATAATATTTTGGGGTTTGGTCAGGCTCGGTGTTGCGTGACGTATACACTATAGAATATATTTATATTTTAAAATCTTGGAGTATCATATTGTATCCCTTTAAATAAATTTATCCCTCACAATTTTAACCTTTTTTGATAATAAATGGTTTAATTTTATGAAATTTCTTTATAGAAAACCCACATCATAAAAAGGGATAATAAAACTTCCTCTTAAAAAGTGTGAAAGAGAAATATAAATTTCACAAAAAAACTAGATTTACAAAAAGAAGAACATCAGTGGGAAGTTAATATATAAATGTTGAAGAGAAAAATAATTCTCAAGAATTAATAGATTGTGATATAGAACATGGTCATAAGAAAGTTAGAAATCACAGTACCATAAATATGTGATGTGTTAAAAGAATGTTGATTTATCGGTACGAAAAGTATATGGTTAATGTTTTTATTTCAAGTTCCATTTCCTAAAGTCAAGGGATTATTTTAATATCTATATATTATCTCAGGGAAATAAACACACTTTATTTATTTCCATGTTATAAGCATAATATTATGTATTAGTTGTGCTCTGATCTATTTCAACTTCATCTTTTATCGTATAATAAGGATATTCAAGATGATTTTTAATGCCTAAAGAACTTTTAATGAATCATAAGATCTATAATTCATTTCGTTAGCCTCTAAATATTTAACAAAAATAAAATTCTTATTAAAAGTTATCCAATATGATAAATCATAATTTAACCTTGAAAAATAATATTTAAAGATCAACTAATTCTATTCCATAAGTAGTTAACCTTAATACTCCTCCAAAATATTAATGACCATATTCAAAAACCAAAAATTTAATAAATTTTTTTTCCATATAAAATATAAAATAGTTCATAATTTCACATTTCAAACATGTTAATACGTAGATCACATATACTAATAACATGAATCACAATTAGCTTATCCTTATTCCATATATACCCCATAGAACATCAATAACCTAAATGTTAATGAATTTTCTTGACTTAAAATGTTATCTCCTACCCTTCAGCATTTATATAAATAAATTTAATATCATTCATAAAAAAATAATCCTTTATGTCAAACCTAAAGGTTATATATAATTTAATTAAGTGAAGTGCCTCCCTAAAATTCATTAATCACATCAAAATCATAATTTTTTTAAAATATTTGATCCTATCATATACTTTATCTAAGTGAAGTGTCTCCATTATCTCTATTTGATTGGTGGTTCAAGCCCTATGTCCTTGGTGGATGCGACAGGTTGTCACCGATAATTTGGGCTGTCCTTTTTCCAATACTATAAAATTCCCATAAATATTAAGACTATCCTAAAAATTAACATTACTAATCAAATAACCTTTTTTAACTAGAAAAGTTTTATATATGATATATTACCAAAATGTATTATCTCTTTTATGCTAATAATCTATAAATAAATCAACATTAAAATCATATTATCCTTATAGTATACGAATAAATTTAAACTTATGTCCATAATATATAAAATCCTTATTCCCCAAATAACCTTTTCAATAAAAAATATATTAAACCAAAGGGTTTTATTCCTATAAATGTCTCCCAAAACATAATGTTAAAATTTCATCACATAAAAATTCAAAAGGGCTATATATGCCTTTAAATTTATGACCAATCATATACTTATCATCCTAAGAGACTTTAGTTTTATCAAAATATCAAACAAATATTATGGGTTGTCAGTCCCTCAATCATGTGCTTCCATACAATATTACCTTATCACTAAATTACTTTTCTTTGTTATTGGTACCATTCAATATATACATTAAAATCCTTAAAAAAACTTCCGAGAATCAATCCTTAGATGTTTCATGATTTATTTAAAGATAATACCTTCAATAAAAATACTTCTAAAATAAAAACACTTAAATCATTTCACTTTAATGATATGTATAACATAAGTCCTTTTTTGGTCTAGGGAGTAACCCTTAGGTTAGGGAATTGACTCTGATAATTCCCTGGTTTCCCACATATATGACTTTTAATTCCTTTGTAATTTGTTACCTATGCCATTTATATCCCCATTTAAAATATATTCCCTTCCATTTGAGGTATTATTCTTGGGATTCTTCCAAAATTATTGATAAAAAGAAAAATGAGCATTCTTACCTTCATGATCATTTCCACCCAAACTTCTATAAAAGTCCATTTTCCTTTTATTTGATGTGTTAGGAATCTCATAAAATTTTAAATTGTTAAACATATATCATGGTATCTAATTAGAAATAATAAAAATATCTTTCTTTTCAATCATAACCTGATTTAGTTTATCATAATAAATACATTTTCCATCATGTTCAGTGTTAACTTGATTCCTCAATGTTTTATCCATTTACTCAAACAAAAAATAATAGTATGAGAAACACTTATCATATTGGTAAACCACATAATCTAACCTCAGTAATGTTTATAATGTTATACTATAATTTGAATTATACTCAAAGCCATTAATTGGGTTATGTTCTATAATATATGTTTTCCTAAATCTAGTTCTCAAGTTTTATATTAAACTCACTTTGATACCCACTATATAGACCCCATCCTTAGTATCCCAGAGCTGTTGGTTACTTTATTACATTTAAACTATATATAACCAATATTATCCTAAAAAATAGTTTATATGTCTTAGAAAACTATATACATACTTGAATTTCAAATTACAATTTAAATCTTGAATAAAACATTGTGTTTTATTCTAGGAAACTATTAGTTATTCTAGTATAACCCAACATATGAATCATAATATATATTTTTTGGAATCCTAAGGAAAATAAACATAATAAAGGGATAAGATCAGATGCTCAATAGGGGTATGTATAAAGTGAAATCTATAATTAATAAATAATCGTAAAAAAATTAAAGGTAAATACAATATATAATGAATAAATAATTATAAAAAAATATAGAAAGGTAAATAATTGAAACAAATGCAATTTAAATAATAACTTCAGTATAATATGGTACGAATAAAGGATGATCAAATAAGACGTATAAAAATCACATCAGCTATAATATTTTTCATGGATATCATAAATAATCAAATAAACAATAGATATCAATAAATTATTTGATAAAGATAGAATGCATAATGTCGAACATATAAAAATTATCATCGTGGCCTCAACTAAGACAACTAAAAATAGCATCAAGGCCGTGTGCCATGAAATCTATATAAATGTTTATAGACTTGGTCAAAAAACAAGATAGTTTTTCTGTTGAGACCAACCAATTAATCAAGGGGATATTGAATTACCCTATCATCACTTACTAAGTCTAATTAATTCCTCATATGAATAAATAATACAATTGAATCAAAATACCTTTACCATCAACTACTGTCTATATTGGAAGAACAATCATATGGAATGTCAATACTTTCTTCCAGTTAAAATGATCATAAAAATCATGAATAAATATAATGGATTATATCATTAGATTATATCCTCAATATAATATTAAATAAATGATGTTTACATTGGTGAAAATACATTAAAAAGTTTAAAAGAAAATTTCTTGAAGAAATTACCCTTTCTTCTCTAAAAATCACTATTGAAAATATAAAACTCTACACATAATAAATAAATATTTTTTTTGAAAATAAATCTATAAACTAGTTAATGAAATTTCAAATAATTCAAGTTTCATGAAATTTGGAAATTACATTCATGCCGTATTAGTTAAAAAACATTATGTTCACACTTTTCTAAAGAAAGTCAAAAAGTACCTCATACAAAAAATCACAGGAAGAATTATTTTAATTTTTTTATAAAAAAATTAAAACATGGGTAAAAATAAATTTAAAAAATAATTATAGAATTAATTTTTTTCATTTATTCTGAAAATATTGACACAGAAGAGAAAAATTCATCATTTGAGAGTTAAAAATAATCAACTTCGAATAATGATGAGATTTTGAAATAAACCCTTACCACTTGAGTTTCATTTGAATATTAAGCCCCATAAAATAAATAACTTCAAATAAAACATTAAATACTATGAATAAAAATAATATCATGATATAATATATCAAATGGTTAGTATATACCCCACATAAAAGAAATAAGTGGTGAATATGGAATATGTCTCATAGAAGTAAAAGTGAGACGAGAAACCCTTACAACTTTGGTAACTTTTAAATAATAACACCCATTAAATAATAAAATCAAATGAAAATTTATATATCACTAAAAAAATGGTATTATTGATTTAATAGGTTAAATATTCATTATATAAACCTCATAAACCTTAATAGGTGTATAACATCAAATCTATCTTAAAAAAACAAAATTGTGACGAAGAATTTTTTCCTCAGGTTTGAATTCAATTGTATGAATTCTAAACTCATATATAATAAAAACCGATTTCTTATAATTATTTTTTAGAAACATACCATATATGACTTACTTGTAATCTTTTATCACCAATTTATTAGTAATTCTTTGTAAAAATCATTATTCCAAGTAATATCTACTACATTTTTCATGTATGTTTTGGTTCGGTAGTTTCGATAATTGTACCTTTATTTTGGTTTCATATTCTCCAAAATCTTAATAATTATATAAATATCATATATATTCATTATATATTTATTAATATCCATCAAAAAAATTTATATATAGAAAATTAACTACACTGTTTATGGAGATGGTTGGCCGTATGTATGCATGAATGCTGTTTTCACGTTTTGAAGGGTGGAATGAAAGAAAGGTAAATAATAATTCAGCTTTAAAAAATAATTATTATATCTTATAAATATCATGTATATTCATTAGTTCCATATTTATAACCATCCTTGTAAATTAGTGATGAAAAAAAATTACATCGTTATATGGTGATAGTATCCCATACGTATGCACAAGCAATATTTTCACTTCATGTAGAACATAAAAGAGATGGAATATGGTTGCCCCATAATAATAATATAATATAATAATTTTTTTGATACTTTATTTATTATTATCGAATGGTCATAACACATGAAGAGTAAGTAGAAGAATAAATAAACTTGAAATAGTAGGTAAACACGATTACCTCTTCTTTAGTGAACTCACTTTAGATATATTCTTAAGGGACCTAAGGTTTCTATTTTTGATGTCATAAAATATAAAAAATAGGTAAAAATACATTCATAAGAGTAATGGTCAGGGTTTTATCAAGATATATGACTCAACGTTGTGTAAACAAGCAAGGAAGGACGTTCCCTTTTAGAATTGAGGTGAAAGACACTTTTGGAATTTCTCAACATATTAAATTAATAAAAAATATTTATCATGTCCATGTGGATATAAATTGTTAAAACATATAAGGTGAATATAAGTTTAAATAATTTCATCCAATAAAATTTGGATATGTTTTGGATACATTTTAACCCATATATTTTATTTTTAACCTCCATTAACCCTTTTGACAATTACCGTACTATAAAAATGTTCTACCCTCTAAGGGTCACTAATGTTACTATAAAATGCTAAGTGACCCATAAATGGTACATGGTAGTTTTAATTAACTATAAGAAACACATTTTTATGAATAAATGATTTTAATGAATTTTAAATAATTTAATAAAACATTATTTACATAAAATATCTATACTATCATTTTTATAACTACTCATTTATTTTGACTTTAATAACATCAAGAAAGCAAATAAATTATAATAAAATGACTAAAAATCTCTATAATATTTCATTTTATCTATAATTTCAGGTTTAAAATTAATTATTTCATGTCAAACCATTTTTATGGATTTTAATATCATTTATTTTATTTTCCTATTAATTAAATAATTACTCCTTCAACATTGTGTATGTATTTCAGGTAATTATTTATTCAGAAAAATAAAATTAAATTACCACGATTAATATAAATCATTTATATTTCAAAATATTATTTATAACTAAACATATCCTCTACTTATCACTATATTAAAAATATTATATTTTTTAAAAATATGGGTGGTAGTTTTGACTTTTCTTTACACAAGATATTATAAAGGTTATAATATCATAAAAATGGTAAACAAGGTGCATATATGCGAATATTGGATGATTATAGAGGAAATAGGATCATAAAATAAAATTAATTCAAGTTTTAGGGTTATTTTATAATCCTTATCATATTATTTTTAACCATTAATTAACCGTTTTACCCTTTACGGCTGTAACAAAAATTAATACAGTTTTTATTCATATTGGAAAAAAATTAAAGGTAAATTTTTATTAAATTTTGACAACATAATAAAAAATATTTTATCCATTATCTAATATCCAATTTAATTAATTGGAAGAAATAAATTTACAATTAAAAAACAAAACACAACGAAAAATGTTTTTTAAAAAAATGCATTTTTAAGTATAAAAATGTTTTATACCAAATTCCACCATAAAATTGATTAAAATTAAATTAATTTGGTGATTAATAAGGTACTAAAGTAAATTTAATTTTAAAATATTTTTTTAAAATATTACTTTAAAAAGGATTGAAATAAAAATACATTTTTCAATAAAATAATATTTTTCACTATTCACTAGAAAATCATTTTTTTAAAAAAATAACAAAAAATAACAATAAGAATATTTGGATATTATTATTTATAAAATTAATTTAATTTTATTAAATAATCTTTATAAAATTATAAAAATCAATTATATTACTTTTTCATAAAAAGTAATAAAAACCATTTTTGAAGAAAATATATAAAATAGATTTACTAAAACATGAGTGTTTGTTTTATAATAATTATTCAATAAATTTTTTTTTATTAATAAATTCATATATATTTCATAATATGGTTAATCCTATTCAAACACTAAAATTTTATTGCTAGGTTATAATGGGCGGATTTAAATAATTATATTTTGGGGTTTGTTTAGGTTTGATTTTGTGTGTTGTATATGCTCATTAAAATAGTGTTATTTTAAAAGATCAGTGTGTGAAATTTATATATCCAAATAAAATTTTAATTTAAAAATTTTAAGTTCAAAATAGAAATAACTTATATTTCAAATCCACCCCTTTAATTGGTTCCAATATGATCTGCAACATTGGAATTTTAAATGATAGTTTGTGTCTTTTAAAATAACCATATAACCATTACACTTTTTACATATAATCTATTTTATTCATATTATATATAAACCAATAATAAAAACACAACAATAATCTTTATTATGTAATGGGATGATTTCTCTATAACTTATCTAAACTATTATATAGGTCGTAGTGAAACTAATGTCTTCACAATGTGAGTCTTTCCTAGAAACAATTACTAAAATATGCCGCAAATTTTTTGAATTCTGGATTTAATTCTCACAAAATAAAATATTATAATCTAGTAACACTTTAATATTCCTATATTCCATCATAACATCACCTTTTGTGTCACAATGTGACCACATACTTTCTAGATTCACTAAAAACCTTGAGTCATATTCACAGTGCATCATTAACATCGAGGTGTGATACTTCAATAGATAGAGGCACTAGAATTATTCTAAAACTCCCATTTATGACATAAAATATTTTGTCATAATATTTATTATTTATATATATATATATATCCCATTTTAATCTAAAAAAACTATTTTTCCATTTTTTAGATCCCAATATCTTTAGTGGCATGATATAAATTATCATGACATGATATATGTAATTTATAGAATTATTAGAAAAGATATTTAGGAATATTATGTATACTCAAAACCTCTCTAAGATACTTCCAAATACTCCCAAATTAACAAAAAATACAACCAAACTTTATCTTTACAAAAAATCCAACAAAAATAACCTACGGTTGTAACAATATCTCTGTTTGTATTTTTTCATCAATAAAATTTTTACCCATCATCACAATCTCAAAAATAAATACCTTATAGAATATACTTTCTAATACATGTATATTAAGGATACCCCTATGGCTATAATTTTCTCAACCTTTTTCATTCTTCACCATGATTTTATCTCTTTATTTTTATCCCCCCTTAAAAAATGTAAAATAGTTTTTTCACTATAGTTTAAACAATGATTTGAAATTCCTTGATGATTACACTATTATGAATCTTATAAAGGAGGTTTAAATTAATCTATAAGGCCATTGATACAAATATTTGTGTATTAAATATGATATATAACCAAATGATTCAATTATATCTATATTTTATCTGATCTAATCCACTTTTCTATAACACCTTCCACATTGCTACAACACTTTCCACATTGCTGCAACACCTTCCACTTTACTGAAATAACTTCCACATCACTAGGAAATCCAAGGATAGTATCTCACCCTATATTATAACTTAAAATAACATATATAAACCTAAAAATAAAAAAAATCCAAATATATTATTAAGTTCAATGGTGATAGGGGACATCCAAACGTCCTTAGTTTTTGGTGAATTTTTAAACTATGAGGTTCGACCTATAATTTTTAGCACATCAGATATGAAAGTTTTTTATAAGATATATGCTATTTTATATTGATTTAAAATAAATTATATCATCAAAACATTGTTATACACCTTCTCTTTTATGAAATTATACTAGATCTCAATGTGTTTAGCATGAGAGTGCTATACCTGGTCCTTTTTTAGTTCAATGGAACTTTTGTTGGATCAATTAATCAACATTTGTTGTTCTACCACTTCATCAATATCTTCTATTTTCCACATTTTTTTGATAATATATGTAAGATACTTAGTAATAGGGATATACTATACTTGTTTGTAATCAAAGAAAAAAAATCTCGTTATTTACAAAGATTTACAACATAATTTTTCCAATGTAAAATCATCCACCACTTGTGGATTTTAAATAAATAATATACCCTACCTAATTATAATTCAAATATTTCAATAAATTAATGTTTTATCCCACCTTTAATAATAAACAATAATTTATAGTTCCTTAAACATGCCTTATTATTCAAATCATAGCTTAAAGATGTTCCTTATTTTAAAAACATTGAAAACATGTAGCAAAAAATGTAGCATAAAATATATCCATCTTGGTAGTAGTAAGATAAATTAATATCCTAATGTTTTTTTGTATAAAGTTGAGTGTATAGACTCAAACATATACCTTAAATATTATAGTAACTTATAAATTAATTTATTTTAATTCATTCCCAAAGTTATTCTTGGTTTATATTTTTAGATAATTAGAGCATAACACTTACATACCATTCCCATATACTAAAAATTGTAAACTTCTAATTGTTATTAATTTTTCCCACAATATAAAACTTTTAAAATAAAACATGATTTATTTTTATGACAAATATTCACAACTTTCAACTTAAATTATTCATCTTCATTACCCATCCTTAAACCCTGTTTTTTTTAAATATTAGATTATCATAAAGATATTAGTATGGGACATAAAAATAATAATTGAGATCATTAGTATATTTTAAAACCATGATATCATAATAATAGTTATATATTAAAATAGATAAACATTGATATCAAATAATAATATATTTACTCAAGAAATAAACTTTAATTCCCAAATACGTTCATGAAACAAAAGAAAAATCATAATCATAAGGGTTTATTAGAAAAAATTAGAACCCATGAAAATAATTTTCTTAATAAAAGAAATTTTTACCCAAAAAAGAATAATCATTTCTTTAAAATATAATATCTTTATATTAACTTTTGAAATCAAATGAGTCCCATTGAAACTCACAAGTAAGGAAAGAAAAGTCCTTTATGTACCTTAGGAGATAATATTCATCTAATACTTATATATCCAATACAATTAGAATAACAATATGTTTTACTTCCAACATAATTCTATAGATAACATATTCATTATCCAATTCATTATAAAGATATAATGGGGATCACTCGTCATATTATGATCTATAACGGGGATTAACACATCACATCATGAGCTATAATAATGATCAACCCATCATAACATGATATATAATAGAGATCAACCCATTTTATAAGATGTATTGGGATTAAATATAATCATAAAAAATTTACAAGGATCATATCATGAATAAATCATTTTAATATTTGAAATTTTTATCATAAAACCCTTGAAAACTCTTTTGAACCTATATGATAAACATTTTTGGACATATAAATAACCATTCCTTAAAAAACATTTTAAAAACATAAATCACCTAGAATAAGGGAAAGATGTATTTTCTTTAAATAAAACCTGTAATATGGTAATGGAATTTAAATATCAAAAAAATATTATGGTGGTGTGAAAACTTGTTTTCTTTATACATGTTAAAATAGAATATTCTTTTTTGTATTTTGTAAAGAAAATCAAAACATTCAATAAAAATATTCATTTTGAAATTTTTTTAAAGTAAAATAAAAAGAGAAAAAAATTTCCATTATAATTATTTTATTTCTATATAGATACATCTATAATTTTTTTAATAAATATGAACTTGGAATAAAAAGAGTTGAAATTAAAACTTTAAGAGGATTTTTAAAATAAACCCCCTTACCTTTACTCCAAATCATCACATATGTTTCTTTATATTCATTGAATAATACACTTAATTGATTTATTTACTTTCTTGACAACATTTTTCATGTTTATTATTTCTTTTATTTTACTTATTACCATGTTATAATCAATTACCAAATTAGTTGAGTTCACATTGGACATTTTGATAACATTAGGATCATATTTCCAAAATGAATTTGGTAGTTTGATTATGGTCAATAAGGTAACTATTACACCATCTATACAATAATTATCATGAAATACTTATAATTTTTATATATCGATCGTACTTTCAAAACCAACCATGAAATATGGTTATGAAAATTGAACTAAGTTACAATAATGGAGAAGGTAGGATATATATAATCACTTGTAACATTTATACTTTTCAATGAACATTATAAAAAGAAGCAAAATATTATTTTATATTTCCATAATTTTAATAATATCATAAATACCATTTTATTTGTTTAAATATACTTATATATATATAATCCATGTGATGCGGTGATGAAAAATGAATCACATTGCTTCATAGAGGTGGTAGTCCACACGTACACACGAATGACATTATCATTTTTCATTGAATGAATAGGTAAGAAAATAGGTCATATATTATATTTAAATAATGATAAATATTTCATTAATATCATATATAACAAAAAATTCATTATTTTTTATCATTAGTGAGAGGTGATGATAGAAAACAAATTACATCAGTTCATGAGGTGGTAGTCCACTATACACACGAATGATAAATTACATTCCCATTTGATAGAGGTTGGATACATATATAGGTTATGAAATTAATATAATACAATTTCAGTATATGGTATATACCAAATTATTATATCACCATGGTTAATAAATATTTTAATGATGTGGAAGAATAAATTAAACAAAATTTCTTGATTAAGAATGATACATCTTCTGAAAAAAAATCCTTTTATTTACTCCTTAAGACCTATAAGGTTGGTATTATAACCTAAATAATGCATCTAGAATGTAGTAAAGATATAAATAAGTGATTTGGGTAGGTATTAGATGAAAAAAGGGTAACTAAAGTGTGAAGAAATGAAAACAAGATCTACCATTTTATAAGAGAGGGGATGTGCACTCTTGGAATTTGTTATAATTTTAAATTAATATAAATTAATTTTGATGTAAAAATGGATCCAAATTTATAATGTTCAAAGAAAATATGAGGATGACTCAAAATTCTCTAATAAAAGAAAATTTGGACATGTTTATTTCACATTTTCATGCTTATATTTTTTGTTTTGACATTCTGTTAACCTTTTGACAATTACATTGATATCAAATTTTTTTCTCTTAAGGGTTAATATAATTAATATAAAAGAAAAAATGCCCCATAAATAGACCCTGGTTTATTTCATAAACTATATAGCATTTAATTAATTGGGGATAACAATTTTAGTAATTTTAAATCATTTAATAATGTATTAATAAAATAACATTAATATCATTTTTAAACTATTAATTCAATTAGAATTTTAAACAATACAATTCAACACTGGATAATTGATATATATATAAATATATATAATTTAAGTATTACACATAATTCCTTTTTAATTTTTCCAGACCCCAATTTCATTCACGACATGACATAATTTTTCATGCTGCAACATAAGTAATTTCCAGAATTCATAGAATAGATTTATAGTCATCTTCTATATAGTTCAGAACTATCTAAGAGTATTCAAAATACTCCAAACCAAAAAATAAATCCAATAAACCTTTATATGGATATTAAATCTAATAAAAACACCTAAGGTTGTAACATTATTTTATCATGAAAAGTTAGAATAAATATTTTTTATTAATTTGAGAGTTTCCGGAAAAAACATTGCAGAAATCTAGGGTCTAAGTTTTTTGGAATTATTGAAATCAATTTCTAAGAATTAATATTAATTTTTAACATTGAAATAAGTGTAAAATGTTGACAAATGAATAAATGAGATTGATTTTTATATACATTTAAGACCAGGATCATCATTACATTTGTGACATTAAAGAACAAGACAAGAATAAGACATCTGATATTATTGGTATAATAAAATATATAATCCAAGTATTAATATATTTTTAATTTTTAAACAAGTAAAAAATGATAAAAAATGATTTAGTGTGGTCATTTTTCATGAAAATTTGGAGTGTTTTTATAACATTTTTTACTTTAAAAAAATCGTGGGTATAATTGACATCAGTGGTGTTTGGTATAATAAAAAATAACATACATTTTAGAAAAATATGTTATTTATTTAATAAAGGTGGTTGTGAATTTTTACTTTTTTCATGTCAAGTTTTTAATATCAAACTCAAGTAATATTATATTTTAGATTATTGGATTTTAATGGTATATAAATTCACATTATTTTTTAGTTTTTTGGTTTTTTAGAAATGTATATATTATGATCAGATATTTTAAAAATATATATATTATAATTTTTGAGACTTTAATGACCAATATTATATATATATATATTGAAATTATTGGGAGTCAATACATGTTATCAATCTACTGTAATTGATAGTCATTAATGTTTATTTTAAAAATTTTAAAATTATTTAGTGATCAATTTGTTCCATTGTTAAAATTCTTTACCTATGGGCCTTTTCAACCATTGTTAAGGATTACAGGAGTGATATATATGTTGATGTAAATCCAACTAAAGATAAATATTTTACTCAAGGTTTAACCTTAATAATTTTGGATTTTATATTTAAGAAAAGTATTTTTGGGATTTATATTAACATCAAAGCATAATTAAATACCCAATATATTCAATAAAATTTTCATATGGTTTATACTGATTTTATTATTTCCGAACACATGTTTTGCACATATTTTTTCCAACATTTTTCAAGTTTAACCTTCAAACTAAAAATTGAATATAAGATTACATAGGTTATTTGAAATATACATGACATTAAAATATATAATAGTTTTATCATTACTTAAAAAGGATATTGAATAATTAAAAAAAGGAAATTTATGGTGCTAAGAAAAAGTGAGACTCAATCTCACTGTAAAAAAAGTGGTGCGAAATACCTCCTTTATTAATATTTTTTAATGTGACTAAAGAGCTATGTGGTTTTCTAACCCCATTATTTAGTCCTGTAACATCCCTAAAAAACAATAAAAAACCACTCTCAAAATCAGCAGAATGAAAACACTAAATATTTTTCATTATTTAGATATTATTGTGTACATTAAAACTTTGAATTATTATTTCAAAAATCATAGATATATCATTTACATAAAATAACACATGAATACAATATTATCATTGAATTAATAATCCTATAAATTCTAACATATCAAAGAAAAGATTATAAAATTAAATAAAACTTTATAAATAAATAATAATAACCATTTTTTTAAATAATAAAACTTAATAAGTATTAAACTAGTTATATGAAAAAATAAAATTTTTGTCATTATATCCACATAACATGTAAAAATGACATGTGACTCATTCATAAAGGTAAAAAATGTATCAAAGTTAATTATTAAAAAGTTTCAGGAAATATGAACTCGTTTTCTTAGATGTGACACTTTTTAAACTAAAAGATTATTTTTAAATTGAAAACACTCAATTTTTATCATACCGACCATGTTACATGTGATAATGGCATGATTTTAATTTCTAAATGTCACAAATGAGTCAAACTTATTTTTTTCTTGAGTTTCATGAAATCCTGAGAATGTTTTCTTAGTTTTAATTACTTGATTTTTGTTTTTAACTAAAATACCAATTTTTAATTAAAAATATATACCTTAGACCATTCAAACCACAATATATGTCATAATAATGTGTCATTCCTTCCTATATGTGATAATTAAAAAAATTATTATTTTATAATTTCATAAAAAATCAACTACATATATTTAGTTTTGATAACTTATGTGTATTATAAACTTATATGAACCTTAAAATGAATAAATTACTTTAGGTGCACTTTACATCATCTTGACCACACCAAATGTTGGAATGAGGTGTGATTTATTCCTAGAGATTATAAATGAATTAATGATCATTTTTATACAATGTCATGAAAATTTGATCTAATTTTAGAAGAATTTAGAACGTGATTCAAGTTTTTAACTAATATAACACTTAAAATGGAATCATACACTATCATCCATCCTGACCACACTACACATCAATGTGATGTATGGTTTATTCATACAGACCACAAATTAGATTCAAAAATTAAATAAATAATTGATAGGAAAAATCATTCCATAAATGGGTTTATTTAATTATATATAAATGATTTATCATAAGTTTCCATATAGTATTAAAAACATATATTTAAAAAAGGCTAATACATAATTTAGATAAAGTTTCATATATTAAATAAAATAAACCCATATCATAGATACATTTATGAGGATTTTATTTATTTTATCAGATATGATATCAATTATAAATTTACAAACTTAATAACCATTGTCGTAGTCATTTGGTTTTTTGACACTATGAAAACATTCCAAATTAAAAGAAATTTGTAATAATATATTCTTGAATACTGAAATATTAATATACTTACATGAACATATTTTCATCTATAATAATCCATTAGTTTCATATTTATGTCCATTTTCCTTAAAATATTTAGCATTTGATATGATATCCTAGTATGTAAACATCAAGAGGCGAGGGGAGGGGGGGAATTTCTATTTTTATAGACTTAACAATTTCCCATATTTATGTAATGTAGTGTTAAATAGAGATATTTTTTGAACTAACTAAATAACAACATCAAATAAAAATAGTGAAAAGTAAATAATTCAGAATTTATATTTTATAAACCAAATTTACATATATAATATAAGATATATAAGAATTAATAGAGAATAATCATATATAAAAAATAAATAGGTTTTGAATAATAATTCAAGAACTTATAAAAAACATTCCATTAAAATATATAGAAGTTCTTATCCTTGAAGCTCTTTTCTTTTGATCCCAAGTGATAGTAGGACTATTATATAGATCTAAAGGATAAAAGTTCTAAAACCCTATAAATTACGTAATAAAAAAGATTATAAGAAAAAATTCATATTCTTGGACTTAATTGGGAAATGTTGAAAATAATAAGATCTTATCGAAGAGATCCTATTTTATTCGATGATCAGAATCAACTAAGTCTTTATCTCCAGGTTTTCTATGAATAAATATGTTTAAAATAAATAGTTATCATCTATAGATCTCTTTTATCATAATATGATCATATGTAAATGATTAAATTAATAAACTTAGAGATTTTACAATGAGATAATCACACAAATAGAAACTCTAAGATCACATAAAAAACTAAAAACAAATGAATGCACCTATAAACTGAGGTAGTGTACAACTATTGAAGGAAAGAGTTCTCGTATAATCAATAAATGATCCTCTAAGCCTTAGCCTCCTATTTATATGTGTTAAGAACAAACAACTCACAATGATAACCTCTATTGTCTTGAGTCTTATATGTCACTTTGAATAAAATCAAAAGATCCCAAAAATATATTTTATCCATTTAATGTTATTAGTGAATTCACAATTTTCAGGAATATAAATGGTTTAAAATCATCTCATCAAAAACATGTTATTTAGAAGATAGAATTTCTTAAATATAAATAAAAAACATATATTAATTTTATTAGAACATGAATCATACTATTATGTTTAATGAAAAATATTTAGAAGAAGTCATTTTACGAAAATTACTCAACATGATACATTAGTGACATGACTTGAACTACTAAGACCCCATCTATTCTGTAAGTAGGATGAGAGTACACCCCCAAACCACCCTCCAATAGGCTTGGGGATGGTGACTAGAATTGTGTAGGAATATTACATATGATGAGAATATTTATCCTAATGCACATATTCATAATAAATATCTCTACACATGACATATTGCTATAGTATAGATAAATAAAACTAACTACAATATATATAATTCATGTGATAGCTAGTATGATCTATAAAGGAATAACCAATACAAACTATAAAGTAAAAAAGGGGGAAAATAAGCATCGAATATACCCAAAGGTAAAACCAAACTAAGTAAATGAGGTAAAGGGATCTCTATAATGTACTAGCTCTAAACATGAACGCTTTCCACAACTATCACCTATGGGTACTACTATGCTCCACCAATATAAGGCCTCAACCTTAAACATTACTTAATCTTGAGATAAGTCAAGAATTCACATTGAGGATCCTTTCAGGTTTAGAGTTTTATAGAATTAGGCCATAAATCATAAAAATAAACTTTATTATTACAAAGTATACACTTCTACTCACTACCCAATTATTTCATAAAACAAAAACTTTTTAAAAAGAAACATGGTTCATTCCATGTTTAAACATCATTACTTTTAGTTTATCCCATTCATGAATCTATTCTTTTTTAAGTCCCATGAAAAACATTTTAAAACTTGGGATGAGAATAAAAATATTAGTAAGGTATACACAAGGAAGGAAAACTATTAGTCTCGGGATAACATGAAAACCATGAATACTTTATCATAAAGTAATACTTTTCACCTTTAAGAAGTAGTAAATACACTTTATTGAATATAAGATCTTTTTATACCCATTTTCACCCAAAATATTACCATAAGACCATATAAAGAAACATATAACCTATAAAGGTAACTTGGGATATAAACATACTTAAATAGAATAACCATACGGTCAACTTTCACACATATCATTCAGTGGAATAACCATATGACTGACTTCCATACCCAATGCATTGGAGGTTATAACGTAACCACCCATCCTTGGTTTATCATGGAACCACCCATATTTGGTTTATCATGTAACCACCCATCATTGGTTTATCACGTAACCACCCATCTTTGTTTTATCACGTTACTAACTATCGTTGGTTTATCACGTAACCACCCAAAAAATGTCCAAGTACCATTATATAATCATAACACAAAAAATATTGGAATTATCAACATTTCACTCTAAAATTTCATTTTCAATCACAAGAGATAATTTAAAGGTATTGAAATAGTAAATCTACATTCAAAACCATTTTCAATACCAAAACACCGAAAAAGTGAGTAAGGATTTGTTTTCTTTAAAAAAACATTAAATCTTATAGAGGAAGGAAAATTTCAAATAACGGTTATGGTGGCAGAGAATTCATTATCACCGCATATGTTAAGAAAAACCCTTTTTATTGTTTAGTAAAACAAATTGTGGAAAAAATAATCGCATTGAATGAAATTAAAAGTCAATGGGGTTTATTATACATAGTATAAAATAAGGTGGTGTATAACATCAAAATATTCCTAAATTAATGGAGATTGAGATGAAGTCCCTTACCTTGAGTCCGACCCGTCGAGTACAATCGTTCTGTTCCTGAACAATAAACTTCGGTTAATTTTTAATTTCCTGAGAACCTTTTTCAATTTTTTTATTCCTTTCATATAACTTATTACCATGTTATAAAAATTACATAATTATTTATGTTCATATCGAACATTTCATCGGTATTCGATACTTGAGTCGAAAATGAACTTGTTTTGATATAAATTTTCCATGTAGTAAAAATTAAATCATCCATATAATATTATTTATGATTTAAATGTTATATATATCCAGTATACATGTATTTATAATATTCTTAATATTTTGAGACAAGAAATGAAATGCACCGTTTAAGGATATGGTAGGCCGTACGTACGCATGAATGCTACTTTCATTTCTTTATCATATTAATGTAATAATAGTAAAATGACACAAATGAATATTATAATATTATTATTAGATCAATTCCATTTAGGTCTCATTATTTTAATAAAACCATCATTGATAAGTTACATGTATAGCAGGAAAGAGTCACATCTCTTTGAGGGGGCAGTGGTCCATACTTCCTCAAACAAAATTATCGTATTTACACAACATGGAAAGCATAAAGGTATGATAAATATTAAATTTAAATAAGAATAAATAAAATATAAATAAAATATATATCATATATAAATATAGTTCCATCATAATTTCCACCGTGAGAGGAGGTAGGAGAAAATTGAACAATGATCGTTTTGTGAGGTAGTAGTCTGTTGTACACAGAAACATTATATTCTATATCCATTAGATGGAGGTGTGTGTAAGTTCAAGTAGAAAAAATTATCATAAAAACATCATAATATATTTATTAAACTTTATTTGTTATAAATTAATGTAATAAATAGAGCTTTGGGTGTTGGAGAAGGAAAATAAATGAATGGATCTTGAGAGAAGACATTACCTCTAAATCGGGTAACTCCTTTTGATTTGGGTCAAAAGGATTCCCTGAGTTTCCTTATTAACAAGGTAATACTTTTAGTAGGAAGTGAGGGATGTTGGGATATTATTTAAGCATATTTTGGGAGAGAGAATTTTCTTGAGAGTTGTGAGTAAGTTGGTAGAGGTGGTTTCCTTTTATAATAGGGAGGAGGGGCACTTTATGAAAGTATCGAAATGTTATTTTATTATAGATTGATTTTAGAATTTTAATAGTTAAAAAGCGATATATTTAGAGGATAATATGAGTATGGGTCTAAAGACTCTCAAACAATAGGGTTTTGGAAAGTTTAGGTCACAAATTTAACCATATCTTTTGTATTTAACCCTTAGTTAAATAAATCAACTCTTACCACGTTTTCTTGTATTTTTATACTATATGGTTTATATGCTTACTATAAAATTACAAGAGAACATCTATGGATCATTAATTACATTTTTAAAATTAAATAATTTATTTGGATAAATAAAATATTTTTATTACTATAATATCATTTAATAAAATAGTATTTGTTTAAAATACTCATTTATGTTAATTTTGATACTATTTATTAATTGATTTTTGTTAAAGTAATAAAAACTTGATTCAATAGAAAAAACTACATTAAATAAAATATAACATGTCATAATCATCCCTAAAATGTGTTTATAGAATAAATAATTTCAAATTATATTTATTTTAATATTTATAATATCATTTATTTGAATCTTCCATTAATAAGGCAATCACTACATCATCATTTTGTCATAAATACATTTATTTATTTAATGAACCAAAATTATAAATAAAATACCATTATGTAGTAAATATTTTTATATTTATTATTACCATTTATAGTCAAAGATATCAGTTATATAACCCCACTTAAAAATAGTTTTAGTAAAAAGTTACATATTTATGTTATATTTCTATTTACTTTAAATTAATTACTATAACATGTCATTATCACACACATGTGGCTCTATGGGGTCCTCAAAATGACCCAATTGTGATCATGGACATCCATATCTCATAAAATAAGATTATTACATGTGTTAGGGTAGTTAAATTTTATTATAATATTATTTTGTACCCGTATTTACCTGATTTACCCTTTAACCATTGGAAATAAAAATAATTATTGAAGTTAATATTTCTAGTGTTCAAAAATAAAAGGGGTATGTTTAAATAAATTTTACCTTTTGATTACAAATTTGGAGTTCATTTTTCCAAATTTAAAACAGAAAATTAGAATAAATTAATTTAAAATTAATTCCTGTTGTCAAAACGAGAATACGTGCTAAAAAAAAGTAAAAACCATCAAAAGATTGACACATGTTTATATCAAATTTCATTGTGAAATTACATCAAATGTCTAAAATTGGATAAAATGATAAAAAATTAATCTTATTAAACTTTAAATCCAATTAAAAGGATAATCCAAATATATAAATAAATAATATGAAAAGGTAGTTTTGAGTTAAAATGCAGTATTTTCCACTATTCATTAAAAAATAAATTTTATCTCAAAAATACCAAAATTTCAACAAAATTAAATTTTGATGTTTCCTATTTCATAGATGAAGTTTTATTTTTCAAATATAACATATAAAAGTGAAAATAAATATATTTAAAAAGGGTTCTCTATTAAGAAGTGGTAAAACGACATTTTAATAATATTTGAGTATTTTATGCTTAAAATTGGATTCATTCACATTTTACACCTCTAAAAATTATTGGATAATTGTAAGAACATTTTAAAAACATGTTTAATTATATTGTAGTTAGTTCTGTTCATTTCTGCTAATACAATGTCTAGGCGTTAACTGTCATTCAAAATAATAATAATATTGTTGTATTATGTTTCAGTATAACTCAATGTTATGTGCAACATAAGATTTTAGATAAATAAATTATTGTGTGTTGAGTACGATATCAAAAAATAATCCCCTTAATGTAAAATTAATATTTTATACACAAATATTAATAGATTTGAAAATTTATTATTCTATAAATATCTGGAATTTTACATCCTTGCCCCCTTTTGGAAATTGCGTCCATGAAATTTGAATTTGGAGTTGGTAAATAAAGTATGAATTTTCAAAATACCTTTATTGAAATACCACATTGGAAGAAGGATTAATAAAACTACTAGTTTAGAATAAAGAAAGATAAGTATTAAGGTCACCCAAGATAACACATACTAGGATTGCATGTAGGAAAACATGTATATGGAAGAAAAAATAAGTGTCAAGTTCTGAATGAGAGTGATAGAAAACATGATCAAGAGAAATTTAACAACCAAAAAAACACAAACATGTGATGGGTTAAACAATCATTTATTTCATAGTAGGAAAATTAAATAGAAAACATTATTGTTTTTAGATAATTTTCATAAAGTTGAGTAATTCTTTTACTACTTAGAATAAGAACATAATGGAATATACTCACTTGACAAGTAGAATTTTATCCTTTAATAAATGTCTACTACAAACTCATGTTTTCTCCAAATGATGAGTATTCAATATGAATCGGTCACACTTTAAGTACTCGAATCAACTTTTATAGAATCACATAATCCAAAAAAGATGAACTATATATTTCTCCCATTTTTATACATTAACCAGAACCAAAATGGTTAGTACATGATCCGGTAATCCCCTAAAAATAATAATACATTATAAGGATAAAGACTGATTTTAATTTTAAAAATTCAATAGTAACACCCAAGTTCTACATAGACAATTCAAAAAACAAAAGTCCTTCAAATTACACAAAATAATCCAACTAATATTGAAACCTAGAACTTAGAAAAATTTGATCACAAAGTTTTCCAAGATAACTTTTGACATTTCTCTCTAAATAACATCAAAAACTCTTAATGTCTCATACCAAAAAGTAATTACCCTAGTCAAATTTTCTCCATGATAGTTTAATCACATCCATAAATAATCTAATTAACATAATTCCACAATTTAATCATAGATTTCCCAAAAAATAATTCAACCTTTATTCCTCAAATAAACACCCATACTATTCTATTTAACTTAATCATATAAAGTTCCCAAAATAGTGAATGTCTTCAAAAATAAAATTTATCACATAATCTCAAAATCATATTCTAATTCTATGAATATCCATTTGATAATATATATATATATCCCAAATCAATATATTCCTAATACAAAAGATCATTTAACTAAAAAGAATAATTCATACTAACCAAGGACTTCACGTATTCTTGTGGTAGGCGATGCTCCCTTGTCGCCCTTAGGTTTTGGGTTCGATTCCCATGACCTTGCTAGACGCGACGAGTTATCACCCATTATGCAGGTTGTCACCCATCGTGCGTGTTGTAATTTTTCTAAAACCATATCAATCTTATAGCATTCTAAAAAATAATATAATTTCCTAAAACATAACCATAACCTGATTTAACCTCAATGGTTATATAATAACTTTCATTTTTCATACCCAAATCTAATAACCATTAATCACCAAAAAAATATATCATATGAACCCTTAAGGTTATCCATTTTTTCCACACAAGAAAAGACAATTTTTCCTTGAATAATATTTTTACATATCAAACTTCAGGGTTACACATACTAGAAAAAATTATTCTAAAGTAATTCCATCATCAAAAGGGAATTAGTAGTTTTAAACATTTCATCATCCTACATTCTACAATAACTCTTGAATCCCTTATATGTAGAGTTCTTAATCATTCAGCCTTCTTCATAATCAATTAATTGTAAATTCTCACCTTGTTTATGAATAGATTATTCTTGCAGATAAAATATCCTCATTATTTATAAAAATTAATCCAAATATTCTTCATTCTTTATGGATAAGAAAATAAATTATACATCTATTCAAGATATCATGATCTTCATGATGTTCCCTTTCTGTTTTGGCATGTTGTCCTACTTTCAAAAAGTAAACATTTAGTCCACTTCTGTAATTTCACTTTTCAATTGATTTGGAAAAGTTGATATCTTTAAATACTATGAAAAAGATACCATGACCCAAAAAATTGTTTGGGAAATGAGTAAGTGTTGGATAGCTCATACAATTTCTTGTAGGTAATTTGAATACTCAAGAAACTATCAAAATCATTCAAATAAGATATTTCCATAATACTGATGATCAAATCATCGGGGAGGGATAAGAAGATTATGAAATATATATTTCCTTATATCTTGACAAATGATCCTTAATCTGCTGAAAATAATCATCCCATAAACCTAAAACAAATTATTAAACAAAATAATCCTCTATAGGGTAATGATAAAATAAAAACTTTTATATTTCTCTAATCCATAAACCTTTATATATCTCTATTGTTAATGTTTTTATCGAATCAACCTAATTTATCATAACCCTACAAATGTTTCCATATGATAATAACCCTCTTAGTTATATGGGATCCATAACATACACCTAGATAACATCCTAACCTTTTAAATTATCTAAACTGACCTCTGATACCAACAATAAGGCCCCAACCTTAAACATTACTTATTCTTGAGATAAGTCAAGAATTCACATTAAGGATATTTTCAACATTAGAGTTTTAGAGAACTAGTCCATAACTCATAAGATATCAACTTGATTATTAGAAAGTAGACGCTTATATTCACTATCATTTTTTTTATAAAACAAAAACTTTTTAAAAAGAAACATGGTTCGTTCAATGTTTAAACAACATGACTTTTCCTTGATCCCATCCTTTTTAGGTACCAGGACGGGTAGTGAAAGCCGATGGGCAGAGAATTTAACAATTTTCCCATCACCGGAGCAACGTAACAATGTCGACTCGGGTGATCTTATCCCGGTATGGTCCGAGGACCACACATGGATTTGATAGAGAACAAAAATAAATCAAACATGTACCTTGTTCGGATCTGATATGTGAAATTCTATCAAAGGATGCTGGTGACCATTCCTCAAAGACTCCAACTATGAAGGCCTATAGATCATCCACATAAGCATCTTTAATCTTCTCACGTGTCTTTCGTTGGAATCCGGGAGCAAGCACGATACACCAACGAGCTCTTTGATGCAATGATGATCATCACAAGGCAAGAGTCTTTGATCCATGAAGGATGAGCTTGAAGATCTTCCTTTCTTGAGAGAATATCTCTCTAGAATCTAGGAGGAGAGAGAGGCTCTCAATTCTAATAGATGAATATTCATATCGGGATATCCTTTATCGTACTTATATAGGGAATATCTAAAATATCCGGTATGGGTTCCCAACTCTCATGTAATAGATATTCACAATATAAATATTAAAAATTTTTATTTATGACAAATTAAATTTTTCCATAAACAATATTTATAATTTTATCACTAACTAAAATATATATTAAATATATATTGAGTGATAAACTTGAGTCTATAACTTCACTCACTTCTCTTGAAAAATATTAAACGAACCCTGGATATTTAAATCCATTCAAATAATATTTTATCTTTGTATGTACTTTATCACTTGTAAATACATGTTACAAAAAAATTCAATAAATTATAACAAAATTGAATAATTAAAGAATTTATTTGTTACTTGGTGATTCATAGGACACGGATAATAATTGGACCGTGTGGTAGGGCATGGAAGGTTCTATATTCATATTCCACAGAATAGGAAAGATTCTCATAGTGCTATAGTGTGTGACCCTCTACGCCCTTATCTTAATAGCAGTGAATAATATTCACTGACCAAGAGTGGGGTTTAAAAAACCATCGAGGCCCCTATAGAGATAAGGTATAGTCAACGAAACGACTACCTTCCTACAGACATGTTCTGTGTAATATAATGTATTCGTTATCAATATCTCAATAAAGCAGAATGCACACTAGTGTCATCATCCTTAATCTTACTTTATTTTATTTTTTGAATTTCTCCAGATGGTCTTACCTTCCACTACTATGGACATGGATTTAACAAAGGTGAAACCATCCTAATCAACTAAGCCTGAGATAAATCTTCCTCAACTCAGAAGTAATAAATCCTATCTTGATCATTAACTCAATGTCATGTCACCAATGGCATACCCAACACAAACTACCTCTCCAAGACTTCATTCCCTTGACTTTTCATTGCATCAAAGTACACAATTAAATTAAATACATTGATAATGATCTCATGTTTGGATACCATTAAACATGTATATATATAGGAACAACCAATGACACCTGAAACATGTGGTGTCCCTATTACTCGGGTCTATCCTCATGATCTCAACTACTAGAGATCATCAGTGCGAACTTCATGAGAGGACATAAAAATTCTTATGAGACCCAACACCTGATGGTCACACATCATCTATGTCCTTTTATAATGATATAACTGGACCATAGTAAATTTCTTTAAGATTACTGTCACGACATCTCAGTGTTCTCATTATAGACTAGGATGTTCTATAACCCTTTGATACGACATGTAATCTAAGGAAATTTTCATAAACAATGTGGATTCAGAAGTATCTACACTATTAGGGAAATATAAACACATGTATATATAAAAAACCTCATATATGTAGTGGTAATAAAATTACAATACAGGTTGGGTTTAGGGAACCCACTTTCAACACTCCCACTTTCACTAGAGCAAACTACTAACAAGTCTCAATCCGCTAGCTATGACATGTGAATCATGCTTTCGTTTAGAAATGGATTTATTCAGGGGGTCTACCATGTTATCCTCTGTGGATACTCTATTAACTATGAATTCAACTCTTTGAGTAAAATCCCTCAAGAGATAAAACATACGATGAATATGATTTATCCTCAAGTGAGACCTTGGATCCTTGCAAAGAACCACTATAGCTGTATTATCAAAATATACTGGAACACAGTCTACACTACTAGGCACAATACCAATGTTTGAGATAAATCTATATATCTATACTACTTCTTTTGCTGCATTATAAGCTGAAATATATTCAGACTCTGCTGTAGAATCAGAAACAACAACTTGTTTCAATATTCTCTTGCTCACTGCACCACCACTCCAGCAAAATATGTACCATAACTGTGATTTCTGATCATCATGATATGTTTGGAAACTAGAATCAGTGTATCCTCTCAAGACTAGTTCAACATCTCCTCCATACACCACGAATATATCCTTTTTATGCCTCAAGTACTTTATGATAGTTTTAATAGCCTCCCAATGCTGCTCTCCCAGATTAGCTTGATATCTACCTACCATGATTAATGAAAAGGAGATATCAAACCAAGTACAAAACATGTAATACATTATAGAACCTACAACCGAGGAATAAGGGATGTTACTCATTCATTCAATCTCCTCCAGTGTTTGTGGACACATTTTCTTGGAGAGATTTATACCATGTGACATAGGCAACTATCCCCTCTTGGATTATTCCTTATTGCAACTTTTGAGTACCTTGTCAATATATGTACTTTGAATTAGCCAAAGAAGCCTTTGAGATCTATCTTGATATATCTTGATCCCTAGAATATAGTCTTCTTCACCTAATTATTTCATGGAGAATCATTTATTTAATCTAGTCTTAACTGACAATAAGACTTGTATCTGATTTCCCATAATTAATAAGTCATCAACATATAACACTAGGAAAATGATGTCATTCTCTTCAACCTTTTCATAGAAAAAAGGCTCGCTTTTTTTATAGAACCAAATTCTCATATGGCCTCATCAAAATGAACATTACATGACCGTAGTGCAAGCTTCCAACCATAAATAGATCTATGAAACTTTCATACTTTATTGGAATTCTTTGACTTGACAAAACCTTCGAGTCGAGTCAAATAGACGTCTTCAACCAACTTCCCAATTAGAAAAGTAGTTTTGACATCCATTTTTCAAATTTCATAATCATGAGAGGTTGATATTGCAAGAAATATTCTAATGGATTTAAGCATTGCCACTGGTGAGAAGGTTTCATCACAGTAATTTCCATAATGTTTCTGGAAACCCTTTGTAACCAGTCTTTCTTTAAAGTTATTAACCTCACTATGCATTTCATTCTTCTTTTTGAATACCCATTTGCATCCAATGGGATTTACATTATTTGGATGGTCTAAAAAAAATCTAAAATTGATTTTGGAAGAAGGACTATATCTCAGAATTCATTGATTTATTCCATTTAGAAGCTTCTTTTACTAATACTCCTTACTTGTAGGTTAGAGGTTCATCATCCTCAAGGACTAATGTTTCACTTGACTCGGTCAAAAGAAAACCATAACTCTCTAGTTCTCAAACCTCTCGCATAGACCTACACAGTATTTGTGTCTCAGGAACAAATTTTTCTTCCACGTGATCTTGTGGAGATTGTTCCTCTACCAAATCTTGTACATCTAGAGAATTATCTTCATCGAAGTCAAACATTATCCCACTATTTCCAATAGAAATGTGTTCCCTTTCTAGAAATATGGTGTATCTTTCCACACAAAAATTTCTATCTAAAGGGTTATGTAGGTAATATCCTTTGGTTTCCTTAGGATAACCTATAAAGCCACACTTGGTGCTTTTGTATGATAATTTGTCACTTGGTAAAGTCTTGACAAATACCTCGCACCCCTGTACATGTATGTGTGTGAGACTAGGTTTCATCCCATACCATAACTCATATATAATCCCATCTCCAACATTATTTGGTATTTGGTTAAGGTATATGTTACTTTCTAAAGGTTTATCCCTAAAAGGATAATGGAAGAGTTTCATGACTCATCATTGATATGACCATGTCAAGCAAAGGCATATTCCTCCTTTCACTAACACTATTCCATTGTGGTGTATAATAAGGAGTGAGTTGGGATATTATCCCACACTCCTTCAAGTTATCAATTAAATATTGGTTAAGATATTCTCCACCTCGGTCGGAGTGGAGTGATTTTATCTTTTTACCAAGTTGGTTTTCTAATTCATTTTGGTAGTCCATAAAAATATGAAAGGAATCAGGCGTATATCACATTAAGTAGATATAGACATACCTATTATATTCATTAGTATAAGTAATGAAGTATGAAAAACAACCCCTTGGAGCTACTAGAAATGGACCTCATACATCAGTATGTATTAATTTTAGTAATACATTGTCTCTTTCTCCCATTCTTGAGAAATGCGATTTGATCATTTTGCCTTTTAAAGAAGCTTGACATACATCCAAGGGTTCTAAATGTACTGAGTCTAAATACCCTTCTTGATGTAATCTTTGTAATTTCTTCTCATTTACATGACCAAGGTGGAAGTTCAATAGGAAGGTGATATATGAGTAATGTTGGATGTTTTTGTCATTGATTTCCATTACAGGGTTCTCAAGTTCCATCATGTATAAACCATTGTTAAGATGTGCCATATCATAACATATGTTATCCCTTTAAAAGAGACAAAAATTTAATTCTAAACATAAAATAAAATTCCATAGTGTAAAACCTTGACACAAAGATAATGTTTTTGTTTATAGAAGATACATAATAATTTTTTTTAAACTAGAACCAAACCACTTAGCAAGTTTATGTGATAGTCTCCCACTACCACGACTTCTAGTGTTTCACTATTTGTAGCACAGATATTCACTTCACCATTTGCAATCCTCTTAAACCTACTTGGTTCCAATATATTAATACAAATGTGTGAGCCACATACCATATCTAATACCAAATTGTAGATATAGATAGACCACATTCAATGATAAAAATACCCGAAGTAGAAGAATGAGTTTGCTTCTTCATCCTAGCTCTGAAATTATACATCCAATAGCCTTTTCTTCCACATCCAAAGCAGAGAAATTTCTGCTCATTACTATTTCTATGAATCTTTGTCTTCTTTGCAGGATGATGGCTTGGTTTCTTTGGCCTAAAATTTTTCTTAGACCACTTTGCATTGCCCTTGTTTTTCTTATTCACCATAAGGAAAAATGATTTTTTTTCATATCCTTTTTATCTTGGAAAACTGAAGACAAAAGGTATTGGAGCGACATTTGCATACCATTCATGTTATAATTGACAATGAATGTTGAGAAGATTGGTAGTAAAGAGTCAAGAATGTTATCCAATGCTAGTTCTTGGTTCAATTTGAACCCAAGGGATTCAAGCCTCTCAATATACCCAATAATCTTGAGTACATAAGGTCTATATTTGTGCCCTTCTAGTTGCCTACACTTATAATGGGCACTTGAAGACTCATACCTTTACTACATGTCCTTCTCCTGATATAATTCTTAGAGATTTGAAAGCATATTGTAGGAATCCTCATCCTCAAGCCTTTTTTTAATTGGATGGACATGGATGACAACATGATGAATTGGAAATCAAGTGCATCATCAACATGCTTTTTCCATTTATCTTTTTCCTCTTTACTTGCTCCCTAAGGAGGCTCAACATGAACTGGGGATTCCATCACATATTACTTTTTTTTCGTGGAGTAGTACTATGCGCAACTGACTATACCACTCCTAGAAGTTATTGCTGATCATGATATTTTCTTTATCCATAATTGATCACAGTGATGAAGTACTTGTGGTGTTAGTGATTTACATTTTAAATATATATCAGATAAACATTAGCAGCTAGTACTTTTTCTTGATTACCTTTTAACATTTATTATTAATTAATTATTATATCATTTTAATGTCTCCCACCAGTTTAGTGAACCTTAATATCCCTCACTATTATATTCAAAAAACTCTATAACTTTATTAATCTAGTGGAAAGGATCCTTGAAACCTCCATCATAGTCTACAAGCTATGACTACACCACTATTCAGAGGTTTTCAAGATAGGTAGTAGGTTGGTCAACCACTTGACTCGAGTTTTCTTGTTTTATTGAGTAATGCCCTAGCTTTTGGAATCCAAATTTGATTCACTCAACATCTTTCCTCTAAAGTGATAGCAAGTTATCTATGGCTAACCCTTGAATACTCACTTTAGTAAATTAAACCTAGTTCTCTCATGAAAATGCCCTGGTATTAAGAGGCACTATTAATTATGGCCGAAGAGCACACTAAACACCCAGTCTTGTTTAAATGTAAGAAATGGAAGGATTTTGGACTTAATATATCTTTGATGGATGTTTTTGTATTTTTCGATGAATATAATACTTTTTCTATTTATATGATCTGTAAAGACCTGTAAATTTCAAGGAAATTGTTTTCTTAATTTTCTTTGGAATTTTACAAGAACGTTGTTTCTGACGGCACCTGATTCCGAGGCCCGGTGTTCCCAGAATCATTTTCCGAAGTTTGGCTCGGGTACGTTCAGTGAACGAACGAGCGGGTTTTCCTAACTTTTGAACCGGTGCTCGGAATCGAATTCTGAGGGCACCGATGGAATCACAGCGTCAGTATTTGCTTAGAAACACCTCTTCCGGAGTTGCGTTTTCTTGGGTGTGGTTTTTAAATTTTTGGGGTTAAGTTAAGAAATAAAATAAAGTGTGCGACAACTTTATTTTTATTTCACTTCAAGCCACTTGAAATCCACTTAAATCTGCTTAATCTGAGTTGATGCGGATTGGGTGTTATCCAAAAATATCCTACCAAGTGGGTAGGATATTTGTGAGGTGCGGCCCGTACGAGCCCCACCATTTCTTTTCCGCTAAGTAACGCACCCGCGAAAACCCCTATTGAATGATAGTCAACTGGGGCGTTTCCTTAAACAATTAAACACTCCTATTAATTAGGCCGTTTATTCATCGAATTAATTCTATGAATTAATGGGTCGTTAGTTTGTTTTTCGTTTGTTGGCATGTAATAATATAAGACCAACACTTTTCTTTTGAGGATTACTCGTTGAGAGGATTTGGAGAAGACTCCAAGTCTTGAGATCTTCATCCTCCTTCGCGAAGAACGTGAAGAATGCGACGAACGCAAAGAACACTGGCCTTTGATGAAAGGCGGCGAAAAACGCCGAACCCTAGGAGATCGACGACGCGACACCATGTTCCGCGACGCCAACGATTCTCCTCCTGCGACGTTCTTCTGCGACGTTCCTTCTTCCGCGAAAAATCTTCGAGCATCCGTTTGAGGTAGGAGTTTATGGATATTTTTTTAATTCTTTGTGGTTTATAACAACAACATGGATTTAATTGTTATAATTAAATCCGTGTGTTTCTTTAACCCTCGGAGATCGTCGACGCGACGCCCTTCCGCGACGATGCGACGCCCTTCCGCGACGCGACGATCACCTCATACCGCAGCGATCAATTCCGCGTAGAACACACACTCGACGACTACGGCGAGGTAAGGATTTTTATTTGAAAGTATTATTTAATTCTCGTAGTTGTTTCCTTCTAAAACAAAGAGCCTGGGATCAATGTGCAATTTTCATTTATTAAAATTGTATCTTGTTATGTTTTCATGTGTTGATCTTTATTTCCCGATTGTTATCACCTAAAGTGAAGGGTACGGGCCAAACAAGCATGGCCCGACAACCCTCCGTAGTTCTTCGTTGATGTGCGAAATGGCGGACGACGACAAAACGGGCTGCAGAGGCGATTTTTTGATTTCGCAGTGAAGAACGAGACCCAGGAGGAGCTACGGCGCTAACGGATGTGGAATCGGACCACCGGAGCAACTCCGGTGGTCCGCGGAATCCATCGGCGGCCGCAGGCGGCGGCGCCCTAGCACGCCGCCAGACGGAGCCGCCGCGGATGAAGCCGCGGCGGCGGCGACCGACAAGACCCGAGACCGCGCGGGTCTGGCAAGACACCTGACGCGGCAGAGCCGCGTCCGCTGACCAAGCGCGGCCCCATGCGGGGCCGCCACTCCTCTTCCCGCGGGGAAAACCGCCCCGTGGCTCCCTTTGCTCGGCCGCTCAGCCGAGCAGAGCCGAGCCGACCCGCCGGCTGGGTCGGACCTGGACCCGGGTCGGGTCGACCCGGTTCGAGCCGACCCAGGGGGGTCGGGCCGGGTTGGTCCGGGCCCAGACCCCCCGTTCTCGGACCTTTTCGGTCTTTTGCTCATAACATGAGCTCTGGGCCTCCGAACGACGTGCCGTCAGCAGAGATGCGATACTTGGATCGAGACGGTCGTTTCGGTATATCACAATCCAGGTTTCGGAATACTTTGGGTTCGGCCGGGTTGGTTCGTACACGAAACCAACCGGGCCCTCGGAGCGGAAACACTCATATCTTGAGCTTCGGACGTCCGATTGACGTGCCGTTGATTTTGTTGTTTTCTTCTAAGTGAGACAGATATTTTGGATTAATCCTCCCTAGGTTTAGATGCAGGTGGAGTACAGTCGGGTTGGTTTTGCCTTAAAAACCAACCGGGCCCCTGGAACGAAAAAGCCAATAACTCTCAGACCGGGCGTCCGATTGACGCGCCGTCTGCGACGTTGAGTTCCAGTTGATGATACAGAACTTTTGGATACATCAACTCTCGACTATGTTTCATTTGATGTATCAGCATCTCGGCTCGTGGAGAGGACCCTCCCGAACGAGCTTGCTATGTGTGGGAACCCTAGAGCTGGCTGCGACTACTACTGTGACGACGACGACTGTGCAAAGATCTTCAGTGGATTCGACAACGATGACTACAACACTCAGCGATCCTTTGTGGGTCAGTGCTACCGATCCTGTGTGGGTCCGATCCTGTGTGGGTCAGCGCTCAGCGGTCCTGTGTGGGCCAGCACCTACAGATCCTGTGTGGGTCCGATCCTGTGTGGGTCTTTGCGGGGGTTAGTTACCTATCGATCCTTTGTGGGTCAGATCCTTTGTGGGTCATCGCGGGGGTTAGTACATATCGATCCTTTGTGGGTCCGACGGCTTAGATGGATCAGTGATCATCTCTATCATCATTCGAAGAAGTATACCTATGTGAGATGAATCTTGTTTACTTTCCTTTGTGGATTATGTTTTGCTATCCTGTGTGGATCTACGTTTTTCTTTCCTGTGTGGACTGGGTTGTACTTGAGCTCGGATGTGGAGCCGAGCGAGAATTGATGATTTAGGTATATGTATGGGCATATACCTAAGCTGTGTCAGATGTTACTTAATGATTGGATCTTTCCTTTTTGTTTTATCCATTGTGGATTCTGGGAGACCTTCGGGGGTCTCGGGGTCCCTACTGAGTAGCTTATACTCACCCCTGTATGGGCTATGCCTGCACTACGTTGTGTTGGTTGCAGACGACCGACAATGCTGATCGTGGTGAAGGCTTGCGAAGCAGGATGGTACCTGGAGGTAGACCACTATGTGGGACGTACTCGGAGCAGTCGACTGGGCCCGAGGAGCAGTGGAGGCTATCTGTACCCACCCTTCAGGTGGGACTTACAGTGGATGGCTCGACGTTGCCGCTTTACTTTTCAGTTGCTGTTTTCCCTTTCGAGTTGTACTTTACTTTCAGTTTGGGTTTGTATTCCGGCCCACTTAATTTTCCGCACTTACTATTTTACCAGTTTTTACTTAGTGTTTACTTTTTCCGCTTGCTTACTCTGTGGTGCTTGTTTACTTTACAAAGGCAATGTCTTCCCTTTACCGAGATTTACGCCTTGGTGCTATTCGCCAGCCCCTGGCCTATGGAAGGCGGGCTTGGGGTAGTCACGGCATGGGCCCCGAGGACGGGTCGTGACATGATCAAACTATATTGTTGCGCTCACAACTAAACATGAAATATAAATAAATTTGTCACATCTTTATGCATTTTTATCTTGTTTAATATTCTATGTGATCAAAAAATAATAATTCACTCATATAAAACAATAAATAGTGTATAATGGAAAATCCTGAAATTCGACTAGTCTTGAGGATTCTATTATGATCGATTCATAATGGATAAATCTTCACCTCGGGGCATCCATACCTTACTCGACACCTGACTCATGTCGCAGCTAGCCTCTGTGCAAAGCACTTAGCTCCTGTCTGGATTACCACCCTGACATGGTGGGCTCTGCGTCTCAGATCATCACCATATAATTACAAATATACTCTCACACAGGTGAGGGGGTCTAGGGGTATAACATGCAACTAGTGCATTGGACGTGCATACCCTTATAAATATTTTATTTAAAAGAGTACTTATAAACCGTAATTTATCTAATTAATTATTAGAATCATCTCTCACATTGAATAAATAATTAAATAAATAAACCATAAATGCATGGTTCTGTCACATGCTTAAAACCAATCTGTATAAATAAAGAACAATTAAAATTAAACTGCAACAAATTTAAAGAGTACGAGGGAACTCTAATAAATTAAATGAATTTAAATAAATTCAATTAATTTATTTTATCAGTTCCAGTTGTTCAATTTAATTTTAATTCGAAAAAATTATATTAAACTATTAATTAAATTTTAAATATAAGAATTAAATTAAACTATTAATTTAATTTTAATTTAAAAAATTAAATTAAACTATTAATTTAATTTTAATCTTAGTTAAATTAATGGTTTGGAATATAGTTAAACAAAAACCCCAAAATATTTCTAATTAATTTAATTAAAAAAATTAATTAAAACTAGTTAGAGGGGTTACCTTTAGCCAGGGAAGGAGTCCGGAAGGACTGCGAATAGCTGTGAGGGGGTCTTACTAGTGCAAGGCCAAATCGTAGTATGACTGTGGTGCGACCACGACGTCACCACATCATGACCGCCCGGTCCAGTAACACCCCGTCATGATAACATCCTCTAGCAAGGAACAACAGGACATGGACGATGATGGAATCCTCCGGAAAGGTGAGAGGGTAGTGATGCGTAGATCTATTGAGTCGCAAAGGCAGCAGTGAGGCATGTCGGTCCAACGAGGCATGTCGGTCCAGTGGAACGCTACTCCGGTGAGCTGCAAGGGTGGCGACCTAGTTCCAGCGAGGCGCATCGACGTAGAAGGAAGGGAGGCCGGGTGCGGCATGGTCCGACCAAGATAGGGCAACACGATGTGGTCCTCTAGAAGGCCGCGGTCCAGCCAGGACATTGAGGTAGATCTGGCACAACTAGGGGGTCCGGGAAGTGTGAAGCAGCTGTGGCGAGGGGGTCCAAGATGACGAGCCAGAGGTAGTTCAGGGCTACGGTGGGGAGAAGCTATAGCGAGCTGGGGGTGGAGTTACTCGTTCTAGCCTAGCATGATGCATGGAGGCAGCTAGGGATCTCCAGGGGGTAAGCTGCAGTGCTACAAGAAATAAGACCATTTGGATCTTGTTTCCTTTTTTTATTATTGTTTTTTATCTTGAAAAAACAAAAACCCACCCCCTTTTTAATTAAAATTAGAAGGAGAAGACCCAATGTGGGGTCTTGGTCTCCAATTTTTTTAACTTTAAAGTCTAAATACTTTAATAAATAAAAAAAGGATGAATTGACACGAAGTATAAAGGAACCCCTATTTTTATTTTTTATTTTCATTTGAGAAAAATAAAATAAAATAATATTATAATATAATATATTTTATTTAACTCCTAAAAATAAAGCCACCGGAAAAATTCTGGTAACTAGATTCAGGCCAAAGCATGGCTGGATTTCAGTACTATGAAAAACACATAAATAAAATTAATACACATTCTTCATAAAAAATATTCTGAAGAATTTAAAACTAATGACATCGATTGAATTAAAATTTTCAAATGGCCATAACTGGGCCATTTAAAAATGGATCGACGTACGGTCAGATCTGTTGGAACCGATTTTATACCCTGTACTTAAATTTAATTCATCTTAATTTTTTCTTTGACTCTGAGAAACACATGTCCCTTTGATACCACTATTATGTACCATGACAGGTAGTGGATGTTGATGAGCTAAGAATTTAAAATTTCCCACATCACCAGAGCAACATAACATCCTCAAATCCAGTGATCTTATCCTAGAATGGTTTAAGGACCACACATGGATTTGATAGATCACAAAAATAAATAAAACATGTACCTTGTTTGGATCTGATGTGTGCAAGTTCATTGTTGGATGCCAGTGAATATTTCCCAAATACTCCAACACTAAATCCCTCTAGATCATCCACAAATGCCTCTTAAATATGTGTGTGCACCATTCATTGGAATTCGAGTTCTAGAGTGGTACAACAATGAGCTATTCAACGCAAAAGTGATCACCCCAAGGCAAGAGTCTTTGATCAAAGAAGGACGAGCTTGATGATCTTACTTTATTGAGAGAATCTATCTCTATAATCTAGGAGGAGATAGAGGATCTCAATTTGAACACATGAATAATCATTTGGCGAGACCCTCTATCTTTCTTATATAAAGAATATATAAAATACCTAGTACGGGTTCCTGACCCCTATGTAATAGATATTCATAGTATAAGTATTATAAATATTTATTTATAACAAATATAATTATTCCATCAATAATATATTTAATTTTAACTCAAACTAAAATATATATTAAATATATATATCCTGATAAACTTGAGTCTATAATTTGACTCACTTATCCTGAAAATATAAAATGAACTTTGGATATATAAATCCCTTCGAATAATATTTTATCTTTGTATTTAATTAATCACTTTTAAATAAATGTTATAAATAAATTCAACAAATTATTCTAAACATGAATAATTAAAGATTTTATTTATTACTTGGTGATCCATAGAACTTGGATAATACTCAAACTCCAGGGCGGGGCCTACCATGTTTTATATTCCTATTCCACAAAATAGGGAAGATTCTCAAAGAGCTACATTGTGTGACCCTCTAGGCCCTTATCTCAATAGTAGTGAATAATATTCAATAACCAAGAGCGAGGTATAGCAACCCATCGAGGCCCCTATATAGATATGGTAAACTCAATGAAACAACTACCTTCTTATGAACATGGTCTGTGTAATTGTTGACGCTCCATTCCATCACAGAGTCCAATGAATGGAAAAGGGGAATACCTTAAGCATAAATAGGGTCCCCCATTAAAGAAACATAAAAAATTGATGAAGGCAAGGACCAGGAGCCCATTTGGAGTAAGGCGCGCAATTTACTTGCGCGCCACGCAAGTCACTTGTGTGCCACCTATGGGTCATGCATCTCACTTGTGCAACCTATTTGATTTTTCTCCCAAGGTGCAAGGTGGCCTATAAATATCCCCTGTGGGCCCCCCATTTGAGGGACGGATTTTCCAACAGTCAAATTCAAGATCTGGTCTCCCAAGTATTCAACTCAACTCTTCCGAAAACTTCTAAGCTAATTTTTTACCTAAAATGGAAGACTTGAAAGAGTAGGATAAGGCCTAAGTGTTTAAAATTCATCATCACTTGTGCGCCTAAGTATCCAAACCTCATTAAAAGTGGAAACACTTGTGCGCCGCCCTACCTTTTCGATGAAACTTTCACGCCGATATTTTGGAAACATCTTAGGAGAATACTAAAGGCTTGAGTTATGTCTCACCCAAGTATTACCCTACAGATTCTTCGTCTCCCAGGTGAACCTATGTCACGCAAGTACACTTTCGCAACCAAGACTTTCATGCCAACTTCATTTGTGTTCCTCTCTCACTTTCACCTCTCCTCTTCAAGATATTATCCCTCAAACCCCATTTCAAATCCATTTATGGAATGGTTCTGTTGTTGGATTCATTATCTTAAAGGAATTCTGTGAGAACCTCTCCCAAAACCTCGTGAAATACATGATTTATGTCACTACAGTTAGAGGTTTCCTCCATGTAACCTAATCCTTTAAGATTATAAGATCTTTTGATTTTGGGCATCCTTCTCAGGATTAAGCCCCAAATTATAAGTCCCTATAACCTGTGCCTCCTTCTCAGGAGTAATCCCCAGTCATAATTTCCTTTAACATTGGGAATCCTCCTCAGGAGTAAGACCTAATCTTAATTCCTTAAATTTGTCCACTTTCACAAGAATAATCCCCAATCATAATCCCCTTAATTTGGGCCTCCTTCTCAGAAGTAAGCCCCAATCATAATTTCCTTTAATTTGGGCCTCCTCCTCAGGAGTAATCCCCAAGTTATAAGTCCCCATTAATTTTGGCATCCTCTTTAAGAGTAAGCCCTAGGTTAAAATTCCAAATCTCCATAATGTACAAATAATTTCATGGAACTTTCTTGTGGGATTCTTTTCTGAAGTATGTCCTGGTCTTTATATACTCAGGCAGTCATACATACGTAAGCCCCACATCATTTCTCGTGATTTCATCTTTCATGGAATAATCATCAGGTTTACTGATACCTCTTGTTTCTCACACCGAGCATGACTCATGTGATCTTAGAGTGTAAAATTAATCATGACATCTCTTTTTCGGGCCATTAACCATGCATAAGACCCATATTTCTTCACCCAAACTATGTGGACTTTGATTTCTACCTTAAAAGTAGAGTACGTAGGAAGCATTTATAAGGTTCAAGCCCATCATTAATTAATTTTTTCCTGTCCATTATGACGTTAAACTATATCCTTCTTATCTAACTATGTGGGTTATGATTCTTTTTTAATGAGGATAAGAAGGTAGACCATCTGCAGGTATGATCCCAACTCTGAAATAATCCCTGTGTTTCTGAATGACAATAAACTTCAAATGCCCCATTGAGTGGCTTTAAAACTAGTATGGTCATCATAATGACCAAGATATTTCTATATAATGTATTAAAGGATTCCATTGACTAAGAATCTCTAATAAATACAGATGATTCTACATCGATAAAGAACCTTAAATACATATAAAAGAATCTATAAATCCCATACATATCAATCACCGATTTCCAAATATAAAGGAAAACTCATTTTCTTGCTTGGTGAATTAATAAGGATTCATGAACATAACATAAATCTATAAGAGAGTCCCGAAGTAGGCAATAATTCCCCCCAAATAGGTGTGAAGAGCCTGAGATCCCATCCTCTCGGCCAATGCAAAATTCATAAGCCCCATCTGTCCACAACTAATGAGCACCTACCTTTGGAAAGTAGGTCCAAATGGATATATAATCATTGGGTATTTCTGGTTCTATGAATAAACCTGTTAGAACCCGATTGGAATGTTGGAACCTTAAACAAACAAGGTCATCCCCATTTAAAGATGAAACAAAAAATGGTGAACCAGACGTGAAACCTTAACTAAGTTAAATGATGTTTTAATTATTTGTTAGGCCCCTATTAAACTCAATATGAGGGCCAAAAAAGAAATCAACAACATATGTGCTTATCCAAAAGATGTAGTCTAGCCATACTTATCTTGATTATGTTTTCTATATCAAGCAAGCACCCTTTTCCAAGTTCTCTCTGCAACACAAAATGGATTCATTAAGGTTCACTCCTGTGAATGCCTCGACCGCTACTCCAGCTGGATCCTCATCCATTATGAGGACGAAATCACCTACTCAGCATCATCAACACTAGGTATCAAATGAATTGGTGAGGGAATACCATCAACACGGTACCATCCCGACTCTTGAGGTCGCTCGACAAGCCCTCCAAGTTAACAACTCACCATGGTTTTCCGAACAGCGATGACCAGAAGTCAAGAAGCAGGTGGTTCCAACCACCGTATCCAACCGTTTCAGGTAGTTATCCTCGGAACAAAATAATCATTCCCTCCCATATTACAGGAAGGTGAATGAAGAGGTCACGTGAGGCCTCAGTTCAAGAAGATGAGAGTCCTTCCTAAGGAATCCCATCAACAATTGCCGCCAGACTTGTGCGGTAGTGCACCCTGAACATGATGGGGGTATCACCTCTAGGTGTTTGGCTCAGGTTCCTCAGACTCGAGAACACAAGATGAACCATCAGAGGTGATATTCGGCCTATAGGGAGAAGGTTCTTACCTCTTACCCCTCCAGATAATTCCATCAACCTAATTTGATGGCAAACAATGAGCGGTTATATACACTCGTCTGTCTTAATTTCACTGCCCAATAGACTCATCTGGAATTAACACACTAATACCTCTAGGAAATTCCAAAGGATTACTATAGGCAGGCACATACACCTGTTTATAAATCATCAGCAAGTCAGCAGGCTCATCTGACTACATCCAAAGAAGCCCGACAACTAAATGTGATGACCACTTGTAAACAGTCACATACACGTGCTTACACTCATCAATTCTTCCAGCAGTCTCGTATGCCATTATTGAATGAATTTCATCAATCATATTCAATAGAGAAAAATCATCAGGCACATTTACCTACAATTCATCATGCTAACCAACAATCTCATTTGGTAGCACCCAGAGATGTCAATTGGAAAGCTCCAATGACAAATAGAAGGCAAACACAACTATCCACCCTCACACATGAGTACTGTCAGAATTCACTGACAGGAAAAGGAGGACAAGTGCAGGAACACACACCTACTCCAAACACAAAATGGACATATTTTACCATTTTGGCAGCTGATGTCACCAATCACATTCTGAAAATGGTGAAAGAGCAGAAGAAAATCCCTACCCATATTCTGGATACCTGTTAGAATATTATAACAACTTCAGCGACATCACAGGGAAAGAAACATAAATCAATTACTATCAGCGGAGTGACTCATCAACATATCACCCTGAAGCATATAAAAACCTTCGTTCTAGTCCAGGAGGGTCATAGGGAATACTCCCCCATGTCATACGGACAATCAAGTTGGGCACATACACTCGATTTATATGGATATAGTCAGCATAACCTGACCATTTCTCCTGAATAGGCACATAAAATTTCCTATAATAACCGCTTTCATCAATAAGTGGTTTCCAAAGTGAGTGAGAAGGTGTCTAAGAAAAAGACCCATCCCGCACATTTACAAAATCAACTGCCAATCTGCAATAAGGTCTTTATAAATGATGGAGTTCTTGACGCCCTCAGATAATTATCTGTTGCAACTCAAGATTATACTCTCTTATTTCCAAATTATAGAAATAAAAACAATAATTATGAAGGTCTTCATCAGACACTTACTCATGAAGGATTTCTTTATAAAACTTCGGTCAATCTTGAAGCATCATCTTCAAATGAGAGCAATGATAACCCTCTGCATGTCCAGAAGACCAAGGAACAAAAGGTTTAATCTTTTGTTGTAACCCACCATGGTGGTCCTCCACATGATGATGAATTTAGCTGTGAAAGTCCTCTCCGCAGTAGTAATTTACGTTGCCTGGAAAATTCTTCAGTTGACAATGCAGTAATGAGAAAACCCTCTTATCTTGAGGCACTTTCAAATGAGAATACAGTCATGTCCGATGCCTTACCTCTAGTAGGTGAAATATGTTCTCAATCAGAAGATATCTCGGGGTGTAGGTTATTCTCCGAACCAACCCTGGGTCATTTATCTTCCAATTTAACATATGAATTCTCTACCAATCTTGTTGAATCTGATGAAGCAACAAAGAAGCACCATCTTTGGTCCAATCAGGTAGAATAATCTTCATCAAATGACAAAGAAGAAGTGCTGAATATGAGAAAACAACTGGCGAAAGGTGAAATACCAGTCATGTTTTGGCCTTTGGCTGACTCTCAGTATGATATTCTAGAAACGTTGAAAGAAGATTGTATTCATGATATTTGTCTCAACATATGGAAAACTCTTTTTCACTTAAAATAGAAAATATTACCTTATGATGAATATCAAAATCATGTTATGGTAATAGAAGGGTTGCAATGCCAAATTGACTTGGCATCTCTCTCAGTTTCCCAACATCTAAAGGTTGAAAAGTAGAAAAGATCCATTCAACATACATGCCTTGGAACCATAAAACGGTTGCACACGTTAATTACCAATGCCCCATCTGGTATTCATATTAGGGGATGGGGTGTTCATGGAGCATTGCATTTCACTGTGCTCTCCAGTCAACAAATCCCTCCAAAAGTGGTCTCATGCAATGTTATTGCCCATGGATGGACACATCTAACTGGTTTTGTGTGTAATCAAAGGCTTTCTCAAGAACATGCCTCAAATAGTTCTTCCCAAAGTCAAGCATATAAATAACAATTTGTCGAATTATTCTTGCATCAAGAAAATAAGAATATCGAACATGCTTCTTGTTTAGAGCATGCACATCATCAGGTGATAGTGGGGTCATAAATAATCCAATTATATTCTGAGCCAGGTGATTTGAGTGGATGTTGGATGATGCATCTCTCCAATTTCCGAACTAAAATCCTCAAAATCAAGAAATATTTTAAGAAAGTTTCATATGTAGCAGCTCAAGAGCCACCTCCACTTGCCAGGCTGGGTACTCATTTAATATAATGCTCAGGATCAACAGACATGATTTGAGGAGTTGAGTAGGACAAACAGGAATTGACCCAGTCCACCAGACTGGGGAATTTTTTAATTTCTCAATCTATTCCTCAGTGAAAGTCAGTCTTCTCTCAATTAGGGAAGAATCAACAAGAGGATCGCAGAGCCGCATTATCAGAAAATTCCCTCCAAATTACGGTTCATCAAGAAGTTCCTTAGGGATCAACCAAATAAAATTAAATGTCTCATAAAGGACATGGAAGAAGATAGTATCACAGAAGCACTGACAGAAGGGCTGAAATATGATATGCATCGATAAATGTCATCATTGTCGTTGTCACTGATCCCTCAAAACATGAGGCTCGCCCAGAGGAATCAGATGAAGAAGTTCATATTCAAGAGGCTATACACACAGAAACAAATGAAGGAGGTGTGCGTACCAGAAGCTCGAGGGTTTCCTAGAGGCAAAACATTCATTCCGGTAATTCCCTTCCGTACTCGAGAAAGGCACATGCCAAGGAAAAGGGTAAAAATTATTTTACATTCCACCCTACCTCTGGAGAAGGCCAATAAATCTCATTAGAGGAAAGGTTTTCACAACAAGAATATGAAATGAAGGAGTTAAGGAGGTTAAATGTAGAACTAATTCAAGGTAGTATTACTCCTAAGCATGCTAGAGTTAATCAATCAAGGTAATTTTTTGCAGCTATTGGGATGGATCAAGAATATCCCCCTTTACAAGTACACCATCATAGGTCCAATCCTATGGGTCATGTGTGACATCATCCGACAAGAATACCATCAGTGGTAGTACTGGTCGCCACACCCATCCAAACTGTAGTTATTACACCTGCTCAGGTCCAAGCTCAACCAGATGTCTCTCAAAAATTATTTACTACCATTGAGTCATTAACAAATCGGTTGGAAGCTATGGAAGGACAACCTGCACTAGTTCAACCCGAAAAGAGAGCTTACCATGAATGGGTGGATGCAATTTCTCCCCCATCAAATTTTACGAATACCACATTCCCAATTTTTAATGATTCAAGAGATCCAGAACAACACTTAACACATTTTGTTTCTAATTGTTATCCTATTATGGGAACTCCTAGACAAAAAGAAGCAGTTAAGCTCAGGTGTTTTGTACAATCATTATAAGGAAATGTTTTTTTCTGGTATACATGTTTGAAATCTTGTTCAATTACTGGGTGGGAAGATCTTCATCAAAAATTCCTTCATAAATTTATCTCAACATTACCAAAGATTTTATTTTTGATCGTACCAATTGTAAACAGAGGGAAAATGAAAGATTTTCGGATTTCATTGCTCGCTGGAAGGAATTAACATATTTCTTAAGTTTAGAACTCCATCAAGAAGAGATGCTTCCAATCTATGTGGAAAATATGCGTGATGAATTATGCAAAACATTGATCCCTGTGAAATACATAGTAGGGTTTTGAGGCCTTACTTCAATCGCTCAGCAGATAGAAGACTCTCTTATAAAGACTATGTCTAAAACTCATGTAATTCCATCAGTTCTGGGAAGGAGAATAGGAAAATCAGATAATGCTACAGTTACACTAAAATAAGAACCTGTACCTACTTATACTTCAGAAACATCATCATATCGAAGGGATCCACCTCATGAGATTCAAAAAAAATGGCCTTCTTATCAAGATGATCAAAGAGATCAAAGGTGGAAACAATTTTAGGCTTTAATGAACAATGTTTAATCTTTCCGGAATGAACAAGTTCCTGGTTACTTCATCTCGGCTCTGGAAAACAATATGGTTCAGTTGCCAAGGCCCAAAAGGCCGAACAAGGAAGGAGATGAAGACCTCCCCAACTATTTCCCATTTCATTAGATGTTGGGTAATCTCATTCAAGATTATTTTGTCTTCAAATACCTGCGGAAAAAGATTGTGGACTCTGGACAAGTAAAACGGAAATGTTCTTCAACCCAGGTAGCATGTGTTACTGCTACTGATACAGAGGAATAAGGCGAGTGGCACGAAGTAAAAAATTAAAAATGCATAGAAATATGATGATTGGATGGTTAGGAAAATGATCAAATGAACTCATTCCATTTTACGAACATAATTGAATCTACTAATTGTGTCTTCTGCTATTTCTTCCATATAAAAACCCCCTTTATCAGAAGGAAAATCCTCAAAGAAGTGGCGTAATTTTAAGAAATAAGATCAGTTAGAAGAAGACGAGCTCATGTCAAAGCCTAAGTTGTCTTTGACTCTGGAAGATTGTATGCCATATGCTTCAAAAGAATGGGAACCACCCCACCAAATGACATAACATGAACTGGTTCATCAGGAAGAATATTCATCGGATGAAGAATTGATCTTTGGTTCTATTAACATGATTCATTTAACAGATCCCTATGCCAATGATAGTTTCGATCATGATGAGCCTACGTTCCCTGTATCAAATAGAGGAATTAGTAGAAGAGACAGAGGTCTAGGATACAGGGGAAGACATGGATATTCTAGAAGCCACTATTTCAATCCTACCCCTGCTAGAACTCTATATGCGGTAGAAACTCATGGAAAAGCCCTTCAGAGGGATCAATAGAAACAAGAAAGTTCTTCCATACATGGAAAATTCAGCCCTGACATAGTTATTTTGGAAGACCGGTTAGAGGCTACACCTTCTTCCTCTCAGCAAATAAATAGACCTAGTCGGTCTAATCTACCGTATCCAGGAGTGTTTCCAATTCCTGCCCCGATACGGGATGCATCTACTTCCAAAGCATCAACTTCCAAGGCACCCGCAAAACCACATTTTCATGCTGGGAAACGTAGATGTTTGGACAAAAATTATGATGTCTTGAAACATTTGGCTCAAGTACCGGCCATGTTATCAATTCTGAATGCCTTGAATCTATCAAAAGATCTTCAGGAGGTGCTTACTGAGGCTTTGTCAAGTCCTCAAGAGTTCAAAACTGAAATTACTGCGGTTGAGGTCTACCATATAGAGAATGATCCTACTGAATTCCATGCAGTGATATCTTTTACTGATGAATATGATGATGATGTTGTACATGGACATATCAGACCTCTGTATCTATCTGGAAAAGTCAATGACATAGACATTCGATGAGCTTTCATTGATAATGGATTAGGAGTCAACCTAATTCATATTTTTACACTTCATCAATTGAGCCTCACCGAATCTGATTTATCTCCTTCTAATTTGATTTTACAAGGATATTATAAGAATGAACAAGAACCTCTGGGCGAAATTACACCCAAAATTCAGTTTGGAGACCTTGTGTCTAATTCAAATTTCATGGTTGTTCGATAGGACACAACCTTCAACATTTTTATTAGAAGACCTTGGATACATCAACATGTGGTCGTACCTTCTTCATACCATCAATGTCTCAAATATTGTTTCAATGGTCAAATTGGGACATTATTTGGTGACAAGGCCCCATTCAAAATTTGTGAATGTCAATACATTGAGGCAGAATTTTATCACATGGAGGGAAAGAAAAAAAATCCACGGCAAAGAAGGTCACCAAAATTAATGCTCCAAATTGTTTGGAAAAGATTTCAGTAAACCCATTAATACATGTGGGTACAGATTATCTGTTGCCTATCAGTTAAATTGACAAGATATACCTAAATCCAAAGATTCTTATGGAAACTTCCATAATGTCAATTACAAAAATCAATCCAAATATCATGGGAAAAATTGTTGATTCACCAAGCTATGATGAAAGCTTAAATGGAGATGTATTTATTTCATCCGCTGAAATCCAGCAATTCTATACTACATCAACCAGGCCAAGAGAAGTTATAACAATACCAGAGGAAAACAATGATGTCGATTCTCAATCCATAATCTCCTCTTTATCACCCCAGGAAGACCCTTCATCATCAATAGGGTCAGAAATGGCAGCCTCTTTTTCAAGATGTTCAAATTTTAAATTCTCCCCTGACCATGGAAATTCTGCTTCGTCATCTACTATGCAAGTAGAAATAGAAGAAGTAACACATATTGAAGAAGAATAGGAAGATCTCAGGGATGCTCCTCCAGCATTTGAAGAGGGTATCTCTACCACTGTGGATGAAGTCAGAGAAATAAATCTTGGTACAAAAGAAGATCCACACCCCACTTTAATGAGTGAAACCATGAATTTTGAAGAGAAAGAAATGTATACTTAATTTTTAAAGCAAAATTGAGTTTTATTTGCTTGGAATTGTACAGAAATTCTAGGTCTTGATCCCAATGTTTCCACTCATCATTTGGGTTTCCTATAATAACATCGAGGATTCAAGCAAGCAGCAAGAATAAGACACCCAACTTATGCCTCCAAAATCGAAGCTGAAGTTGGTAAACTTATCAAGGCTAAATTTATCAGAGAAGTTCAATATCCCAAATGGATGGCTAATATTGTCCCTATTAAAAATAATAATGGAAAAATTAGAGTTTTCATTGACTTCAGAGATCTTAATTGGCATTGTCCAATGGATGATTTTCCAGTTCTGATCACAAAACTCTTAATTGATGCAACAAATCGATACGAAGCTCTTTCCTTCATGGATGGTTACTATGGGTAAAATCAAATACAAATGGCCCCAGAAGATGAGGAATTTATAGACTTTAGAGCTCCTCAAGGTGTGTTTTTCTATCGGGTAATGCCCTTTGGCTTGAGGAATGCAGGTGCAATGTAGCAACGTTCCATGCACCATATCTTCAAACCCTTTTAGAGAAATTTGTTGAATGTTATGTGGATGATTTGGTGGTTAACTCCAAACAACGTTCTGATCACTCGGCCGATCTAGAAATCATATTCAGCAAACTTTGACATCACAATTTTAAGATGAACCGCTTGAAATGTACTTTCAGGGTAACCTCAAGAAAATTTCTCGACTTTGTTGTACGCCATTGTGGTATCGAAGTTGATCCTGAGAAGAAAAAATCAATCATTGACATGTCACCTCCTAGAAATTTGAACCAATTAATAGGACTTTAAGGACACTTGGCCTATATTTAGCATTTCATTGCCAATTTGGCAGGCAAGTGTTTACCCTTAACCAGATTAATGAAGAAACGAGTCACCTACCAGTAGACTGATAAATTTCAAGAAGCATTCGATATCCTCAAGAAATTTCTCTTGAGTCCACTAGTATTAATGCCACCTATTGAAGGAAGGCCACTTATTCTCTATGTGACAAATTGCGATCATTGGGTGCCTTCCTTTCTCAAAAGAATGATGCTGGGAATGAAAACAACCTTTACTATCTCAGTCAGACTATGCTTGAGGCATAAAATCGATATTCAAGTATTGAAAAGTGCTTCCTAGAATTAATCTTTGCAGTTCAGAAATTGAGACACTACCTGCAACATCATGAGGTCCAACTGGTATCTTACAATAACCTTCTCAAATTTATCCTTATTTGTCCAATGACTACAGGACGTCTGGTAAGGTGGGAAGATGTTTTGCAGCAGTTTGACATCTAGTATGTGTCTCAAAAGGCAATAAAGGGCCAAGATCTGGCCGATTTCCTTGCTGAACACCCATCATTAGAAGATACATATTTAAATATTGAACTTCCTGATGTGGTAGTCTTCACTATTTATGATAATCCTCAATCATGGGAAATTTACTTTGATGGCGCCTTTAGAAGTCAAACAGGGAAGAAAATAGAAGATCCTAATTTCAAGAAAGTTGGATTAGAAATTGTTCTTATTTCCCCAGAAAAGGCAGTGCTACCATATTACTTCTTATTGTTGGAAGTCGGTACAAACAATGAAGTAGAATATCTATCTACCATCGCAGGCTTGGAATTGGTGCTTCAGGCATAGTTGAATCACTTGAAGGTAAAAGGTGATTTAGATTTGGTAATCAAACAAATCAATGGGGATTATTCCATAAGAAAGGAAGAGTTAATCCCTTTGTGTGATTACGTTAGATAGTTAATAGCGGAATTTCCCTCAAAACCGACATTTTCTTGTGTTCCGTGATGAAAAAATACCCAAGCTGATGCGCTGGCTAATATGGCCACAACCTGGAAGATCCAAATCGGGATGAAAAAATCATCAGTATTTTCCACCGTCGTATAGTTTCACCTTATGTTCAAATCATAATAGAGTAAATCAATGAAATATGTCCCATTTATGAACCATATGGTCATACTACAAGATGTATGACACCTATCAGGGAATACCTTAATGATGGAACACTCCCACCTAATAGAGTCGGGAAAGAACAAGTACGGAAACATGTCGTTAATTTTACTCTTTATGAAAGCCCAGATCACCAAAAAATTCTCTACAAGCGAGGCTTTGATGGAATTATCTTTAGATGTGTTGATGGTGAAGAGAAAATGGATGTCATGAATGAAGTACATGCATGAGTTTGTGGTGACCACCAGTCTGGACATAGACCTTTTGGTCATATTCAAAGGCTTGGATACTTTTGGCTTTCAATTATGCAAGATTGTGTTGATTTCACTAAGAAGTGTCATTATTTCCAAGTATGTTCCAACTTCATTCATCAACCCTAGGAGTTGCTTCATACGGCTAAATACTCTTGTCTATTTGCTACATGGGGAATGGATGTAGTAGGACCTTATCCCCCAGCTACAGGTAAGAAGTTTAAGTATATTATTACTACTACTGACTTCTTTTCTAAATTGTAAGAGGAAATACCTCTCAAAGAATTCAGTGCTAAAATCATTGTTAGCTTTGTAAAGTCCAACATCCTTACCAGATTTGGTGTTTCTCATACCATATTGATGGATAATGGCACCAACTTTTGTTTATCTGAGGTAAGAAAATTGTATCCAGAATATAATATCAGATCCAACCATTCATCTTGGTATCATGCTGTGGCCAATGATCAAGTAGAGGATTTCAATAATACTCGTTCAAACGTAATTCAAAAGATGGTGGATAAATATAAGAAGTCATGGCCTGATAAAAATTTTCATGCTCTATGGGCTTATCGGACTACCACATGCACTGCTACACAATCAACTCCATATTCATTGGTATATGGTAAGGAAGCAGTCTTGCCTATCTAAGTACAATTACCTTTGGTTAGAGTCCCCAATTTTGATTAGTGATCAATATATGAACAATCTCAAAAGAGATTGGATGAATTATAACGACTAGATGAAAAAATATTGTGCACACTGCACCATTTAGAAGTCTATCAGAATCAAATAGCACAAGCTTTCAATAAAAAAGTTCTTCTACGTTCATTCATTCAAGGAGAATTGGAATTGGTCCTCAGAACCCCAACGATACCAGGAATGAAGCCTCAAAAGCTTGATCCAAAGTGGGAATGACTGTACTCAATACATAGGGTCTACTCCAATGGATCTTATTCTTTAATCTCAATGGATAGAGAACTCATTACAACTCCAACCAATGCAAGATTCTTGAAGAATTATTTTGTGTAACACATATACACCCATTTTCCTTGCTACAGGACATTAAACTACATATCTCCCTCTATTGTCCAACATGAAGTGAAACAATGTTCCCTCTATCATCCAACATGACGTTAAACTATGCATCGTCTGAGATGTAAGATGTGAAACTGCCAAGCACCCCATGTCTGTGACACATGACATTAAACTGTGATAACCTCATGAGAAATGGTCTTTTAAACTCTATTTCCATGTGTGCCCTAGTTATCTAACCATGAATAAGCCCCACACCATCCTTCATGGTCGCATCTTTAACGATACGATTGTCGGGTCTGTTGCTGCCTCTTGTTTCTCACACTGAGCACGACTCGCATGAGCTTAGAGTAAGCTTCGACCATGACATATTCTCTGGGCCTCTAACCACGCTTAAGTCCCTACATCATCTTCGGGTCATTGTCCTCAAGTACACCCCGATAAACGAATCTCTATCAATTGAACTACGCGGACTTTTATCCTTACCTCCTAGGCCGGGCACATAGGCAAACTCCTGAATTCAAGCCCGAAACCACTTTCTTCACATCGATTCACCTCCATCCCATACGATGTTCATCCATGAAGCCCTCATCAACCGTCTTATTCATATCAGTTCACTTTCGTCCTACATGACGTTAAACTATGTATGTCCCATCGTCTTAGCTATATGACATTAAACTATACAGTCCCCCATTTTCATTGCTGCAAGACATTAAACTACATAGAACTGGTCCATGCATATGACCTTAAACTATTTTCACTTTTGTCTTGTATGACAATAAACTGCAACAATCCCTGATACCCTCACTCGAGAGGAATCATCATCGATATGGTCTCCAACCATGTCATATTTCATGAACTACGTATGGCTTGATTCTCATCCTTATGAGATACGAAGTGACACCCAAGTCTTTAATCTTGGGACCAGCCATAATTGCAATAAAGTCCACTTTTCCCCTGATATGTACAAACCAAATCTGTACAAAGGGTATTTCAAGAACTATGGGCAGCTTGATTCCCATCCTCATGGGATACATAGGAACGCTCGAGCACTCCTCGAGTCCAGCCCTGAGCCTTTGAGCCTAACCCCAAACATCACTTTCAGTCCCTTGGCTGAAAAGTTCCCCTGGGAGCACATGGTGTGATATAGAACACCCTGGTCTTTATTCACATCAGGTTTATAACAAATGAACAATGTGTCTCCATCACTATGGTTCAAGCTCTACGACACTAAACTAAGATCTTCCGTGCTCTCGTCCTATATGACGTTAAACTGTATTTCAAGAACTACGTGTGGCTTGATTCTCATCCTAACGAGATACGTAGCGACATCCAGAATATCAATTCAGGACCCAGCCACAACATTATACAAATACTATTAATGATATCCTAACCCTTTTCTTGACTTATTGTCACAAAATGTGTGATACCTAAGAGTTATTTTTCCTGAGTATGCAAAATAGTTATTTTTCACATGCCCTTGCATAAGTTGTCTACATAAGAGACTTGTTCGCCAAAACATGCTACTATTTGACTATGCAGCTTATTCCCTAGTTGGCCCTGCATAATTCAGCCCCCATAATAGGTTTTTCAAGTAGGGGTAACTTCATTCTTAGGAGAAGCCTCTTTTGTCCCTATTGGTCTTAACGATGATATGTAGGGATATGCAAAAAAACTATCATCCTTAACATATTTGTTCCATACTCTTTTTCATGATCTAAAAGTATTATGTCATAAAATGTTTCTACCTCAGGTTTTATTCATAAGATTTAAAACCAAAGATACTTTTTTCCTACATTTGGGTCATAACTTCGTAGAATTCACATTCCTCCAATTTTTGAATTTTCTGATTGAAAATATCCTGTCCATATTCAAGTACCTTTCTCCATAAATCAGACTCTATGGTTTGGAAAATTTGAATCCCCATAAAACTTTCTTTGGATTTTAGAAATAGAAAGTCAAATTTCTGAGAGTTCTTTTTCCCGACTATGCAGCATGTGCCCTTAGGCGGCCTTCCATAAGTTGTCAATATAACAGACCTGCCAGCCAAAAGATACTACTATTTGACTATGCAGCTTATGCCCCAGTTGGCCCTACATAATTTAACCTCCATAACGGGTTTGACAATTAGTGGTAACTTCATTCTTAGAAAATACTTCCTCTAATGCCTTTCAGCTCTTTTCCCATGTCATTCCTCTGATTCAAAATTTCTCATGTCACAATTTACATTTTCCCCCTCCATACTTGAATATGGTAATATGTTTGAAAATAAATTATCAATAATTGAGTCAATATAATTCCATTTGGTCAAAGCTATTCGACCTTAAATATTAGCCTTTTTATAGTCCAACATGGATGACATTAAACTTAAAATAACAAAAGACATGGTACTCATTAAATTGGGAACATATAAAGGGTACTCTAAACAAAAGTCTAGTCCCAACTCATTAAACGTACATTTTGTATGATTTAGGAAATATTGAGCAATTAAAAGATAAAGTTTGTGGGGTTGTTTATATAGCCCTAGTTAAAAATAAAAATATGTTTACTAGGCCTATTGTCTTAGGTAAAAATAAGAGCACTTATCAATAAAATTAAGGTATAGATGATTGAAGATGAACTATTTTTTCATTGATGAAAAATATTAGAAGAACATCCAAAGACTGGAGTCTCTTCTCTTTTTTCAAAAATAATAGAAGACATTCAACATGATTTCTCATCTATTTCATAGCATCCCGAGCATCATCAGCAACCACTTGAAGGTCATTTACTCGACCATCTTTACTCTCTTCAGCTTGATGAAGTGCTTCTTTGGCATCTTTTATGGCTTTTATACCACCCTCTTGGAATTCTTCCAACAAATTATGAAGTCGTTCAAGCACCCCAGTAACAACATATAGCTCTTGATGAAGGTGAAACTACTGTACAATCGTCTCCTTGATCATTTTCTTCAGCTCATTCAGCTTTGCAGCATGATCAGCCTCAGCTCGGGACACTACTGCCTGAAATTCACTGATATTGGTCAACAATCTAGATTTGATTAGTTCTTGAAGACATATTTGCTATTTCTCCCTCCTTCGAATGACTTGTTTCACTGCGACATGGATTTATTGATATCCAAAATTGCCAAGTCTCAGCATGATGAACAAGGAGGAAATTATTGGAATTTTTGAAGGAAGCTCTTCAGGAGGAAAATCAGATATTATATTCCATGTATTTTTCCATGCCTTGCGACATAAGAATTGGAGCACCTTTTGCACCTATGGGTATGATTCGGCATTGCTATCACCGAGAGGAACATAGTCTGGGATTAATGCACTTAAGGTAGTGACATTTTCTTCTCCTTCCCAGACCCTGGTTTCTTCACTTTATGCTACTATTTGGGCTGAGACTGAGGATTCACCTCTAGATCTAGACATTGAAGTTGATAGCCCTGTTTGGTCAATTGAAAATATGGTTTGTTTCAAAGTACAGTAAAAGTTGATTGATTTTCTTGCAGGTTAAGTAAGCCACAAATATCATCATATTTTACCTAACAGTAGATCAACAACTTGTGAAGACTCATCCTTATCTTTCATAGCTTCAACAGGATTTTCAAGATGGGTTTCAGGAGGATCTTCTGTGTTAAGTTCCACCTGATCCAATGTTTCTGAAATAATGAGGTTGACATCAACATCTACACCCCTTTCAAGCGTTGTTGGTTCAGATATTTCTTCAGATAGAACTATAAATCTTGTAACCCAACATGGTTATAAGTGTAATCATGAGAAGATTAATAGGACAAATGATGAAACTCATATCCAGTTTATTCTATAACTAGATCTCCAAAATCTTCTAAATAACAAGGTAATTTAACATGTTCTAAAATTTCTTCAAAGGACATGCCAAGATTCATCATTTTATCCAATGATTCCCAGATCCCAGGTTAGTCTCACTAGTGTGAGCACTCGACATCTCTTCTTCGTGACTTTCATCTAGAAATCTCTAACCTCGGGTAGCTTCTTCAAAGACAGTTGTGGGGTCAGCTACGGTAGTTGACAAATGTTTTGGTGCATGTGTTTAACCTAAAAAATCACAGAATGGAAGTCAGTTGTTGTCTCATTTGAGGTTCTATGAAGTATTGTTAAATTTACCAGAAATCTTTTCTCTCCTGGAATTAGAAACAAGTGTTGTGTTGGGAACAGATGCCGACTCAACTTCTCTCAATATTTCTTCAGGGAAAGTCATTTTAGCAGGAACTCACGGACGTTCTACAGCACCCTCCATTGTACTCTCAATATGGTCAGTCCTTTCCCTTAAAGGGGAAACTGAAGAAGCCACTAAAATCCTGAGAAGTTTGAGCACTTTCTCATAAGTTAAGATTAATGACTACCAGAATGACTTACCACTACTGATAAAGTGTTTGACAGTGGTCTTCTTTCTTTTATGCCTTCGCTTCTTGTCCTTTTTAGGTGGAATGGCGTCATCATCTTTGAAAATAGGTATCAGAGACAATAACGCCCTTTCTAACTCTTCATCCATGACTGGTTGGCCTGGAGATACTTCGTCCGGATCATGAGGAGATTCAGTGGCTCCAAGGGTGGTGCCAGTATGGCTATACTGTGATGAAGGTATTTCAGTGGTTCTTTCCTTTACAACTATAGGATGAAGAAGATTATTTCTTTAAATAAAAAATATTTGACTAAATTCAAACTGCAAAGAAAATAGTAATATGAGAAAAAGGAAACTTAAATCTTCAGGAGCCACATAATCATGCCACTCTTCATCTAATGGAGGACCAATCCCCTCAGTGATACCAAGGTCCATCATTTCCTTCACTCACTTGGTGAAAGGAATTGACGCATCAGTGGCATGTATGAGCATTTATAGCTCTTTGATGTAACCCCTCACTTCATTGGGATTGTCCTCAAAACGGATGTGAGGGGAAGTCCAGAGATTTCCCACTCTAGGGATATGCATCCATTTGCATAAGTCCATCTAGGTGGTTTCAACATCACAATATAAACTTCACCATGTCCAGAAAACTTCTGGTCGTAAATATTCAGAATGTGCACCAGAAGTCCAAAAGGAGGGTCCTTCAATCTGGGACTTCAACTTCATCCCTACTCCTACAATCACAGATAATGGATAATAAAATGAAACTTGTTTCTCTTTAAAAGAACGACGACTAAATTTCCTCAATTATGTAACTCACCAAGAGTCTATAGAGTAGGTCTATTGACAGTGGGAGGCCGATTATATCTGGCACGTGGCCGCTTTGACACATTTCGAGCCTCATCATCCCCATCCTGGGAATTTGGTGAATCAGCTCCATGTGAGGAATCTGGTGAATCAGCTCCAGGTGAGGAAGAGTCAACTTCCAAATGAAGAGCTTCTTTTCTAATGGTTTTCTTCTTTATCCCCACCCGATGGACCAACTGATTCCGTACCCCTTTAGGGTATGAGGCTACCCAGCTCTCGGCAGACCATGTGTCAATCAAACTGCCTCTCCAATAGTTGGAAGATCAAATACCACCCCAATATTCCCCATAGATGTCAGCAACCATAGTTTACAAGAAACCATCAGATGCTACTCTAACCTGACATGGACGAGAGGGGATATGGTAATTTGCTGCAGACATTCGTATTGATCTGCAAATCGGTATGGAGAATAGGACTCGCTTATAATTTTTTCATCAATCCTCATGGCCAGTGTACCATCTCTACATGCCAGCATATATGCCGTTAACTCCAAGCTGGCTGTTCCATCATCAAAAAATCACCCTGTTGTCAGATTTCCATAAGGAAAGAAGTGAAAATCCGTGGACATGCTCATCCTTATTTTGATATCATAAGCGTTGAGGTATAAGGGAGAAATTCCAGAAAAGGCCTAAACAGACGGCCAAAAAGAACTTCCAGGAACCTGTACCCCACTTTGTACAACATATGTACTGAAGTGGGTGGTGATCCATCCCCATTAAAATTCTAATGGTCCCACTATTTTTAGAGGGCAATTACCCATATAAACATGATGTAATATCCTATAAATCTTTTCCAAAAATGGGGTGGCCAACCCATCCATCTTCCTTTCATACAACTTGGCTGCAATGACAAAGTTCCCTGACCACACACCTCCTTTAGAATTCCAAACTGGTAAAAGGTAAACACTGAGCCACAAGGCCAAAATTCCTGCCAGATGGGTCTTCACTGGAATTTTCTAGTTCACTTCATACCCCCACCTATCAAACACTCCTTCTTTCAGAGTTGGCCAAAATGTGCCTGAAACACCCTTCTTTCCTGCTCTAGGGAAACTAGTAGGGCGAGTGCAGGAAGGTCCCTCCCCTCTCTTCTTAATCAGAAACATGTCCATCCACTCCTCTAGATGGATATCTTTTCTGGAGTGGGTTTTTGTGGTGGTGGTATTATTAATCTTTTAGAAAATTTTCATTAAATCTCAAGCCAAAGCCGGAGTCTTCACTGAATCATTCCCGGTCACATTGGGGGGGATGAATTCATTATACATATCTCCCAAAATTGGATCCCCTGAAATCTTGTAGACATCCCACATACTGATCCCTAATTCTCCATGAGTCAGATGGAAATAATTCGTTTCTAGGCTCCAACAGTTGATTAACTCAGGAACAAAATTGTCATTCATGTAGACATATGTCTACCTAGCATAGTCAGCTTCATATATTGCAACTCCCCTCAGATCATCGACAAAATCTACATAGGTTTTTCGCACCCAATATGACCACATCCAAGTCGGCTTCACAACTCCTCCAGGACGGAAATCCCAACTCTTCTTTCATCCCTTAGATTGGTCTATTTGAGAATTTCAGAAAATAGAGGGATAGAAATGCGGCTGCAGCTCAGGCGTGTGAGGTTTCAAATCTAGATAACATGGGCTATGATGCATTATATATGCCTTCTCCACTATCTAGCATTGGAAAATGATCCTGCAACTGAGACATTTTCCGAAGAGCAGTTTGAGTAGGTCTGAAACCTGGAATAAGGGATATAATTCTTTGCATCTGGAACGTGGACTTGTTATAGATGAACATGGCCATACAAAGGCAAGTAGATGATCTACAGGAAATTGACATGATATTTCTTCAAGTACATATCCAATTTCAGGAGAGTGTTGTTGCATATAACATAATAGTCATGGCCGATGATGTTCATCATGCCATATGTTCTCTTGCTGGCCAACTCATCAGCTGATCCAATTCTTCAGGGAGCCATTTAATCTTCACAAAGATCAAACAATCAAATTTTAAGTAAGTTTGTTTTAGAAAATTTTTAGGAAGGAAATCAAAAAAATCGAAAAGGCATTAAGTTGCGTAAGTCCCAAACTTGGCGTGATAGTCAAACCGGTCACGCAGGTTTTGCCACCCTAGTCATAGCGCGCAATTCAAATACCTTCTACAGAAGCGCGGAAAAATAAAAGAAGGGCGGTACGCCGAAGACAGAAGCACATGTGTGATGAGAGATCAAGTTGCTGGATACCGAGTGAGTTTGCGCAGGATTGAGCCTATATATATCGGCGATCCAGACCACCTGTGCACCATACTTGCGCGCCCCAGCATCTGCGTGCCGAACTTGTCCACCACAGACCCTTGTTTTCTCAGGCTTCACCTCATAGCCAGATCCTCTTTCCTTTTCGGATCCAACTCTGAGGGGGGACTTTTGTTGACGCTCCTTTCCATCAAAGAGTCCAATGAATGGAAAATGGGAATACCTTAAGCACAAATAGGGTCACCCTTTTATGAAACATCAAAAAACTGATGAAGGCATGGACCAAGACCCCATTTGGAGTAAGGCGCGCAAGTTACTTGCACGTCGTGCAAGTCACTTATGCACCACCAATGGGTCAGGCAGCTCACTTGCATGCCCTATTTTATTTTTCACCCAAGGTTCAAGGTGGCCTATAAATATCCTCTGGGGGCCCTCCATTTGAGGGACTAATTTTCCAAAAGTCGAATTCAATCTCTGGTCACCTAAGTCTTCAACTCAACTCTTTCGAAAGCTTCTAAGGTAACTTTTTTACCTATAATGGAAGACTTGAAGGAGTGGGATATGGCCTAAGTGTTTAGAATTCATCAAAACTTGCACACCTAAGTATCTATACCTCCTTAAAAGTGGAAACACTTGCGCGCTGCCCTACCCTTTCGATGAAACTTGTGCGTTGCTATTTTGGAAACATCATGGGATAATACTAAAGGCGTGAGTTAAGTCTCTCCCATGTATTACCCTACAGATTATTCGTCGCCTAGGTGTACCTATGTTGCTCAAGTACACTTGTGCATCCAAGACTTGTGTGCCAACATCATTTGTGTACCTCTCTCCCGTTCACCTCTCCTCTTCAAGATATTATCCCTCAAACCCCTTTTCAAAGCCATTTATGGTGTGGCTCCTTTGTTGGATTCCTTATTTGAAAGGAATTATGTGAGAACCTCTCCCAAAACCTCATGAATTACATGCTTTATGTCACCACAGTTAGAGGTTTCCTCCATGTAAAATCATCCTTTAAGATGAGAAGATCTTTTGATTTTGGGCCTCCTTCTCAGGAGTAAGCCTCTAATTATAAGTCCCCTTAACCTGGGCCTTCTTCTTAGGAGTAATCCCCAGTCATAATTTCCTTTAACATTGGGCATCCTCCTCACGAGTAATCCCCAACATTATTTCCTTTAATTTCATCCGCCTTATCAAGAATAATCCCCAATCATAATCCCCTTAATTTGGGCCTTCTTCTCAGGAGTAATCCCCAGTCATAATTTCCTTTAATTTGGGCCTCCTTGTAAGGAGTAAGTCCAAAGTTATAAGTCCCCTTTAATTTGGGCATCCTCCTTAGGAGTAAGCCCAAGGTTAAAACTCAAAATCTCCATAATGTACAAATACCTTTATGGACCATACTCTTGGGATTCTTTCATCGAGTAAGTCACAGTCTTCATCTACTTGGGCAGTCATACATACGTAAGGCCCAAATCATTTCTCATGACTGCATCTTTCATGGAATAATCATCAGGATTACTGATACCTACTGTTTCTCACACTGAGCATGACTCACATGATCTTAGAGTGTAAAAGTAATCACGACATCTCTTTTTTGAGCTGTTAACCATGCATAAGTCCCATATTTCGTCACCCTAACTACGTGGAATTTGATCTCTACCTTAAAAGTAGAGTACCTAGGAATACTTTCTAAGGTTCAATCCCATAATTCATTAATTCTTTTTCATCCCATATGAAGTTAAAGTATATCCTTCTTATCGAACTACGTGAGTTTTGATTCATTTTTAACGAGGATACGTAGGTAGACCAACTACGGTTATGATCCCAACTCTGAAATAATACTTGTCTTTCTGAATGACAATAAACTTCAAGTTCCCCACTAAGTGGCTTTAAAACTAGTATGGTAATCATAATGACCAAGAGATTTCAATATAATGTATTAAATGGTACCATTGACTAAGAATCTCAAATACATATAGATGAATCTCCATCGATGAAGAACCTCAAATACATATAAAAGATTTTCTAAATCCCATACATATCAATCACCAATTTCCAAATATAAAGGAAAAAATCATTTTAATTCTTGGTGAATTAATAAGGATTCGTGAATATAACTTAAATCTATAAGAGAGTCCTGATGTAGGCAATAATTCCCCCCAAAAATGTGTGATGAGCCTAACCTCCCATCCTATCGGCCAATGCAAAATTCTTAAGCCTCAACTATCCAAAACTAATGAGTACCTACCTTTGGAAAGTAGGACCAAATAGATATAGAATGATTGGGTGTTTTCGGTTCTATGAATAAACCCATTAGAAAACAATTGGAAAGTTTTAACCATAAACAAACAAGGTCATCCCAATTTCCAGACGAAACAGTAATATAATATCTTCATCATCGATATCTCAATAAAGGAGAATGCACACTACTGTCATTATCCTTAATCTTAATTTATTTTATTTGTATATTTGTATGGATGGTCTTGCCTTGTACTACCATGCACATGGATTTAATGAAGGTGAAACAATCATAATCAACCAGGTCCGAGATATATCTTCTTTAAATTGGAAGTGAAAAATCCTATATTGACCATTCAATCAATGTCATGTCACCAAGACGTACCCAACACAAACTACCTCGCCACGACTTCATTTTCATGTTTTTCACCTTTCATCAAAGATTGCAATAAAATGACATACATTGATAATGAACTCAAGTTTGGAGACCATTACACATGTCCATAGATAGGAATAACCAATGACACCTGAGAATTGTGGTGTTCCTATTATGAAGGTCTGTTCTCATGATCTCAACTACTAGAGATCATTAAGTGAAAAATCCATGAGAAGAAGACACAATGATTTTGAGCCCCCAACACATGATGGTCACACATAATCTGTGTCCTTTTAGAATGATGTAACTGGACCGTAGGACATTACTTTAAGACCACTGTCATGGAATCTCGGGGTTCTCATTATAGCCTGGGATCTTATATAACTCTTTGACATGACATGTAATCTAAGGAGTTTTAATTAAAACCAAGTAGATTCAGAAGTATCTACACTATTATAGAAAGATAAACACATGTATATATGACAAACTGCGTACATGTAGTTTTAATCAAAGTACAACACAGTTTGGGTCTAGGGCACCCACTTTCAACAATACTTGACTCTATTCTTCTTTAAGTACAGTGAAAACCATTTAAAATATTAGGATGAGGATAAAACGATCAGTAAGGGATACACAAAGATAAAAAACTATTAGTCCGGGGATAACATGAAAAACCTGAATAATTTATTATAATGTAGTACTTCACTAAAAATAAGCTGATTATATACCCTTTTTATAACCAAATAATTACCATAAACGCATATAAAGAAACATATAACATATAAAGGTAACTTGGGACATAAACATACTTAAATGGAATAATTATATGGACAACTTCCACGCATATCACTAAATGGAATAGCCATACGACCGACTTCCATACCGAATTCATTGGAGGTTATAACGTAACCACCCGTCCATGGTTTATCAGGGAACCACCCATCTTTGGTTTATCACAAAACCAACTATCATTGGTTTTTCACATAACCACCAAAATTTGGTTTATCACATAACTAACCATATTTGGTTTATCATGTAACCACTGGTCAAATGTCCAAGTAGCATTATATAATCTTAACACATAAAAGATTGCAATTATCAACATTTCACTCATAAAATTTCATTTAAAATCACTAGAGATCATTTCAAGATATTGAAATAGTAAATCTAGTTTCAAATCCATTTTCAATACCAAAAAACCAAAAAATAGAATAAGGTATTTATTTTCCTTAATAAAACATTAAATCTTATAGAGGAATCCAAATTTCAAATAATTGCTCTGGCGATAGAAAATTCATTATCATCGCATATGTTAAAAACATTCCTTTTTGTCACTTAGTAAAACAATTCATTGAAAAAATATTCACTTTGAATAAAATTAAAAGTAAAATGGGTTTATTATACATTGTATAAAAGAAGGTGGTGTATTACATCAAAATATTCCTTAGTGAAAGGAGATTATGATGAAGTCCCTTACATTGAGTCTGACTCATCACGTACAATCGTTATGTTACCAAATAATACACTTAAGTAAATTTATACTTGCCTGATATAATTTTTCAATTTTATTACTACTTTAATATAAATTATTACCATGTTATAAAAATTACAAAATTATTTAAGTTTATATCAGATGTTTTGTTGATATTCAGTACTTGAGTCGAAAGTGAACCTGTTTTGTTGTAAAATTTCTATGTAGTAAAAATTCCATCATCTCGAGAATATTTTCCATTATTTAAATATCATATATATACAGTATATATGTATTTATAATATCCATAATATTTGGATATAAGAATTGAAATTTACCGTTCATAGATACGGTAGGTCGTACGTATGCATGAACACTACTTCAATTTCTTTGTCATATTAAAAGAATAATACTCAAATGATATAAATGTATATTATAATACCAGTATTATATTAATGTCATTTATGTATCATAGTTTTAATAGAATCATCCTTTAACAATTCCATGTATAGAGGGAATGAGTCACATCGCTTTGAGGGGGCGGTAGTCCACACTTTCTCAAAGGAAATTATTCTATTTACCCAACGTCGAGAGAATAAAGTTATGTTTTAAATAAAAATTAAAGAAGGATAGAGAAAAAATAAAAATAATATATAACATATATCAATATATTTCTATAATAATTTTCACCATGATATGCAGTAGGAAACAATTAAATAGTCATTGTTTCCTATGGTAGTAGTTTTCCATACATAGAAATAGTATGTTCTATATCCATTAGATGGATGTGTGTGTAAGTTAAGGTATAACTATTTGTATAAAAAATCCTATTTAATTTAGGATACTGGTGCTACTATAAAATAATGTAATAAAGATATGTTAGGGGGTTGGAGAAGGAAAATAAATGAGTGGAGCTTGATAGATGATGGTACCTCTAAATCAGGTAACTCCTTTTGATTTGATCCAAAAGGCTTCCTTGAGGTTACTTATTCCCAAAGTAAGGCTTATAGGAGGAATTTAGGGATGTTTTAAGCTTATTTGAATAGAATTTGGGCGATCCAAGGGGCTTTAGAGCTGTGAGTAAGTGGGTAGAGGTGGTGGCCTTTTATAAGAGGGGGGGCACTTTAGGAAAGTCTTGAAATATTATTTTATAATAAATTTATTTTAAAATTCTAATTGTTTAAAAGTGATATATTTCTAGGATAATATGACGATTTTTTTAAATCCTCTCAACCCATAATTTTTATACAAGTTTAGGTTACAAACATAACCTTATCTTTTGGCTTTAACCCATAGTTAAATAAATTAAATCTTACCATGTCTTCTTGTATTTTTACACTATATAGTTAATATGGTTACTTTAAAATTCCAAGAGAACCTCAATTGGATCATTAATAAAAATTTAAACATTATATATGTTAGTTTTCCGAATATAAGATTTTTATGACTATTATATTATTTAATAAAATATTATTTGTTTTAAAAACTCGTTTATGTCAATTTTGACACTATTTAATAATTGTTTTTTGTTAATGTCATAGAAACTTCATTCATTAAAAATAACTATATTAAATAAAATATAAAATGTCATAATTATCCAAAAAAAATTCGTATGATATAAAAATGATCAAATTACATTTATTTTAATATTTATAATATCATTTATTTGAGTCTTTCATTAATAAAGTAATCACTACATCTTCATTATTTCATAAATAAATCTATCAACTTAATGTCTAAGAACTATAAATAAAATACCATGATGTAGGAAATGTTTTTTATAGAATTATAATGATTACTTACAGTCAAATATATCAGTTATATAACCCCACATTAAAATAATTTTAGTAAAATGATACATGTTTATGATATATTTCTCTTTACTTTAAATTAATTATTATGATATGTCATTATCACACCCAACTGGCTCCCTGTGGTCCTAAAATCGACCCAAGGATGATTTTGGTCGGCCATATCACATACAATAGGATTGGGACACATTTTAGGGTAGTTTTATATTATTATAACATTATTTTTTACACTTATTTATGTGATTTACCTTTGAACCGTGTTAATTAAAAATAATTGCTGAAGTTACTATTCATAATGTCCAAAAATAAAAGGGACCTGTTTAAATAATTTGGAAGCTATGATTCCAAGTATATAATAAATTTTTCTAAATTCAAAACAAATAATTGGAAACGATTAATTTAAAATCAATTCCTGTTATCAAAAAGAGAAAACAAGGTTTTTTAAAAGTAAAAACCATCAAAAGATTGACATGTGTCTATATCAAATTTTAGTCTGAAATTATATAAAATGACAAAAATTATATTAAATGATAAAAAATTAATCTAATTAAACTTTAAAACCATTTAAAATGAAAATCTAAATATATAAATAACTTAGATGAAAAAGCAGTTTTGAATGAAAATGCAGTCTTTTTCACTATTCATTAATATTTAAATTTTATTAGAAAAATAATAATATTTCAACCAATGTAAATTTTGACATTCCTATTTCAATGAATAAGTTTATTTTTTCATATATAAAATATAAAAGTGACAAAAAATATATTTTAAAAGGGTTCTCTATCAAAAGGTGATAAAAAAACCTTTAACAAATATTAGAGCATTTTATTCTTAAAATTAGATTCATTCTCATTTTAAGCCTCTAAAATTTATTCTACAAATGTAAAAACATTTAAAATACATGTCTAATCATATTTTAGTTATTTATGTTCATTCATTCCAATACAACAATTTGGCGCTAACTACCATTTGAAATTATTAAAATGTTATTGTATTATTTTTTGGTATAACTCAATGTTGTGTGCAACACAAGATTTAGGAGAAACCCATTATTTCTTGTCGAGTACGATATTGGAAAAATAATCGACTTAATGTAAAATTAATATTTTATTCATAAATATTAAAATATACAAAAATGTATTATTCTATAAATACATGGGATGTTACAACCAACATCACATACACCAAACCTTATATCATCTGTATAAGTCATGCCTTGTGTAGGTAAACCACCCATGTAGGTGTGAGTGTATACAAAACTAGTAAAAAACCTAAGAACAATAAAATATAAATTAGAAAGAATAGTCAAATCAAAACTAGAAAAGGGAAAACCAAGAAATTCTTTGAAGGAGAGAAACCAATTCATGGAAGATAATCCCACTAAACATAGCTCATCCACAGAAGAATAATCCTAGTTATTATCCCATGAAACTGAACTGCCAAGTTTTCAACCAACACCAACTTTTAAAAATTATAGTGTGGGACCTGTGCCTTGCCCTAGGATAAATGTAACTTTAAGGAGCAACCAAGGCGAGTGGGAGAACCACACCCCATCATATAGACCTTGTTAAAAAGGGAGTACAAAAATCAATGGATAGAGGAATCATACCCACTGAGTGGGGGGGTTATTAAATTTATTAATAATTTAGTGGTCCCTTTACCTACCTTAAAAACATTTCCAAGGGAGTGACTAATCCCATGAATTCTATGATCATCATATCTGATTTTCATCACCAGTCTTATGGAAATAAGGATACTAAAATAGTTGAATCAATTCACATCTCATCTATGATTATATGCATGATTTTCCTTCATGCTCTATGTGGGAAAAATACATAAGATGGACTACTTGTGTTCCCAAAACTGATCTCTAGGCAGTGAGAAACAAAAAACAATTATGCATTGTACAACATGTCCTTTTGAGGGTACATGTCCCGTAACTCTAGTTTGATCACATGAAATGTACTTCTAATTGGTTGACTTGTGTAATTATAGGGTATCATAATGTGAGGTCTTGACCAAAACATCATTTACAACTATACAATCAGTAGGGCGTGTATTCCTTGTATATGTAAAACTAGTCGGCATAAGGGGACATGATGTTCACAGTAAGGGTATTAAATGTGTGATACTTAACCTACTAAAAAACCCTATTCACAATTAGAGGGTACAACACAACATGTGGTCTATGAACTACATGCCACGTGATCATGAAAACACTACCAGAATCTATAAAACACTAAAAAATATACCCTCCATCACCATTCTTGCCTCTAATTGACCCCAAAACACCAATAATGATTTCTTCCAAGATAGTTTCACTTATAATGGTCATTTACAACCATTATTCACCATGAAAATAACCTATAATTAATTTTAATGGATCCTAGACACCTCAAACTTTATTTTCCTTTAACTTTAGGATCCATTTATTCTTCTAGTGATCTGTCATCATCTATAATCAATCCCACACACTATAATATGTGTTCTAATTCCTAAATATATTAATCATTGGAATAAATTTTTATCACTCATTAATCTCGAACAAGTTTCATAATTTTTTTCCATGACGATGATCAAAGGTGTATGTATAAAGAACGAGGGAAGAAACAAATGAAAAAAAGTGTTTTATACCCAATATGGTTATAGAGACATCATATTCCATATTCAAGAGTAATAATGGTGAATAATTTAGATAAGTAGAATAAATCTATGAATTTATGGTAGAATAAATTTAGATAAATTATAGGTCCATGTAATTTGAATAAGAATCCCAAAAAGGGATCTATGTACTAAAAATCATGAAGAAAATAGGAAAAATATAATAAAATAATGGTATCTACCAGGAATATATATTGATCATTGATAAAGATGTTGAGTCTAAAAAATATTTTCTACAATTTTTAAACATACTTTTTAAAATCACGATTACCTTATTAAATACTTTAATATATCTAAATTTTATACTTCCAAAGTTCTTAAGTTGTTTTGTAGGAGATTTTAATGTTTTACCAGATGAATATTATTATTTCCAATAAATTTTTTTTAATTATATTAGAAATACATGTAAGTTGTATAGAAGATGGATAAATACAAGTTCACCATATTAAAGGTTTATAAAGCCAATAATATGAAGTATAATGAATTACATTAGATGAATTCCTACCAAGTCTACCCAAGCGACTTTATTGGAAGAAATTTATGAGATAGAGGTATATTAGTTTACTAGATGAAATTTTATAAAACCCACTCTATTAATAACTTTATTCATTCTTCCATAATAAGATCTAAATTAAACTAGATGGAACTTACATGAACTATACTAGTTAAAATCTCGATGAACATCAAATTGTTACCAACTTCACAAGTAAAGGAGTATTTCCACTTCCATTGAAACCACCCCTAAAGAAATATAATATAAACATTGGAGTGTGCCTATAAATAAATCCACATGATTGAGGATAAAGATAATTTTTCTTTTGAAACATGAAAGATATAATGTTTTTATGAAGTGTTTTGGTATTTATTATTAATTGAAAGTGCTTCCTTGTAAACATTATAGAGTTTTTCCATATGGAATTTTATTGTGAGGATATAATTATAAAGTGACTTATGGTTTTTTATTTTTTAATTGTTATGTCGGATCTTATGGATCAAGGGATCTCACGTTTTGAGAGACAAAAGGATATTATAATAATTCTGATTGAGGTCTCTCGAGGTAAGGGAAACAGAGCTATGTTCAAACTTTCTGATTGAGGGATTCCTTTATAAGGGAGGTAAAAATTATATATAATTAATATCATGGATACCTTAAGTTAGGTCACAGAATTATTTGACAATGAATGTTAAAGTGTTGATACTTTCATATAAAGGTTTTTAAAATTTTTATGTACTTTATAATTTTGTTTACTTTTTTATATAAGTTTATATTTTTCTCTGTGAATGATAATAGAAAACTTTATACTGTTTATTATAAACTCTTTATAACTCTATTTATAAAGTGTATCAGTATGAAACATTTTTTGATAAACTCAAAATGGTTGATAAAATTTGTAATTTTTTTATAAAATAAAATTAACCCCCCTCTTTTAGTAATTTTTATACTCTTGGGATCCTATATTTTTTTATCATAGCTAGTTTTACTAGTTATAAAATTTTACCCTAATGTGTTCTATAGATTAGTAGATGTAAATTTTGTTTATTGGGACACTTGAGAATCAAAATCCAAGAAAACCACCAATATTTTGTGGTGTTGATAATGAGTATTAGATTGATCATATGAAAAATTTTATTATTAATAATAGTGTTGAAAATTTTATTATAATGAGGTGAAGTTATCAGATTCTAAATTACGAAATTACTTATTTCAACAGACAATAAAAATCTGAATATTAACGTAACTATCATATCAGAAATACTTTTCCATGTTAAATGACTAGAAATATATATAGGTAAATTTTATCTTTTGATGCTACAAAAAATATATTGAATAAACTTTAAGTGACTAATTTTTTAACTTCTAAAGTTGTGTAAAGAAGAAGTGAAATATTTCCTTTTGATTATTGATATTTATATTTTATACTAGGAAATTATTTAACTAGATGAATCAAAACTTTATAATAAAAATTCTAAAATCTCTTATAGATACATATTTTATAGATGATTGGTTGGTTGAAATGATTATAGATATTATGTCTAATGAGTTTAAATTAAGGTGAACATCGCTTTATTATACTAAAAATATTAGCAAGTTCTGTTTAGATGATTTAATTATAAATCCCATACAATATGACTGAATAATAAAATGATACTATAAAATAAAAGAATAATAATTGGGCATCCTTTTCCTCTACTTTTATTATAGGTAAGAAAACTAGACGTGTTGAAAATGTTCGTATGTATTTTAAGAAGAAGAAAATTAAATTTTAGACAGAATGTTTTTAATCAAAAGACAGTGAGAATTAAATTTCATAAATTGACAAATTAATGAATATAATCATTGGAAAAAATATTTTTGTAAAAAATATAAAAATAATAAAAAATAAAGAAGTGCTAATAATTACACTTCAAATATGTTTTTTTATATATGAAAAAATCCTATACATATAAGACCTGATTTTCCCAAAATAAAAAATTAGGATAAGAAGGATATAAACTAAAGGAATTCATATAAGAACAAGGTAAATAACGGTGTAAAATATTCAAACACTTATAGTGAATGTGGTGGAGATAGTTTTTTTGAAAACAATTCAGATAATAGCAGTGATCATTATAATGTTTTGGGTTTTTATAACAAATTTAAAATACTATTATGGGAAAGGTATCTTTTATATAACATAATCATTTAACCTAAAATTGTAACAATCTTAATTTAGATGATGAATATTATACTACTTCAGAATATAAAAAAGTTATTACATATAATGATGAGAATGCTATACCTTGTTTTGAAGAAGTAAAAAAGAAATTGTACATTGATGGAGAAAAAAATTACTAAAATTAAGAATGACTATAATAGTTTCAAGTAATATCTTGATAAAGAAAATTCTAGAATCTCAAAACATTAATTGTAGATTTTAAATCATAATTCATAATTAGAAAAAAATATAGTTCTTGTTCAACTAAAAAAGTTAGGGATGTAGTTGTGAAGCTTAACTCTCAAATACTTATTCTATTTTTTATCAAATTTTACATTTGGTAATAATTTTTTTATAATTTATACAAACATTTTATTTGACATATAAACACTTCTAGAGTTGGTTTTACTATAGAAAAACAGCATTTTAAAAATAATTACTTGGTTGTAATGAGTGAAGCTTTATATACTAAATGTTAGAGAGGTAGAAAAGTAAAATTCAAAGATAATTCCAATGGATAAATTTATGATATTGGTGATATCAAACTTCTTATTAAATATTTATTTTTTAGTATTTTTATGTATTAGGACTTATGAATAATCTAATCAACATAATTAAATTATGTGGTGTAGGTTATCTTATGAACTTCAAGAATGATAAATTAACTTTACAATTTTTTGAAGGTAAATTTATTCTTTTTTCCTATAGACATGAAAATTTATATACTTTAAACATTGAGTACAATAGAAGACAGGATGTACCTTGTCGAAGTGAAATATAGGATCAATATTAGTTATATAATAAAAGGTTAGGACACTGTAATGTAACAGCTTTGGAGAAAATTTATAATAAAGGAATAATTTGAGATTTATTTAAGTTTGGGTTTAATTATTATAAAGTTTTTGATCCTTGTAAATTTGGAAATCAACCTAAGTCAAGATTTAAATTTATTAGTAAATTTTAACTCTTAATATTTATTTTTAGTTCACATAGATTTATTCTACCCAACAAAAAATTGATGTATTGGAGGAAAATACCATTTATATTTCTTGGTTTATGACTACAATAAATATACATGGGACTATTTTCTAGTTAAACTTTTTGAAGGCCTTTCATATTTTAAAATATTTATAGCCAATGTTAAAAATGATAAAATTATAACTTTAGTAACTATTTTTAGTGATCATGGTGAAGAATTTCAAAATTCTTATTTTGAAACATTTTATAGTAAGAAAGTTAGAATACATAAATTTTAATCTCTAAGAAAACCTTAGGAAAATGGTTAAGTTGAATGAATAAATAAAGTCATTCATGAAATTATTAAAATCAGGTGGATTGAATACTCAATTGATATATATTTTTGCATAATGTTTTTTTACTTACAATTTCAATATATATTAAGTTATAATCAAACATTTTTTTAATAGAAATCCTTTTGGGTTGTGGGAAAGAAGGAAGTCAAAACATTCTTACTTCAGATTTTTTTTGGATGAAAAGTATTCATATTGAACACTAAAGACAATTCACATAAATTTTATCTAAAATAAATGAAGTAATTTTCCATGTCTAATCTACAACAAGTAAGTATTATCGTGTTTTTAACTAGAAAAAAAGTAGTGTTAAGGAAACAGTGCATGCAAAATTTGATGAAACTAATTCCATATTTCGAACATCTCAAAACCACATATTTGATGAATCTTTATAAATCTGGATTCAAAATCATGTCGGGAAATTATTTATATGATATAATAATTGAACAAAGGTTTTCTAAATTTATACCCTTTTAATAAGTTCAACCTATTGTTAAAGAACAATTTTTTACAATTCCGAGAATCCATAATATCTTAAGGAGTCATCCAATTGATAATATCATTGGTGATGCAAATCAAACAATTAAAAATAGAAGTTACCTTATAAATGAATGTGGACATTTCCCATTCTTCTCATAGTTCTAACTTAATACTCTTGATGAAAATAGGTATTGAATATTGGATAAGGGAAATATAGGGTGAAATTAATGAATTTAGAAGGAACCACGTTTGGACTTTTCTAGAGCATCCTTAATATTTTCCCATGATTGGAGTAAAATGGGATTTCCAAATTATATGTGATGAAAAATGAATAATATTAAGAAATAAAGAATGAATTTATACAAAGTGTTATACTCAATAAGAAGGTACAGATCGTGATGAAAATTCTTCTCCAATAGATAGACTTGAATCTATTCCTATACTTCTAGCGTACGAAACATTATTAAATTTTTTCTTTATCAAATTAATGTGAAGTGTGATTTTACTAATAAATATGTACATGATGAGGTTTATATATAATAAACACCTGGTTTTGGAAATGAAAAAACTCTGGATATTGTTTTTAAGATTATCAAGGCACTTTATTTACTTAAACAATCCCTGAGATCCTAGTATGATAGACTTAGTGAATTTTAATTACAAAATAATTTTTTTAAGGGAGATGCTTATCTAAACCTTTTTATTTTAAATGTTTTATAGGAATACATTATTTTTATATTTATTTTAATGAAATTATAAATTTATAAACTCATAAATCTATTTTAATTAATTTGTAGATATTATGAAGTCTATGTTTAAAATTAGCATAATTGTTGAACTTACATATTTTATAGGTTTTAAAATTTCTCAAAAACCCAATAGAAAATATTTATCTTAAAACAGTACACAAAATATATAATTAATATGTTTGGTTATGAAAATACTAGGAGTATTAGTACTTCTTTTAGAACCTCAAAAACATTAGATCTTACTTAATCTAGGAAACTAGTAGATCAATTTTTTATAGGTATAATTGAAATTCAACTATATCTTATAGAAAGTTATCAAGAATTAATGTTCTTTGTATTATTATGTGTAATATTTAAATCTAATATAAAATAATTCCATGTGAAATCTCTTAAATGATATTTTTTACCTTAAGGGGACAATCCATCTTTAATTATTTTATTCTTTAGGAAATGGTTTTGAACAAAAAAATTTAGATGATGAATTTGGTGGATGTATAATTGATAGAATTAGTAATTTGGAAAATGTAATTTATTAGGTGAATATTTGGTTTCTTAGTCTATTAAGAAACTAAACATGGTAGCATATTTCACTACTAGAGTTAAATATGTAGAAATTAGAATTTGTTTATACTCATGTGTTTTGGAGAAACACACACCCACTAACTTGGGCATGAGTTTTAGTAAAACTCCAATTTTGTGTGATAAAAAGTGATATATATATTTAATTAAAAACCCATCACATTACTCACGAACCAGGAACATTGATATACGACACAATTTACTTCAATATCACACAAAAAAGGAGAAATTATTTTAAAATTTATTGGAATGAAATTTAAATTTACTGATATTTTTGAAAAAACCCCAAATTTTGAAATATTTTAATACATTAAACTAAATCTTAGAATGATTAACTCAATGTGATCATTTATCTATCTCATTTTTTCCAATCTCCTTATGATAAAAAATTCAATAAAAATAGAGGATGACATATTTTTTTATTTTATTTTTTTTTTTCTTATGTTTTGTACAATAAAATTTGGATCAATACTTTTTAGAAACTTTCTATGCTTTATTGTATTGAGTTTTATATGATGTTTCATCTGACATAATCTTTTCTTTGGTTTCCTTTGCAACTAAGAAGTCCATATTATTAAAAAAACTTGCTAAATAATTTTTGTAAAAAATACATTCATAAGGTAAATTTTCCCTATCTTTATTATAATTTTTTTTCTACCATATAATCCTTTTGGAAAATATTTATAATTTTTTTAGAAACTTTTTAGTTTCATCAAAATAACATTATATCTAATAAAATCCAAATATTTTCTAACTAATGTCATAAATATTTGAGATTTCCAAAATATAACATTCTTAAAAATTTTATATTTTTATCTTTATAAGATCATATCCCTACCATTGGTTTTGTAAAGATCATTTCATTGCCATTGGATATGATTGGAATATTTTTCATCTCTTTATTTGTGTCTATATAAATAATTAGTGGGTCCCTACTTCCACTTCACTATTTGAATTATATGGATGGATCTTGAATTTTTTATTTACTTTCATATGTTAGTTTTTGTGGTTTTTATATTCTTTCATAGTTAATTATACAAGAATAAATTGAATCTATTAATTATATTTATAAAAAGTAAGAATTAAAAGAAAAATTAGTTTTAAGGACTTAGTTTAAACAGTATGATTATATTTAAGTTACCAATTGTATTCCAAGGATGGGAATCACAATGTTTTTATAAAGATAAATTTTTATTTTCATTATCATAAAATTTTTGTAGTGTTTTATATGATGAATGAGTTTAATTAGGTTAATGGTCTTAAAAATGACCCTTTCTCTTTATTTATAAAGTCTTATAATCTAAATATCAAACAAGTTGTTATACTGATTATAATTACGCTCGAAGGAGAAAATAAAATATTACCCAAATGTTTCTAGAAAATATTGGATCTTTTGAAAAATAAAAAAGATAAAATTTCCTTATTCTTTTTGTATGATAAATTCAGAAAGTTATCGCACATATCACCGGATGCAAGAATTATTTTTCTTTGGATATAATAGTTTTTAATCCCTTGGAAAGGAGACAAGGATACTATAATGATCCAAGGAATCTATATTATTTAATTTCTCTATAATATATGAAATTTTAGCATCGTAATGTTTATGTTTAGAAGTATCTAGGCACTAAAGATAATATTAAAAAATTTAATGTTTTTTGATCTCTAAGATTTATCAATAAGGTGTTAGTAAATTTTATAAAGGGACAAAGAATTCACTACGAGGTAGTTCCATTCATAAAAAGTCATTATATTTTAGAGAAAAAAGAATTTCCAAAATGAATCTCATGTTTATATCTACCCTGAAATAGTTTTTAGACTAGAGAAACAAAGGTTTTTCCATTTTTGAAGTTCATGATTATGAAGAGAAAATATTATAAAAAAATAAAGGCTGGTGAAAAATCACCTCCTATGTCATGGAATGAAAACAAGAAAATTTATTAAGAGGTTTTTTTATTTTATTAAAAACAAAAGAGAAAATAATGATAATATAGCATCCCGTCTTTTTATAACATAACTTTTCATTCCATTACACGGAACTGAGGATCTTTAAGGTTTAGTGTCTTGGAAACAAGGAACATAAAACATGAAAAAAAAACAAACATTCTTCTTAAACACTTTAAAGACTTCTCCTCATGTTCACCCTAGGCTCATTACTGCATCCCATAACCTGGGGACATACATCAAAAGGAAGGGTGAGCAGAAGGCCCAGCAAGGGAAACAAGTGAAACATTTTACATATGAACTTGAGATACAGCAATAAAGTCATGAAAAGAACTTTAAGGCATGAAAATGAAATCATGAGGCATATCATAATAAAAATAAAACTTTTTCATAACTTGAAGATTTGGCTACATCATTTAACATCGACAATCATGAACATATCACCAAGGTCCATCCCCAAGGTGTCATTTTAAAATTACCAAGGTTATTCACCAAGGTATCGTGAAAATTGTAATCTCTAGTGGTTACATCATTACCCAATGCATTGGAGCGCTATCAGGGCGCACCCTTAAATTTGCCTTTATTATCATGTGAGCCACATATATCATCATCAAACATTTCATAAATAACCCACATAGCATAAAATAAATGGGTTTCATTTCATAATCATAACGTTTTAAAAACTGCTTTAAAGACATGATCTTTACGTCACTTTAAACCCATGGAAAGGGAAAGCGAGTCTCATGTATGTAAATCCCAGAATTTAAAATGGAACATTTTGATATATATGTGAATACCCTTGTAGAAATAAGAGCTTTGAGTATTCACTTTATAACATAAAATAATTTTTGAGAAAAGAGAGAGAGGAATTTTGAGGGGAAAATTCTGCAGCATAACGGCTAAGTCTCGGGGTTTTAGAAAACGTTGAAATGAGAGGGGACATGGGTCACCCACTCATAAATGATCCATAAAACAGTAGGGTGAAAGAATAAGAAGGACATATGGACATGGTAACGAAATTTTAGGGACATACCATTTGAAATGAAAAACATGGAAGGAAAAAGATTAGATTTCTCTTATGAAAATTCGGCAGCCTTACGGCATCACTTAACTTCAAAAGAAAATGATTTGACAAGATCAAATAGGGTCCCTCATCATATGATCATAAGAGATCAGTATGATAGATATAGAGATAATTCCCCAACATAACAAAAAGGAAATTGAAAGAATTTACATGAAAGTAGAACTTCAAAACGAGAAGGGTGAAGAACCACTTAAAAATTCTGCAGCCTAACGGCGCCACTTAAAACATCAAAATACTGAATTGAAGAGATCAAATGGGGTCTCTCATCATATGAACATAAGAGTCCAGTATGATATATATAGAGATCATACCCCAATATAACAAAAAGGAACTTGAAATAATTGACATGAAAGTAGAACTTCAAAACGAGAAGGGCCAAGAACCACTTAAAAATTCGGCAGCCTAACGGCGCCACTTAAAACAACAAAATATTGAATTGAAGAGATCAAATGGGGTCCCTCATCATATGATCATAAAAGATAAGTATGATAATTTAGAGATCATACCCCAACATAATAAAAAGGAACATGAAAGACTTGAATGAAAATAGAACTTGAAAACGAGGAAGGTGAAGGAATCCCTTAAAAATTCGGCAGCCTAACGACGCCACTTAAACATTCTTAAAACGAATTGATGAGAGAAAGGGGGGGGGGGGGGTCTCTCATCATATGAACATGAAATAGGCAGTAGGATGAATATAAAAGTACATACACTAACATAAGAACATGGAGTATAAAAGAAATGACATAAAAGAGATTACTTGAAAAGAAAGAGAGGGGTCGGATCCCTTACCTTAAAATGTAACTCTTAAACCTCAAAGGTTGGGACCTTGAGGGCTTGGGGTCACCTTGGGAGGACTCCTTGGGAGGTAATGAGACCATAAATTTGTTGGGAATGAGTGGGGAGTCGAATGTATGAGAGGAGGGTTTGGTATTTATAGGCAAAGTGAGGGGACAAGGCATTAATGGCCAAGGGACACCTCACATGTGCTTTTCTCAAACCCATGTGCTCTCCCTTGTCATTTATCATGGAGTTAGGCCACATGGGGCCCCAAAAACAATAATTCATCACCCTTGGCCGGCCAACCCTCAAAAGATCTCATGACATCATCATGACACCGTTATGATGTCATTAAACATACCGAAACCCTAAAACTGTATTTTTACTATTCACTGAAAATTCAACTTTCTCAGAAAAACCCCAAAATTTCACATTAACCAAATATCAATGCTCTGATTTCAAAAATGAAATCCATTTTATAAAAATAATTTTCTAAATATTTTTAATTTAATTTTTAAATAAAAACACTATTCATCGAAAATTCATTTTTTCTGAAAAAACCCCAAAAATTACCATAACATAATATCGAGGCTCTGAGTTCAAAAATAAAGTCATTTTTATAAAAATAATTTTCTAATTATTTTTAATTAAATTTTTATTTAAAAAAAACACTATTCACTAGAAAAAACTAATACTTGAATAATAATTAATGAAACCGTTATTTAACTATTTTATTGAATCACATTACTTAATCAAGGTGCCTAGATTATTTTAAAACTTTCTTTAAGTGAGATTACTAATCAATTTGGTCATATTACTAATCCTAATCATAAAATCACTATTCATAATTTACTATTCATCAAAAATCATGTTGATCTTATTAGACTCTAAATTTAGTACTGAACATAATTGCAGAAGACCATTTTTTGAAAATCATTACACATTTTTAATTATTTAGGGTTTACATAAACATATTTAAAATATCCTTTTTCTAAAATTCATCAAAAATATGCATACTATATTTATCCGGTCATTTCAAAATTCATAAACTTCATCATAAGAAGAAATCCCAATTTTTATTTAAAACAAGGATTACACAAGGTAGTTACGGTCTCGTTACATAACCCCTTATAATACAAGCATAGGACCTAAGAGTAAGGTGTGCTAGGGTGATAGAAGCTTGGGGCGGCTCAGTCAACATTGCCCGAGTAGTAATTTCTATCAGTTTGAACTTTTCACGAAGGCGATTCCGTTCCAGCTTCACATGATGAAGTTCGGCTTGGATTTGATCCAGAGCAAAGCCCAGTGGTGCTACCTCCTTCCCAAGCTCTGTTAGATGGGCTTCGATCGGTCCAAGACTACTAGGTGAGGCCATCGAATCTTCTTTCTATAATAATTAACCAAGATTACTTATATCAAAACATTTTGTTCACAGCGGTCATATTGACCGATGGTTATATAATAGTCAAAACCCACTGATCTCATTTTAATTATAATCATGTTTATCAAATAAAACGTTTTTGTTGAGTATAACAATAACACATAAAATTGGGAAACAAAATTTATTTAAAAAAAAATTCGGGTCGTTACAATCTTCCCCCCTTAAGAAATTGCGTCCTCGCAATTTTAAAATTGGGTTTTGAAATTTCATTGAAAGTCCCACATCGGAAAAGGAGTCAGTAAAACTAAAAATAAAGAAAGGGAAGTACAAAGGTCACCCGAGTTAACCCACACTAGGGTTCCATGTAGGAAAACATGGACATGGAGGAGAAAACAAAGGGTCATGTTCTGAGGGAGAGTGATAGAGAACATGATTAGGAGAAAGTTAACCATGAGAAAATCCCAAACTTATGATGTGTGTAAACGGTCTTTGATTACCTAGTAGGAAACGTAAACCAACAACATTTTTGTTTTACGTTTCTTTTCATAATTTTGAGGATTTCATTTACTACATAGAACAAAAACATAAGAAAATATACCTACCTTCAAGTAGAGTTTCATCCTTTAACAAGTCCCTACCAACACTAATCTTTTCTCCAAATGATGAGAATTCAAAAACACTTGGTCTCATAAAAGCACAAGAATCATCTTCTATAGAATCACATAATCTACAAAAGATTAACTATCTATTTCTTCTATCTTTAAACATTATCCCAAAAACAGAAAGGTTAAGGTAAAACAACTCTTCAAAAAGAAAGAATCCCATAGGAATGGAAACTACTTTTAAATCATCAAAGTTCCATGGTACTACCCAAATTTCATCATAGACCATTCCCTAAATAACGGTCCTTAAAATTCCTCAAAACAAACCAAACTAAGATTGAAACCCAAATACAATAAGGATTTGATAACATAGTCTTCCAAAACAACTTCATTGTTCATCTCCAGACAACATCAACCACTCCTAACATCTTATAAAAAAAGTAGCTAACCTAAACATATTTTACCCAAGATAGGTTAGTCATTCCCATAAGTAACCTAAATTACTATAAGTTCACCTTAAATTCATCGATTCTTCAAAATATAAGTCAACCTTACTCCTCAATGAAAATACTGTAGTAATCTATTTACCTCGATCAAATATGGTTCCCAAAATAATGAACGTCTTCCAAAATAATAATTATATTTTAATCCCCTAATCATCCCTTTCATATTAATACGAAAATCATCGTATTTCCTATCACATTGGTTGTCGGAACATGTTCTTCCATTTCCCACCATTAACTAAGAAGAGAAAGCATAATTAGGGGCTTAAGTACTTAGCTAATAATCATGAAAAGGAACTGAAAGCATATAAGGATAACTTGTATATGAAAGGTATACCCTAACTTGTGATCTCCTAGGTTCCCATCTAGGTTATGAATGATCATATATTCTTATGTGAACCTTTATTTTATTTTATCTTTGTTCCTTTAACAATGGTTCATACCAAGCTTATGAATTAACCAAAGCATATCCCCCGGGAGTGTCGTAACCAAGAGTGCAGCAAGGCCCATTGTCGTGTACCAGTTCCCGTTCGAGTCTAGCTCAAAGCGGTGTTTTCGGGTTTTACCCCTATGTACATCTGTGCCAGAGCCACCTCTACCTGCTCGTATCCAGACAGGGATGTATTTTCTTGAAACCCCTTACTCAATACTCACCAAAATACCAGGAAGACTTCCTATATTTAAACTCTTCTATAGGGTTTTTCCTAAAGTTTTTATATCCTAATTTCCACAAATAACTAAACCATCCTTTGATACCAACTATAGCATCCCGTCTTTTTATAACATAACTTTTCATTCCATTACACGGAACTGAGGATCTTTAAGGTTTAGTGTCTTGGAAACAAGGAACATAAAACATGAAAAAAAAACAAACATTCTTCTTAAACACTTGAAAGACTTCTCCTCATGTTCACCCTAGGCTCATTACTGCATCCCATAACCTGGGGACATACATCAAAAGGAAGGGTGAGCAGAAGGCCCAGCAAGGGAAACAAGTGAAACATTTTACATATGAACTTGAGATACATCAATAAAGTCATGAAAAGAACTTTAAGGCATGAAAATGAAATCATGAGGCATATCATAATAAAAATAAAACTTTTTCATAACTTGAAGATGTGGCTACATCATTTAACATAGACAATCATGAACATATCACCAAGGTCCATCCCCAAGGTGTCATTTTAAAATTACCAAGGTTATTCACCAAGGTATCGTGAAAATTGTAATCTCTAGTGGTTACATCATTACCCAATGCATTGGAGCGCTATCAGGGCGCACCCTTAAATTTGCCTTTATTATCATGTGAGCCACATATATCATCATCAAACATTTCATAAATAACCCACATAGCATAAAATAAATGGGTTTCATTTCATAATCATAACGTTTTAAAAACTGCTTTAAAGACATGATCTTTACGTCACTTTAAACCCACGGAAAGGGAAAGTGGGTCTCATGTATGTAAATCCCAGAATTTAAAATGGAACATTTTGATATATATTTGAATACCCTTGTAGAAATAAGAGCTTTGAGTATTCACTTTATAACATAAAATAATTTTTGAGAAAAGAGAGAGAGGCATTTTGAGGGGAAAATTCTGCAGCATAACGGCTAAGTTTCGGGGTTTTAGAAAACGTTGAAATGAGAGGGGACATGGGTCACCCACTCATAAATGATCCATAAAACAGTAGGGTGAAAGAATAAGAAGGACATATGGACATGGTAACGAAATTTTAGGGACATACCATTTGAAATGAAAAACATGGAAGGAAAAAGATTAGATTTCTCTTATGAAAATTCGGCAGCCTTACGGCGTCACTTAACTTCAAAAGAAAATGATTTGACAAGATCAAATAGGGCCCCTCATCATATGATCATAAGAGATCAGTATGATAGATATAGAGATAATTCCCCAACATAACAAAAAGTAACTTGAAAGAATTTACATGAAAGTAGAACTTCAAAACGAGAAGGGTGAAGAACCACTTCAAAATTCGGCAGCCTAACGACGCCACTTAAAACATCAAAATACTGAATTGAATAGATCAAATGGGGTCTCTCATCATATGAACATAAGAGTCCAGTATGATATATATAGAGATCATACCCCAATATAACAAAAAGGAACTTGAAATAATTGACATGAAAGTAGAACTTCAAAACGAGAAGGGCGAAGAACCACTTAAAAATTCGGCAGCCTAACGGCGCCACTTAAAACAACAAAATATTGAATTGAAGAGATCAAATGGGGTCCCTCATCATATGATCATAAAAGATAAGTATGATAATTTATAGATCATACCCCAACATAATAAAAAGGAACATGAAAGACTTGAATGAAAATAGAACTTGAAAACGAGGAAGGTGAAAGAATCCCTTAAAAATTCGGCAGCCTAACGACGCCACTTAAACATTCTTAAAACGAATTGATGAGAGAAAGGGGGGGGGGGTCTCTCATCATATGAACATGAAATAGGCAGTAGGATGAATATAAAAGAACATCCACCAACATAAGAACATGGAGTATAAAAGAAATGACATAAAAGAGATTACTTGAAAAGAAAGAGAGGGGTCGGATCCCTTACCTTAAAATGTAACTCTTAAACCTCAAAGGTTGGGACCTTGAGGGCTTGGGGTCACCTTGGGAGGACTCCTTGGGAGGTAATGAGACCATAAATTTTTTGGGAATGAGTGGGGAGTCGAATGTATGAGAGGAGGGCTTGGTATTTATAGGCAAAGTGAGGGGACAAGGCATTAATGGCCAAGGGACACCTCACATGTGCTTTTCTCAAACCCATGTGCTCTCCCTTGTCATTTATCCTGGAGTTAGGCCACATGGGGCCCCCAAAACAATAATTCATCACCCTTGGCCGGACAACCCTCAAAAGATCTCATGACATCATCATGACACCGTTATGATGTCATTAAACATACCGAAACCCTAAAACTGTATTTTTACTATTCACTGAAAATTCAACTTTCTCAGAAAAACCCCAAAATTTCACATTAACCAAATATCAATGCTCTGATTTCAAAAATGAAATCCATTTTATAAAAATAATTTTCTAAATATTTTTAATTTAATTTTTAAATAAAAACACTATTCATCGAAAATTCATTTTTTCTGAAAAAACCCCAAAAATTACCATAACATAATATCGAGGCTCTGAGTTCAAAAATAAAGTCATTTTTATAAAAATAATTTTCTAATTATTTTTAATTAAATTTTTAATTAAAAAAACACTATTCACCTGAAAAAACTAATACTTGAATAATAATTAATGAAACCGTTATTTAACTATTTTATTGAATCACATTACTTAATCAAGGTGCCTAGATTATTTTAAAACTTTCTTTAAGTGAGATTACTAATCCATTTGGTCATATTACTAATCCTAATCATAAAATCACTATTCATAATTTACTATTCATCAAAAATCATGTTGATCTTATTAGACTCTAAATTTAGTACTGAACATAATTGCAGAAGACCATTTTTTGAAAATCATTACACATTTTTAATTATTTAGGGTTTACATAAACATATTTAAAATATCCTTTTTCTAAAATTCATCAAAAATATGCATACTATATTTATCCGGTCATTTCAAAATTCATAAACTTCATCATAAGAAGAAATCCCAATTTTTATTTAAAACAAGGATTACACAAGGTAGTTACGGTCTCGTTACATAACCCCTTATAATACCAGCATAGGACCTAAGAGTAAGGTGTGCTAGGGTGATAGAAGCTTGGGGCGGCTCAGTCAACATTGCCCGAGTAGTAATTTCTATCAGTTTGAACTTTTCACGAAGGCGATTCCGTTCCAGCTTCACATGATGAAGTTCGGCTTGGATTTGATACAGAGAAAAGCCCAGTGGTGCTACCTCCTTCCCAAGCTCTGTTAGATGGGCTTCGATCGGTCCAAGACTACTAGGTGAGGCCATCGAATCTTCTTTCTATAATAATTAACCAAGATTACTTATATCAAAACATTTTGTTCACAGCGGTCATATTGACCGATGGTTATATAATAGTCAAAACCCACTGATCTCATTTTAATTATAATCATGTTTATCAAATAAAACGTTTTTGTTGAGTATAACAATAACACATAAAATTGGGAAACAAAATTTATTTAAAAAAAAATTCGGGTCGTTACAGATAATATCCCATCTTTTAGTTTATATGATGCAGTGGCTAGGGCATTGAAATGAAAAGTCTACCAAAATATTTGAGGAGTAGAACAAAAAAAAATTAATAAGGAAAAGAGAGTAATGGAAAATCTGGAAGATAATTATTAAAATAAGTTGTGAAATATCATTCAAGATTTGAAGTAGTAAGTAATATATTGATGTAACTAAAGAATCCACTCCTCTGTTTATTCATCCTTAGTACATTGTTATAGTATAAGTCTCAAAAGTTTCTAAGACTATTTGGATGGAAAAAGGAAAATCAGTTTTTTTATGAAATCCAATATAAAGATGTTCAAGTTGAGTTAGAAAAATTATTTTAAAAAAAGACATTTTTTCTCCCGTGGAATCAAATTGAGTAACCAAGATGGGAAAATCAAGAAATAATGATAATGTTGTCCAATATTTGATTAAATTTTTGTACATTTAAGAGATGTTGGATCATACTTCATCTTATATTCTTAGTCATAAAAATAAGTTGATCTTAGTGAACCATATGAAAAAGAATCTTTAAAAAGTATAGAGTGAGAATCTAAATAAAAACATTATATTGAGTTATGACCAATGAATAAGTTTATATAATGGGAATATATCAATTTATCTTCTTGAAAAGAGAAGAATATGTCCCATACAAAATAATCAACACATTACTTGACAAATGTTTCTAGAGATTCAAGAAAATATTATCCAATTAAAAGTGATAAAATAATGGAAATAATGATAAATTACTTGTGGATAGAGTCATCCAAAATGAATCTGAATTGAAATATTTAGAGGGAATGTCTAAAGTGGTGTTTATAAAGTTCAAATGTTTTATTAGATGGATGAGTCACACAAAAGGTGATATAAATTATTCAGGCAACAAATTTATGTTATTAAAAGAGAGACCAAATTAGTTTTTAATTTTTTAAAAAACATCAATATTGATGTTCAAGAAATTTTTAGGGATATAGATGATCATAAGTAACTTACTATATATAAATATTAGATATTTACAAGAAATAAAACAAAATAAATATTCTTGAAGAATAATGTGTGAATCTAAATTTAGTTTTTTTAGAGTCAAAGAGAAATTAGAATGATTTTAAAAATTTTAAGTCCATTTTTTATTTTTATAAAGAAATATTGATTCTTAAACTCTTCAAATTTATTTTAATATTAAAATTCAAACACTTTAGATTAATATTTTTTTAATTTTTTTTATTTCTAATATCTATTTAAATTAAAAATTATGAATGTTTTTTTTTCTTAATTATATTTTTTGGTGGATGCTATAATCTCTTACTTTCATAAATATAGTTTCATCCATAATTTTCTCTAATATTTCATGGAACAGATTCTACCTCCTAAAATTACTTTTCAAAAGTCACAAAGGGAGACAAAGGGAGAAAGGTTAAACTCTTATGGGAGAAATTAATAATGTTAAATTTCATGATTGTAATAAAAGTTAGGTGGAGTAAGTTCTCAGAGTTTTATTTCAATGTTTAATTTCTAATGAGTGTTTTTTGATTTTAAAAAATGGGGATATTGTTGATCCAAAATTATAATTTCTACAGGTTATAACTGTAATTTTTAAAATAAAAATACACTTCTTAAATACTTTAATTTTTTTAATTTTATACATAAAGAGTTATTAAGTTGTTTTTTAGTAAAGTTTAATGTCTTACTAGATGAAGTTTATTATTTCCAACAAACAGAACTTTTTTTAAGCATATCAGATGAACATATAATTTGTATAATGGATTAATGGATACCAAGTTCAATAGATAGAAGGTTTATAATGTCTTGAAGATGAAGTATATTGAATTATTTTAGATGAATTTATGCAATGTATACCAGAACAAATTTATCATATGGAGGTAGACATTTCTACCGGATGAGATTTTATAAAAAATACTAGATGAAAAATGTTATACACTCCACTATACAAATATATTAATTCTACCAGATGTATCACACATGAGTTGTAGTGGTGAAAATCATGATAAATATCAAATGAAGATGAAATAATGAAATTATCATGTAAATAAGTAGTGCATATGATGACATTGTAACCACCTCCAATAAATACAGAATATGACCATTTTAGTGTGCCTATAAATAGAGAACCATGTTCAGTGATAAGGAATAAGTTGATTTTGAAACATCAACGATTTATAGTTATTGTGAAGTTTTTTTTAATGTCATGTTACTTGAGAGTGATTCCTTGTAAATTTTATTGAGTCCTTCCTTAAATCATTCATTTGTGAGGATATAATTGTAATGTGCCATAAGTTTTTATTTTGTAATTTCTAGGTCTCATATTTTTTATTGGGTTATTTCAAGTTTTTATAGACAGAAGGATATTCTGACTGGTCAAATCGAGGGATCAATAGTAAAGGTAAATAGATCTAAATCTGTTATTTATGATTGATGGATTCGTTTGTAAGGAATACATACCTCATGATAAGGTTAATATTCTGGATACCATAAGTTAGGACATAGTCATCCTTAACTCTTATGGTTAAAGTGTGGATACTTTATTATAAATGTTTTTTAAGTTTTCATACATACTTTAAAAATGTTTGTTTTATTTTTTTTACAAGTTTATAATTTCATTTGTGAATATCAATAGAAAATATTATACTATTTGTTATAAACTCGTTCTAACACTATTTATAAAGTAGATCAATATAAAATATCAATTGAAAAACTTAATTAAATAGGTTAGTAAAAATTATAAGTTTTATTTTTTAAAAATAAAATCCACCCCCAATTGAAGTAAATTGCATAATCTTTGGTCATATAGAATTATATGTCCACACTATCTTCATTGGTGTTCTATAATGAAGAACCTTCTCATCGAAACCTCAAATCCTTAATCTCTCAAGGACTCAATTTTATCCCACTCTTAAGATAGGGTTTATGGTGGCTAACACTATAGAGATTGTTTAAATTGGATTAAATAGATATAATCAGGGTTTATAGTTACTATAACAATTTAATCAATTACTTTTATTTAATTAATTTTCCCATGATGGTTTAACCTTAGATATCTAGAGTGTGGAAAAATGTAATACCATTTCTTAGATAAACCACCTATTTTGGATGCAATCACAATATATATCTTCCCATTAAAGGATTCTATTAAGGGGAAATAATACTTTTACAGGATCATCTGTGATGAATAAAAATAATATATTATTCTTAATATATTATTATAAAGTCATTATGATGCTTATTACATGAAAATAGATCAATGAACCATCCATAAAATGTTATTTAAAATACTATAAACCTCCATACTCTAAAAATAAAGGTCTCTAGATCCTACACACTTTCAATTATTTTCACCCCAAAAATCACAACCAACATAAAAAGTTGATTATAGTAATCTCACATATGTTTGTCACACTACTACAAGATCATTTGATATTTCCCATGTTTCCATAGAATATGAACCATTGGTATAACACATCATTAATGAGTAATCTTCTTGTTGGTCATTAAGTGCTACTAGGTACTATGAGAAGATAAAACCATGATTTTTGTCCATATCAACCCATTTAATGAAGTATAATAATTAATTAAATCATCTCATTAGTTTCCATACATGGAAGATCTTGTAAACCCTATCCAACTGCGATGAAAATGCATGGTGGTTAACAACCAATCCCACCCCACATAAAATCTTTAACGAATCTAAATAAAGAGAGATAAAAATAAAGAAAAAAACCTTGGAAATAATGGATATTCAATTCTCTATCCCTTTTACACTACTCTTATGCTACCCTATCCAATTAGATGAATTTTTAAATATTTGATCGACCCAAGCCTCCAACAATGTCTATTTAATGTGGAGTTTGGGAAGAAATATTATTCTTTTGTTGACTTTTTTTTATATAATGTTATGAATCCATTTTCTTATTGCACAATTTTATTCATTTGTATAGTGTCTAAATACAGTCTTGTATTCTAATTAAAATCATTCTTTAATATTACTTTTTATTCTTTATAGATTTTTCTCTGTAACATCATTTATTTCATGGTTTGAATAAATTCACACAATAACAAAAGTGATTTTTTTCGATTTTTTTTATTTTCCTCAATCCAACTTATTTGAGTAAACTATCATCTTCCAATGAGATATTTTCATCAACAATGGGATAAACCTCTTATCTGTTTATTTTATAATGTTTTATGGGATATATAAGAATTTTTTTGATTTTTTTTAAACCTAAATTTATTTATTTAATTTTGTATTTTAATTCAATGAATTATATTATTATTAAAGTATCTTGAATTTAAAAACTTCATATTTTGAGTGCTAGTATGATCATATACCTTGGAGTGATTATTAAAGTCATTCTCTAAGTGGTTAAGTGATTATAATTGAAATTTTATAGGGAATAAATCAATTCATTTTTATAAGGGTCTTATCTCATTGATTGAATTATTATTAAATTATTAAAACTAAAATATTTTATTTTTCTCATACAATACAAACCTATCAACAACCTATGATAGAACCGTATTTATAAATTACATTAATTCAAACTTTTTTGCTTCATTTTTTTCTTTAAATTAATTCACCTCAAAGAGTTTGACAATTTATATAAAAAAACTTAATAATAAATCCTTGTATCTTATATCACTTCTTACGTCTTTATAGAATCTAAATACATGACTATTATTCAATTGATCCCATCACCCTATATTGAAAATTTAGGTGAACCAAAATTTTGTTCCATTTCAAGGGTCCCTTGTAAGTAACTTAGACACTATCATTATATTATTACCAAATTTTTTCAATTCTCACCCTATTTCTATTATCTTTTTCCCTCTCCATCCTTCCATGTATAAACTTATATCTAAGACCATTTAAAAAACAATTTTATGGTGGATAATACTAGGGGTGAGGAACCAAGTGAACCTAGGATTCATCTAAATTTAGACCCAAATTATCATGATAATCCCAAATCTAAATCCGAGTCCAATTTATTAAAAGGTCAAACAAATAACACTATATTAAATCCTAATATAAATAAAATGGGAAATCCAAATGATGAAACCCATAACTTGATGAATTCCATAGATTAAACCATTAATTAAGAAGTCAGACCTCTATCGATAAATTCCCACTTTTGCACAAGACATGATGAGAAGAAGAAACCTATATCCTTAAACCCCATGTCCTAAACCACCTTCCCAACTTTAATGAGATGAAGTTATGGATTCATTACCTTCCTATAGAGGAGTTTAATGGAATCATTGAGACCATATACCCCACTTAAAATTGAGTTATCCAAGATGAAACTCTTCCCCTTTCCCCTAAAGTACTATTATAGGAATTGGTTGAGTAATTTGAGACCAACATCCATCCATTCCTAGGACTACTTAAAAAGGGTTTTTTTACAAAAATACTCCCCCACTGAAAGGAATTTATAATTAAGAAGGGAATTAAAAATTTATTAAAAAACTGGTAGAGTCTTTTTATAGACAATAAGAAAGTTTTAATGATACCCTACACTTGGTACCTCAATACTATTTTCAATCATATAATAAAATTAAATAATTTACAAAGGTTTAGGTATAGAAAACAAATAATTCATAGAAATAATGTGTATCAGTAACTTCAAAAAAATACTCAAATTATTATTATGAGTATCAACAAGGATTTTTCAAATAAAAAAACATTGGGAACCTATACCTATTATGAGAAACATTATTTTTTTGTGGAATTCATAATCCTTAGGATGAGAAAATACTTAGTGCTAAAATTTCAACCCTCTCTTGGAAGGGAAAAGAGATAAACCGTAGGAAGGTCTATTGAGTTCAATATGTTGATTATATTTACATAATTTAAGAAAAACATGACCATATGACATATACATACGCAACCATTACTTCAATCAAGTATGTTCTTCTAGGAGGAAACTCTATGGAGGACAATGCTTTAAATTTTTAAAATCCCCATAACCTAAACAATTTTAGTTTTTTTAGAATGACTATATTGTCTTGCATTGGACGTATATCAACAACCCATCCAGTATTACGGTCCAAATCTATTCCATCCACAAAATATTACAAAACATAATCCATTTAATTCCTAAAATACCAATTCCAAAATACTCTAATAACATTTTAACAACCCATGAAACTAACCATAAAATAAATTAAATATTTTTATAAATAATACCAACCAACTTAACCCATTACAAAAATCAATTCTATAATTATTACTCAAAAAATTGTACAAGAAAATGTAGATAATAAATTAAAAGGTTTCATTACAAAAATTTTAATTAAAAATCACTAAAATTGGTAATTCACCCATTTCTACACAGGATATATATTACTACAAATTAAGGAAATAATCTAGTTACAGGAAAACCTCACATTAGTAAATAATATATTCAACTATATTAAAGAGTGGGGAATCCATTTAAAAGTCCCGATCCATCCATTCCAAAACCATTCAAGAACTCAAAATCTCATGATTAAGATGAAGAGACACCCACAAAATATAAGAAATCCAAGGAGAACATAGGGGAACCAATACTTAATAAAATAATATAACAACTACTATATTCCCTCAAATAATATGGGGAATATAAAAAACTTAGATTGGTTAAACTTTTAGAAGTTTTTTATCTCATGTAAAGATCAATAACTCCATTATTTATATATCATCCTACTCAAGGTACCTTAAGTAGTTATGTACTTTCTACTATAAGTTATATAATAAATACCAAGTCCTTCAGGTTACTAATACGAAGACCACCATAAATGGAACCATGAATCCTATGTTATTGGACAACGAGTTTCATTAAATTATTGTTTAACTTGGAGAGAAATAATGTTTTAAATCCCCATCTGATATAGGAGTTAGTGCTAACCTCATTCCATGTTTTTTGTATTGTTAGATTCGGTTTGAGGACCTCTAACCCATATTTTTCACTCTATAAATTTATGATAAAAATCTTAATGAAACTAAGGGTATATTGAATGTTGATTTGGTAAATGTTTAAAATTATATTGACCATATTTAATTCATTTTAATTGAAAATTACCCAAACTCAAGTCTTAGGGAACAAACCCCAATCATCATTGGTTATCCCTTATTATAAACAATCATATGAGTCATCCATGTTTGGAATAAAATATTGAACATTACATATGGGAACATGATACTTACTCTCAAAATCTATAATTAATGTTCTAAAATCAGTGATTATGAGAGGTTAATATGGTAAATTAGATTAGTAGTGTTTAAATTTTATCTAAGAAACATCAAATAATTAGTGAATGGTTTTTTAGTTAATAGGAGATTGGTTTTCTTTATTAATATTTGGTAAATTTCTATTCTTGGAAATATTATCTTTCATATAGCTCCTATGATGCTATTTTATGATAAAAAAGTAACATACCCTTGGTAGAAATCATGAAATTTGAGCCTATACCCATTTCTAACACTGATCTAACCATTTTGGAGGTTGGAACATCTGTTCTAAGGGAATCAATAAATCTTGATCCCCACTCTCAATATACCTCATGTGAGTTTAACTGACCCAAGATTGAACACAAATTCCTTCCTTTATTGATCATGTATCCATTTATAGTTGATAAGAAAAATATTCTTATTTTATTTTTTTTCTATTAAAGAAAATTAAGGTAGAATTCTCCTTAATGTATTGAAAAGGAATAAGAAAGAAACTGGATCAAACCTCTATGATATTCCTAGGATTATCCCACTCACTAAGACCCATAAGATTCTTCTTGAAATAGATTCTAAACCTTCCCACGAAACCCATTGTAAAATCAATACCAGTCTAATGGAAGTGGTCAAAAAGGAAATCCTAAATATATTAAAATATGGTATTGGGTAAGTTTATGGGGGGGGGGGGGAGTTTATGTTGAGATAACATATTATAACTAAGAACTTTCTAAGAGTAAAATTAGCTTCTTTTATTTCTTTTATTTTATTTTTTTTTCTATTTTTTTTCTTTCCTTTATTTAATATAAAATGAAAAAATTTGTTTTTTAATAAATAATTTAGAATTTTGTTTTTATTTAGTTAGGGGAAAAACTTGGGCTTTTTTATTTTATTTAACGATTTTTATGTTGAGATTAAGGATATGATGAATTTATAGGATTTTAATTTGAACCAAATTATTTACAAACTTCAAACCCAATATTCAATTATCCCTAAGGAGTATACATGGGACATGGTGTTGAAATGATCAATTTCTTAATGATCATATTCATCTTTATAAAATGTGATTTTGTAAAATTATTTCATTTTAAATACCATTATTTTACTTTCCATCTGCAATTTCATCACAATTATAAACTCTCTCACCTCTTATCATTCAACCCTAATTTAAGTGTTATTATAATTTGAGTGTATGGGGGGCATTAAATATTTTGTTAAAATAAATTGTCCTTTTAAAAAAAATTAATTTATTTGTCTATAATGTGATAATGTACTTTAGGAGCATAAATTATGGAAAGAATGGTTTTCCAGGTTGGTAAAAGTAAGATGAAAGGGGGGGTGAATTTGATTTTAAAAAATCAAATGAAAGAAGTGATACAATTATATAATTAAGCGATTAAGAAAAAATAATCCAAGTATGTGCAATAAAAATGAAAGGATTATTGGAATTAAAACTCCAATATATATAATAAATAATATATAAAATAATTGAGAGATAAGATTTATATAAATTAAGATATTAGTATGATGAATGATTATTTTTTTAATTGAATGATAAATATTAATATAAAAAATTTGTGTGTAGTAAATAAAATGAAAGGCAGACAATATTTTATTTAAATTCAAAAATATCTCAATTTTGATCCCATATGCCTTCCAACTCAAATGATTGAGGATTTATAAAATAAATCCCTTTACCTTAGTGGTTGATATGAAACCCAATAATATAATACACTTTATTTTGACTAAAAAATGAAATAAACTGAAATTACCTTGATTTTGATAGCAATAAAGAAAGAATATGAAAGAAGGTGACCCTTTCTTTTCACTATAAGAAATAAAGAAACCAAAAGAACCTTGTTTTTAATGGTCAACCATGTACTCATATGAAAAGAAGATGAAGAAATAGTTTGTTAGGAACTAAATATTGAGGCAAAAACTCTCAATTATTGAAATAAAATAAAAGAATATATTGGGGATAATGAGAGGAATAAATGAGATACAATTGAGGTTTTAAAATTGAGCATAATGGATGTCTCTAGAGTAGGATAAAGTATTGATCGAATCGAGCTTGTAGATTTATCACAATTGATTGTTTGAAAAATTTTAACATTAAATTTTATTGACCAGCCTTTATAGAGGTCTATTTATATCCTCCACAATTCCATTTATGGTATATGGGGTGTTAATGAGTCATACAATTCATTATAGGTCGAGTCACGGAAAGAGATATCATCTTCAATAATGGACCAGATATAATATATTTATATCACTGAGCAGTAACTCGATACCATCAAGTATCTAGTGATATATCTCCAACTCAATACTTTTGTCTAGATCTCCCTGGATAGAAGGCGAGATCTATCAGGTAGATGTTGAGCTCCCCTGGGTAGCTGGTGAGCTTCCAATGGCTCTATAATTCCATATAGTTTCATCAGTTGGTCGCTGAAACTCAAATAGGTATCCAGTAATCTACCTTAATGTCTAGAGATTATTTTCAATGTCACTTGCTAGCCGATGGTCTTTCTATAGCTAGCTACTAGTAAGAACCTATGGGTTTATCTCAAATGGCCTTCTAATCTTCTTTTTCACCCATCCATTGGTTCAATGAAAACCGATAATGATACTAAAACAAGAGATCTACAAATACATGAAATGATATTGTTAGAACAACAAAAGGTTTTTGTGATCAATAAAATATATATAAGAGAGTGAGGTACAATAATATACCATCTTTTTATGATAAAAAACACTTGATATAAGAATAATAAGAGTTATGAATATGAAAAGATTTACATATAATAATATTCATTAAAAAGTAATATATTTATGATATTGTAAAAAATAATTTCAATATTTCTTATTTCTCATAACCCCCTTTGTAATACAAACAAAAATAACTCATAAAAAAAGCACTTTACTAAAATTATCTCCCCTAATTCAAAATAGGTTAAATTAATGAAAATTATAAATATTACAATGCTACCATAAATTTCTCCAAAAACCAAAGGGTTCTCCCACTTTATGATTATTAAAAAGAACTCATACATAACAAAAAAGAAAAAAAAATTTAATATAAATTGATACAACGAAAATATGAATCAAAAAAAGATTTTAATCCTAATAACTGAAAATAGAATTTAAAATTTAAAATATATCAATTTTAAGAACTAAAATAGATTTTAAACAAGCCTAACTTTTTTAGAATAGGATTGGATTCCGCTCAATCAATGAAAAAAATACAAGTATCAAAAATATAATTTTATTCAATTGATAATTTAAAATCCATAAAATATTTAAAAATAATAATTTATAATCAATAAATAATTTACAAAGCACAATAATTTATGATACGTTATAACAAATTTAAGGTTTAATTTATTTTCAAATAAATTACATATTTAAGATATTTTGAAACAATTTAAATATTTACTATATTTAGAAATTAAAAAAATTAATCATCTAATATATTTTGAAATAAATTGAATATTTAACATATTTTTCAATAAATTTAAGACTTAAAATATATTAAAACAAATTCAAGACTTGTTTATAAATGATATGTGAATTTTACAAAGAAAATCCCCTAGGAGTGTCAAACCAGGTGTGTGATATTCCTTCAACACTCATGTTGAGGGTAAAGATATGGTCAGTACCCAACCATCACTTTTCAATGTTAATACCTCTAGGTGAATTTACACAAAAACGACATATACTTATTTATATCTGGATAGAGATAAATTTTCTAGGAAAACTATACTTAATATACTTTACTAAAATTTATGGTAATAAAATAATAACTATGAAAACAATATAAAACCCCCTTTTGTGAAATAATAAAATGGTATCTCATTGTAGATGTTAGATAGAAAGGGTAATTTTAATATTTAATAAATATATGATAAAAATTATTTCATGAATAAATTACAAAATTTTCATAATTCATTAGAATTCTAAAAAACAAATTTCAATATGAGATGATTTTCAAGAATAATTTGAAGAAAAACATTAAATAAATAAATATTCCATTTCTCCTTTTGGAGAAAGCAAAAAATCCCATATTATCGAAAAGAAACTCATGAAAAAGTCCTAGATTGATAAATCATATAGAGTAAAAATATTATTAGAAATAAAATTAGTTAAAAGGTGTAAGAAATAAATATTATCCTAAGAATGATATAATAAAATAACAAATATAACAAGGAGATTCATGCATAAATCCTAAAATAGATATCTAAATACAATAAAATTTAAAAAAGGACAAGCATATCTTATAATGAGGATTAAATATTCAAAAATAGATAGAGAATATTTCTATAATAATGATGGTCACTCTTAGATGGAGCATCATCTGAAGGCTCAAAGAGAGATAAAAAATAGGGGAATAAATCTAGGATTTAGATTAAGAGAGTGAGGGTAAAAAAATAAAGAATGATATTGATAATTAAGTTCAATAAAGTAAGATCAAAAGATTTATCTATGAAAGATAAAATATTGTAAGTTAATGTCAATAAAGGATCAAAATATTTATCTAAGAAATCTCAAAATATTCTAAATATAATTATATTTATAGAGAAAAAGGGTGGAATTAAATAAATTATATAATTTGAGATTCAAATCATTATAATAATAATAATATATGATTTAAATTTACAATTATTTTAATATACCAAATAATAAAAAAAATTAAATTAATGATCCAAATGTATATAAAAAAATTATCCAAATATTTAAAAAATTCAAATGATCAATGAATAATAAAATATAAAATTAAATTTTTAAATCCATTAATATGAAAAATTTATAATCCATAAATACTAAAATATGAATTTATCATTTTTTTCAAAAATAAAAGAAATGAATAAAGAATCAATCTTGCAATAAAATATTTAATTACATAAAATTACCACACCTAATTAGCCTTAATAAAATCTGGATGTTATTTAGTGAGGGGATTTAGGAGAGAATCCCAAGCATGATGTTTTACCACATTTAAAACATAAATAAATAATCTATAATAAAGGTATAATTTGAGAAACCAATAATAAAAATTCCAATGATCTTAATCCATGATTTAAACTTGGAGTAGTTTCCATACATGTGTCTCAAGTAACCTTTATAATAAAGGTATTGGAATTGGGATATTCTTATATATCTATTTTGTTTTTTAGGATTTTTATTTTCTTCAAGAATGATTCATGTGAGGTAATGGTGGAAAACTTTATATGATAAAATGTGTTTAGAGAGTGGAATTTAATTTTTATCTTTATATGGAAGTAATTTTATAGGAATATGTAAATATCATGTGTGTGTGTGGGGATGGGGGGTATGATTATATACTTAAATTATATAATTTTCATTACATTTTTAGGTGTTTTCATGTGATACGTTGTCTATAAAATCCGAGGTTAATTAATTTTACAATTTAAACTTCATTTCTCACTATATGTGAAATTATTGTTTAAAATGTATTAATCTTGACCCATGTTAAAAAACATTTTGGAAAAATCTCTATTAATGGTTTGAATATGAAATTATAGGATTATATTACTCAATTTGGGGAAATATTTGGTTCTTATACAGATATATATGATTCATAAAATAATATGGACTTATTGGTCCTTGATTTCATAAATTTACAAGTTATGTAAATTGAACCATAGAAAACTAAAATTGATGTGGCACCCAAGAAAAAGTTCAATGAATCTTTAATTTCCTATTTGAATAAAAAAATATTAGAAAAAAATCAATTAAAATATAAAGAGAGCCACTTATTATATTTGGAAGGTGATATGGGATACACAATTTGAAGTTGAAAATATATCCCAGATTTTATGGTCCAAAAATTCATCCGATCATTTTGGGCATAATAAAAAAATGGATAATACTATTGAGAATATATTTTACAAGTTATTATAATTAATATTAGTCCAATTTTACTTGTTATATTACCTATATCAATTCTCTCACCTTTAAAGTCTTTATGGTGAGTCAATGGGGATAGAGAAAAGAAATCATGCAACCTTGAGAATAATGGAAATTCAATTCTCCATCCAATTTACCCCATCATTTAGCCTACCCTAATCAATTGAAAAATTTTAAATTTGTTTTATTTACATAATAATATAAAAATTTCAATTTAAGGTGTATTTTTCTATGGAAATATATATCTTTTGTAGCTTGTTCTTTCTGTGATGTTAGTCTTCCATTTTCTCAATTTTTTTTGTTCTTTATTTATAAGTTTTCCAAACACAGTAATGGTTTTTAATTAAAATATTTCATTGAAATTAATTATTGTTATTCTAATTTTTGTCAAAATAATACCATTTAATTCATGGTGTGAATCCATTTACACCACAAAAAATTAATCATTTTTTTATTTTTTTATCTTATTTAATCATGCTTATACGAGTAAACTTCCATATTCCATTGATAGATTTGTATTAGTGAATCTATAACCCACTTATGGGTTTATTTTAGAGAGTTTCATGTGATAGGTTAGATTTTATTTTATGAAATTTAATTATCTAATTATTATTTAATTTGAGGGTTATACTCAATGACTTAGATTCTTATTAATCTTTATTGAATTTTAAAACTATATATTTTTGGTGCCAGTATGATTTTATACCTTGATGTGATTTTGAAATTGAATCTATATGTATTTAAGCGATTAAACATAAAATTATTTAGTGATTAAATCAGTTAATTATGATAGTGGGATTATCTCATTGATTGGACACTTCATCAATTAGTGATACTAAAATATTCTAAAACATATTTCATTAAATCCATCATAGTCAATAACTTATGATCAACCCATATTTATAAATTGATTTAATTATTTTTTTGTTTTGTTATTTAAATAAACTCACAATAAATTGTTAGAAACTTCCTAGAAAAAAAATTAAATCCTTATGTCTTAGATCACACCTTAGGTCACTCTAGAATTAAAACCCCTAACTATCCTATAGGCAACCTCTTTAACCCATAGGTTAAATTTGGAAACACAAACCCTAATGGTAGTAGTCTATATAAATAAAAGATGAGGATAATTATTATATACCAAGGAAATTTTATTGGGCTTTATATGAGCCATTATTATGTACCAAAAACCCCTCTCTACAAAATTCAAGCACAAATAATTGATAGGTTTGGGTGGTTATGTGATATGACCAATATGAGTTTATAACATTATGGGTTTGAATTGAGGTTTTAATGGGATTTTTAGATCTTGAACTAGGGATATAGAAATAAAGGAATGGATCATGACAATATCTAATTTTGGGAGTTTTTTGTTCTTTATATATATATATATATATTGAATAATCTAAACCCACAAACATGATTTTTTTTATGTTATTCATTTATTTTGGGAAATTATTTTTTACTAGATCACAATATTTTCACAGTATATTTATTTATTTTATTTTGAATTTTATAAATCCTATTTCATATGAAATATAATAAGTTTCTTTACATTTTATTCAAATAAAACAAATTCTAAATCATTCTACAGGTTCTCATACTTTTTTTTGAACATGATGCATGCTTTTGATTTCCACAACAATTACATGTTCAATGTTTTAATTAGATATTATATGATAACATCACTTATATTGCTCATATTTTCAAAAAAAAAATGTGATAAAATAAATTAATTTATATTTAATTAAACAAATATGAAGTCTGAAATCCATGTTTTATTGCTTTAAAAACTCCAAACCCTCTCCCATAGTTATCGAATTCTAATATTCTTGGAATAAAATTTCTCCTATTTTGTACTAACAAATTAAGATATAGACATCATAATCACATGATGTTTATTATAATGGAACGTAATAATTTTCTCTACATTTTAATAATCTGAATAAAAGGCTAAAATTTCCATTTAGATAATAAAAAAATTGACCATAATTTTCCAATTATTTCCTTGAATTTTTATTTAGTTTTCAGTCAATTTTTTGTTTCCATTTTAACCATATATTGGGGGGTTTAATTTCAATTAAATTGAACATTGATCATTTATAAATATGTTAAACATATTAACATTTACGTCAACTAGAACCTTCACTAATTGAGATTTTTAGGTGATCAAAAAAAGAAATCAATCTTATGTTATCAACATAATGTAAGTATTAATTTATAGTTGACCACAAAACTTATTTAAAAGTGATTTCAGGGATTATTTCAGTGATTGTATGAATTATTAAATTTAATGTGATTAAAAGGTTTTTTGAAGTGAGTGTAATTGTTTTTATATAACCTTAAATTAATCTCTAAACATATCAAGATTTTTCAATCTGCATCATGATCTCCTCAAATTGGTTTCTTTATCCAGTTTACTTATAGAATTAGATGCCATATTTATTTAGTAAATGTAGGTCGCTCCTCATCTACCCCATGAATTTTGTGATGAAACTTAATCCGAAGCATTCTCACATATTATTATAGCTTGGTTGTATCACAAATAGAATCCACACTCTCATTTCTTATACATCTACTACAATATTTTCTAATTCACATTTGAATCTTCCATAATTATATCCTCATGTTAATTGTAGCTACCACATACTATTCACAGTTAGTATACTGGAAGCACAATAACTTAATTAACCAAACGTTGTATTTTTTTATCATGATCAATATAGGGACTACTTGTTATGATTTTATCATGGAAAGTATAATGACCACAAGATACAATTTTCTCACAATAAACTTAGTGACCACAAGTTATTATTTTCTCACACTCAGTATAGTGACATCACATTAAAACAAGTGACCTCATGTCAAAATGTTAACACATAAAGTCTTCTAATGAAAATGCATATACATCATGGTCACTTATTTTTCACAGTTTGTTCTTTATTTATTTCTTTGCTAAAATCTTGAATTTTTAGCAAGATCTATTTTTATTTAATTTTGATACTTTGATTAACTACATACTTATGTTAATCATTTTAAAAAATTTATTTATTTCTAAAATTCATTTATATTATAAAAAATACATGTTGTTGGGACTAAGTTGAATGAAGATGAAAGTTTGAAGAGTTAGCTTTTGCAGAGTGTTGTATTTTGTTGTCAAAGGCGATAAATCAATTCACTTTGTAGAAGGATCATAAATCAGGTGATGCTTTGCTGGTATGTATTTCACACAAATCATGAGTTAGGAGAACTTGTGATGCAATCCTTATGAAGGAAAGGGGGGAAATGATGATGCCAGTCATATAATGTTTTTATTGGAAGGAATGCTGCTGTTGGAAGATAGGAAAGATTCAGTTCCCATTGCAACTCTGACGATGCTTAAGCTGATCTATCAAAGGATAAATATCACGATAGTGGGATTCGTGATAAGAGCAGAAGAATGGTTATGGGAAGCAGTAAAGAGATAAAATGGCAAAGCAATAGACAATCTGGGGATGGCAGAAAAGAGTTATTCAAGGTCAGAACGATGAAAAATGACAAAGGAATGGAGTGCGCGGAAATTTAAGCACGTTTCGCGCAAAAATAAAGTGGTGCACCCAATATCTGCGGGATGCGCGAAATAATAGCGGGTTGCGCGAAAAATCTGCGGGATGCGCCAAATATTGGCATGGTGCGTGAAATTGAGGAATTAAGTTTTCGCGCAAATGATGGTTAGAGATCAGAAGATCAAAAATTGGCAAAGGCATAAAATGCGCGAAATATTGGAGCAGTGCGCGAAATCTGATGTTGCAGGAAAGATTGGGTTTGCGCGCAATGTGGAACGCGGTGCGGAATTTTGCGCGCAATTGGTGCTTCATGCTTAGAAGGATGAAAAATGGGAAAGGCATGAGGTGTGCGAAAACTTGAAGCATGGCGCGAAATATGAAGTTGCATAAAAGAGTTTTTACACGCATGGAGGAGGTTTTACGCGCGGATTAGTGTTTTTCGCGCGGGTTCAAAAATGCCTATAAATATGAGGCTAATCCTTGTTAGTTGTTAATGCTCGACACTTAGAAGAAATATCGAGCTCTGGTGCACATAAATTATATGCTAAGTGAGTTGCGCGAAAAGAAAGAAGTTTGCATGAAAAGAGGATAGCTGCGCGAAAAATTGAGAAGTTGCACGAAAAGAGAAAAAGTTGCGCGCAAAAGGAAAGTTGCGCGAAAACGTTTTTCGCGCCAAATGGGGTTTTTACGCGCAAGTCATTTGAATTGCGCGCAAGTCACCCTAAAGGCTGCACGAAATATTTGGGGTCTTCGCACATATTCAGTTTTGCGTAAGAGGGTTCTTACCGGCTTCTGGGTAAGAAAGTGAAGATTTGTACTTCAGAGAATACATCTGTTCAATTGTAAAGAAGCACTGAAACATTGTGTTACCCTATTTGTGCTAAGAGGGATCACATGCACTATTAGATTGTTTTTAAAGTGCTGCACGGGTGTAAGGGTATATCCTACTCATTGTATTCCACATCAAAGGATTGTTTTCTAGTGGATTGTGTGGTACTGGATTGTTTCCGTACCATACCAAGGACGTAGCTACTCTTGTTGAGTAGTGAACCTTGTAAATCTTGTGTTCCTGTGGTTGTGTGTGTTCAGTAGCGAAGAAACTCTTTAACAGGAGGCAAAGGTTGTTTCAAAAAAGGGGGAAACTTAAAAAGAAAAAGATATCACAGATTCACCCCTCCCCCTCTCAGTGATACTTAGATCCTGATTGGTAACTTCACATGTGAAGTTTTTTTAAAATATTTTAATCAACTATAATATATGATTTAATTTATTATTTATTCATGCATACAAATAGAGTATTTTTTTTAATATTTAAGTGTTTATTTTTTGATTTTATTTTTATATGTTTTTCTTTTCTAAATTTATATTTTGTATCACCAAAATTATAAAAATTTATTTTTTTCATAATTAATTTATTATAATTAAATTTTGTTATAATTAAGCACTATATGAAACTAGAAATTTTTTTTTGGAATTTAGATAGTCAAACTATATTATGATATTTATGAAATTTCTTTGAAATATTATTATGGAAACTATTCTAATTATGTAATGGGTCTTTATTTTTTTGAATTAGTCGTTATGTTTTGAATAAAAATTATTTTTTGTTATGATTATTATAGAATGATAATTTTCCCTCTCCTAGATAATTATATAGTTATTATTTGAATTTATTCACCTAGATGGAGATTTTTTTGTTAGTTTTTAAATATCCTATTTAAATGATTTTGGACATATTCAAAGAATAACACTTACAAGAATATAATCTTTTCAAAAATTAAAAGATCATTACTCTGATCTTTTAAGTGTTGTACATACTAAGTAATGTGTGATCAATATTTCTTCTACTAGATGATCTATCAACGATTGTGCAAAAAAATGCTTCAACCTGTACTACAATTTAGAGATAACCAGATAAAATAATCAATGACCAGTACCCAAGATTCCTTTATTAATTTTATACTTTGTTTTGGTTTATTTGTTTATGTAACACTTCTTCATATCCCTCACAAACTCTGTCACTTTGTGTTTATGAAATTACATTTATAATCATTCTTTATTTCTTTCCTCAGGATGTAACTATCAGAATCTAATGACAAGAACTTTTGTTCAGTGGATTCAGTAGTATAAAATCAAGTTTGTTATTGGTATGTGAGTCATTGTACAAAAGTTAGGGTTTCATCATGTTTATCCCTCCACTTCATAGAAATTGTTTTTTATAGGAATTATGATTTCCCTTCAAAACTCAGATTAGTGGACAAACTATCTCTCTCCAATTAGAGAGGTATAAGAGTATACTAGGTCCACATTGGACTAAAATCCTATAAAAAACATCATTTGGTTATTTTATTTCATTTTTCTTCAGATGAAAATTAACTCTTATAAATAATTTAGATAATTAAACTATTTCTTTAATTTTTATAACATGGCCTATTCACCCCCTCTAGACCATATGCCATCACCATTTAATACCTACCGATTTACAACTAATGTTGGTTCCATTAGCATTTTTTAGATTTTATTTTTCTAACCCATTCATAAAACTCACAGTCTAAGAGAAAGATCTTTAAGATTATAAGAATAAACATAAACAATGAATGGATTCCATAGAAGCCACCTCAATTTAATGATAATGATTATTGATACTAACATTTCTAAATAGAGGAATACCATAGGAAGTTAGGTATAAAACACTAGTTGATCATGAAAAATCCATACAAACTACCTGAAGATGACATAAATACTCTTACAAGAAATGATTATACTAGAAAAATTATAAATTACAATGTTATGAATATTTAATATTTTGATATTAAAAAAAGTATGTTTAGTTAGGTGTATAAATGTAAGAGAACACGTGAGACGTGAAATATTCTGTAATTTACCCACCATGGCTTAAAACAATTGCTCTAAACTAAGCATGGAATTCTTCAATCTGAGTACCAACACTTCAGGATGGGTGAAGATGAAAATTTGAACCATATGTTCTTTTTTACAAGAATTGTGAATGGAATGATTTCCATTAGAGAAACATTAAAAAATATATTACTAGTGGAATGATTCCAAAGAGAAATAACAAAGAAATGGAACTCAAATAAGGGAACCAGTGACTAAAGAAATAACTTTAAAGGGTACACTCTTGATGAATTGATTGGCTCATTGCATTAGTATTAATTGGAATTGAAGAAAATTTCTAAAGAGTAAAAAAAAGATATTATGTATCATTTAAATTTTTAAATCTTATTTCTAAGGACTCTTCTACTTATGGAGTACATATTAGTGAAAATAAATATATGGCTCAAATTTCAACTGTAGTCTATACATGAATGAAAATTGAAGGATTCAAGAACTGATTTAGAATAAACTCTCAAAAGAAAATCCAAAAGGGAGATAATAAAGGTAGTACTAATTATAATGATTCATATGTTACTTGTTTTTAGTATAGAAAGAAAGGGAATATCAAGACCGACTGTGCAAGACTGAAGAATAAAGACAAATACAAAAATAAGGAAACAAGGATTGAAAAATAGTTGGATTTATACCAAATAATCTGATTCTAGTGAGAAATATATAAATGAGAAATAATTTTATAACGTTTACTTCTGGGAATTAGTAAATGATATTAGTGATTTAGGATTTTATTCCAAATGTTCTGATTCTGATTTCGATTTTGAAAATATGAATATTTCTCAGTTAAATGAATAAATTGAAAGAGTGAAACAGTATGTTTTCAAAGCTGCTTATTTATATAATAATATTAAAGAAAATAATGAGACACTTATTTATAAAAATAAATATCTTTTAAAATATAATGAATAATTAAGTAATATTGATTCTTGATATAATTCTAATGTTTTTTATGATTTGAAATCTGCTCAGGATTTGAATGAAAAATTGAAAAGGAAGTTGAATGACTTAATAAAAGTTTTTATTATTTTATTCATGTTTGTGAAAAATATCATAAAATCATGTCTTTGAAAAAAATGAATACAAATAAATATTGTTTGGGTATAATTAGATATTACATTGAATGTATCAAAAACATTTTTTTAAAAGTAAAAATGGTTTCACTTCTACTATAACATGTTTCAAATGTGTCATTAAAGGCCACTATGAAAATGATTATTCTCTTCGATTCAAATTTTTTTGAGGATTGATGTAGACTCATATTTATACATCTTTATAATCTATACTACCTTTATAATACTTGTTTAAATTTTGTGTGGGTACCTAAAAGTTCTTTTACTAATTTTATTGGACCCGAAGTATCTTGGTTACTATAATTTTAAATAATTTAATTTTGTAGGCATAATTCCATAGATATATCAAGAAAGACATATGGTACATGGATAGTGGATAGTCTTGAAATATAACCTGAGACCCATCAAAGTTTATCACTTTTAGAAAAATGTGATGGAGGAACTATTCTTTTGAATACAATTCCAAATGTAAATTAAATGGTTTTGGAAATGTGGGTATTTTGAATTTTAATTTTGTCTCTAATGTTATAAATTTAGAAGGATTAAAAGATAATTTAACTAGTATATCATAATTATGTGATGATGGAATAATATTTTAATTTCAAAATTATAGGAGTTTAGTTTTTAAGTATGATTCTTTATTATTCTATGATAATCAAAAGGAAAAACATTTTTACTATATATTTTTCTAAAATAGTAGTTCAAAATATTGTGTGTTTGAATGATGTGTAGAGTGATAATATTTTTATAATTAATTATTAGGTCTTGTTAATTTTAAAATAGTACATAATATCTCTAAACATAAGAATTTTCCATAGTAACCTACTATTAAGAAAGAAAAACTTCATGTTTTTGACAGTTTTATAAAAGGGAAACAATATAAAGCTTCGTTCCAAACCATCAATTAGATATGTTCAACTAGACCTCTAAAATCAGTATATCTCGATCTATTTGGTCATATAAAAACTTTTATCCTTTGTGGGAAGAAATATAAATTATTAATTATTGACGATTATAGTAGATTTACATGAGTTTATTTTCTTTCACATAAAATGACACTTTATCTAGATTTATGAATTTTTATAATTTAGTAAAAAATGAAAATTCTTTCAGGGTTGTGTCAATTCGAAGTGATAAAGGAGGTTTATTACATAATTTTGAATTTGAAATTTTTTGTTAAAAGAATGTTTATTTTCCTAATTTTGCTACTCCTTGAAAAATATAAAAAAATTATGTTGTAGAATGGAAAATAGAACTCTTATTCAAATGTCTAGAACTATATTAAGTGAAAATAATTTTCAATGATATTTTTGAGAAGAACCACTTTTTATTAATGTTATATTTTTAATATAATTATTTTTAAACAACTGTAAATGAAAAATTCTAATGAATTTTTTTAATTTAAAAAGCCTAAATTTAGTTATTTTAGAATTTGTGGTTTTAAATTTTTTATTTTAATTTCAAAAGATAATTTAAATATTTTTGATACTAAAACAAATGAAGGTTTTTTTACTATTTATTGAAATAAAATTTAAGAATATATAGTTTATAATAAATGTTCTCTGGTTATTTAATTATTTTTTAATGTTATGTTTTTTGAAAATAATATAAAATTAAATATTTTATTCTGATGTTTTTTATGAAGAGTTTAGAGATTTTATCTTTAGTTAAGAAAAATGTTTTGATAAGGAAAAATAAATTGATTGTGATCATAATACTTCTTAAACTAATACTAGTTCTTAAAATATTCATAGATATCATCCTTTGTAAAATATTATGGGTAATATTTATTATGGTATGAATTCTATAAATTCTATTTTATTTTTTGTTTCAAATTCTATTTTTCTAATTTTATTCATAATAATGTTGATGAAACATTACATGATTATAATTGGATTTTTTTTATAAATGTTGACATTAATAAATATTCTTATAATAATTTTTGGTATTTAGTTGAACTGCCTTTAGATAATCATTTTATTGGAACTAAATGAATTTTTAGAAATAAGTTTGGTGAAACTGGAAAAGTTGATCAGTATAAATCTAGACTTGTTTCTCAAAGTTTTTATCAAGAATAAGGAATTTATTTTGATGAATATTTTTCATCAATTGATATAATTGAATCCATTATATTTTTATTATATTTTTCCACTTTAAAAAGGTTTTATATTATTTAAAATAGATGTGAAAATGTACTTCTAAATGGTTTTATTTCTAAAGATATTTATGTTTCGCAACCACCTATTTTTGAAAATGAGAAATTCTATAACCATGTTTTTAACTTATCAAAATATTTATATGGCTTTAGGAAATAAACTATTTATTATTATGATATAATTATATTATTTTTAGTAAAAATTGATTTTAATAAAGCTAAGAAGATCCATAATTTTTTATCAAAATAATTTCAAATTATATTTTAGTTGTTCCAATTTATATCAATGATATTATTTTTAAATATTAAAATGATTTTATTTACAATTATTTTTCAAATTTATGTTATGTGAGTTTTGAATGAGTTGTATGGGTAAATTAAAATTCTTTCCAGTACTTCAAATTTTTTTAAAGAAATGATGGAATATTTTTAATCAATCCAAATATTCTAAATAATTAGTTAAACATTTTTTATTTGTTATTGTAAAAAATTTAAAACCTCTATGAATTTTAGTTGTAAATTAGATTCTAAAATTACTAGAAATATACTTATTATAAATTATTTTGAGACATGATTGGATGATTTTTGTATTTAACTACTTATATACCCAATATAATTCTTATTTTTTTATGTTTTAAATTTTAATCAGATCCTAGGGAATATCACTTAAAGGATATGAAATGTATTATCAGATATATTATAGTAACTTTTAATTGTGAAATATTTTTTTCAAGATATTTTAATTTGATTAGTTACTATGACTCTGATTTTAGAGGATATAGAATTTATGAAAAAAACCTCTGGTTTGTGTCACTTTCTAAGTAAAAATTATGCTTCATGGAGTTCAAGATAACAAAAATCTGTTGCTTTTTGATCTTATGAAAGTGAGTATATCTCTACTACATATTGTTTTTCTCAAAATTTATTGATTAAAAAGACTTTGTCTAACTCGGTTTTTTACTTTTGAAAAATATTATTTATTATGGTAATTATTCTATTATTTATATTATAAATAACCCTTTAACAAGATCTAGAAATAACAACATATATGTGCGCTTTCGTTTTCTTCAATATTATGTTAATAAAGGTTATATTATTCTTGAATTTATTCAAATAGAAGATCAAGTAGTGGAAATTTTTACTAAACTTTTGGATTTTAAAAATTTTCAGAAAATTAAATTTTATCTTATAATGTTAGAAATTTAGTTTTAATGTTTCAAATTATTATTTTTTAACTTACCTTAATATGAATTTATCAAGGGTGAGTTTTCATGATTTAAAACAAATGTTTTTCGCTTATATCTTCAATATGTTTATATTTCATAATATTTTTGTTTTTTAACATTGGAAAATGAGGTGAATTTTATAAAATATTATTTTTTTTTTCTAATTTTTTAAAAATTAAAAGTGTTTTGTAGTTTTATATTCAACGTTTATATTTTATTTTTTGAATATTCAAATCCCTTAAAAAATATTTTTTATATATCAGTCTTTTTTTATGAAAATCTATTTTTTCTAGATCACAATATTTTTATTAGATATTGACTTATAAAATTTTTAACTTCATAAAAAAATTCATATTAAATATGAGAAGTTTATTTACTTTTTATTAAACTATGAAAACGTCTAAATCAGTCACTAGGTGTTTACAATTTTTTTCTGAACATGGTGCATGCTTTTGGTTTTAAAAAAAATTAGTTTAAAGTTAATAATAGTTCTTCTAAAATAAATTTAGTTATATATCATTTATTTTCACAGAAATTATTTTGTTAGATTTAAAATACATCTATTTACATTTAATTTAACTAATATTAAATCTAAAATACTTGTTTAAGTACTCTAAAAAATCCTAAATCATGTGTTATAGATATGGAATTCTATAATTCAAAGAATAAAATTTATTTTATTTATTACAAATATGTTTGGATATAAAAATTATAATCACACATAATGTTATGATATATAAATATAATACATTTATATACATTTCATTTAATTTAATGGAATGCTGAAATTTAATTTTATATACTAAAAAAATTGGCCAATGTTCTAAAAATATTTAAATGATTTCTTCTGTAGTTTTTAGTCTAATTTTGTTATGATTTTCAATCGTATATTTGATTTAAAAAGTATAATTGAAGTGTTATTTGATCCATTGGAAATATACTGTATTTATATACATTTTATTAAACTGGACCCCTAGTTAAATTATATTTTTATAAGGTGTAAAAACTCACAATGTCTTCTATTATCACTTACCTTATGTCTTCATTTTAGAGTGACCACATGGAATCTTTTAATGTGACTACATGGATTATCTTAAAGTGGATGAATGGTTTATTTTAAAGGTACTAGATAGATTATTTTAGTGAAAGTATTTTTTATTATGTTTAAAGTGAACACAATGTATAGTTTTTGTAAGTGATTTCTATATTTTTAATTAACCACAAATGTATTTATGAACCTATTATGAGTCTGCAAGTTGTACCATGATCTCTTCAAAGCGGTTTCCCTATTAGGTTTTCTTATAGAAGTTGATATCATCTTTATTCAGTTCAGGTGAGTTTCACCTCATATTCCCCATGGATGTTATATAAAAAGTACAAGAACAACACACATATATAGTATAATAACTTGGTTACAACAAATACAAGAGATTCATTCTCCTTGCATATGAAGCTACCATGAGATTTATTATTACCATTTAAAGACAAAATATTTACAAACTAATTTAAAGTATAGATACTACGAACATTAAATGGTTAGTATACCAGAATCATGGTAAATTAAGTGACGAAACCTTATATTATTTTTACAGTCAATATAGTTACTACACATTATAATTTTATCACCCTCATTATAGTGGCCACATGTTATAATTTTCTCATTGTTAGTATAGTGACCTCATGATATAAAAAGTGACCCATGTTAAAATATTCACATGGCAAGTATTCTAACCATAAGTAATATACCTCATGGTTACAAGACATACACTATCAGTTCTTACTTTATTTTCTTTCTAAAATATAATTTTTTAAGCATTCTTCATTTCTCATTATTTTTGGTACTTTTATTAACACAACGCTTATATTAATCATTTTATGTAATTTATAAATTTCCAAAATTCACACATATTATAAAAAATCCAAGTGAAGTATTTTTTTTTAAAAAATAATTAGTTTTAAAATATGATTTAATTTATACTTTACTCACTCATATACAAATTTTTTTTTTAATATATAAGTTTTTATTTTTTGAGTTGATTTATTTAAGTTATTATTTACTAAATTAATATTTAGTGACATTAAAATTATTCATACATATTTTTAGGTATTTTATTTAGTATAATTAAATGTTTTAATAATTATGCATGTTATAAAATTATAAAGTGTTTTTTGGAATTTATAGAATCAAATTATCTTATGATATTTGTGGAATTTATTTGAACTATTATTACGGAAAAAGTTTGAATTATTTAACATAAAACTATAATTTGTTAGAATTAGTCTATAATTATTAAATACAAACTATTTTTGTAATGATTGTTCTGGAATGATAATTTTCTCTCTCTTTGATAATTAAGTAACTTTAATTTTAATTGATTTACTTGATTGAATATCACCTTTTTTGTTTTTAAAAATCATATTTAATGGTTTTTGGAAACATTCAAAGAATAATAGTTACAAGGCCATTAACTTTGGATAATAAAAATAGATTTACACTAAACATTGTAGTGCTATAAAAACCAAGTCCTATGTGAACAAGTTTTCTTCTACTAGGAAATATATCAAAGAATGTACCTAAATCTTCCTCAACTTCTACTACCTCTAAGTGAAGACTTGATACAGTACTAAAGAACTAGTACCTATGCTTTTGTCTCTTATTTTATACTTTTTCCTATATTATTGTTTTTAAAATACTTCTTTGAATCCCTTACACATTCTCCCAATTTCAATTTATTCTTTTAAATTATATATAATTCTTTTTTTATTTCCTCAAGCTAGGACTCCCAAATTATAATATCAGAACCATTTGAGTTGTGAATATCTTAGTCTAAAGGTAGTGATGTAATTGTGTTGTGAATCCCTATACAAAATTTAGTGTATCAGTGTGGTTATCACCAACTTTATAGAAAAGGATTTTGTAATTGGTTTATGATTCCGCATAAAAAATTAGACAAGTACACAATGTATCTCTCACCGAGTGGATATATATAAGATTTTACTAGGTACACTTTGAATCAAACTACTATAAAAAACATCCTTATGTTATTTTATTTTATTTCTTTTTCCACCGCTAATTGACTCTTCTTATTAAATCATATAATTAATTGAGATAATTAATCTATTTCTTTAATTTTTTTAATATGATATATTCAACCCCTCTAGGCCATCTTCCATCACCCTTGAAGACCTAACATATAAAAGTATGGGTTTGAGCCTAGACGAGACATAGATCATACCTCAAAATCTATCGAACATTAACCGGTTGCTTCCCTACATCACTTATATCAATATGCTTCCCTGCAAACTAGATACCAATCCTATAATTGACTGCATGGGGGTGGTGGTGGTGGTGAAGAAGATTTTAGTGATTAACACCTCTAGATCCCCCCTAGAGCATTGCCAACTCTGCTTCTATAGGCACCGCCCTGAGAACCACCTTGTTTACCTGAGGGAGGTTTTAGATTGTGTCATTGTCTCTAATATGAAGGTTCATATATTTATTGGATTTCTTTTGTTAAATTGTTACATCCCAACCTAAATTACACTAATCTGGTGCCCTGATCAGATTTTTCACAAGGCCTCAAGTGAACCTCCCTGTATGCCAGATGTTGTCGACTAACAGCGAGGGCCTATGTTGTAATAATGGGGAGACTTTGCCTTCACATTGTAGTGAGTAAAAAATTAAAATAACTAGATATAATCCATATAATTAATAAAAAGTGTAATGAATAAATATATATATAAAGTAATAAATAAGAAATGAAGTGAGATAAATCTTGAATGACCATGTCATACATACAACACTGGTTTCCCATTGGGCTGACCATATACATAAAAGAGTAAATAAATGAAATAGAAATAAAAGTAATGTGATCTACTATGTACACTAACCTGTAACACATACCTAATCTCCACATACAAGTCCAATACACATCTTTAATTAGTCTTGCACCTCATTCCATCTTGTTAGAGAAAAAACGTTAATGAATTCTTAGGTACCCTAGTGCAATGGAGGATTGATCAGGGTGTGAGTATACAAGTCAGTAGGGAACCACAAATGATCACCCATAAATAGAGAATAATGTGAAATGTATTTAAATGTGAGATACTAATATGGAGAAAAATAATAAATAAAACTAAAATAATAAATACAAACAAAGATCTAAATAAAATAAACCACAACAGATTATTGGGTCTCTAATCCTGGTCAAACATACCGACTTCGACCTAAGACAGAATGAATCTGATTTTTTTCATCATATATATATATATATGAATTTATATATATCCCCATAAATATATATAAACAAATATATATATATATATTATGTATATGTGAGTAATATAATAAATAACATAAATAAAAACAATCCACAATTGAACCTTGGGTCTATAATCCTGATTGACAAATACTTTTTTCAGCTAACATCAAAAAAGTCATTGAGAAAGCTATGTCACCAAGGGGGAAACATTTCCTAGACTAGGGATCACCCATGCCTACCTCTAATCACCATAATTAAGGATGTCATGTGCCATTGAACAATCCTATAAATATGAAACTGTATCAACTGCGGCCTATGCCAAATGTATCATGTTTCAGAACTATGAGGGACATGAAACAAGGCCATTGACCATGGAATCCTATTTTAGTCCATGGAGATCATCGATAGAATTTTTTTAAAAATATATAACTACTATGGATTGGACCCAAGGCCATTGAATAAGTCATCCTCCTCAAGTCCACAAGGAACATTCATAAAAAAAGGAATATAATATCGACCTATTTGGGATAGGATCTAAGGATATTAACCAAGAAATCCTTCTTGATTCCTTGGAGTGCATACATAGAAAACTCAATAAATGGTTCCATACCTCCTAACAATATAATTCCCATACATAAATTCCCCTCATTGGTGCCATACTGTGAAATACATATACATGAATAAGTCTCAGAAGCTAGATCTTAAGAAGTACTTATTGGAATTACTAAAATGTACCGCATCACTTCAGGATAATCAGATAAAATCACGAATTAACCGCAAGAAATAATATTTGCATCAATAATAACTTAGTGAAATAAAACATAAAAGTGTGTGGTTGGAGAAACACCAAACCTATAACTACTGCCATAGCCACACGACCTTACAAGTTTTTTATATGTTTAAGGTGACACCCACTACCATATCTACCCAAAATAATGAAGAAAAAGAGTAGGGTTAGTTAAAAATTAGTGAAACCACTACGTCCCCTAGGTAAGTTCTTATGAGAGTCATCCTACCCTGAATCCTCTGGGTTTTCTTATAAACAGAGGAACCCCTCTTAGGATTCTCTAAGAAAAAACGTATATAAGAGAATCTCTCTTGTGATCCTCATAATTAGTAATAAGAAGGAGGAATACTAAATTGTATCCTCTAGGAAATATCATATGTGGAGGAATCCCACAGGGGACCCTCGACCTCAATGACAATAAAATCATGATGCTAAAGAACATGGGAAATTGGTGACCTTTAGCATTCATTATTTCAATTTCAAAATTAAATAATTTAATTTCATAGTTTATTAGGTTAAATATAAATATGGGGTATCACCATGAAGGTAAATAAAAATAAAAATAAAAATATAAACATGCACACATACTCTAGGGTGGGTATGACAGGCCACCTACCTTTAGGAAGCTTTAACCATTTAATTTACCAAGGCTGGCAGTAGCCACAAAGTCCTGTACAAGATCAACTGAGTCTTGTTAGGTATGATCAATACAATCAAACCAAAATAGAATCCAAGAGATTTATAACATCCCATAATCTAATCCCAACCTCAATCCAGGCCCAATCTGTTCAAAAAATGACATGCGGAGAAGTGTAGACAGTATCTTAGGTTATCCTCCTCTAAGGGATAGTGAAAACCCCAATATCGGTATTTGATTTCACTATGCTCCAGTGGAATCAAGAATTAAAAAACCTAACTTCGAAATCCAAGTTTAGAATAATAATAAATGGATATAAATAGATACTAACAAAGTGTAATTCTTACCTCAAATGTTCTATCACAGATGACGACATCCAATTCCAGCGTGGAATGAGGGAGAAATCCCATGAAGTATGGCAGATGAAGGGATGCAAATTGGGGTGGGCGAGAAAGGGTGGTATAACCCTTTATGGGACAGATGAAAAAAATCGAAAATTTTGACAAGGCCTCAAGTGCACCTCCCTGTATACCAGATGTTGTCGACTAACAGCGAGGGCCTAGGTTGTAATAATGGGTAGACTTTGCCTTCACATCATAGCAAGTAAAAAATTAAAATAACCAGATATAATCAATAGAATTAATAAAAAGTGTAATGAATAAATATATATAAAAAGTAATAAACAATAAATGAAGTGAAATAAATCTTGAATGACCATGTCATACATACAACACAGATTTCCCATTGGGCTAACCATATACATAAAAGAGTAAATAAATGAAATAGAAATAGAAGTAAAGGGATCTACTATGTACACTAACCTATAACACATACCTAATCTCCACATACAAGTCCAATACACCTCTTCAATTAGTCTTGCACCTCATTCCATATTGTTAGAGCAAAAAAGTTAATCAATTATTAGGTACCCTAGTGCAATGGAGGTTTGAGCAAGGTGTGAGTATACAAGTCAGTAGGGAACTACAAATGATCACCCATAAATAGACAATAATATGAAATGTATGTAAATGTGAGATACTAATATGGAAAAAAATAATAAATAAAACTAAAATAATAAATACAAACATATATCTAAATAAAATAAACCACATCAGATTATTGGGTCTCTAATCCTGGTCGAACATACCTACTTCGACCTAAGTCAGAATGTATCTGAATTTTTTTTTCATCATATATATATATATATATATGAATTTATATATATCCCCATAAATATATATAAACAAATATATATATATATATATTGTATATGTGAGTAATATAATAAATAACATAATTAAAAACAATCCACAGTTGAAGCTTGGGTCTGTAATCCTGATTGACAAATACTTTTTTCAGCTAACATAAAAAACGACTCTGAGAAAGCTATGTTACCAAGGGGGAAACATTTCCTAGACTAGGGATCACCCATTCCTACCTCCAATCACTATAATTAAGGATGTCATGTGCCATTGAACAATCCTATAAATATGAAACTGTATCAACTGCGGCCTATGCCAAATGTATCATGTTTCAGAACTATGAGGGACATGAAACAAGGCCATTGACCATGGAATCCTATTTGAGTCCATGGAGATCATCTATAGAATTTTTAAAAAAAAATATATAACTACTATGTCTTGGACCCAAGGACATTGACTAAGGAGTCATCCTCAAGTCCACAAGGCACATCCATAAAAAAAGGAATATAATATAGACCTATTTGGGCCAGGATCTAAGGATATTAACCAAGAAATCCTTCTTTATTCCTTGGAGTGCATACATAGAAAACTCAATAAATGGTTCCATACCGCCTAACACCATTATTCCCATACATAAATTCCCCTCATTGGTGCCATACTGTAAAATCCATATACATAAATAAGTCTCAGAAGCTAGATCTTAATTACTTATTGGAATTACTAAAATGTACTGCATCACATCAGGATCATCAGATAAAATCACGAATTAACCTCAAGAAATAATATTTTCCTCAATAATAACTTAGTGAAATAAAAGAGAAAAGTGTGTGGTTGGCCAAACACCAAACCCATAACTACTGACATAGCCACACGACCTTACAAGTTTGTTAAATGTTTAAGGTGACACCCACTACCATGTCTACCCAAAATAATGAAGAAAAAGAGTAGGGTTAGTTAAAAATTAAGGAAACCACTACATCACCTAGGTCACTTCTTAAGAGAGGCATCCTACCCTGAATCCTCTGGGTTTTCTTATAAACGGAGGAACCCCTCTTAGGATTCTCTAAGACAAAACATATATAAGAGAATCCCTCTTGGGATCCTCATAATGAGTAATAAGAAGGAGGAATCCTAAATGGTATCCCCTAGGAAATATCATATGTGGAGGAATCCCATAGGGGACCCTCGACCTCAATGACGATAAAAAGCATGAAGCTAAATAACATCGGCAATTAGTGACCTTTATCATTCATCATTTCAATTTCAAAATTAAATAATTTAATTTCATAGTTCATTAGGTTAAATATAAATATGGTGTATCACCATCAAGGTAGATAAAAATAATAAAAATATAATATAAACATGCACACATACTCTAGGGTGGGTATGATAGACCACCTACCTTCAGGAAGATTTAACCATTTAATTTACTAAGGCTGGCAGCAGACACTATGTCATGTCCAAGATCAACTGAGTCTTATTGGGTATGATCAATCCCATCAAACCAAAATGGAATCCTAGAGATTTATAACATCCCATAATCTAATCCCAACATAAATCTAGGCCCAATCCGTTGAAAAAATGACATGTGAAGAAGTGCAGACAGTATCTTAGGTTATCCTCCTCTAACGGATAGTGAAAACCCCAATATCAGTATTTGATTCCACTATGCTCCAGTGGAATCAAGAATTTAAAAACCTTACTTTGAAATCCAAGTTTATAATAAAAATAAATGGATATAAATAGATACTAAAAAAGTTTAATTCTTACCTCAAATGTTCTATCACAGATGACGACATCAAATTCCAGCCAGGAATGAGGGAGAAATCCCATGAAGTATGGGAGATGAAGGGATGCACATTGGGTTAGGGAAGAAAGGGTGGTATAACCCTTTATCGGAAATAGGGAAAATGGAAAATTTTCACTCTTTAAGGAGCCACTGAGTTTGGACACACAGTTTTCTAAACAATGTGCAAACCATGTGGTTGGTACTGTCTTCCCCCTTATCTCACACAATTGATGTGCATGGTTTAACATACCATGTTCCAACTATGTGCCACTACTGTCTAATGCATAGTCCATCTCACATGATCACAATGCACATTTATTCAAATTATCAATCATGAATACCACAAATTGCAGATCCCATACATGGTTTCCTTTATCCCGCCACATGATTTCAAAAACCACCTTCTAATGAAAAATAGACCACATAGTTAGGATTTATGGTTAGACCTAACCATTAACCAACCATGTTCCCCGAGATATAAATTTAAAAAACATCCATTTTAGTCCTTGAACTCCAATGACGATCCTAAAACATCCAAGACACAAACCAAGCATCATTTAGTGTATAAAAACTTTATTTAGAGGCATTAAATCCTCTTAATTTCCATTATGAATCTCTGATCAATATTTGAACCATCAAGTAATTGAAAATTTAAAAATCTTTATAAATTTCCAGATAAAAAAAACATGGGACCCTACAACCTCCCCCAATTAAGTGTTATTGTCCCAAAAAATCCTTAGTGGGCATCAAAATGAACAACCTAACCTAATTGGGTCATGAATTATGTTCCAAAGGCCGCGTTTGATTTCTGAATGCCCAACACACCTCCAATAACTACCTTAATCATATGGTTCTTAACCACCAAAACAAATCCAAAGACCATAACCATTGCTACAACTTCAAGACAGTGCTTAATTAATCCTATTTAACATGAGAATAGAGTATGTAATTATTTCTTTCATCACCCTACTTCCCACCTAAGGTTCTTACTTTTAGAAACAAACTCCAAAGTATGGTACTAGTATTATTTAAATTTCTAATTAAAACATGACCATACAATCCTAAAGATTCTTCCAGAATATTACTCAACTAGAATCATCTAATCACACATGGGGATACTATCATTGATCCTTGATTAGATTGAATAGGTGAACTCCAATCTACTAATCTCAACGTGGCCATGCAAGCTTCTTTGAAATGATTTGGCTAACCCTTTCACTGTACCCATATCATCCCATGAAGTTTCTCTAGTGGATACTTGCTGACCAAATACAACTATAAAAAATAATGTAATTTGAACCACCTTTGGATGACTATTTTTGTAAATTATTGGCTTCAATAGTTGATGAGTCACTAAAAATTGAACTAATGCCTTTCATCATGAGACGTACTGATACAATTATTAAACATGTTAACCAATTTCTATAATAAACATACAATGAAACCTCTTAACTCTCAAATTCCATGTGAAAAACTAATACTGAGTTATAACTTAATCAAAGATATAAAACTTGATCCAAAATCATTATATCATTTAAAGATACTCCTGGATTAATGCCCAGACTTGGACTTTACCCAATCCCATATTTGAATTTGTACATGGAATTTACTGAGAAATCCTGCCATACATTTATCCATTTATTCAATGGAATACTATATTCAAAATGACAATCTGATAAATGGTCTCAAGATCCCATTACCCTTCTTAAATGAGGGTTTCCCACAATATACTGATGTCCCACTCTCCACCTTAGGGGAATCCTTGTCACCACTCTAATTAAAAGAGAACCCGATCATTTTACTTGGTTCCATGTACCTCATTAAAATAACAACTAGAATTTCTTATAATTCAATCACCTTGAGAGTTAATGTAAACATCAACCCCAACTCATTCTCACATCCCTAGAATAGTTTCCATGATTCTTGTTGAAAGTAAAGACAAAATGAGGGTCACCACCCTCAAACACCCAATGGAATACTACAGACCATCTGAATTACTTTTAAATATCTACTCAAGAAATATTTAATATATTTAACATCATACCAAGAAAAACATTTAGATATAGATAGAATTATAGCTGGAACTATCTTAGCATGCTCAAGACGATGTCAAGATTTTAGGCATGATAATCTCTAAACTATTCATAAACTAAGATTCCATTGATAGGTGTGTATTTCTCCTCCGATACATGCTAACATCTAAATAGTCTACACTTTCCTTTATCAAAATCCAGACACCTTGTATCCTAAAAATGTTTTTCTAGGGCCATGAATGGATCTATTGACTCAGGATACTAAGTTTATTCTTCATTCCACCTCTACCATAGAGATACATTCCTCTTTTAAGTAAAACATTCTATGAAACCAAGACCATATTATTTATTTTAAACCATCATTACTAAGATCACAAATGACCTCTGTCCTATTTATGAATTAAAAATTACCACATGTATCAGATGTGTTCCAAAATTTCCTACACAGTGGGTTTACAATCCCGTACCACTCAGTCATCATCACTCAACTTTACATTCCCATGAGTAAATTATCACAAGGCTATGCTGATCGTGCTACACAGAACATCAGTTTCATTAAACCAAAATTCCTCATAGAACCCCTATTAAAAAAATGAGAACTTCACTTATTCCATGATTATTTCATTCTACAAATTCATATCCCAGGACTTCATTTTATATAATTAAAGTATCAGCCACTAAACTACTAGTCAACTAGTTCAAGCTATCAAAAAATCCTTTCCATTGAATCAAGTCTTAATATAAAGTATCCTAAGGTGATTTATCAAAATAAAACAACATAAACAATCCTATAATGTAAATACTGATAAAATCCCATGGATCAGTCTTAAAAAGAGTGTACTACTAAGCTCACTACCAAAAAAGGTATCTATAAACGTGGGACAAACCTAGAGACAAGTTTCCCTTGATAAAATGTAACATCAACCTACAAGGGTCCAAGTCATTTTTAAGGGCCTCTAGGTCTCACTCCTTATCCTACCTATCAAGTATCATAATAGGATAAATAGGCCAAACCAACAATACCAATATCTAGACCTCTTAAAGGCCACATCTCATGGGAATTCATCCACACACTCATCTTGATATAAGTCACATAAAATTTCTATTGAGTCTCTATATCAATAAAAGTAATAAATAAAACATCATCCCACAAGGGTAAAAAGCTATCAAGGATTATCCTACTAGGGTCCTAATCCTCACCGAGCATCCCCATAAGGGACTACTCCATGGAGTATCATGATATGAACATCGAAAGTATAAATAACTTACCATCACCAAGAATCCATATATCATAATACCCCTAGAAGTTCCAGTTTATTATAAACATTTAGGAATCTAATGGAAACATACACAATGACCCTACTAGATCACTATACACAGAAATATACACCCATAAAGGGTATACTAGAGAAGAATCAATTTCCTATATCAAACTACGTGGGTTAAAATTATGTTCCCAACATCGACTCAATGATATGGGTCGTATCGTAAGCACATGGTTCGATTAAGTTGAACGTCATTCCCTTCTATGCTGGAAAACACTATATAGGTTTTTAATAGCAATATAAATAACTGAACCTATGTAACAACACCCTTAGCAGGGTTCAACACATGGGAATCATTCCCTGTCGACTTAATTGGATGGATAAATATAAGAAGTCATGGCCTGATGAACTTTTTTCATGCTCTATGGGCTTATCGGACTACCACATGAACTGCTACACAATCAACTCCATATTCATTAGTATATGGAAAGGAAGAAGTCTTGCCTATCTAAGTAAGATTACCTTTGCTTAGAGTCGCCCATTTTGATTAGTGATCTATATATGAACTATCTCAAAAGAGATTGGATGAATTAGAATGACTAGATGAAAATAGATTGTGCACACTGCACCATTTTGAAGTCTATCAGAATCGAATAGCACAAGCTTTCAATAAAAAAGTTCATCTTCGTTCATTCATTAAAGGAGAATTGGATTTGGTCCTCAGAACCCCAATGATACCAGGAAAGAAGCCTCAAAATCTTGATCCAAAGTGGGAATGACCTTACTCAATACATAGGGTCTACTCCAATGGAGCGTATTATTTAATCTCAATGGATAGAGAACTAATTACAACTCCAACCAATGCAAGATTCTTGAAGAAGTATTTTGTGTAACACAAATACACCCATTTTCCTTGCTACAGGACATTAAACTACATAGCTCCCTCTATCGTCCAACATGACGTTAAACAGTGTCCCCTATATCATCCAACATGACGTTAAACTGTGCATCGTCCGAGATGTAAGATGTGAAACTGCCAAGCACCCCATGTCTATGACACGTGACATTAAACTGTGATCACCTCATGTGAAATGGTCTTTTAAACTCCATTTCCATGCATCCCCTAGGTAGATAACCATGCATAAGACCCACACCATCCTTCATGATCGCATCTTTAACGATACGATTGTCGGGTCTCTTGCTGCCTCTTGTTTATCACACTGAGCATGAATCACATGATCTTGGAGTAGGCTTCGACCATGACATATTCTCTGGGCCTCTAACCATGCTTAAGTCCCTACATCATCTTCGGGTCATTTTCCTCAAGTACACCCTGATCACCGAATCTCTCTCAATTGAACTACGCAGACTTTGATCTTTGCCTCCTAGGCTAGGTACATAGCAACCCCCTGAATTCAAGCCCGAAACCACTTTCTTCACATCGATTCACCTCCATCCCATACGATGTTCATCCATGAATCCCTCATCAACCATCTTATTCATATCGGTTCACTTTCATCCTACATGACATTAAACTATGTATGTCCCTTCGTCCTAGCTATATGACGTTAAACTATAAAGTCCCCCATTTTCATTGCTGCAAGACATTAAACTGCATAGAACTTGTCCATGCATATAACCTTAAACTATTTTCACTTTTGTCATGTATGACAATAACCTGCAACAATCCCTGATACCCTCACTCGAGAGGAATCATCGTCGACATGGTCTCCAACCATGTCATATTTCATGAACTACTTATGGCTTGATTCTCATCCTTATGAGATACGTAGTGACACCCAAGTATTTAATCTTGGGTCGATCCATAATTTCAATAAAGTCCTCTTTTCCCCTGATATGTACAAACCAAATCTGTACAAATGGTATTTCAATAACTATGTGCAGCTTGATTCCCATACTCATGGGATATATAGGAATGCTCGAGCATTCCTCGAGTCTAGCCCTGAGCCTTTGGGCCTAACCCCAAACTTCACTTTCGATCCCTTGGCTGAAAAGTTCCCCTCGGAGCACATGGTGTGATATAGAACACCCTGGTATTTATTCACATCAGGTTTATAACAAATCCACAGTGTGTCTCCCTCACTATGGTTCAAGCTCAACCACACTAAACTAAGATCTTATGTGCTCTCATCCTACATGACGTTAAACTGTATTTTAAGAACTATGTGTGGCTTGATTCTCATCCTAACGAGATATGTAGTGACATCCAGAATATCAATTCAGGACCCAGCCACAACATTATACAAATAATATTCTTGGTATCCTAACCCTTTTCTTGACTTATAGTCACAAAATGTCTGATACCTAAGAGTTATTTTTCCTGACTATGCAAAATAGTTATTTTGTACATGCCCTTGCATAAGTTGTCTACATAATAGACTTGTTTGCCAAAACGTGCTACTGTTTGACTATGCAGCTTATGCCCTAGTTGGCCCTGCATAATTCAGCCACCATAACATGTTTTCAAGTAGGGGTAACTTAATTCTTAAGAGAAGCCTCTTTTGTCCCTATTGGTCTTAACGGCGATATGTAGGGATATGGAAAAAAACTACAATCCTTAACATATGTGTTCCATACTCTTTTTCATGATCTAAAAGTATTATGTCATATAATGTTTCAACCTCTGGTTTTAGTCATAAGATTTAAAACCAAAGATACCTTTTTTCCTACATTTTGGTCAAACCATTATAGAAGCCACATTCCTCCAATTCGCTGACAATTCTGATTGAAAATATCCTCTCCATATTCAAGTACCTTTCTCCATAAATCAGACTCTATGCTTTGGAAAATTTGAATCCCCATAAAAATTTCTTTGGCTTTTAGCAATAGAAAGTCAAATTTCTGAGAGTTCTTTTTCACGAATATGCAGCATGTTCCCTTAGGCGGCCTTCCATAAGTTGTCAACATAACAGACATGCTAGCCAAAAGATACTACTATTTGACTATGTAGCTTATGCCCTAGTTGTCCCTACATAATTTAGCCTCCATAACGGGTTTGACAAGTAGTGGTAACTTAATTCTTATAAAAGACTTCCTCTAATGTATTTCATCTCTTTTACCATGTCATTCCTCTGATTAAAAATTTCTCAAGTCACAATTTATATTTTCCCCCTCCATACTTGAATATGGTAATATGTTTGAAAAACAATTATCAATAATTGAGTCAATATAATTCTATTTGGTCAAAGCTATTCGACCTTAAATATTAGACTTTTTATATTCCAACATGGATGACTTTCAACTTACAATAACAAAAGACATGGTACTCATTAAATTGGGAACCTATAAAGGGTACTCTGAACAAAAGTCTAGTCCCAAATCACTAAAGGTACATTTTGTATGATTTAGGTAATATTGAGAAATTAATAGATAAAGTTTGTGGGGTTGTTTATATAACCCTAGTTAAAAATAAAAATATGTCTACTAGGACTATTGTCTTAGGTAAAAATAAGAGCACCTATCAAGAAAATGAAGGTACAGATGATTTTAGATGAACTATTTTTTCATTGATGAAAAAGATTAGAAGAACATCCAAAGACTGGAGTCCCTTCTCTTTTTTCAAAAATTATAGAAGACTTTCAACATGATTTCTCATCTGTTTCACAGCATCCCGAGCATCATTAGTAGCCACTTTAAGGTCATTTACTCAACCATCTTCACTCTCTTCAGCTTGATGAAGTGCTTCTTTGGCATCTTTTATGGCTTTTATACCATCCTATTAAACTTCTTCCAACGAATTATGAAGTTGTTCAAGCACCCTAGTAAAAACATATAGCTCTTGATGAAGGTGCAACGACTGGACAATCTTCTCCTTGATCTTTTTGCTCAGCTCCTTCAGCTTTGCAGCATGATCAGCCTCAGCTCGGGACACTACTTCCTGAAATTCACTGATATTGGTCAGCAATCTAGCTTTGATTAGGTCTTGAAGACATCTTTTCTATTTCTCCCACCTTCGAATGACTTGTTTCACTACGACATGGATTTATTGATATCCAAAACATCGAAGTCCCAACATGATGAACAAGGATGAAATTATTGGGATTTTTTAAGGCAACTCTTCAAGAGAAAACTCAGATATTATCTTCCATGTATTTTTCCATGCCTTGGGACATGATAATTGGATCACCTTTTTCACCTATGGGTATGATTGGGCATTGCTATCACAGAGAGGAACATAGTCTGGGATTAATGCAATTAAGGTAGTGACATGTTCTGCTCCTTCCCAGATGCTGGTTGCTTCACTTTCTGCTACTATTTGGGCTGAGGCTAAGGATTTACCTCTAGATCTAGACATTGAACTTGATAGCCCTATTTGGTCAATTTAAAGTATGGTTTGTTTCAAAGTACAATAAAAGTTGATTGATTTATCTGCAGGTTATGTAAGCCAGAAATATCATCATATTTTACCTAACAATAGATCAACAACTTGTGAAGACTCCTCCCCATCTTTCCTAGCTTCAACAAGATTTTCAAGATGAGTTTTAGGAGGATCTTCTTTGTTAAGTTCCACCTAAGCCAATGTTTCTGAAATAATAGGGTTGACATCAACATCTACACCCCTTTGAAGCGTTGTTGGTTCAACAATTTCATCAGATGGAACTATAAATTTTTTAACCCAACATGATTAGAAGTGTAATCATGAGAAGATTAATAGGAAAAATGATGAAACTCATATCCAGTTTATTCTATAACCAGATCTCCAAAATCGTCTAAATAAAAAGGTAATTTAACATGTTCTAAAATTTCTTCAAAGGACATGCCAAGATTCATCATTTTATCCAATGATGCCCAGATCCCAGGTCAGTCTCACTAGTGTGAGCACTCGACATCTCTTCTTTGTGACTTTCATCTAGAAATCTCTAACCCCAGGTAGCTTCTTCAAAGAAAATTGTGGGGTCAGCTATAGTAGTTTCCAAATGTTCTGGTGCATGTGTTGAACCTAGAAAATCACAGAATGGAAGTCAGTTGTTGTATCATTTGAGGTTCTGTGAAGTATTGTTAAATTTACCAGAAATCTTTTCTCTCCTGGCATTAGAAACAAGTGTTGTGTTGGGAACAGATGCCGGCTCATCTTCTCTCAGTATTTCTTCAGGAAAAGTCATTTTATCAGGAACCTGAGGTCGTTCTACAGCACCCTCCATTGTACTCCCAAGATGGTCAGTCCTTTCCCTTAAAGGGGAAACTGAAGAAGCCTTTGAAATCCTGAGAAGTTTGAGCACTTTTTCATAAGTTAAGATTAATGACTACCAGAAAGACTTACCACTACTGATAAAGTGTTTGACTGTGGTCTTCTTTCTTCGATGCCTTCGGTTCTTGGCCTTTTTAGGTGGAATGGCATCATCATCTCCGAAAATACGTATCAGAGAAAATAATGCCCTTTCTAACTCTTCATCCATGACTTGTTGGCCTGGAGATACTTCACCCGGATCACAAGGAGATTCAATGGCTCCAAGGATTGTGCCACCAAGGCAATACTGTGGTGAAGGTATTTTAGTGGTTCTTTCCTTTACAAGTATAGGATGAAGAAGATTATTTCTTTAAATAACAAAGATTTGACTAAATTCAAACTGAAAATCAAATAGTAATATGAGAAAAAAGAAAACTTACATCTTCAAGAGCCACATAATCATGCCACTCTTCGTCTAATGAAGGACCAATCCCCTCATTGATACCAAGGTCCATCATTTGCTTCACCCTCTTGGTGACAGGAACTGACTCATCAGTGGCATGTATGAGCATTTCCACCTCTTTGATGTAAGCCCTCACTTCAATGAGGTTGTACTCAAAACAGATGTCAGGGGAAGCCCAGAGATTTCCCACTCCAGGGATATGCATCCCTTCGCATAAGTCCATTTAGGAGGTTTCAACATCACAATATAAAATTCACCATGTCCGGACAACTTCTGGTCGTAAATATTCAGAATGTGCACCATAAGACCAAAATGAGGGTCCTTCAATCTGGGAATTGAACTTCATCCCAGCTCCTGCAATCACAGATAAAGGATAATAAAATGAAACTTTTTGCTCTTTAATAGAACGGAGACTAAATTTACTCAATGATGTAACTCACCAAGAGTCGATAGAGTAGGTCTCTTGACTGTGGCTGGCCGATTATAGCTGGAACGTGTCCGCTTTGACGCATTTCAAGCCTCATCATCCCCATCCTGGGAATTTGGTGAATTAGCTCCGTGTGAGGAATCCGATGAATCAGCTTTGGGTGAGGAAGAGACAACTTCCAAATGAAGAGCTTCTTTTCTAATGGTTTTCTTCTTTATCCCCACCCGAGGGACCAGCTGATTCCGTACCCCTTCAGGGTATGATGCTACCCAGCTCTCGGCATACGATGTGGTCAATCGAACTGCCGCTCCAACAGCTGGAGGATCAAATACCGCCCCAGTATTCCCCATAGATGTCAGCAACCATAGTTGATGACCAACCATCAGATGCTACTCTAACCTGACATGGACCAGAGGGGATACGGTAATTTTCTACAAACATTCTAATTGATGTGAAAATCTGTATGGAGCATAGGCCTCGCACATAATTTTTTCATCAATCCTCATGGCCAGTGTACCATCTCTACATGCCAGCATAAATTCCCTTAACTCCAAGCTGGTTGTTCCATCATCAAAAAATCACCCTGTTGTCGGATTTCCATAAGGAAAGAAGTGAAACTCCTTGAACATGCTCAACCTTATTTTGATATCATAAGCGTTGAGGTATAAGGGATAAATTCCAGAAAAGGCCTAAACAGACGGCCGAAAAGAACTTCCAGGAACCTGTACCCCACATTGTACAACATATGTCCTAAAGGGGGTGGTGATCCATCCCCATTAAAATTCGAATGGTCCCACTATTCTTAGAGGAGACATACCCATATAAACATGATGTAATATCCTATAAATATTTTCCAAAACTGGGGTGGCCAACCCAACCATATTTCTTTCATCCAACTTGGCTGCAATGACAAAGGTCCCCAACCTCACACCTCCTTTAGAATCCCGAACTGGTAAAAGGTAAACACTGATCCACAAGGCCAAAATGCCTGCCAGATGGGACTTTTCTGGAATTTTATAGTTCACTTCGTACCCCCACCTATCAAACTCTCTTTCTTCTAGAGTTGGCCAAAATGTGCCTGAAACACCCTTCTTTGCTGCTCTAGGGAAACTAGTACAGCGAGTGCAGGAAGGTCCCTCCCCTCTCTTCTTAATCAGAAACATGTCCATCCACTCCTCTAGATGGATATATTTTCTGGAGTGGGTTTTTGTGGTGGTGGTATTTTTATGATTTTAGAAAATATTCATTAACTCTCAAGACAAAGCCGGAGTCTTCTCTGAATCATTCCAGGTCACCTTGGGGGGGATGAATTCATTATACATATCTCCCAAAATTGGATCCCCTGAAATCTTGTAGACTTCCCACAAACTGATCCCTAATTCTCCAGGAGTCAGATGGAAATAATTCGTTTCTGGCCTCCAACATTTGATTAACTCAGGCACGAAATTGTCATTCATGTAGACATATGTCTACCTAGCATAGTCAGCTTCAAATATTGCAACTCCCTTCAGATCATTGACAAACTCTACATAGGTTTTTCGCACCCAATATTCCCACATCCAAGTCAGCTTCACAACTCCTCCAGGATGGAAATCCCAACACTTATTCCATCCCTTAGATTGGTCCATCTGAGAATTTCAAAAAATAGAGGGATAGCAATGCAGCTGCAGCTCAGGCGTGTGAGGTTTCAGATCTAGAGAACATGGGATATGATGCATTATATATGCCTTCTCCACTGTCCTAGCATTGGAAAATGATCCTGCAACTGAGACATTTTCCGAAGAGAAGTTAGAGTAGGTCTGAAACCTGGAATGAGGGATATAATTCTTTGCATCTAGAACGTGGACATGTTACAGATGACCATGGCCATACAAAGGCAAGTAGATTCTCTATAGGAAATTGATATGATATTTCATCAAGTACATATCCAATTCCGGGAGAGTGCTGTCACATATAACATAATAGTCATGGCTGATGACGTTCATCATGTCATCTGTTCTCTCCCTGGACAACTCATCAACTGATCCAATTCTTCAGGGAGCCATTTAATCTTCACAAAGATCAAACAATCAAATTTTCAGTAAGTTTGTTTTGGGAAATTTTGATGAAGGAAATCAAAAAAATGGAAAAGGCATTAAGGTGCGCAAGTCCCAAACTTGGCATGCAAGTCAAACCGGTCACACAGGTTTTTCTGATATAGTCATCATGCGCAAGTCAAATACCTTCTGCAGAAGCGCGGAAAAATAAAAGAAGGGTGGTTCGCTGAAGACAGAAGCACCTGCGTGATGAGAGCTCAAGTTGTTGGATGCCGAGTGAGTTTGCGCAGGAGTGAGCATATATATATAGGCGATCTAGACCACATGTGCACCATACTTGCACGCCCCAGCACTTGCGTGCCGAACTTGTCCACCACAGACCCTTGTTTTCTCCGACTTCACCTCAGAGCCAGATCCTCTTTCCTTTTCGGATCCAGCTCTGAGGGGGGACTTTTGTTGATGCTCCTTTCCATCATAGAGTCAAATGAATGGAACGGGGGAATACCTTAAGCACAAATAGGGCCAACCTTTTAAGAAACACCAAAAAATTAATGCAGGCATGGACCAGGAGCCCATTTGGAGTAAGGCGCGCAAGTTATTTGCACGCCGTGCAAGTCACTTGTGCACCACCAATGAGTCACACAGCTCAATTGCATGCCCTATTTTATTTTTCACCCAAGGTTCAAGGTGGCCTGTAAATATCCTCTGTGGGCCCTCCATTTGAGGGACTAATTTTCCAAAAGTCAAATTCAAGCTCTAGTCACCCGAGTCTTTAACTCAACTCTTTCGAAAGCTTCTAAGGTAACTTTTTTAACCTATAATGGAAGACTTGAAGGAGTGAGATATGGACTAAGTGTTTAGAATTCATCAACACTTGCGAACCTAAGTATCTATACCTCCTTAAAACTAGAAACACTTGTGCGCTGCCCTACCCTTTCGAAGAAACTTGTGTGTTGTTCTTTTGGAAACATCGTGGGATAATACTAAAGGCTTGAGTTAAGTCTCGCCCAAGTATTACCCTACAGATTCTTCATCGCCTAGGTGAACCTATGTTGCTCATGTACACTTGTGCATCCAAGACTTGTGTGCCAACTTCATTTGTGTGCCTCTCTCCCGTTCACCTTTCCTCTTCAAGATATTATCCCTCAAACCCCTTTTCAAATCCATTTATGGCATGGCTCCTTTGTTGGTTTCCTTATCTGAAAGGAATTATGTGAGAACCTCTCCCAAAACCTCATGACTTACAATATTTATGTCACCACAGTTAGAGGTTTCCTCCATGTAACCTCATCCTTTAAGTTGAGAAGATCTTTTGATTTTGGGCCTCCTTCTCAGGAGTAAGCCTCAAATTATAAGTCCCCTTAACATGGGCCTCCTTCTCAGGAGTAATCCCCAGTCATAATTTCCTTTAACATTGGGTATCCTCCTCACGAGTATACCCCAATATTATTTCCTTAATTTCGGCCTCCTTCTCAGGAATAATCCCCAATCATAATCCCCTTAATTTGTGCCTTCTTCTCAGGAGTAAGCCCCAGTCCTAATTTTCTTTTAATTTGGGCCTCCTTCTAAGGAGTAAGCCCCAAGTTATAAGTCCCCTTTAATTTTGGAATCCTCCTTAGGAGTAAGCCCACGGTTAAAACTCCAAATCTCCATAAAGTACAAATACCTTTATGGACCCTGCTCTTGGGATTCTTTCCTGAAGTAAGTCTCGGTATTCATCAACTTGGGTTGTCATACATACGTAAGCCCCACATCATTTCTCATGACTGCATCTTTCATGGAATAATCATCAGGATTACGGATACCTCCTGTTTATCAAACCGAGCATGACTCCCATGAGTTTAGAGTGTAAAAGTAATCACAAAATATCTTTTTTGGGCTGTTAACCATGCATAAGTCCCATATTTCTTCACCCGAACTACGTAGAATTTGATCTCTACCTTAAAAGTACAGTACCTCGGAATCTTATCTAAGGTTCAAGCCCATCATTCATTAATTATTTTCCGTCCCATATGACGTTAAAATATATCCTTCTTATCAAACTATGTGAGTTTTGATTCATTTTTAATGTGGATACGTTGGTAGACCATCTGTGGGTATGATCCCAACTCTGAAATAATCCATGTCTTTTTGAATGACAATAAACTTCAAGTGCCCTACTAAGTGGCTTTAAAACTAGTATGGTCATCATAATGACCAAGAGATTTCAATATAATGTATTGAATGATACCATTGACTAAGAATCTCTAATACATATAGATGATTCTCCATCGATGAAGAACCTCAAATACATATAAAAGATTTTCTATATCCCATACATATCAATCAACAATTTTCAAATCTAAAGGATAACTCATTTTCATTCTTGGTGAATTAATAAGGATTCGTGAATATAACTTAAATCTATAAGAGAGTCCCGGAGTAGGCAATAATTCCCCCCAAAAATGTGTCATGAGCCTGACCTCCCATCCTATCGACCAATGAAAAATTCTTAAGCCTCATCTGTCCAAAACTAATGAGCACCTACCTTTGGATAGTAGTTCCAAATGGATATAGAATCATTGGGTGTTTCCAGTTCTATGAATAAACCCATTAGAAAAGAATTGGAATGTATTAACCTGAAACAAACAAGGTCATCCCAATATCCAGATGAAACAGTAATATAATATCTTCATCATCGATATCTCAATAAAGGAGAATGCACACTATTGTCATTACCCTTAATCTTACATTATTTTATTTGTTTATTTGTATGGATGGTCTTACGTTGTACTACCATGTAATTGGATTTAATGAAGGTGAAACAATCATAATCAACCAGGTATGAGATATATCTTCTTTAACTTGGAAGTGAAAAATCCTATATTGACCATTCAATCAATGTCATGTCACCAAGATGTACCCAACACAAACTACCTCGCCACGACTTCATTTTCATGGTTTTCACCTTTCATTAAAGTACGCAATAAAATGACATACATTGATAATGAACTCAATTCTGGAGACCATTACACATGTCCATATATAGGAATAACCAATGACACCTGAAAATTGTGGTGTTCCTATTATGAAGGTCTGTTCTCATGATCTTAACTACTATAGATAATTAGGTGAAAACTCCATGAGAAGAAGACACAATTCTTATGAGACCCCAACACCTAATGGTCACACATCATCTGTGTTCTTTTAGAATGATGTAACTGGACCATCAGACATTACTTTAAGACTATTGTCATGGAATCTCGGGGTTCTCATTATATCCTGGGATCTTCTATAACCCTTTGACATGACATGTAATCTAAGGAGTTTTAATTAAAACAAAGTGGATGCAGAAGTATCTACACTATTATAGAAAGATAATCACACGTATATATGACAAACTGCGTACATGTAGTTGTAATCAAAGTACAATACACTTTGGGTCTAGGGCACCCACTTTCAACAATACTTGACTATATTCTTCTTTAAGTCCAGTGAAAACCGTTTATAATATTAGGATGAGGATAAAACAATCAGTAAGAGATACACAAAGATAAAAAACTATTAGTCATGGGATAACATGAAAAACCCGAATACTTTATTATAAAGTAGTACTTCAATAAAAATAAGCTTATTATATACCCTTTTTATAACCAAATAATTACCATAAACACATATAAAGAAACATATAACATATAAAGGTAACTTGGTACATAAACATAATTAAATGAAATAATTATATGTATAACTTCCACACATATCACTAAATGGAATAGTCATACGACTGACTTCCACACCGAACGCATTGGAGGTTATAACGTAACCACCCATCCATGGTTTATCAGGGAACCACCCATCTTTGGTTTATCACATGACCAACTATCATTGGTTTTTCACATAACCACCCATATTTGTTTTATCACATAACTAACCATCTTTGGTTTATCATGTAACCACTGGTCAAATGTCCATATAGCATTATATAATCTTAACACATAATAGATTGCAATTATCAACATTTCACTCATAAAATTTCATTTAAAATCACTAGAGATCATTTCAAGATATTGAAATAGTAAATCCAGTTTGAAAGCCATTTTCAATAACAAAAAACCAAAAAATAGAATAAGGTATTTATTTTCCTTAATAAAACATTAAATCTTATAGAGGAATCCAAATTTCAAATAATTTCTATGGCGATAGAGAATTCATTATCATCGCATAGGTTAAAAACATTCCTTTTTGTCACTTAGTAAAACACTTCATTGAAAAAAAATTCACTTTTAATAAAATTAAATTTAAAATGGGTTTATTATACACCGTATAAAAGAAGGTGGTGTATTACATCAAAATATTCCTTAGTGAAAGGAGATTGAGATGAAGTCCCTTACATTGAGTCTGACTCATCACGTACAATCGTTATGTTCCCGAATAATACACTTAAGTAAATTTATACTTTCTTGATATAATTTTTCAATTTTATTACTACTTTAATATCAATTATTACCATATTATAAAAATTACATAATTATTTAAGTTTATATCAGATGTTTTATTGATATTCGGTACTTGAGTCGAAAATGAACCTGTTTTGATGTAAAATTTCTATGTAGTCAAAATTTCATCATCTCTAGAATATTTTCCATTATTTAAATATCATATATATCCAGTATATATGTATTTAAAATATCTATAACATTTGGATATAAGAATTGAAATTTACCATTCATAGAGACGGTAGGCCGTACGTATGCATGAACACTACTTTCATTTATTTGTCATATTAAAAGAATAATACTCAAATGATATAAATGTATATTATAATACCAGTATTATATTAATGTCATTTATGTATCATAGTTTTAATAGAATCATCCTTTAACCATTCCATGTATAGCGGGAATGAGTCACATCGCTTTAAGGGGGTGGTAGTCCACACTTTCTCAAATGAAATTATTGTATTTACCCAACATGGAGAGAATAAAGTTATGTTTTAAATAAAAATTAAAGAAGGATAGAGAAAACATAAATATAATATATATCATATATAAATATATTTCCATAATAATTTTCACCATGATATGCGGTAGTAAACAATTGAATAGTCATTGTTTCCTGTGGTAGTAGTTTTTCATACATAGAAAGAGTATGTTCTATATCCATTAGATGGAGGTGTGTGTAAGTTAAGGTATAACTATTTGTATAAAAAATCCTATTTAATTTAGGATACTGGTGATGCTATAAAATAATGTAATAAAGATATGTTAGGGGGTTGGAGAAGGAAAATAAATGAATGGAGCTTGATAGATGATGCTACCTCTAAATCGGGTAACTCCTTTTGATTTGATCCAAAAGGCTTCCTTGAGGTTACTTATTCCCAAGGTAAGGCTAATAGGAGGAATTTAGGGATGTTTTAAGCTTATTTTAATAGCATTTGGGCAATCCAATGGGTTTTAGAGCTGTGAGTAAGTGGGTAGAGGTAGTGGCCCTTTATCAGAGGGGGGCACTTTAGTAAAGTCTTGAAATATTATTTTATAATAAATTTATTTTAAAAATAAAATTGTTTAAAAGTGATATATTTATATTATAATATGAGAATTGGTCTAAATCCTCTCAACCCATAGGTTTTATAAAAGTTTAGGTAACAAACATAACCTTATCTTTTGGCTTTAACCCATAGTTAAATAAATTAACTCTTACCATGTCTTCTTGTATTTTTACACTATATAGTTAATATGGTTACTTTAAAATTCCAAGAGAACCTCAATTGGATCATTAATTGAAATTTAAACATTATATATTTTAGTTTTCTGAATATAATATTTTTATGACTATTATATTATTTAATAAAATAGTATTTGTTTTAAAAACTCGTTTATGTCAATTTTGACACTATTTAGTAACTGTTTTTTGTTAATGTCATAGAAACTTGATTCATTAAAAAAAACTACATTAAATAAAATATAAAATGTCATAATTAATCAAAAAAAATTCATATGATATCAAAATGTTCAAATTACATTTATTTTAATATTTATAATAACATTTATTTGAGTCTTTCATTAATAAAGTAATCACTACATCTTCATTGTTTCATAAATAAATTTATGAACTTAATGTCTAAGAACTATAAATAAAATACCATGATGTAGGAAATTTTTTTATTGAATTATAATGATTACTTATAGTCAAATATATCAGTTATATTACGCCATATTAAAATAATTTTAGTAAAAAGATACATGTTTATGATATATTTCTCTTTACTTTAAATTACTTATTATGACATGTCATTATCACACCCAACTGGCTCCCTATGGTCCTAAAATCGACCCAAGGATGATTTTGGTCGGCCATATCACATCCAATGGGATTAGGACACATTTAGGGTAGTTTTATATTATTATAACATTATTTTTTACCCTTATTTACGCGATTCACCTTTTAACCGTGTTAATTAAAAATAATTGCTGAAGTTACTATTCATAAAGTCCAAAAATAAAGGGGACCTATTTAAATAATTTGGAAGCTATGATTCCAATTATATAATCCATTTTTCCAAATTCAAAACAAATAATTGGAAAATATTAATTTAAAATCAATTCCTATTATCAAAAAGAGAAAATAAGGTTTTTTTAAAGTAAAAACCATTAAAAGATTGACATGTGTTTATATCAAATTTCAGTCTGAAATTATATTCAAGAACAAAAATTATATTAAATGATAAAAAATTTATCCAATTAAACTTTAAAACCATTTAAAAGAATAAGATGAATATATAAATAACTTAGATGAAAAAGCAGTTTTGAATGAAAATGCTGTCTTTTTCACTATTCCTTAATATTTAAATTTTATTAGAAAAATACAAATATTTCAACCAATGTAAATTTTGAAATTCCTATTTCAATGAATAAGTTTATTTTGTCATATAGAATATATAATTGTGACAAAAAATATATTTAAAAATGGTTCTCTATCAAAAGGTGATAAAATAGCCTTTAACAAATATTAGAGCATTTTATGCATAAAATTAGATTCATTCTCATTCTAAGCCTCTAAAATTTATTGTAAAAATGTAAAAACATTTAAAAAACATGTGTAATCATATTTTAGTTATTTATGTTCATTTTTTCCAATACAAAAATTTGGCGCTAACTACTATTTAAAAATTTTAAAATATTATTGTATTAATTTTTGGTATAACTCAATGTTGTGTGCAACAAAAGATTTAGGAGAAACCCATTTTTTCTTGTCGAGTACGATATTGGACAAATAATCAACATAATGTAAAATTAATATTTTATTCATAAATATTAAAATATATAAAAATGAATTATTCTATAAATACCTGGGATGTTACATCCAACATCGCATACACCAAACCATATATCGTCTGTATAAGTCATGCCATGTGTAGGTAAACCACCCATGTAGGTGTGAGTGTATACAAAATCAGTAAGAAACCTAAGAACAATAAAAGATATATTAGAAAGAATATTAAAATCAAAACTAGAAAAGGGAAAACAAAGAAATTCTTCGAAGGAGAGAAACCAATTCATGGAAGATAATCCCACTAAACATAGCTCATCCCCCGAAGAATAATCCTAGTTATTATCCCATTTACCTGAACTGCCATGTTTTCAACCAACACCAACTTTTAAAAATTATAGTGTGGGACATGTGCCTTGCCCTAGGATAAATGTAACTTGAAGGAGTAACCAAGACGAGTGGAATAACCACACCCCATCATGTAGACCTTGTTAAAAAAGGGAGTAAAAAAATCAATGGATTGAGGAATCATACCCCCTGAGTGGGGGAGTTCTTAAATTTATTAATAATTTAGGGGGCCCTTTACCTACCTTAAAAACATTTCCAAGGGAGTGACTAATCCCATGAATTCTATGATCACCATATCTGATTTTTATCACCAGTCTTATGGATATAAGGATAATAAACTAGTTGAATGAATTCACAACACATCTATGATTCAAAACATGATTTTTCCATCATGTTCTATGTGGGAAAAATACTTAGGATGGACTACTTGTGTTCCCAAAACTGATCTCTAGGCTGTGAGAAACAAAAAACAACTATGGAGTGTACAAAATGTCCTATTGAGGGTACATGACCTGTACCTCTAGTTTGATCACTTTAAATGTACTTCTAAGAGGTTGATTTGTGTAATTCTAGGGGATCATAATGTGCGGTCTTGATCAGAACATCATTTACAGCTATATAATCATTAGGGCGTGTACTCCTTGTATACGTAAAACTAGTCGGTATAAGGGAACATGATGTGCATATTAAGGGTATTAAATGTGTGATACTTAACCTACTAAAAACCCTATTCACAATTAGAGGGTACAACACAACATGTGGTCTATGAACTACATGCTGTGTGATCATGAAAACACTGCCAGAATCTATAAAACACTAAAAAATATACCCTCCATCACCAATCTTGCCTCCAATTGACCCCAAAACACCAATAATGATTTCTTCTAAGATATTTTGACTTATAATGGTAATTTAAAACCATTATTCACCAAGAAAATAACCTATAATTAATTTTAATGCATCCTAGACACCTCAAACTTTATTTTCCTTTAACTTTATGAGCCATTTATTCTTCTAGTGATCTGTCATCATCTATAATCAATCCCACACACTATAATATGTGTTCTAATTCCTAAATTTATTAATCATTGGACTAAATTTTGATCACTCATTAATCTAGAATGAGTTTCATAATTTTTTTCCATGAAGATGATCAAAGGTGAATGTATGAAGAACGAGGGAAGAAAAAAATGAAAAAAAATTGTTCTATACCCAATATGGTTATAGAGACATCATATTCCATATTCAAGAGTAATAATGGTGAATAATATAGATAATTAGAATAAATCTATGAATTTATGGTAGAATAAATTTAGATAAATTTTAGGTCCATGTGATTTGAATAAGAATCCCAAAAAGGGATCTATGCACTAAAAATCATGAATAAAAGAGGAAAATTATAATAAAATAATGATATCTACCAGGAATATATATTGATCATTGATAAAGATGTGGAGTCTAAAAAATATTTTCTACAATTTTTAAACATACTTTTTAAAATCACGATTACCTTATTAAATACTTTAATATTTCTAATTTCTATACTTCCAAAGTTCATAAGTTGTTTTGAAGGAGACTTTAATTTTTTACCAGATGAATATTATTATTTCCAATAAAGAATTTTTTTTAATTATATTAGAAAGACATGTAAGTTGTATAGAAGATGGATAAATACCAAGTTCACTAAATTAATGGTTTATAAAGCCAATCAGATGAAGTATAATGAATTACATTAGATGAATTCCTACCAAGTTTACCCAAGTGACTTTATTGGAATAAATTTATGAGATAGAGGCATAGTAGTTTACTAGATGAAATTTTATAAAACCCACTCTATTAATAGCATTATACATTCTTCTATAATAAGATCTAAATTAAACTAGATAGAACTTACATGAACTATAATAGTTAAAATCTCGATGAACCTCAGATGAAATTGTTTTTATGAACATCAAAAGTAAAGAAGGAATATGTCCACATCCATTGAAACCACCCCTAATGAAATATAATATAAACTTTGGAGTGTGACTATAAATAAATCCACATGATTGAGGATAAAGGCAATTTTTATTTTGCAACATGGAAGATATAATGTTTCTGTGAAGTGTTTTGGTATTTATTATTAATTGAAAGTGCTTCCTTGTAAACATTATAGAGTTTTTCCATATGGAATTTTCTTGTGAGGATATAATTATAATGTGACTTATGTTTTTTTATTTTTTAATTGCTATGTCTGATCTTATGGATCAAGGGATCTCAAGGTTTGAGAGACAAAAGGATATTCTAATCATTCTGATTGAGGTCTCTTGAGGTAAGGGAAACATAGCTATGTTCAAAATTCCTGATTGAGGGATTCCTTTATAAGGTAGGTAAAAATTATATATAATTAATATCATGGATACCATAAGTTAGGTCATAGAATTATTTGACAATGAAGGTTAAAATGTTGATACTTTCTTATAATTTTTTTTAACTTTTTATGTACTTTATAATTTTGTTTACTTTTTTATGTAATTTTATATTTTTCTATGTGAATTATAATAGAAAACTTTATACTACATATTATAAACTCTTTATAAATATATTTATAAAGTGTATCAATATGAAACATTTTTTGATAAACTCAAAATGGTTGATAAAATTTGTAATTTTTTTTATAAAATAAAATTAACCCCCCTCTTGTAGTAATTTTTATACTCTTGGGATCCTATATTTTATTATTATATCTAGTTTTACTAGTTATAAAATTTTACACTAATGTGTTCTATAGATTAGTAGATGTAAATTTTGTGTATCGGGACACTTGAGAATCAAAATCCAAGCATACCACCAATATTTTGTGGTGTTGATAATGAGTATTATATTGATCATATGAATAATTTTATTATTAATATTGGTGTTGAAAATTTTATTATAATGAGGTGAAGTTATCAGATTCTAAATTAGGAAATTAATTATTTCAATAGACAATAAAAAACTTGAATATTAACGTAACTATCATATCAAAAATACTTTTCCATGTTAAATGACTAGAAATATATATAGCTAAATTTTATCTTTTTATGCTAAAATATATATATTGAATAAACTTTAAGTGACTCATTTTTTAACTTCTAAAGTTGTGTAAAGAATAAGTGAAATATTTCATGTCGATTATTGATATTTATATTTTATACTAAGAAATTAGTTTACTAGATGAATCAAAACATTATAATAAAAATTCTAAAATCTCTTATAGATACATATTTTATAGATGATTGGTTGGTTGAAAAGATTATAGATATTATGCCTAATGAGTTTAAATTAAGGTGAACAATGCTTTATTATACTAAAAATATAATCAATTTGAGTTTATATGATTTAATTATAAATCCCATACAATATGATTGAATGATAAAAAGATACAATATAAAATAAAATAATAATAATTGGACATCCTTTTCCTCTACTTTTATTGTAGCTAAGAAAACTAGACGTTTTGAAAATGTTACTATGTCTTTTAAGAAGAAGAAAATTAAATTTTATAGAGAATGTTTTTAATCAAAAGGGAATGAGAATTAAATTTCAAAAATTGAAAAAATAATGAATTTAATCATTGGAAAAAATATTTTTGTAAAAAATATAAAAATAATAAAAAATAAAGAAGTGATAATAATTACACTTCAAATATGTTTTTTTATAAATGAAAAAATCATATACATATAAGACCTGATTTTCCCAAAATAAAAAATTAAAATAAGAAGGATATAAACTAAAGGAAGTTATATAAGAACAAGGTAAAGAAAGGTTTAAAATCTTCAATCACTTGTAGTGAAAGTGGTGGAGATAGTTTTTTAGAAATCTATTTGGATAATAGTAGTGATCATTATAATGTATTGGGTTTTTATATAAAATTTAAAATACTATCATGGGAAAGGTATCTTCTATATAACAAAATCATTTATCCTTAAATTATAACAATCTTAATTTAGATGATGAATATTATACAACTTCAGAATAAAAAAAAGTTATTACAGATAATGAGGAGAATAGTGTACCTTGTTTTGAAGAAGTAAAAAGATATTTTACATTGATGGAGAAACAAATTAATAAAATTAAGAAAGACTATGATAGTTTCAAGTAATAACTTGATAAAGAAAATTCTAGAATCTCCAATCATTAATTGTATATTTTAAATCATAATTTATAATTAGAAAAAAGACTAGTTCTTGTTCAACTAAATAAGTTATGGATCTAGTTGTGAAGCTTAACTCTCAAATACTTAGTCTATTTTTTATCAAATTTTACTTTTGGTAATAATTTTATTATTTTTTATACAAACATTTTATTTGACATATAAACACTTCTAGAGTTGGTTTTACTATAGAAAAACAGCATTTTAAAGATAATTACTTGGTTGTAAAGAGTGCATCTTTGTATACTAAATGTTAGAGAGGTAGAAAAGTAAAATTAAAAGATAATTCTCATGGATAAATTTATGATACTTGTGATATCAAACTTTTTGTTAAATAATTATTTTTTTAGTATTTTTTATGTTTTATGACTTATGAATAATCTAATCAACATAATTCAATTATGTGATGTAGGTTATCATTTGAACTTCAAGAATGATAAATTAACTATAGAATGTTTTGAAGGTAAATTTATTCTTTCTTCCTATAGACATGAAAATTTATATACTTTAAACATTGAATACAATAAAAGACAGGATGTACCTTGTCGAAGTGGAATATAGGATCAATTTTAGTTTTATAATAAAAGGTTAGGACACTATAATGTAACAGCTTTGGCCAAAATTTCTAATAAAGCAATAATTTGAGATTTATTGAAGTTTTGGTTTAATTATTCTAAAGTTTTTTATCCTTGTAAATTTGGAAATCAACATAAGTCAAGATTTAAATTTATTAGTAAATTTTAACTCTTATTATTTATTGTTAGTTCACATCAATTTATTCAACCCAACAAAAAATTGATTTATTGGAGGAAAATACCATTTATATTTCTTGGTTTATGTCTACAATAAATATACATGGGTCTATTTTCTAGTTAAATTTTTTGAAGACCTTTCATATTTTAAAAAATTCATAGCCAATGTTAAAAATGAGAATATTATACATTTAGTAACTATTTGTAGTTATCATGGTGACGAATTTCAAAATTCTTATTTTGAAACATTTTATAGTAAGAATGTTAGAATACAAAAATTTTAATCTCTAAGAAAACCTTAGGAAAATGGTGTAGTTTAATGAATAAATAAAGTCATTCATGAAATTATTAAAATCATGTTGATTGAATACTCAATTGATATATATTTTTGCATAATGTTTTTTTGTACTTAAAATTACAATATATATTAAGTTATAATCAAACATTTTGTTAATAAAAATCCTTTTGGGTTGTGGGAAGGAAGGAAGTCAAAACATTCTTACTTCAGATTTTTTTTGGATGAAAAGTATTCATATTGACCACTAAAGACAATTTACATAAATTTTTTCTAAAAAACAATGAAGTAATTTTCCTTGTCTAATCTACAACAAGTAAAGATTATCATGTTTTTAACTAGAAAAAATGTATTGTTAAGGAAACAGTGCATTCTAAAATTGATGAAACTAATCCCATTTTTCGAACATCTCAAAACCACATATTTGATGAATCTTTATAAATCTGGATTTAAAATCACTTTGGGAAATTATTTACATGATATAATAATTGAAAAAATATTTTCTAAATTTATACCCTTTAAATAAGTTCAAAGTATTGTTAAAAACAATTTTTTACAATTCCAATAATCCATAATATCTTAAGGAGTCATCCAATTGATAATATGATTGGTGATGCATATCAACCAATTAGAAATAGAAGTTACCTTATAAATTAATGTGTATATTTCCCATTCTTCTCATCGTTCTAACTTAATACTCTTAATGAAAATAGGTATTGTAGATTGGATAAGGGAAATATAGGGTGAAATTAATGAATTTAGAAGGAACAAAGTTTGGACTTTTGTAGAGAATCCTTAATATTTTCCTGTGATTGGAGTAAAATGGGTTTTCCAAATTATATGTGATGAAAAATGAATAATAGTAAGAAATAAAGAATGAATTTTTACTAAGGGTTATACTCAATAAGAATGTATAGATCGTGATGAAATTTTTTCTCCAGTAGATAGACTTGAATCTATTCATATACTTCTAGCGTACGAAACATTATTAAATTTTTTCTTTATCAAATGTATGTGAAGTGTGATTTTACTAATAAATATGTAAATGATGAGGTTTATATATAATAAACACTTGGTTTTGGAAATGAAAAAACTCTGGATATTTTTTTTAAGATTATTAAGGCACTTTATTTACTTAAACAATCCCTGAGATCCTAGTATGATAGACTTAGTGAATTTTAATTTCAAAATAATTTTTTTAAGGGAGATTCTTATCTAAACTTTTTTATTTTAAATTTTTTATAGGAATACATGATTTTTATATTTATATTAATGAAATTATAAATTTATAAACTCATAAATCTATTTTAATTCATTTGTAGATATTATGAAGTCTATGTTTAAAATTAGTATAATAGTTGAACTTACATATTTCACAGGTTTTAAAATTTCTCAAAAACCCAATGGAAAATTATTATCTCAAAACAGTACACAAAATATATAATTAATATGTTTGGTTATGAAAATACCTGGAGTATTAGTACTTCTTTCAGAACCTCAAAAACATTAGATCTTACTTAATCTAGGAAACTAGTAGATCAATTTTTTATAGGTAAAATTGAAAGTCAACTATATATTATAGAAAGTCATAAAGAATTAATGTTTTTTGTATTATTATGTGTAATATTTAAAGCTAATATAAAATAATTCCAAGTGAAATATGTTAAATGATATTTTTTACCTTAAGGGGTCAATCCATATTTATTTATTTTATTCTTTAGGAAATGGTTTTGAACAAATTTATTTAGATGATGAATTTGGTGGATGTATAATTGATAGAATTAGTAATTTGGAACATGTAATTTATTAGGTGAATATTTGGTTTCTTAGTCTAGTAAGAAACTAAACTTGGTACCATATTTCACTACTAGAGTTAAATATGTAGAAATTAGAATTTTTTTATGCTCATGTGTTTTGGAGAAACAAACACTCACTAACTTGGGCATGAGTTTTAGTAAAAATCCCATTTTGAGTGATAAAAAGTGATATATATATTTAATTAAAAACCCATCACATTACTCATGAACCAGGAACATTGATATACGACACAATTTACTTCAATATCACACAAAAAAGGAGAAATTATTTTAAAATTAATTGGAATGAAATATAAATTTACTGATATTTTTAAAAAAACCCCAAATTTTGAAATATTTTAATACATTAAACTGAATCTTAGAATGATTAACTCAATGTGATCATTTATCTACCTCATGTTTTCCAATCTCCTTATGATCAAAAATCCAATAAAAATATAGGAGGACATATTTTTTTTATTTTATTTTTTTTTCTTATGTTTTGTACAAAAATATTTGGATCATTACTTTTTAGAAACTTTCCATGTTTTATTGTACTGAGTTTTATCTGATGTTTCATCTGAAATACTCTTTTCTTTGCATTCCTTTGCAACTACGTAGTCCATATTATTAAAAAAACATGGTAAAGAAATTTTGTAAAAAATACATTCATAAGGTAAATTTTCCTTATCTTTATTATAATTTTTTTCTACCATATAATCCTTTTGGGAAATATTTATAATTTTTTAAGAAACTTTTTAGTTTCATCAAAATAACATTATATCTAATAAAATCAAAATATTTTCTAACTAATGTCATAAATATTTGAGGTTTCCAAAATATAACATTCTTCAAATGTTTATATTGTTATCTTTATAAGATCATATCCCTACCATTGATTTTTTAAAGATCATTTCATTGCCATTGGATATGGTTGGAAGATTTTTCATCTGTTTCTTTGTGGCTATATAAAAAATTAGCAAGTCCCTACTTCCTCTTCACTATTTGAATTCTATAGATGGATCTTGAATTTTTTATTTAATTTATATGTTAGTTTTTGAGGTTTTTATGTTCTGTCATAGTTCATTATACAAGAATAAATTGAATCTATTAATTATATTTATAAAAAGTAGGAATTAAAAGAAAACTTAATTTTAAGGACTTAGTTCAAACAGTATGATTATCTTTAAGTTACCAATTTTATTCCAAGGATGGGAATCACAATGTTTTTATAAATATAATTTTTTATTTTTATTATCATAAAATTTTTGTAGTGTTTTATATGACCACTGAGTTTAATTAGGTTAATGGTCTTAAAAATGACCCTTTCTCTTTATTTATAAAGTCTTATAATCTAAATATCAAACAAGTTGTTATACTGATTATAATTATGCTCTAAGGAGAAAACAGACTTATTAACCAAATTTTTCTAGAAAATATTGGATATTTTGAAAAATAAAAAAGATAAAATTTTCTTATTCCTTTTGTATGATAAAGTCAGAAAGTTATCCCACATATCACCAGATGCAAGAATTATTTCCCTTTGGATATAATAGTTTTTAATCCCTATTTAAGGAGACAAAGATACTCTAAAGGTCCGATGAGTCTATATTATTTAATATTTCTATAATATATGAAATTTTGGCATAGTAATGTTTATGTTTAGAAGTATCTAGGCACTAAAGATAATATTACTAAATTTAAAGATTTTTTTATCTCTAAGATTTATCAATAAGGTGTTAGTAAATTTTATAAAGGGAAAAATAATTCACTAAGAGGTCATACCATTTATAAAAAGTCATTATATTTTAGAGAAAAAAGAATTTCCAAAATGAATCTCATGTTTATATCTACCCTGAAATGGTTTTTAGACCAGAGAAACAAAGGTTTTTCTATTTTTGAAGTTCATGAGTATGAAGAGAAAATATTATAAAAAAATAAAGGCTGGTGAAAAATCTCCTCCCATGCCATGGAATGAAAAGTCTATGAAACTCTTAGAGAATTAGAACAGAAAAAAATTTAATAAGGAAAAGAGAGGAATGAAAAATCCACAAGATAATTCTTAAAATAAGTTGTGAAATATCATTCAAGATTTGAAGTAGTAAATAATATATTGATGTAACTAAAGAATCCACTCCTCTGTTTATTCATCCTCAATACATTATTATAGTATAAGTCTCAATAGTTTCTAAGATTATTTAGATGGAAAAAAGGAAAATCAGTTTTTTTATGAAATCCAATATAAAGAAGTTCAAGTTGAGTTAGAAAAATTATGTAAAAAAAGACATTTTTTCTCCCGTGGAATCAAATTGAGTAACCAAGATGGGAAAATCAAGAAATAATGATAATGTTGTCCAAGAGTTGAATAAATTTTTGTACATTTAAGAGATGTTGGATCATACTTCATCTTATCTTCTTAGTCATAAAAATAAGTTGATCTTAGTGAACCATATGAAAAAGAATCTTTAAAAAGTATAGAGTGAGAATATAAATAAAAAATATATATTGAGTTATGACCAATGAAGAAGTTTATATAATGGAAATATATCAATTAATATTCTTAAAAGGAGAAGAATATGTCCCATAAAAAATAAGAAACACATTCCTTGACAAATGTTTCTAGAGATTAAACAAAATATTATCCAAGTAAAAGTGATAAAATAATGGAAATAAAGATAATTACTTGTGGATAGAGTCATCCAAAATGAATCAGAATTGAAATATTTAGAGGGAATGTCTAAAGTGGTGTTTAGAAAGTTCAAATGTTTTATTAGATAGATGAGTCACACAAAAGGTGATATAAATTCTTCAGGCAACAAATTTATGTTATTAAAAGAAAAACCAAATTAGTTTTTAATTTTTTAAAAAACATCAATATTGATGTTCATGAAATTTTTAGGGATATAGATGATCATAAGTAACTTACTATATATAAATATTAGATATTTATAAGAAAAAAAAATTCTTGAAGAATAATTTGTGAATCTAAATTTAGTTTTTATAGAGTCAAAGATAAATTAGAATGATTTTAAAAAATGTAAGACATTTTTAATTTTTTTAAAGAAAGATTGATTCTTGAACTCTTCAAATTTATTGTAATATTAAAATTAAAACACATTAGATTAATATTTTTTAATGTTTTTTATTTCTAATATTTTTTTAAATTAATAATTATTAATGTTTTTTTTCATAATTATATTTTTTGGTTGATGCTATAATCTCTTACTTTCAAAAATATAGTTTCATCCATAATTTTCTCTAATATTTCATGGAACACTTTCTACCTCATAAAATTACTTTTCAAAAGTCACAAAGGGAGACAAAGGGAGAAAGGTTAAACTCTTATGGGAGAAATTACGAATGTTAAATTTCATGATTGTAATAATAGTTAGGTGGAGTAAGTTCTCAGAGTTTTATTTCAATGTTTACTTTCTAATGAGTGTTTTTTTATTTTAAAAAATGGGGATGTTGTTCAGCCAAAATTATAATTTATATAGGTTATAACCGTAATATTTGAAATAAAAATACACTTCTTAAATACTTTTAATTTTTTAAAATTTTATACATTAAAAGTTATTAAGTTGTTTTTTAGTAAAGTTTAATGTCTTACTAGATGAAGATTATTATTTCCAACAAACAGAACTTTGTTAAGCATATAAGAATAACATATAATTTGTATAATGGATTAATGGATACAAAGATCAATAGATAGAAGGTTTATAATGTCTTGAAGATGAAGTATATTTAATTATTTTAGATGAAGTTATACAAAGTATACCAGAACAAATTTATCATATGAAGGTAGACATTTCTACCAGATGAGATTTTATAAAAAATACTAGATGCAAAATGTTATACACTCCACTATAAAAAAATATTCATTCTACCAGATGTATCACACATGAATTGTAGTGGTGAAAATCATGATAAATATCAAATGAAGATGATATAATGAAATTATCATGTAAATAAGTAGTGTGTCTGATGACATTGTAACCACCTACAATAAATGCATAATATGACCATTTGAGTGTGCATATAAATTGATACCCATGTTCAGTGAGAAGTAATAAGTTGATTTTGAAACATCAATGATTTATAGTTATTGTGATGTTTTTTGTAATGTCATGTTACTTGACAGTGATTCGTTGTAAACTTTATTGAGTCCTTCCATAAATCATTCATTTGTGAGGATATAATTGTAATGTGCCATAAGTTTTTATTTTATAATTTCTAGGTCTCATATTTTTGATTGAGTTATTTCAAGGTTTTATAGACAGAAGGATATTCTGACTGGTCAAATCGAGGGATCAATAGTAAAGGTAAATAGATCTAAATATGATATTTATGATTGTTGGATTCCTTTGTAAGGAAGACATACCTCCTGATAAGGTTAATATTTTGGATACCATAAGTTAGGACATAGTCATCCTTAACTCTTATGGTTAAAGTGTGGATACTTTATTATAAATGTTTTTTATGTTTTCTTACATAGTTTAAAAATGTTTGTTTTATTTTTTTTACAAGTTTATATTTTCATTTGTGAATATTAATAGAAAATATTATACTATTTGTTATAAACTCGTTCTAACACTATTTATAAAGTGTATCAGTATAAAATATCAATTGAAAAACCTATTTAAATAGGTTAGTAAAAATTATAAGTTTTATTTTTTAAAAATAAAATCCACCCCCAATTGAAGTAAATTGCATAATCTTTTGATCATATAGAATTATATGTCCACACTATCTTCATTGGTGTTCTATAATGAAGAACCTTATCATCGAAACCTCAAATCCTTAATCTCCCAAGGTCTCCACTTTATCCCACTCTTAATATGGGGTTTATGGTGGTTAACCCTAGAGAGATTGTTTAAATTGGATTAAATAGATATAATCAGGGTTTATAGTTACTATAACAATTTAATAAATTAGTTTTATTTAATTAATTTTCCCATGATGGTTTAACCTTAGATATCTAGAGTGTGGAAAAATGTAATACCATTTCATAGATAAACCACCTATTTTGGATGAAATCACAATATATATCTTCCCATTAAAGGATTCAATTAAGGGGAAATAGTACTTTTACATGATCATATGTGATGAATAAAAATAATATATTATTCTTAATATATAATTATAAATGCATTATGATGCTTATTAGATGAAAATAGTTCAATGAAACATTCATAAAATGTTATTTAAAATACTATAATCCTCCATACTCTAAAAATAAAGGTCTCTAGATCCTCCACACTTTCAAGGATTTTCCCCCAAAAATAATAACCAACATAAAAAGTTGATTATAGTAATATCACATATGTTTGTCACACTACAACAAGATCATATGATATTTCACATGTTTCCATAGAATATGCACCATTGGTATAACACATCATTAATGAGTAATCTTCTGTTGGACCTTAACTACTACTAGGTAATCTGAGAAGATAAAACCATGATTTTTTTCCATAACAACCCAGTTAATGAAGTATAATAATTAATAAATTCATCTCCTTAGTTTCCATACATGGAAGATCTTGTACACCCTATCCAACTACGATGACAATGATTGGTGGTTAACAACCACACCCACCCCACATAAAATCATTAACGACTCTAAATAAAGAGAGATAAAAATAAAGAAAAAAACCATGGAAATAATGGATATTCAATTCTCTATCCCTTTTACACTACCCTTATGCTACCCTATTCAATTAGATGAATTTTTAAATGTTTGATCAACCCAGGCCTCCAACAATGTCTATTTAATGTAGAGTTTGGGAAGAAATGTCATTCTATTGTTGCCTTTTGTTTATATAATGTTATGAATCCATTTTCTTATTGCACAATTTTATGCATTTTTATAGTGTCGAAATACACTCTTGTATTCTAATTATAATCGTTCCATAATATTAATTTTTATTCTTTATAGATTTATCTTTGTAACATCATTTATTTCATGGTTTGAATGAATTCACACAATAACAAAAGTGATTTTTTTGGATTTTTTTATTTTCCTCAATCCAACTTATTTGAGTAAACCATCATCTTCCAATGAGATATTTTCATCAAAAAATGGATAAACCTCTTATCTGTTTTTTATAATGTTTTATTGGCTATATAGGATTTTATTTGATTTTATGTAAACCTCAAATTATTTATATAATTTAGTATTTTAATTCAATGAATTATGTTATTATTATAGTCTCTTGAATTTAAAAACTACATATTTTGTGTGCTAGTATGATCATATACCTTGGAGTGATTATTAAAGTAATTCTCTAAGTGGTTAAGTGATTATAATTGAAATTTTATAGGGAAGAAATCAATTCATTTTTATAGGGGTCTTATCTCATTGATTGGATTATTATTAAATTAGTAAAACTAAAAGATTTTATTTTTCTCATACAATACAAACCTATCAACAACCTATGATAGACCCGTATTTATAAATTACTTTAATTCAAACTTTTTTGCTTTATTTTTTTCTTTAAATTAATTCACCTCAAAAAGTTTGACACATTATATAAAAAACACTTAATAATAAATCCTTGTATCTTATATCACTTCTTACGTCTTTATAGAATCTAAATACATGACTATTATACAATTGATCCCTTCAACCCATATTGAAAATTTAGGTGAACCAAATTTTTGTTCCGTTTTAAGGGTCCTATGTAAGTAACTTAGACACTATCATTATATTCTTACCAAATTTTTTCAATTATCACCCTATTTCTCTTATCTTTTTCCCTCTCCATCCTTCCATGTATAAAATTATATCTAATACCATGTAAACAAACTTTTTATGGGGGATAATACTAGGGGCGAGGAATCAAGTGAACCTAGGAGTCATCTAAATTTACATCCAAATTATCATGATAATCCCAAATCTTTATTCGAGTCCACTTTATTAAAAGGTCAAACAAATAACACTATATTAAATCCTAATATAAATAAAATGGAAAATAAAAATGAGGCAACCCATAACTTGATGAATGCCATATATTAAACCATTAATTAATAAGTCACACCTCCATCGACAAATTCACACTTATGCACCAGACATGATGGGAAGAAGAAAACTATATCTTTAAACCCCATGTCCTAAACCACATTCCCAACTTTCATGAGATGAAGTTATAGATTCATTACCTTCCTATAGAGGAGTTTAATTGAATCATTGAGACCAAATACCACACTTAAAATTGAGTTATCCAAGATGGGACTCTTCCCCTTTCCCCTAAAGTACTATTATAATAATTGGTTAAGTAATTTGAGACCAACATCCATCCATTCCTAGGACTACATAAAAAGGATTTTTTACAAAAATAATCCCCCACTGAAAGAAATTTATAATTAATAAGGGAATAAAAAATTTATTAAAAAACGGGTAGAGTCTTTTTATAGAAAATAAGAATGTTTTAATGATACCCTACACTTGATACCTCACTACTGTTTTCAATCGTATAATAAAATTAAATAATTTACAAAGGTTTAGGTCTAGAAAACAAATAATTCATAGATATAATGTGTATCAGTAACTTCAAAAAAATCCTCAAATTATTATTATGAGTATCAAGAAGGACTTTTCAAATAAAAAAACATTGGGAGCCTATACCGACTATGAGAAAAATTATTTTTTTGGTGGACTTTGTAATCCTTAGGATGATAAAATACATAGTGCTAAAATTTCAACCGTCTCTTCGAAGGGAAAAGAGATAAACCTTAGTAAGGTCTATTGAGATCAATATGTTGATTATATTTACATAATTTAAGAAAAAATTGACCATACGACATATAATTACACAACCATTACTTCAATCAAGTAAGTTCCTCTAGGAGGAAACTCGATGGAGGACAATGCTCTAAAATTTTAAAATCCACATAACCTAAACAATTTTAGTTTTTTTAGAATGACTATATTGTCTTGCATTGGATGGATATAAACAACCCATACAGTATTACGGTCCAAATATATTCCATCCACAAAATATTACAACACATAATTCATTTAATTCTTAAAATACCAATTCCAAAATACTCTAATGACATTTTAACAACCCATGAAACTAAACATACAATAAATTAAATATTCTTATAAGTAAAACCAACCAACTTAACCCATTACAAAATCAATTCTATAATTATTACTCAAAAAATTGTACAAGAAAATGTAGATAATAAATTATAAGGTTTCATTACAAAAATTTTAATTACAAATCACTAAAATTGGTAATTCACCCATTCCTACTCAGGATATATATTACTAAATATTAACGAAATAATCTAGTTACAGGAAAACCTCACATTAGTAAATAATATATTCAACTATATTAAATAGTGGGAAATCCATTTAAAAGTCCTGATCCATCCATTCCAAAACCATTCAAGAACTCAAAATCTCATGATTAAGATGAAGAGACACCCACAAAATATAAGAAATCCAAGGAGAACATAGGGTAACCACTACTTAATAAAATAATATAACAACTACTATATTCCCTCAAAAAATATGGGGAATATAAAAACCTTAGATTAGTTAATCTTTTAGAAAATTTTTATCTCATGTAAATATCAATATCTCCATTATTTATATATCATCCTACTCAAGGTACCTTAAGTAGTTATGTACTTTCTAATATAAGTTCTATAATAAATACCAAGTCCTTTGGGTTACTAATGCGAATTCCACCATAAATAGAACCATGAATCCTAAGTTATTGGACAATGAGTTTCGTTAAATTATTGTTTAACTTAGAGAGAAAGAATGTTTTAAATCCCCATCTCATATAGGAGTTAGTGCTAAACGCATTCCATGTTTTTTGTATTGTTAGATTCGGTTTGAGGACCTCCAACCCATATTTTTCACTCTATAAATTTATGATAACAATTTTGAAGAAACTAAGGGTATATTGAATGTTGATTTGGTAAATGTTTAAAATTATATTGACCATATTTAATTCGTTTTAATTGAAAATTAACCAAACTCATGTCTTAGGGAACAAACCCCGCTCATCATTGGTTATCCCTTATTAGAAACAATCATATGAGTCATCCATGTTTGGAATAAAATATTGAACATAACATATGGGCACATGATACTTACTCTCAAAATCTATAATGAATGTTCTAAAATCAGTGATTATGAGAGGTTCATATGGTAAATTGGATTAGTAGTGTTTAAATTTTATTTGAGAAACATCAAGGAATTAGTGAATGATTTTTTAGTTAAGAGAAGATTGGTTTTCTTTATTCACATTTGGTATATTTCTATTCTTGTAATTATTATCTTTCATATAGCTCCTATGATGATATTTTAGGATAAAAAAGTAACCGACCCTTGGTAAAAATCATGAAATTTTAGCCTATACCCATTTCTAACACTGATCTAACCATTTTGGAGGTTGGATCATCAGTTCTAAGGGAATCAATAAATCTTGATCCCCACTCTCAATATACCTCATGTGAGTTTAACTAACCCAACATTGAACACAAATTCCTTCCTTTCTTGATCAAGTACCCATTTATTGGTGATAAGAGAAAATCTTCTTATTTTATTTTTTTTTCTATTAAAGAAAATTAAGTTAGAATTATCCTTAATGTATTAAAAAAGAATAAGAAAGAAACTGGATCAAACCTCTATGATATTCCTAGGATTATCCCACTCACTAGGACCCATAATATTCTTCTTGTAATAGAATCTAAACCTTCCCAATAAACACATTGTAAAATCAATACCAGTCTAATGGAAGTGGTCAAAAAGGAAATCCTAAATATATTAAAATATGGTATTGGGTAAGTTTATGGGGGGTCTATGTTGAGATAACATATTATAACTAAGAACTTTCTAAGAGTAAAATTATTTTCTTTTATTTCTTTTATTTTATTCTTTTTTTTTCTATTTTTGTTTTTTTATTTATTTAATATAAAATAAATAAATTTGTTTTTTAATACATAATTTATATTTTTGTTTTTATTTAGTTAGGGGAAGAACTTGGGATTTTTTATTTTATTTAACAATTTTTATGTTGAGATTAAGGATATGATGAAGTTATAGGATTTTAATTTGAACCACATTATTGACAAAGTTCAAACCCAATAATCAGTTATCCCTAAGGAGTATACATGCGACATGGTGTTGAAATGATAAATTTCTTAATGATCATATTCATCTTTATAAAATGTGATTTTGTAAAATTATTTCATTTTAAATACCATTCTTTTACTTTCCATCTGCACTTTCATCACAATTATAAACTCTCTCACCTCTTATCATTCAACCATAATTTAAGTGTTATTATAATTTGAGTGGATGGGGGGAATTAAATATTTTGTTAAAATAAATTGTCCTTTTAAAAATAATTTAATTTCTTTGTCCATAATGTGATAATATAATTTAGGAGGATAAATTATGGAAATAATGTTTTTCCATGTTGGTAAAAGTAAGATGGAAGGGGGTGAATTTGATTTTAAAAAATCAAATGAAAGAAGTGATGCAATTATATAATTAATCGATTAACAAAAAATAATCAAAGTATGTGCAATAAAAATGAAAGGATTATTGGAATTCAATCACCAATATATATAATAAATAATATATAAAATAATTGAGAGATAATATTTATAAAAATTAAGAGATTAGTATGATGAATGATTATTTTTTTAATTGAATGATAATGATTAATATAAAAAATTTGTGTGTAGTAAATAAAATGAAAGGAAGACAATATTTCATTTAAATTCAACAATATCTCAATTATGATCCCATATACATTCCACCTCAAATTCATAAGGATTTATAAAATAAATCCCTTTACTTCAGTGGTTGATATGAAACCCAATAATATAATACACATTATTTTGACTAAAAATGAAATAAAATGAAATTACCTTGATTTTGATAGCAATAAGGAATGAATATGAAAGAAGGTGACCCTTTCTTTTCACTAAAAGAAATAAAGAAACCAAAAGATCCTTGTTTTTAATGGTTAACCATGTACTCATATGAAAAGAAGAAGAAGAAATAGTTTTTTAGGCACAAAATATTTAAGCAGAAACTCTCAATTATTGAAATAAAATAAAAGAATATATTGGAGATAATGAGAGGAATAAATGAGATACAATTGAGGTTTTAAAATTGAGCATAATGGATTTCTCTAGAGTATGATAAAGTATTTATCGAATCGAGCTTGGAGATTTATCACAATTGATTGTGTGGAAAATTTTAACATTAAATTTTATTGACCAGCCTTTATAGAGGTCTATTTATATCCTCCACAATCCCATTTAGGATATATGGGGTGTAAATGAGTCATACAATTCATTATAGGTTGAGTCAAGGAAAGAGATATCATCCTCAATAATGGATCAGATATAATATATTTATATCACTGGGTAGTAACTGGATACCATCAAGTAGCTAGTGATATATCTCCAACTCAATACTTTTGTCTAGATCTCCCTGGATAGAAGGCGAGATCTATCAAGTAGCTGGTGAGCTCCCCTGGGTAGCTGGTGAGCTTCCAGTTTCTCTATAATTCCATATAGTTTCATCAGTTGGTCACTGAAACTCGAATAGGTATCTAGTGATCTACCTGAATGTCTAGAGATTATTTACAATGTCACTAGCTATCTGATGGTCTTTCTATAGTTAGCTACTTGTAAGAACCTATGGGTTTATCTCAAATGGACTTCTAATCTTCTTTTTCACCCATCCATGCTTCGATGAAAACCGATAAAGATACTAAATCAAGAGATCTAAAAATACACGAAATGATATTGTGAGAACACCAAAAGGTTTTTGTGATCAATAAAACATATATAAGAGAGTGAGGTACAATAATATACCCTCTTTTTATGATCACAAACACTTGAGATAAAAATAATAAGAGTTATGAATATAAAAAGATTTACATATAATAATATTCATTAAAAAGTAATATATTTATGATATTGTCAAAAATAATTTCAATATTTCTTATTTCTCATATACCCCTTTGTAGTACAAACAAAAATAACTCATAACGAAAGCACTTTACTAAAATTATCTCCCTTAATTAAAAATAGGTTAAATTAATGAAAATTATAAATTATACAATGCTACCATAAATTTCTCCAAAAACCAAAGGGTTCTCCCACTTTATGATTATTAAAAAGAACTCATACACAACAAAAAATAAAAATAGGTTAATATAAATTGATACAACGAAAATATGAAACAAAAAAATATTTTAATCCTAATAACTGAAAATATTATTCAAAATTTAAAATATTTCAATTTTCAAAATCTAAAATAGATTTTAAACAAGACTAACTTTTTTAGAATAAGATTGGATTCCCCTCAATCAATGAAAAAAAAATAAAAGTATCAAAAATATAATTTTATTCAATTGATAATTCAAAATCCATAAAATATTTAAAAATAATAATTTATAATCAATAAATAATTTACAATGAAAAATAATTTAAGATACTTTATAAAAAATTTAAGGTTTAATTTATTTTCTAAAAAATTAAATATTTAAGATTTTTTGAACCAATTTCAATATTTACTATATTTAGAAATTAAAAAAAGTAACCATCTAATAGATTTTGAAATAAATTGAATATTTAACATATTTTTTAATAAATTTAAGACTTAAAAAATTTTAAAACAAATTCAAGACTTGTTTAAAAATGATATGTGAATTTTCCAAAGAAAATCCCCTAGGAGTGTCAAACCAGGTGTGCGATATTACTTCAACACTCATGTTGAGGGTGAAGATATGGTCAGTACCCAACGATCCCTTTTCAACGTTAATACCTCTAGCTGAATTTACACAAAAACCACATCTACTTATTTATATCCAGATAGGGATAAATTTTCTAGGAAAACTATACTTAATGTACTTTACTAAAATTGATGGTAACAAAATAATATCTATGAAAACAATATAAAACCCCCTTTTGTGAATTAATAAAATGGTATCTCATTGTATATGTTAGATAGAATAAGAAATTTTAATATTTAATAAATATATGATAAAAATTATTTCATGAATAAATTACAAAATTTTCATAATTCATTAAAATTCTACAAAACAAAATTCAATATGAGATGATTTTCAAGAATAATTTGAAGAAAAACATTAAATAAATAAATATTCAATTAACCCATTTGGGGAAAGAAAAAAATCCCCTATTATCGAAAAGAAACTCATGAAAATGTCCTAGATTGATAAATCATATAGAGTAAAAATATTTTTAGAATTAAAATTAGTTAAAAGGTGTAAGAAATAAATATTATCATAATAATGATATAATAATATAACAAATATAACAAGGAGATTCATGCATAAATCCTAAAATAGATATCTAAATCCAATAAACTTTAAAATAAGGAAAAGTATATCTTATAATGAGGATGAAATATTAAAAAATAGATAAAGAATATTTCTATAATAGTGATTGGTCCCTCTTAGACGGAGCATCATCTTAAGGCTCAAAGAGAGATAAAAAACAGGGGAATAAATCTAGGATTTAGATTAAGAGAGTGACGGTAAAACAATAAAGAATGATATTGATCATTAAGTTCAATAAAGTAAGATCAAAAGATTTATCTATGAAAGATAAAATATTGTAAGTTAATGTCAATAAAGGATCAAAATATTTATCTAAGAAATCTCAAAATATTCTAAATATAATTATATTTAAAGAGAAAAAGGGCGGAATTAAATAAATTATATAATTTGAGATTCAAATCCATATAATAATAATAATATATGGTTTAAATTTACAATTATTTTAATATAACAAATAATAAAAGAAAAATTAAATTAATGATCCAAATGAATATAAAAAAATTATCCAAATATTTAAAAAAATTCAAAAAATCAATGAATAATAAAATATAAAATTGAATTTTTAAATCCTTTAATATGTAAAATTTATAACCCATAAAAAATTAAATATTAATTTTTCATTTTTTTCAAAAATAAAAGAAATGAATAAATAATCCATCTTGCATTAAAAAATTTAGTTACATAAAATTACCACACCTAATTATCCTTAATAAATCTGGATGTTATTTAGTGAGGGGATTTAGGAGAGAAACACTAGCATGATGTTTTACCACATTTAAAACATAAATAAAACATATATAATAAAGGTATAATTTGAGAAACCAATAATACAAATTCCAATGATCATAATCCATGATTTAAACTTGGAGTAGTTTCCATAAATGTGTCTCAAGTAACCTCTATCCATGAAACATGTATCTCTTTAGGACTTTCTGTTGAGTCATATTTTATACAAAATCAAGATACGAAATATCTTGGTACCTAAAATTCAGTTCCAAATTCTTTATCCAATATAGATTTTGGAATACAAAATTATTTAGCAAAAGATTTTCCATAATAATTCCTAAAAAATATATTTGAAGAGATTTTTATAAAATTACTTCTACCATAATGATCATTTTTACAATAAAATTCATAAATTAGATGCCCATTTTTAGTATAGTAATTTCAAAATTTTATTTTTAGAAAATAATTTAAAAATAATAGCTTTATTTTTATAAGTTCTATATTGATTTGAAAACTGAAAAACCAAATGATATTTTAATAGACATTGAGAACCTAAAACTTTATTTACTTTTTTTCACCTTGGGTGAATTTAGAAAGATAATTTTTGGGAACCTTAATGGTTTATTCTAATTTTTCAACATTGGGTTTCCCTTTTTTAATTTCAAATATAAATCTTTTCTTTCTTTTGAAACTTGATTATTTTCCAAAATAAATTGTTTATATTTATTTTTAAAATGTTTAAAAACACTTGTAATTTAGGAATAAAAATCCAAGAGTTTATATCTATAATATGTAATATCATTATATTTTTAATTTATAGAAGTAAAGGAAGAGGTGGAATAATTAGAAGTGGTGTAATGAGCCACATCACTTAACTCAATTTTTGATGTGAGACATTTGAAACTTCCATCACTTGAGTTGGAAGAGGAGAAGAAATCAAAAATTACATTACAAGTGGAGACATTGAGAGATTTCTTTCCTTTATTATTTATTTTCATCTTCTTTTTGTATGTGGGACACTCTAGTTTAATGTGACCATTTTTATTATGATGAAATGATGTCACCTCAAGTTATTTTAATTCATTATCCTTTTTGGATTTTTCGAAGGATTTATTTCCTTTCGTGTATTTGTTAATTTTTTTATAATAAATCCAATTTCTCTGCCGCTTCTAGATGATTCAACACTGATTTATATAAAATAAAATATATTCTTAAATTCCATGACTTCTTTAGTTTCTTTTGTGTCCTGTCACTTCATTTTTATTTTATATGTAATGAGATACCGATTTGTTTTGAATATCCTTGTTTTTTATATCATTGGGTACTTTCATTACCATTACCATGGGTTCCCAAGTACTTGGAAAGACCCAATGTATTTTATTCACAAGATTTTATATAGAAAGAGTATAACCATTAGGTTTTCTTCTATTTAATATTTCAACAAAATGAGAAAAGGTGTCCATAATGGATTTATTAGGATTAATACTAAAACATTAAAAATATTTTTTATACATATCCAGTCTAGTATTTTTAACTTTACTATTTAGTTCATGATAAACTTCAAGAAATTTCCAAAATTTTATGAGTAGTTTTGAAAATAGAAACATGAATAAATTCCTTTCTATCTAAACCCCTATGAATGAAATTCTTGGATTTTCCATCATGTTCCAGAGATACAGTATCATTAAGAGTTCATTTTTTTTCCGATTCATTAGTAGATGTATAAAAATGACTAATAATTTTACATATATGATATCCAATTATTATAAGAAATGTATATATGTGAATTTTAAAAAAACTACACTCTGTTCTATCAAAGAACACATTATGGACAACTGGGTGTCCTTCAGGAGAATCTTGGGTACTAAAGGTATCATTCATCATTGAAAGTTCATTTCTTGAAATTGATTATTATTTATTAAAAAATTGAAAATAGGATCTAAATAAAATTTTCAAATCAAGGTTAAAACAAATTTTTTGAAAACGAAATTTTATTTGATACGAATTGTTGGTCTGAGTAAGTTGGAATGATAATGTTGAGGTGAATTTACTCTTAAAAATTTAAATGAAATAAGTGCTGAATTTATGGAACTAAGTGACAAAATAAAATAATCAGAATAAAGAAAGGTATTAAAATTTAAAATCACATGCTTTGGGAATATATATATAAATTAATAGAGAGATAAATTTATATAAATTATGTGATTAGTATAATTAATTATTAATTGACACTATGCCTCACACCTCAATTGCTTGAGAATTTATGAAATAAAACCATTGATTTTTGTGGCAGAAAAGTAAACTAAAAAAAAAATTTTCTTTATTTTGACTATAATAAATAATGAAACTAAAAGTCCCTTACTTTTGAATGGAATGATGTAAGATACCGATATAAAGTTGTTATCAATGGTTATCCCAGAACCCGTAAGAAAAGAGGAAGAATAGATGGTTTTTCAGGAATAAACCAATTAAAGTAAAAACTCTCAATTATATAAATATAAGATAATAATACATGGGATATAATGAGAGTAATTTATGAGAGATACGTAAGGTTTTACAATTAACTACATGGGATGTGTCTAGAGAAGGATAGAGCATTGATCGAATTGATCTAAGAAATTGATCTTGGTAAATTTCCTAAACAAATTTCACATCACAATTTATTTAAAATTCTCTATAAGGATTTATTTATATCCTATATAAATCAATTTATTGTTCACAATGTGTAAATTATTTAAAAGAACCATTGGAGTTATAGTTATGGAAAACAAGACCATCATTAATGTGGGATTTGACCTGTTGTCTCGACGCCACCAATTAGATGGTGAGAAACCTATATGTATGTAATTATGTCCAAATATCACTGGATAGTTTGTGAGATCCACTAGGTTTATGGTGAGCCTATAATATCTTTAAAATTCTATCCAGTGTCACTGAATAGTTGGTGTGACTCCAAAGGATAGCATATAAGCTGCTTGAAGGTCTAGAGAACCTGTCTAATGCCACTGGCTGGATGATGGTTTCCCTCTAGCTAGACACTAGGAAGAGAATATGGGGAATTCTAAAATGTCTTTATAGGATCCTATTACACCCATAATTTAGTCATTTTAAAACCTATAAATATACTAAAAATGGAGAGATGAAAGTTCATGAAATAAAATTGATAGAACACCAGAAGAAGTTTGTGATCTTTAAACAATATCTTAGAGAGTGAGGTAGAATAGTATATAGTTATTTTTCACTATCTAAATTTCCATGAATTTAATAAAAATATTACAATGAACACCCTTTATTTTTTGGGGTGTTATTTGGTGTCCTTAGGAAAAATTATTTTTAGAAAAGGTGTTATAATAAATTTATGTTTAATTCGAGTATTATAAAAATGAAAAAATGAAAGAAATTAAAAAGTAACCAAGTATATGATTTAATTCTCTTAATGCGTAGTTTTTTACACCTAGGGATATTGAATATATAGTTTTTGGCTTATATTTAGGATGTATAAATCTATCTTTGATCAATGGATTGAAATAATATATGGTGATCGACCCTTTATGATAAAAAATGCATAGTTTTCTTTCCTAAAGTTTTACTTTTCATCTCTATTGTGTAAAAATCAAAGAAATTATTTTTTTGATTCTCATATTAAAGTTGAAATGTAATTTTCACAAATCAATCCTATCTTTTCCCACTTAAAAAAGAACCCCCATGACTTTTTTGATGTAAAAAACATATTTATGCTTAATTAGAATGGGAGGAAGGGTAGAAATTAATTTGAACAATGAAATGGTATCGGAATTGGGATATGCTTAGATATCTATTTTGTTTTTTAGGATTTTTATTTTCTTCAAGAATGTTTCATGTGATGTAATGGTGGAAAACTTTATATGATAAAATGTGTTTAGAGCGTGGAATTTAATTTTTATCATTATGTGGATGTAATTTTATAAGAATAAGTAAATTTCATGTGTGAGTGTTGGGGTGGGGTATGATTATATAATTAAATTAGATAATTTTCATTACATTTTTATGTGTTTTCATGTGATACATTGTCTATAAAATCCGAGGTTAATTAATTTTACAATTTAAACTTAATTTCTCACAATATGTGAAATTATTGTTTAAAATGTATTAATCTTGACCCATTTTAAACAAATTTTTGGAAAAATCTCTATTAATGATTTTAATATGAAATTATAGGATTATATTACTCAATTTGGGGGAATATTTGGTTCTTATACAGAGATATATGATTCATAAAATAATATGGACTTATTGGTCCTTGAATTCATAAATTCACGGGTTATGTAAATTGAACCTTAGGAAACTAAAATTGATGTGGCACCCAAAAAAAGTTCAATGATGCTTTAATTTTATATTTGAATAAAAAAATATTAGAAAAAATTCAATTAAAATATAAATAGAGCCACTTAGTATATTTGGAAGGTGATATGGGATACACAATTTTATGTTGAAAATATATCCCAGATTTTATGGCCCAAAAATTCATCCCATCATTTTGGGCATAACAAAAAAATTGATAATACTATTGAGAATATATTTTACAAGTTATTATAATAAATATTAGTCCACTTTTACTTGTTATATTACCTATATCAATTCTCTCACCTTTAAATTCTTTATGGTGAGTCAATGGGGATAGAGAAAAGAAATCATGCAACCTTGAGAATAATAGAAATTCAATTCTCCATCCAATTTACCCCATCCTTTAGCCTAACCTAATAAATTGAAAATATTTAAATTTTCTTTATTTACCTAATAATATAAAAATTTCAATTTAAGGTGTATTCTTCTGTGGAAATATATATCTTTTGAAGCTTGTTCTTTCTGTGATGTTATTCTTCCATTTTCTCACTTTTTCTTGTTCTTTATTTGTATGCTTTTTTAACACATTATTGGTTTTTAATTAAAATATTTCAGGGACATTAATTCTTGTTATTCTAATTTTTATCAAAATAATACCATTTAATTCATGGTGTGAATCCATTTACACAACAAAAAAATTAATCATATTTTTATTTTTTTTATCTTATTTAATAATGCTTATACGAGTAAACTTCCCTATTCGATTGATAGATTTGTATTAGTGAATCTATAACCCTCTTATGGGTTTATTTTAGGGAGTTTATTGTGATAGTTTAGATTTTATTTTTTGAAATTTAATTATCTAATTATTATTTAATTTCAGAGTTATACTCAATGACTTAGATTCTTATTAATATTTATTGAATTTTAAAACAATATATTTTTTGTGCCTGTATGATTTTATACCTTGAAGTGATTTTGAAATTGTATCTATATGTATTTAGGTGATTAAACATAAAATTATTTAGTGATTAAATCAATTAAATATGATAGTGGGATTATCTCATTGATTGGATACTTCTTCAATTAGTGATACTAAAATATTCTAAAAAGTATTTCATTAAATCCATCATAGACAATAACTTATAATCAATCCATATTTATAAATTGATTAAATTATTTTTTTTATTATTTAAATAAACTCACCCTAAATTGTTAGCTACTTCATAGGAAAAAAAATTAAAAACAAATCATTATTTCTTAGATCACACCTTAGGTCACTCTAGAATTATCAACCCTGACTATGCTATAGGCAACCTCTTTAACCCATAGGTTAAATTTGGAAAAACATACCCTAACGGTAGTAGTATATATAAATAAAAAATGAGGATAACTATTCTATACCAAGGAAATTTTATTGGGATTTATATGATCCATTATGATGTACCACAAAAACCCCTCTCTACAAAATTCAACCACAAATAATTGATAGGTTTGGGTGAGCATGTGATATGACCAATATGAGTTTATAACATTATGGGTTTGAATAGAGGTTTTAATGCGATTTTTAGATCTTGAACTAGGGATATAGAAATAAAGGAATGGATTAGGACAATACCTAATTTTGGGAGTTTTTTGTTCTTAATATATATATATATATTGAATAATCTAATCCCACAAACATGATTTAATTTTTTTATGTTATTAATTTATTTTGGGAAATTATTTTTTACTAGATCACAATATTTTCACAATATATTTAGTTATTGTATTTTGAATTTTATAAATCATATTTCATATGAAATATAATAAGTTTGTTTACTTTTTATTCAAATAAAACAAATTATAAATCATTCTACAGGTTCTCATACTTTTTGTTTGAACATGATGCATGATTTTGGTTGCCACAACAATTTCATGTTCAATGTTTGAATTAGATATTATATGATAACATCACTTATATAGCTCATATTTTCAAAAAATTTGTTTTTTGGGATAAAATAAATTTATTTATATTTAATGAAACAAATATGAAGTCTGAAATCCTTGTTTTATTGCTTTAAAAATCCCAAACCCTCTTCCGTAGTTATCGAATTCTAAAATTCATGGAATAAAATTTATCCTATTTTGTACTAACAAATTAAGATATAGACATCATAATCACATGCTGTTTGTTATAATGGAACATAATAATTTTTTCTACATTTTAATAATCTCACTAAAAGGCTAAAATTTCGATTTAGATAATAAAAAAATTGACCAAAATTTTCCAATTATTTCTATGAATTTTTATTTAGTTTTCAGTCAATTTTTTTTACCATTTGAACCATATATTGGGGGTTTTATGTTCAATTAAATTGATCATTGATCATTTATAAATATGTTAAACATATCTACATTTAAGTCAACTAGAACCTTCACTGATTGTGATTTTTAGGTGATCAAAAAAAGCAATCATTCTTATGTTATCAACATAACGCAAGTATTAATTTATAGTTGACCGCAAAACTTATTTGAAAGAGATTTCAGGGATTATTTAAGTGATTGTAGGCATTATTAAATTTAATGTGATTAAAAGGTTTTTTGAAGTGAGTGTAAGTGTTTTTATATAACCTTAATGTAATCTCTAAACATATCAAGATTTTTCAATCTGTATCATGATCTCCTCAAATTGGTTTATTTATCTGGTTTACTTATAAAAGTAGATTCCATATTTATTTAGTACATGTAGGTCACTCCTCATCTACCCCTTGAATGTTGTGATGAAACTTAATCTGGAGCATTCTTACATATTATTATAGCTTGGTTGTATCACATATAGAATCCAGACTCTCATTTCATATACATCTACTATAATATTTTCTAATTCACATTTGAATCTACCGTAATTATATCCTAATGTTAATTGTAGCTACCACATACTATTCACGGTTAGTATACTGGAAGCACAATAACTTAAGTAACCGAACCTTGTATTTTTTTCTCATGATCAATATAGTGACTACTTGTTATGATTTTATCATGGAAAGTATAATGACCACAAGATTCAATTTTCTCACAATCAACTTAGTGACCACAAGTCTTTATTTTCTCACACTCAGTATAGTGACATCACATTAAAACAAGTGACCTCATGTCATAATGTTAACACATTCAATCTGCTAATGAAAAGGCATATACATCATGGTCACTTATTTTTCACAGTTTTTTCTTTATTTATTTCTTTTCTAAAATCATGAATTTTTTGCAAGCTCTATTTTTATTTATTTTTGATACTTTGATTAACTACTTACTTCTGTTAATCATTTTAAAAAATTTATTTATTTGTAAAATTCATTTATATTTTAAAAAATCCATGTGATGTTTTTTTAAAATATTTTAATCAACTTTAATATATGATTTAATTTATTCATTATTCATGCATACAAATAGAGTATTTTTTTTGAATATTTAAGTTTTTATTTTTTCATTTTATTTTTCTATGTTTTTCTTTTCTAAATTTATATTTTGTAACAGCAAAATTATTTAAATTTATTTTTTATCAATTAATTTATTATAATTAAATTTTGTGATAATTAAGAACTATATGAAACTATAAATTTTTTTTTGAATTTAAATATTCAAATTATATTATGATATTTATGAAATTTTGTTGAAATAATATTTTGGAACTTATTCTAATTATGTAATGGGTCTTTATTTTTTTGAATTTGTCTTTATGTTTTGAATAAAAATTATTTTTTGTTATGATTATTATAGAATGATAATTTTCCCTCTCCTAGATAATTATATAGTTGTATTTGAATTTCATCACCTAGATGGAGATTGTGTTGTTAGTTTTTACATATCCTATTTAAATGATTTTGGACATATTCAAAGAATAACACTTACAAGAATATACACTTTTCAAAAATTATAAGATCTTTACTCTGAACTTTTAAGTGTTGTACATACTATGTAATGTGTGATCAATATTTCTTCTACTGGATGATCTATCAAGGATTGTGCCTAAAAAATGCTTCAACCTGTACTACCATTTAGAGATAACCAGATAAAATAATCAATGACCAGTACCCATGCTTCATTTATTAATTTTATACTTTGTTTTGGTTTATTTGATTATGTAACACTTCTTCTTATCTCTCGCAAACTCTGTCACTTTGTGTTTATGACATTACATTTAAAAGCATTCTTTATTTCTTTCCTCAGGATGTAACTCTCAGAATCTAATGTCAAGAACTTTTGTTCAGTGGATTCAGTAGTCTAAAATTAGGTTTGTTATTGGTATGGGACTCACTGTACAAAAGTTATTGTTTCATCATGTTTATCCTTCCACTTCGTAGAAATTTTTTTTTATAGGAGTTACGATTTCTCTTAAAAAATCAGAGTAGTGGACAAACTAACTCTCTCCAATTAGAGAGGTATAAGAGTAGACTAGGTCCACTTTGGAAAAAACTAGTATAAAAAACATCCTTTGGTTCTTTTATTTCATTTTGTTCAGATGAAATTAACTCTTATAAATAATTTAGATAATTAAAATATTTCTTTAATTTTTTTAACATGGCCTATTCACCCCCTCTAGACCATATGCCATAACCATTTAATACCTACTGATTTACAACTAAAGTTGGTTCCATTAGCATTTTTTAGATTTTATTTTTCTAACCCATTCCTAAAACTCACAGTCTAAGAGAAAGATCTTTAAGATTATAAGAATAAACATAAACAACGAATTGATTCCTTAGAAGCCACCTCACTTTAATGATAATGATTATTCATACTAACATTCCTGAATAGAGGAATACCATAGGAAGTTAGGTATAAAACACATGTTGATCATGAAAAATCCATTCAAACTACCTGAAGATGACATAAATACTCTTACAAGAAATGATTATACTAGAATTATTTTAAATTACAATTTTATGAATATTTTATATTTTGATATTACAAAAATTATGTGTAGTCTGGTGTATAAATGTAAGAGAACACATGAGGCATGAAATATTCTGTAATTTACCCACCATGGCTTAAAAAAATTGCTTCAAACTAAGCATGGAATTCTTCGATCTGAGTACCAACACTATAGGATGGGTGAAGATAAAAATATGAACCATATGTTCTTCTTTTTTACAAGAATTGTGAATGGAATGATTTCCCTTAGAGAAACATTAAAAAATATATTACTAGTGGAATTATTCCCAAGAGAACTAACAATGAAATGGAACTCAAAGAAGGGAACCAGTGACTAAAGAAGGAACTTTAAAGGGTAAACTCTTGATGATTTGATTAGATCATTGCATTAGTATTAATTGGAATTGAAAAAAAATTCTAAAGAGTAAACAAAAAATAAACTATGTATCATTTAAATTTTTAAATCTTATTTCTAAGGACTCTTCTACTTATGGAGTACATATTAGTGAAAATAAAGATATGGATCAAATTTCAACTGTAGTCTATACATGAATGAAAAATAAAGGATTCAAGAACTGATTTAGAATAAACACTCAAAAGAAAAACCACAAGGGAGATAATAAAGGTAGAATTAATTATAATGATTTATATGTTACTTGTTTTTAGTATAGAAAGAAAGGGAATATCAAGACTGACTGTGCAAGACTAAAGAATAAAGACAAATAAAAAAATAAGGAAACAAGGAATTGAAAACTAGTTGGAGTTATAGAAAATAATCTGATTCTAGTGAGAAATATATGAATGAGAAAGAATTTTATAATGTTTACTTCATCGAATTAGTAAATGATATTAGTGATTTAGGATTTTATTCCAGATGTTCTGATTCTGATTTCGATTTGGAAAATATGAATGTTTCTCAGTTAAGTGAATAAATTGAAAGATTGAAACACTATATTTTCAAAGCTTCTTATTTATATAATAATATTAAAGAAAATAATGAGACACTTATTTATAAAAATAAATATCTTTTAAAATATAATGAATAATTAAGTAATATTGATTCTTGATATGATTCTAATGTTTTTGATGATTTGAAATCTGCTCAGAATTTGAATGAAAATTTTAAAAGGAAGTTGAATGACTTAAGAAAAGTTTTTATTATTTTATTCATGTTTGTGAAAAATATCATAAAATCATGTCTTTGAAAAAAATTAATACAAATAAATATTTGTTTGGGTATAACGGGATATTACATTGAATGTATCAAAAACATTTTTTTAAAAGTAAAAATGGTTTCACTTCTACTATAACAAGTTTTAAATGTCTCATTAAATGCCACTATGAAAATGATTATTCTCTTCGATTAAATTTTTTTAAGATTGATGAAGACTCATATTTATACATCTTTATAATCTATACTACCTTTATAATACTTTTTTAAATTATTTGTGGGTACTTAAAATTTGTTTTACTAATTTTATTGGACCCAAAGTATCTTGGTTACTATAATTTCAAATAATTTAATTTTGTAGGCATAATTCCTTGGATATATCAGGAAAGACATATGGTACATGGATAGTGGATAATCTTGAAATATAACCTAAGACCCATCAAAGTTTATCACTTTAAAAATTGTGAAGGAGGCACTATTACTTTTGAATGCAATTCCAAATGTAAATTAAATGGTTATGGTAATGTGGGTATTTTGAATTCTAATTTTTTTTTCTAATGTTATATATTTCGAAGGATTAAAAATTAATTTAACTAGTATATCATAATTATTTGATGATGAAATAATATTTTAATTTTAAAATTATAGGAGTTTTGTTTTAAAGTATGATTCTTTATTATTCTATGATAATAAAAAGGAAAAACATTTTTACTATTTATTTTTCATAAATAGTAGTTCAAAATATTGTGTGTTTGAATGTTGTGTAGAGTGATAATATTTTTTTAATTATTGATTAGGTCATGTTAATTTTAAAATATTACATAATCTCTCTAAACATAAGAATTTTCCATAGTAACCTACTATTAAGAAAGAAAAACTTCATGTTTTTGACAATATTATAAAAGTGAAATAATATAAAGCTTCTTTCCAAACCATCAATCAAATATTTTCAACTAGACCTCTACAATCAGTATACCTTGATCTATTTGGTCATATAAAAACTTTTACCCTTTGTGGGAAGAAATATAATTTATTAATTATTGATGATTATATTATATTTACATGAGTTTATTTTCTTTCACATAAAATGACACTTTATCTAGATTTATTAATTTTTATAATTTAGTACAAAATGAAACTTTTTTCATGGTTGTGTAAATTCGAAGTGATAAAGGAGGTTAATTACATAATTTAGAATTTGATATTTTTTGTTAAAAGAATGTTTATTTTCCTAATTTTGCTACTCCTAGAACAATATAAAAAAATTTATGTTATAGAATGGAAAATAGAACTCTTATTCAAATGTCTAGAACTATATTAAGTGAATATAATTTTCCATGATATTTTTGTGATGAAATACTTTTTATTAATGTTTTATTTTTAATATAATTATTTTTAAACAATTGTAAAAGAAAATTTTTTATGATTTGTTTTAAGTTAAAAAGCCTAAATTTAGTTATTTTAGAATTTGTGGTTTTAAATTTTTTATTTTAATTTCAAAGGTTAATTTAGATATGTTTGATAGTAAAAGCGATGAAGGTTTTTTTTTACTATTTATTGAAATAAAATTAAAGAATATATAGTTTATAATAAACGTTCTATGGTTATTTAAGTATTTGTTAATGTTATGTTTTATGAAAATAATATAAAATTAAATATTTTATTATGATGTTTTTTATGAAGAGTTTAGAGATTTTAAATTTAGTTAAGAAAAATGTTTTGATAAGAAAAAATAAATTGATTGTGATCATAATACTTCTTAAACTAATCCTAGTTCTTAAAATATTCATAGATATCATCCTTTGTAAAATATTATGGGTAATATTTATTATTGTAGGAATTCTATAAATTCCGTTTTATTTTTTTATTTCAAATTCTATTTTTCTAGTTTTTTTCATAATAATGTTGATGAAACATTACGTGATTATAATTGGATTCTTTTTATAATTGTTGATATTAAAAAATATTCTTATAATAATTTTTGATATTTAGTTGAACTGCCTTTAGATAATCATTTTATTGGAACTAAATGAATTTTTAGAAATAAGATAGGTGAAACTGGATAAGTTGATAAGTATAAAGCTAGACTTGTTTCTCAAAGTTATTATCAAGAATAAGGAATTTATTTTGAAGAATATTTTTCATCAATTGATATAATTGAATCCATTATAATTTTATTATATTTTTTCACTTTAAAAAGGTTTTATATTATTTAAAATAGATGTGAAAATGTACTTCTAAATGGGTTTATTTCTAAAGATATTTATGTTTCTCAACCACCTATTTTTTAAAATGAGAAATTTTGTAACCATATTTTTAACTTATCAAAATATTTATATGGTTTTAGGAAAGAAACTATTTATTATTATGATATAATTATATTTTCTTAGTGAAAATTGATTTTAATAAAGGTAAGAAGATCCAACATTTTTTATCAAAATAATTTCAAATTATATTTTAGTTGTTCCAATTTATATCAATGATATAGTTTTTAAATGTTCAAATGATTTTATTTACAATTATTTGTCAAATTTATGGTATGTGAGTTTCGAATGGGTTGTATGGGTAAATTAAAATTATTTCTAGGACTTCAAATTTTTTAAAGAAAAGATGGAATATTTTTAATCAATCCAAATATTCTAAATAATTAGTTCAACATTTTTTATTTATTATTGTAAAAAATTTAAAACCCTTATGAATTTTAGTTGTAAATTAGATTCTAACATTTCTAGAAAATCTACTTATTATAAATTATTTTGAGACATGATTGGATGGTTTTTGTATTTAACTACTTATATACCCAATATAAATTTTATTTTTTTATGTTTTATATTTTAATCAGATCCTAAGGAATATCACTTAAAGGATATTAAAAATATTATCAGATATATTAAAGTAACTTTTAATTGTGAAATATTTTTTTCAAGATATTTTAATTTGATTAGTTACTATGACTCTGATTTTAGAGGATATAGAATGTATAAAAAAACCTCTGGTATGTGTTAGTTTCTATGTAAAAATTATGTTTCTTGGAGTTCAAGATAACAAAAATCTGTTTCTTTTTGAACTTATGAAAGTGAGTACATCTCTACTCCATATTTATTTTCTCAAAATTTATGGATTAAAAACACTTGGTCTAACTCGGTTTTTACTTTTGAAAAATAATATTTATTATGATAATTATTCTATTATTTATATTATAAATAACCCTTTAACAAGATCTAGAAATAACTACATATATGTGCGCTTTTGTTTTCTTCAATATTATGTTAATAAAGGTTATATTATTCTTCAATTTATTCCAAATGAAAATCAAGAAGTGGATATTTTACTAATCTTTTGGATTTTAAAAAATTTCCGAAAATTAAAATTTCTCTTATAATGTTAGAAATTTAGTTTGAAAGTTTCAAATTATTATTTTTTAACTTACGTTAATATGAATTTATCAAGGGTGAGTTTTTCTGATTTAAAACTATTTTTTTCACTTCTATCTTCAATTTTTTTATATTTCATAATATTTTTGTTTTTTAACATTGGAAAATGATGTGAATTTTATAAAATATTATTTTATTTTCCTATTTTTTAAAAAATTAATAGTTTTTTGGAGTATTTTATTCAACGTTTATATTTTATTTTTGGAATATTAAAATCCCTTAAAAATATTTTTTTATATCAGTCATTTTTTTATGGAAATCTACTTGTTATAGATCACAATATTTTTATTAGACATTGAATTATAAAATTTTTAACTTCATAAAAAAAATTCATATTAAATATAAGAAGTTTATTTAATTTTTATTAAACTATTACAACGTCTAAATTAGTCACTAGGTGTTTACAATTTTGTTCTGAACATGGTGCACGCTTTTGGTTTTTAAAAAAATTAGTTTAAAGTTAATATTAGTTATTCTAAAATAAATTTAGTTATATAGATTTTATTTTCACAGAAAGTATTCTGTGAGATTGAAAATACATCTATTTACATTTAATTTAACTAATATGAAATCTAAAATACTTGTTTAAGTACTTTAAAATTCATAAATCATGTGTTATAGATATGGAATTCTATAATTCAAAGAATACAATTTATTTTATTTATTACAAATATGTTTGGATATAAAAATTATAATCACACATAATTTTATGATATATAAATATAATTCACTTATATACATTTCATTTAATTTAATGAAAGGCTGAAATTTAATTTTATATACTCAAAAAATTGGCCAATGTTCTAAAAATATTTAAATGATTTCTCTTATAGTTTTTAGTCTATTTTTGTTATGATTTTCAATCGTATGTTTGATTTAAAAGTTCTAATTGATGTGTTATTTGATCCATTGGAAATATATTTTATTTATATACATTTGATTAAACTGGACCCCTAGTTAAATTAGATTTTTATAAGGTGTAAAAACTCACAATGTCTTCTATTATCACATACCACATGTCTTCATTTTAGAGTGACCACATGGAATCGTTTAATGTGACTACATGGATTATTTTAATGTGGATGAATGGTTTATTTTAAAGGTACCAGATAGATTATTATAGTGACAATATTTTTTATTATGTTTAAAGTGAACACAAAGTATAGTTTTTCGAAGTGATTGCTATATTTTTAATTAACCACAAATATATTTATGAACCTACTATGAGTCTTCAAGTTGTACCATGATCTCTTCAAAGAGGTTTCTCTATTAGGTTTTCTTATATAAGTTGATATCATCTTTATTCAGTTTAGGTGAGTTTCACCTCATCTTCCCCATGGATGTTATATAAAAAGTACAACAACATCACACATATACAATATTATAACTTGGTTACAACAAATACAAGAGATTCATTCTCCTTGCATATGAAGCTACCATGAGATTTATTATTACCATTTAAAGATAAAATATTTACAAACTAATTTAAAGTATAGATAGTATGAACATTAAATGGTCAGCATACCAGAATCATGGTAAATTAAGTGACCAAACCTTAAATTATTTTTACAGTCAATATAGTGACTATGCATTATAATTTTATCACCCTCATTATAGAGACCACATGTTATAATTTTCTCATGGTTAGTATAGTGACCTCATGATATAAAAAGTGACCCATGTTAAAATATTCACATGGCTAGTATAATAACCACAAGTAATATACCTCATGGTCACAAGACAGACACTATCAGTTCTTACTTTATTTTCATTCTAAAATATAATTTTTTAATCATGCTTTGTTTTTTATTATTTTTGATACTTTTATTAACACAACGCTTATATTAATCATTTTAAGTAATTTATAAATTTCTAAAATTCACACATATTATAAAAAATCCATGTGAAGTATTTTTTTAAAAAAATAATTAGTTTTAAAATATGATTTAATTTATACTTTACTCACTCATATACAAAAATATTTTTTTGAATATATAAGATTTTATTTTTTGAGTTGATTTATTTAAGTTATTATTTACTAAATTAATATTTAGTGACATAAAAATTATTCAAACATATTTTTAGGTATTTTATTTAGTATAATTAAATGTTTTAATAATTATGCATTGTATAAAATTATAAAGTGTTTTTTTGGAATTTATACAATCAAATTATCTTATGATATTTGTGGAATTGATTTGAACTATTATTATGGAATTTTTTTAATTATTTGACATAAAACTATAATTTGTTTGAATTAGTCTATAATTATTGAATACAAACTATTTTTGTAATGATTTTTCTAGAATGATAATTTTCCCACTCTTTGATAATTATGTAACTTTAATTTTAATTTCTTTACTTGATTCGATATCACCTTGTTTGTTTTTACAAATCCTATTTAATGGATTTTGGACACATTAAAAGAATAATAGTTACAAGGCCATTAAATTTAGATAATAAAAATATATTTACACTAAACATTGTAGTGATATAAAGACCAAGTCTTATGTGAACAAGTTTTCTTATACTAGAAAATATTTCGAAGAACGTACCTAAATCTTCCTCAACTTCTACTACCTCTAAGTAAAGACTTGATGCATTACTAAAGAACTAGTACCTATGCTTTTGTCTCTTATTTTATACTTTTTCCTAGATTATTGTTTTTAAAATAATTCTTTGAATCCCTTACACATTCTCCCAATTTCAATTTATTCTTTTAAATTATAAATAATTCTTTGTTTATTTCCTCAAGCTAGGACTCCCAAATTATAATATCAGAACCATTTGAGTTGTGAATATCTTAGTCTAAAGGTAGTGATGTAATTGTATTGTGAATCCCTATACAAAATTTAGTGTATCAGTGTGGTTATCCCCATCTTTATAGAAAAGGATTTTGTAATTGGGTTTTGATTCCACTTAAAAAATTAGACAAGTATATAATGTATCTATCACCGAGTGAATATATATAATATTTTAATAGGTACACTTTGAATCAAACTACTATAAAAAACATCCTCATGTTCTTTTATTTTATTTCTTTTCCCACCGCTAATTGACTCTTCTTATTAACTCTTATATTTAATTGAGATAATTAATCTATTTCTTTAATTTTTTTTAATATGATCTATTCAACCCTTCTAGACCATCTTCCATCACCCTTCAAGACCTAACATCTAAAAGTATGGTTTTGAGCGTAGACGAGACATAGATCATACCTCAAAAGCTATCGAGCATTAACTGGTTGTTGCCCTACATCACCTATATCAATATGCATCCCTGGACACTAGATCCCAATCTTATAATTGACTGCCTGGGGGTGGTGGTGGTGGTGAAGAAGATTTTAGTGATGAACACCTCTAGATCCCCCTAGAGCATTGCCAACTCTGCTGCTATAGACACCGCCCTGAGAACCACCTTGTTTACCTGAGGGAGGTCTTAGATTGTGTCATTGTCTCTAATATGAAGGTTTATATATTTATTGGATTTCTTATGTTATATTGTTACATCCCAACTTAAATTACACTAATTCGGTGCCCTGACCCAATTTTTCCCAAGGCCTCAAGTGCACCGCCCTGTATGCCAGATGCTGTTGACTAAGAGCGAGGGCCTAGGTTGTAATAATGGGTAGACTTTTCCTTCACATCGTAGTGATTAAAAAATTAAAATAACCAGATATAATCCATAGAATTAATAAAAAGTGTAATGAATAAATATATATAAAAAGTAATAAATAATAAATGAAGTGAAATAAATCTTGAATGACCATGCCATACATACAACACTGATTTCCCATTGGGCTAACCATATACATAAAAGAGTAAATAAATGAAATAGAAATAAAATTAAAGGGATCTACTATGTACACTAACCTGTAACACATACCTAATCTCCACATACAAGTCCAATACACCTCTTCAATTAGTCTTGCACCTCATTCCATCTTGTTAGAGAAAAAAAGTTAATGAATTCTTAGGTACCCTAGTGCAATGGAGGTTTGAGCAGGGTGTGAGAATACAAGTCAGTAGGGAACCACAAATGATCACCCATAAATAGACAATAATATGAAATTTATGTAAATGTGAGCTACTAATATGGAAAAAAATAATAAATAAAACTAAAATAATAAATACAAAAAAAGATCTAAATAAAGTAAGCCACTGCAGACTATTGGGTCTCTAATCCTGGTCGAACATACCTACTTCGACCTAAGACAGAATGTATCTGAATTTTTTATCATCATATATATATATATATGAATTTATATATATCCTCATAAATATATATATAAAAATATATATACATTATGTATATGTGAGTAATATAATAAATAACATAAATAAAAACAATCCACAATTGAACCTTGGGTCTGTAATCCTGATTGACAAATACTTTTTTCAGCTAACATCAAAAAAGTCTCTGAGAAAGCTATGTCACCAAGGGGGAAACATTTCCTAGACTAGGGATCACCCATGCCTACCTACAATCACTATAATTAAGGATGTCATGTGCAATTGAACAATCCTATAAAGATGAAACTGTATCAACTGCGGCCTATGCCAAATGTATCATGTTTCAGAACTATGAGGGACATGAAATAAGGCCATTGACCATGGAATCTTATTTGAGTCCATGGAGATATTCTATAGATTTTTTTTTTAAATATATAACTACTATGGGGTGGACCCAAGGCCATTGACTAAGGAGTCCTCCTCAAGTCCACAAGGCGCATCCATGAAAAAGGAATATAATATAGACCAATTTGGGATAGGATCTAAGGATATTAACCAAGAAATACTTCTTTATTCCTTTGAGTGCATACATAGAAAACTCAATAAATGGTTCCATACCGCCTAACACTAGTATTCCCATAAAAAAATTCCCCTCATTGGTTCCATACTGTGAAATCCATATACATAAATAAGTCTCAAAAGCTAGATCTTAAGTACTTATTGGAATTACTAAAATGTACCACATCACATCGGGATCATCAGAGAAAATCACGAATTAACCTCAAGAAATAATATTTTCCTCAATAATAACTTAGTGAAATAAAAAACAAAAGTGTGTGGTTGTCCAAACACCAAACCCATAACTACTGCCATAGCCACACGACCTTACAGGTTTTTTATATGTTTAAGGTGACACCCACTACAATATCTACCCAAAATAATGAAGAAAAAGTGTAGGGTTAGTTAAAAATTAGGGAAACCACTACATCCCCTAGGTCAGTTCTTAAGAGAGGCATCCTACCCTGAATCCTATGGGTTTCCTTATAAACGGAGGAACCCATCTTAGGATTCTCTAAGACAAAACATATATAAGAGAATCCCTCTTGGGATCCTCATAATGAGTAATAAGATTGGGGAATCCTAAATGGCATCCTCTAGGAAATATCATATGTGGAGGCATCCCACAGGGGACCCTCGACCTCAATGATAATAAAAAGCATTAAACTAAAGAAAATGGGCAATTAGTGACCTTTAGCATTCATGATTTCAATTTCAAAATTAAATAATTTAATTTCATAGTACATTAGGGTAAATATAAATATGGTGTATCACCATCAAGGTAAATAAAAATAATAAAAATAAAATATAAACATGAACACATACTCTAGGGTGGGTATGTCATACCACCTACCTTCTAAAAGCTTTAACCATTTAATTTACCAAGGATGGAAGCAGACACCAAGTCCTGTCCAAGATCAACTGAGTCTTGTTGGGTATGATCAATCCCATCAAACCAAAATGGAATCCTAGAGATTTATAACATCCCATAATCTAATCCCAACCTCAATCCAGGCCCAATCTGTTGAAAAAATGACATGCGAAGAAGTGCAGACAGTATCGTAGGTTATCCTCCTCTAAGGGATAGTGAAAACCCCAATATCGGTATTTGATTCCACTATGCTCCGGTGGAATCAAGAATTAAAAAACCTAACTTGGAAATCCAAGTTTATAATAATAATAAATGGATATAAATAGATACTAACAAAGTTTAATTCTTACCTCAAATGTTCTATCATAGATGACGACATCCAATTCCCGCCAGGAATGAGGGAGAAATCCCATGAAGTATGGGAGATGAAGGGATGCACATGGGGGTGGGGGAGAAAGGGTGGTATAACCCTTTATGGGAAAGAGTAAAAAATGGAAAATTTCACTCTTTAAGGATCCACTGAGTTTGGACACACAATTTTCTAAACAATGTGAAAACCATGTGGTTGGTATTGTCTTCTCCCTTATCTCACACAATTGATGTGCATGGTTTAACATACCATGTTCCAACTGTGTGCCACTACTGTCTAATGCATAGTCCACCTCACATGATCACAATGCACATTTATTCAAATTATCAATCATGAATACCACAAATTGCAGATCCCCTACATTGTTTCCTTTATCCCGCCACATGATTTCACGAACCACCTTCATATGAAAAATAGACCACATAGTTAGGATATATGGTTAGACCTAACCATTAACCAACCATGTTCCACAAGATATAAATTTAAAAAACTTCCATCTTAGGCCTTGAACTCCAATGATGATCCTAAAACATCCTAGATACAAACCAAGCATCATTACATGTATAAAAACTTTATTTAGAGGCATTAAAACCTCTTAATTTCCATTATGAATCTCTGATCAATATTTGAACCATCAAGTAATTGAAAATTCAAAAATCTTTATAAATTTACAGATAAAAAAAACATGGGACCCTAAAACCTCCCCCAATTAAGTCTTCTTGTCCCAAAAAATCCTTAGTGGGCATCAAAATGAACAACCTGACCTAATTGGGTCATGAATTATGTTCCAAAGGCCGCGTTCGATTTCTGAATGCCCAACACACCTCTAATAACTACCTTAATCATATGGTTCTTAACCACCAAAACAAATCCAAAGACCATAACCATTGCTAAAACTTCAAGACAGTGCTTAATTAATCATATTTAACATGAGAATAGAGTATGTAATTATTTCTTTCATCACCCTACTTCCCACCGAAGGTTCTTACTTTTAGAAACAAACTATAAACTATGGTACTAGAATTATTTAAATTTCTAATTAAAACATGACCATACAATCCTAAAGATTCTTCCAGAACATTACTCAACTAGAATCATCTAATCACACATGGGGATACTATCATTGATCCTTGATTAGATTGAATAGTTGAACTCCAATCTACTAACCTCAACGTGGCCATGAAAGCTTCCTTGAAGTGATTTGGCTAACCCTTTCACTGTACCCATATCATCCCATGAAGTGTCTCTAGTGGATCCTTGCTGACCAAATCCAACTATAAAAAATAATGTAATTTGAACCACCTTTGGATGACTATTTTTGTAAATGATTGGCTTCAATAGTTGATGAATCACTAAAAATTGAACTAATGCCTTTCATCATGAGGTGTACTGATACAATTATTAAACATCATAACCAATTTCTATAACAATCATCCAATGGAACCTCTTAACTCTAAAATTACATGTGAAAAACTAATACTAAGTTATAAAATAATCACAGACAGAACACTTGATCCAATATCATTATATCATTGAAAGCTACTCTTGGATTAATGCCCAGACTTAGACTTCACCCAATCCCATATTTGAATTTGTACATGGAATTTACTAAGAAATCCAGCCATACATTGATCCATTTATTTAATGGCATACTATATTCAAAATGACCATCCGATAAATGGTCTCAAGATCCCATGACACTTTTTAAATGAGGGTTTCCCACTATATACTGATGTCCCACTCTCCACTTTAGGGGAATCCTTGTCACCACTCTAATTAAAAGAGAACCCGATCATTTTAGTTTGTTCCATGTACCTCATTAAAATAACGACTAGAATTTCTTATAATTCATTCACCTTGAGAGTTAATGTAAACATCACCCCAACTCATTCTTACATCCATAGAATAGTTTCCATGATTCTTGATGAAATTAAAGACAAAATGAGGGTCACCACCCTCAAACACCCAATGGAATACTACAGACCATTTGAATTACTTTTAAATATCTACTTGAGAAATATTTAATATATTTAACATCATACCAAGAGAAGAATTCAGATATGGATCGAATTATAGCTGGAACTATCTTAGCCTACTCAAGACAATGACATGATTTTAGGCATGATATTCTCTAAACTATTCATACACGAAGATTCCATTGATAGTTGTGTATTTCTCCTCCGATACATGCTAACATCTAAATAGTATACACTTTACATTAACCAAATCCTGACACATTGTATCCTAAAAATGTTTTTCTAGGGCCAAGAATGGATCTTTGGACTCAGGATACTAAGTTTATTCTTGATTCCACATCTACCATAGAGATACATTCCTCTTTTAAGTAAAAAATTCTACGCAACCAAGACCATATTATTTATTTTAAACCATCATTCCTAAGATCACAGATGAAATTTGTCCTCTTTTAGAATTAAATAGTACCACATGTATCAGATGTGTTCCAAAATTTCCTACACAGTAGGTTTACAATCCCGTACCACTCAGTCATCATCAATCAACTTTACATTCCCATGAGTAAATTATCACAAGGCTAAGCTGATCGTGCTACACAGAACATCAGTGTCATTAAACCAAAATTCCCCTTAGAACCCCTATTCAAAAATGAGAACCTCACATATTCCATGATTGTTTCATTCTACAAATTCTTATCCCAGGACTTTGTTTTATAAAATTAAAGCATCAACCACTAAACTACTAGTCAACTAGTTCAAGCTCTCAAAAAATCCTTTCCATTGAATCAAGTCTTAATATCAAGTAACCCTGGGTGGTTTATCTAAATAAAACAACATAAACAATCCTATAATGTAAATACTGATAAACTCCCATGGATCAGTCTCAAAAAGAGTGTATTACTAAGCTCACTACCAAAAAAGGTATCCATAAACCTGGGACAAACCTAGAGACAAGTTTCCCTTGATAAAATGTAACATCAACCTACAAGGGTCCAAGTCATTTTTTAGGGCCTCTAGGCCTCACTCCTAACCCTACCTATCAAGTATCATAATAGGATAAATAGGCCAAACCACCAAGACCAATATTCAGACCTATTAAAGGCCACATCTCATGGGATTTCATCCACACACTCATATTGACATAAGTCACATAAAATTCCTATTGAGTCTCTATATCAATAAAAGATATAAATAAAACATCATCCCACAACGGTAAAAAGCTATCAAGGATTAGCCTACTAGGGTCCTAATCCTCACCGAGCATCCCCATAATGGACTACTCTAGGGAGTATCATGATATGAACATCGAAAGTATAATTAACTAACAATCACCAAGAATCCATATATCGTAATACCCCTAGAAGTTCTAGTTTATTATAAACATTTAGGAATCCACTGGAAACATACACAATGACCCTACTAGATCACTATACACAAAAATATACACCAATAAAGGGTATACTAGAGAAGAATCAATTTCCTATATCAACCTATGTGGGTTAAAAGTATGTTCCCAACATCGACTCAATGATATGTGTCATATCCTAAGAACATGGTTCGATTAAGTTGAATGTCATTCCATTCTATGACGAAAAACACTATTTAGGTTTTTAATACCAATATAAATAACTGAACCTAAGTAACAACACCCTAAGCAGGGTCCAACACATGGGAAACAATCCCTGTCAACTTAATTGGGTCATTGAACCTCCTATGAATGGGGATTGATTCATCAGCCTCACCATCAAATATCTCACCATGGATCCCCCAAGAACACCGTTAGAAAGAAATATATATAAATTAGATCAGTTGAGTAGAATTGCACCATAAACCTATAAGGGAAAACACCATTTAGGTTATTTTTTACACTTTAAACAATTTCCCCATATCGTCAGTAAAATCACACACTAGAAGGATTATAACATATGTACCCTACATGCTGAATATGATTCATGAGATGCCTCTTTCATTTTTCATCCAAGAATCAAAATCTATTATTGGCCTCTTAATAATGGGACAAGAGCCATAAATCCATAATAAATGATAAAATCCACATCTTATGTGAATCTATCTAAGGAAAAAAATAATATACAACTTTTACATCACATATCAAGAAATGTAAACCCATAGCTCTGGAAACCTGGAATTCGTATAGAAATATGTGTTCTCGATGCACCAATCCAATATCCTTTAGAGATCTTGACACTTTTTTAATACTATTATCTACAGTATCCCAAATAGTAATACAATAGAAAATAAATACTTGGGTTCCAATTTTTGATGTCCTTGATCTGACGCCACTAATCTAGTGCCCCAATCCGGTTTACTATAAGGCATCAAGTGCGCCTCTCCAGGCTGCTGACTAGTAGTGAGAGCCTAGGGTGTGATAGCGTGGATACTATGCACTAATATAAAAGTAATAAAACATCATATATAACTAAGTACAATAAAAATAATAAAATAATAATGGTGCATATGTAATAAATATAAAATTTATGAATTAATAAATGAAATACAATATTGGCCCAAACAACCATGTCATCTATACAACACTGATTTCCCACTGGACTAACCATACATATACATGAGTAAATAGAAGAAACCGAAATAAAAGTACAAGGATTTAATATGTACACTGAGATATAACACAAAAATGAATTCCACACACATGTTTGAGTAATCCTGATCGAATAGTCTTGGGTCTGAGCCAATCCTGTGCCTACAACCATGTGAATGTCTTCTCAAGTACCCTAGTGTAATTCCATCCCAAGAAGGGTGTGAGTATAAAACTAAGTAGGTAACCACCAACATGGTTCCATAGATATCCAATAATATGAATTGTTGGTAAATGTGAGCTAATCATCATGATAAAAATAATAAATTAAAATGATACAATAAATACAAATAAATATGTTAATAAAGAAAAACCATAGATGATCCTTGGGTTCATGATCCCGATCAACCATACATGTTTTGGCATAATCTTGAATGTCTCTAAACAATGTTTCATCACATATATATATATATATTAATGAGAATATATATCCCCATAAATATATATATATATATTATAGATGTGAGTAATAAAAAAAACATAAATAAAAACAACCCATAGTCGATCCTTGGGTCAGTAATCTCAATCGACAAATACATGCTTTGGCCATTTCCAAAAAAGTTTATGAGAAAACAATGTCACCAAGGTAGATAAATTTCCTATCCTAGGGATCACCCATACTTACCTCCAGTCACTATAATGAATGATTTCTTGTACCTATGGACAATCTTATAAAGATGGAACTATATCAATTGTGTCCTATTACGAATGTATCAAGTATCAGACCTATGAGGGCCAAGACCCTAGACCATTGAGAAAGGAATCCCATTCAAGTAAATGGAGATTATATATAGAAAATTACTATAATGTAGACTGACATGGACTAGGACCCAAGGACATTGACCAAGATTCCCTCCTCAAGTTCACGGAGCACATCTTTAGAAAACTCAGTATATTATAGCCCAACATGGTCTAGGACCTAAGGCCATTGACCAATAAATCCTCCTCAAGTCCGTGGATAAAATCCATAGAAAATTTGGAAAATGGTTCCATAAAATTAGGCAATAATAACTAAGTGAAATAAAAAAGAAAAGAGTAATGGTGACTAAAATCCTAACCCAAAACTATTACTACAGCCTCACTAGCATACAATTTAAGTATGGTTTATAGGTGAAACCTGGTAGCATCTCTATCCCAAATCATGATGTAAAATCGCAGGGTCATTCAAATAGTTGGTAACCCACTGGGTCCCCTAGGGTAGTTCTTATGAGAGGAATCCTACCAAGGATCCTTAGAGTTCACATATAAATGGAGGAATCCCTCTTGGGATACATTAAGTCAAAACAAAAGTAAGGGAAATCCATCTTGGTGTCCTCACATTGAGTAAGAGGAAAGAGGAATTCTACATGGGATCCTCTAGGTCATATCATACATGGACGCATCCCCTAGTGGACCCTTTATCTCAATGACATGTTGAAGCATGAAGATAAATCACATGGGTTGTTTGTGACCCCTAGAATTCATCTATTCAATTACCAAATTAAATAATTTAATGTAATGGATCATTGGGGAAAATATAAATTTGTGGATTCACCCTCAGAGGAAATACCAATCATTCACATACTAAATAAACATTCACAAACACTATAGGGTATATATAACAAACCACCCACCTTTAAGAATCTTTAACCATTTAATTTCCAAATGCTAACATCACCTGCCATGGCCTTTCCAAGCTCAACTGATCCATGTTAGGTTTAGCCAATCCCATTACAATAGAAGGAAAACCTAGAGATTTATAAACACTTATAACATAATACAAACCTCAATCCCGCACTAAACCCTCAACAAAACAACACATAGTGAATTGAAGATAGCATCTCAGGTTTTCCTCTTCCTAGGTATAGAAAAAACCCAAACATTAGTATCTGATTCCACCATGCTCTGGAGGAATCAAGAATTAAAATCCATAATTGGGGAAACTATGTTCAATGAAAGAATAAAAATAACTCAATAGATACTAAATTAGTATTAGTCTTACCTCAAGGGTTTTAACACATATGATGAAATCCAATTATAGCCCAGAATGGGGGATATATCCCATGGAGGAAGGGATAAAGAGGGTTGTGCATGTGGGGGAGAAGGGGAAAAAATGAGGTAAATCCATTTATGGTCCAATGGTAAAAATGAACACTTTCTCCTCTTTAATGACCCACATGACTAGCTGCAAGGTTTTCCAAACATTGCATCAATCATGAGGTTGGTCCTTTCCGGGCCCCTCATCCCGCATGGTTTCAACACATGGTTTGAAACACAGTTCACCAACCATACCCCTCTACAATATGAGGCACACACCACCTCAAAAGTTTGCTATCTCAACCCCTCCCCTCAAAGATATCACAATTAGGGGAGAAAGATTGATATTTCTCGAGTCTCGCCTCTAGTATAACTTGTGTTAGTGACTAGCACAAGGGGTATATTAACCATGCATATGTGAGACATTACAATCTAAGATAAACACGAAGAATAGTGAGATAAGAAGGATAGGAAAATAAAAACCTTCTCACACACAGATATATATATATATATATAAAACTCAAGTGAAAACCTGAAACATCATTCAATGATAAAAAAACTAAAAGGGAAATACTAGTACCCAAAAGGTGAAGATGGTATAAGAACAACTCCTGAAAAACCCAAGCTAGTAATATCCATCCTGACCTCGAAATTTCTTCACATGACCTGAAAAATAGTTTATATAAATTTTGGGTGAGTATAAAATTATACTCAATAAAATCCTACCTGGGGCCTCTTGTAAAAAAGACAATGAAGGCATGCTGAAGCATAATGAACAATAGTGGAACTAACTCATCACATAAATAGGTATACTTATTTCCCAGTCTCACCATGGATAGCTCTCACAAAGTGTCACATACAAGAGATAATATAATATAACAATAAAACATCACGGGTACCCCACTCCCGCTCCCCCATTGGTTTGTCACTCTTCCCCAATGTCGCATGTCCTAAGAATCTCTCTCAAAAAGTAAGCTGAGCCAAACTCACCTAGGCAAAGAATCATAACATGAAAATCAGGCATCACATAACCAAAAAATCTCATACAACATATATAGATATAGTAACAAATTAGTTCTTGGGAGCCACCACAACCCATATTATATCTTTAAAACATTAGGTATTATACCTCAATCCATTACAGCTCATACACATATTAAGTACCTCAAGCCATCATATCATATACACAACATACCTATAATAATATTTTGGATACTATATTTGGTAATACATGTGTGTTCAATAACCATAAGCCATCATAACCATCTACACAGGTATATGGGAAAGCTAACTATTGTGAATAATGACACAAGCGACTTCTAAGAAAAGAGATATGGTCTAGAGGGAGTAGTCATGCATCTATCCTCCCATTCAGATGGTGGAGAAAACAACCTCCCAGAGTCCCCTGGATTTTAGTTTCCTCAACCAACATGGGTGGGGTAGAGTATAAAATCATAGAATATATATGATATAATATAGCATACAACCACATTCTGGGCATAACCTAGTGTTAAAATCAACTGTAACTAACATCTCTCTAACTCCCAAATATGAATTCTATGACCCAATATCCTATATACAGTCAAGATAATTTTAGAGCTACCATAATGATTTCTTTGATTTTTATTATTTCCTTCTTTTAATTAATTCATTATTCATTAATAAAACATTAAAATTATTCCACATTACATTACATTGTATTACATTAATAATAAAATTATGGTCCATTCCCTCCATCATAATCCAAACCAAGTCCATGGTTTTTCAAGATTAATATATTTTAAGCATTTTCATCTATCATTAACAAACCCCATGGGTTAAGAATTATTCAATCATTATTAGCATCATCCAATAAATTAGTTACTCTAGGAAAACCATCCTAATCTACCACCAAGAGGAAACATGCTACCAAGAACAACCAGCTACTTCAAGTTGTGGGGAACAGAAAGTATAAAAACATGAAACTCGACCATCACCCATTAATAGATTCACATGTGAGAATACCAGCTCTTAGAATCTCATTAATGGGTAATCACAACTTTAACCTATTCCATCAGCATTGGTTCCATTCTTGACACCCACATGCATATCCCAATTCATGTTTCCATCAAAAGCATCAACTCTTCATAGATTATCTTGGCCTCCCTACCCACATATATCACATCAATAATCTCTGGTTTGACCACACCTGGATCACATCACATGTGGACCACCCCAGCCCATATAAGCGATTCCAAGATTAGCTTTATCAGGTACATATTACAAGTCTCATACCTATATCACATCACAAAGGAAAAAAGCACAAGAATGTAACCAATAGGGAAGTTAGACCATTATAACATGGAATTTTACCTTATCATGAAAATGATCTCCCAAAGCTCCAAAACAAGGCACTCAGCCTTCTAAAAAATTTGGAAACTCATGCCCTAGAAAATTATCTTTATCACACAACTTATTGTTATTCAATGTTGAATTAACAAATTCATTAATTATAGGTTCCAACTATAGGAAACCTAAGGCATTATTCTATAACATGTTATCAAATAAAAAACATGTTCTTAAAGTTTATTTCTATTTCAAAAAACTTAAAGAATTTCTATTCTAAATTAACATGAATTTTCAATTATTATCATGTATTATAAACATGATTCACATTATCTATCAATTATATAAATCATATAGATGTTAAATTTCAATTAAACATGGACAGTTCATCAGTTTTATTATCAAATTACCTCAACCAAAAGATTACAAACATGACTCTTTTTAAATTATTATTAAGCCCATGAATTACCAAATAATTGAAACTTTACATTCTCGATCAATTTCAACACACTATTACAAGCATAACAACATGTGAAAAATATCATACAATATAGATATCACACCATATAACAAATCAAGAGGAAAAGCACTATTAGATATTAGACCACAACATCATTAACATGAAATTGAAACCAGTTTCTTAATCTTGTTAAATAATTATTAGTTTAATTTAATTTAAATCCAAAAGGGATAAAATATGATCAATTTTGGATTTTATTTAAAAAATGAGGAACACTGAATCCCCTATCTCAAAGGTTTTAACGTTCTTCGAATAAGAACAAACCAACCTCGCAGATCACTGATCACCTCTCCCACAAGGTACTATATCCATCCAAGGACACTATAGCACAACCATACCAACCAAAAACCAAGAAAACTGCATTAGAACCATGGGAGATGATCCTCCATCATAAGATAAGAATAAAAAGAGTAATATGATAACAAATAAAAGATAAACCACAAGAAACTGAGGTAGAATTCACCTTGGATCACTATAGATCAAATACAAAAACCCAAGGATAAATCCCCATTTATGGAGACTCAAAACGATGATGGAGAGAGCCACTGGTCACTTGTAACAAGAGAAACCATAGGGTTTAGATAAAACCAAAGTAGGTGAAACATTTATAGAAGAACTTCATAAGATATTCACATGGTGTGTAAACCATTGACACATTATGTAAATGCCAGGCTTCTGTTCTCATTGAAAAACTCATCGCCTCGAACCAATTAATCCCATATAAATACACATCATTCAATACCCCATTAACCATGCTCAATAATCCTTTAACCACAATTACATGGTGTATAAGATTTACATATCGTGTATTCACCATCCTCCTATATTTTTTAGTACCCAACACCTTCGAACTTACACCATGCCTCCAATGAGCACCAAAAGCCTTGGAAAAATGCAAAGGGTCAGTACACATAGATATGAGAACTTACATAAGATACCTGTCAAAAAATTCTTTTCCTCAATAATCCAGAACAAAACCAAAGAGAAAATGAAAAGGGGTTCATCCAAACAACCATCCTATGAGATAAATCTCAATGATATATCCATCTTAAGAACCCAACCACCTCACTTAGAGAAAACTAATGAAAACCCATTAGATAGAAAAAACCAACTTCTAACACTCTCTCGAGGGAGATACATCTCCAATGAGACTAAATCTATAAAAAGGGATAAAAGGAAACCAACTCATAACCTATAAAGGTCAATATTTGAAAAGGAAAATGTTATAAGAGAAGTGATAAACATCAAAAAGCTAATGGAATTGAATGAAAATATATGACTCGTTTTCCCAGGTACTCTCTTATAAATGGCCATGATACCACAAAAATTGAACCAAGGGAATATAATTCCTACCCAAAAACTCCTCTAAGAATTCCTAGATCTCCATACGCTTCTCCTTTAAGGTCGAATCATTATCAACATCGACCTACGCCCAATCAATGGACGATAACAATAAAGATGTGATATTTTAAAAGCATCAAGTATCTAGATTATATATAGTGAAGTGATATCCGCTATGAAACTACAAAAACATGATCTGATAACCCTCATTTCCCAATAACTATAGAGAAAGCATACTCCCACGACCAAACCATCGCTTCAAACAATGAAGAGTCACATTTAGAGACAAATAATCTCCAACATCGAGCTCTGGAAGTATCATATTATGATTGGAATATAATTTACAATGATCATGTGCTACCTTCATCCTCACATGAATTACTTGAACCATATATGTTGTATTATGTACCTGTTCTAGTCCAAGAATTGCAGCCTCTTCGACCCCAGTCTAACACAATTAAGAAAGGAAATGTTTCCCAAAAAAATTATTAAAATGGTCCCATACCAATGGTAGAGTGGAAACTATTATTGTAATAAAACTCAACCAATGTGTAGGTGCCTCATCCATGAACCTATGAAATCAAGGACACAAGACACAACTTGTCTTCAAGAGTTTGGATGATCAGTTCTTTCTAACAGTCCATCTACTTATGAAAAGCGATGCTAAGGTATAACAGGTAACCAAAAGAATACTAGGGATATATCAACACCTTGGAGGTAAAACTAGTATCTCAATACAAAAAGATCATATTTGGGACTTTGTGGAGTCATACCTCCACCTCCAGATACTAACTTAACAAAAAATCCACTAATCTGGAATCCCTAATAACTATAAAGTGGGATTATTTTTTTAAACAATACACTATCATCCATATAGAATCATAGAATCTTGGATATGGTGGTAAACCAGTTACAATTTCCATCGACATGTCCTACCACTTCTACTTGGGAACATCTAATGGATGTAGAAAACTACTGGGAACATGGTGCTTGGACTTCACCTTATAGAAGACCAAACATTGTAAAACAAACTCTAAAATTTCACACTTCATCCTAGGACACAAAAATGACTTCTCAATGTTTTGTATATATTGGTCATGCTGGGATTTACAACCAAAGGAAATATGTGAAAAAATAAAGAAAAATCTCACACATCTTCAAAGGAATGAATATAATTCCTTTGAATAATACTCAGTGTTGTGAATCTCCAGACTAACCATTTGGGGCATCACCAAAAACAACATGGTCTCTCCATAACCCACTCTAAAAATTCCTTAGATGAGACTCCTCTACATGTTACACCAAAGATGAATTAAATATCATATATAAAAGAAAACCTATTCCTCCATTATCTCTCAGGTTAAGATGTATTATTGAGAGTTATTCCATCACTCTCTGGGAATCCACAGATTCAAAGATGACATTATTACGTTACTTTATGCTTATCACATCAGCTATAAAATTCCCCATTCCTGGAATATATGAAATATTGAAGTTGTATTCTTATAATAATTCCATCCAAAGATGCTGAATCAATTTCAATTAATTATGAGAGAAGACAAACCTCACACTTCTATGGTTAGTAAAAACCACAAAACACTCACCGATGAGGTAATGTCACCACAACTTCAAATAAAACACCGGTTCCAAAAAATCATGATCATGGTTGAAATAGTTAGGATCATGGGGATGTAACTACTGAGACCCATAAGAAACAAATGATCTCTACTGTATCAAAACACAACCCAATCCAAGATAAGAAGCATCATAGAAAACCTTAAACTGAACTCCCTATACTAAAAAAAGTATTGGAGTACTTCCATACTTCCATTTTAGGTACTCAAAAGTTTCTTGAAACTGGTTAGTCAACAAGAATGCCTGATCCTTTTGGTTCATGGATGTTAGAGGAGTCGTAACTTGATATAATTTGGCTACGAACCTCATGTGATATCCTAATAGACTAAGGAAACTCCAAACCTCTACTAATGTCTTGGGTAATACCCAAGACAAAACTACCTATATATTTGAAGGATCCAATGATTATCCCTATTAAAATACTAAATTCCCAAAGAAAGAAAATTCATGATCTTAGAACTCACACTGTTTCAACTTCCTAAACAACTTCTCATGATTTTGAACTCCCAAAATGTCATGCTTATGCTCTACATGGTCCTCCGTGTTCATAGAGTATGGAAGTATACCATTGATGAAAACCAAAAAGAACTTATCCAGGAACTATCTAAACATGGAATTCATTAAACTGATGAACACAACTGGAGAATTATTCACATTAATTGAATCACAATAATCTCATAATTCCCATGATGAAAACTAAAAACAATCTTATGAATATCCTCATTAGTCACCCACATATAATGAAATCCAAACAGAAAATAAATTTTCGAGAACCAACATTCTACCTTTAAATGATAAAATATATCATCAATCCATGGTAGAAGATAACGGTTCTTCACTGTCACTTTGTTCAAGCAATGATAATCAATAAAAAATCACAAACTACCATCAACCTTGTTTAAGAAAAAACTAGTAAAATTTAAGGTGACACAGTTAAAAAAACCCTTACTGCAACAGATTATCTAGCTACATTGACATATATCACAACTCAAAAGGCACCATCCTATATGAAGACATCAAGATATGATACATTCATGGTTTTAGATTATTCCAAAACTCAATCTACCATCAAGGGGTTAACACTATAACCACTTATAGAAATACATTACGGTACTCTTCCAGAACCATGGGAAGCACTAACTACTAAACCTCCGACTAGCTTAATATAAACTCAGCCATAAAATATTACAATGATTGAACATGAATCAAACTCATACAAGGGTCTCCCTCTCTAATAAGTACTATTCGGTATCCATCAGTATCATAGAAAATTATATTCCTCTTGATGTAATCCATGATATCCTACAAAAAATATAACAAATCCATTATGAGGATGTTTCATATGGATGTATCCATAAACATAGAAAATATTATAATTAGTGTCGTTTCCCCAACACTTAGTCAAAATTTATATATACTTCATACAAGTCTTCTCTACATCCAACAGGCATTGTCACTGCCAAGGGAATTAGAATCCTCTTCACATTATATACAAAAGCATGGATGAGGGGAGGTGATATAAAGGAGCGTGTTTCCCCGAATTCAAAAAAAGAATATACCCACATAGAAAATAAGAAATGGGTACCTCAAATGATGTATCACTCTCATGGAACTGGAAAATCTAAAGAATAAATTTGAAGAGGACTTTCTCTGTCGACTATCTTAACCTGATAATAACCATTTCCATGTCCATGCACTGGTCTATGAGGAAAAGGAGAACCTCTAGAATATACTCTACCTACCCCATCTCTTCATTGATGATCCCAAACCAGACCACCCTACAATGGATACCTTGGAAAAATTTGCTTCAATGGAGGGACCTGAAGCAAAATAGCTGTAACACACTGACTAATCAAAATGTTTTGGAGCTCTTTCCCCCAATGAAATTAACCTTTGAAAGAAAAAAAGCATATGATCCCTTGGAATAAGTTTGAGATAATCTAACCATGGAGGAATGAGATAATGAGGGTTTGGACCTACCCTCTAATGTTGAGGGATGAGACCTTATGATATGTCTTCTGCATAAAAAGGGTGACCTAGCACTATATCCCTAGACACAAATCCTTTTCAAAATTCCTCACATTGGCCTCATCGTCTGAAAAAAGGTATAAAGAAGATCATAAAGGGGTCCTGAAATGAATGCTAAACTATCTCACCCAGGAGCTCCCCTTTTTATGGGTAAGTAGCTCCTAGGGACTGGAAGCCTTCATGGTCAAAGATAGAAACCATTATATGAACTGATCTTATAATTTCATCCATGATACTATTGACTCCTCACAATCTCCAAAATTCATAGAGAATCCTTCTCTAAGTGTTGTTATCCTCGATCTCTACTCTATGATGATCTACTGTCACATCCTACTAGTCATCTTTTGTGTGTAACTGATGAGAATGTAGACCTTGATATATTCCAATAAAAAAACTATTTAGGCTCATAAACATGGAATAATGAATATTTGAGATTAATTAATTAATTTATTTATTATCTTGATAATATTTTAACTTATCTGAAGTTCTACCCATTTCAAAAAAAAGATAAAATAAGAATGATGCAAGATCCTTTCATTGGTATATACACCAAAAACCATATCACATAATTTATATAATGAAAACCCACGTGAAAACATATCTCAATTGGTCTCACATGCTTAAATAAATTACTAAACTTAGCTGATATCATTCCCTTACCAACCCATGAAACCTCGCCTATGACTAACTCTAAAATCCATCTTTTCACTATAACTTGAACCTTTGATACCACTCAATCATGACTCCTTCCCCACCAAGACACGACAATGAGGGGAGAGATATGGTGACTACCCGATTCCCACCTTCAATAGGCCATGGGTTGGAAACTAGCTTTGATGGTATGGTAAACATGCATTTGGGAGGCATCACCCTCTAAGAGAAAAATGTGGAAGAGAGAGATAGGAATGGTACAAAAATCAAAACCTAATCATACACATATATATAAATAAAATATAAGTGAATACATGAAATGTTATACAATACTAAAAAAACTAAAAGGGAACTAAATGCACCAAAAGGTAAAGATGGTAGCGACCACAAATCCAAAAAAGATCCTATAAAACCCCAAGCTAGTAATATCCTACATGATCTTAAACCTTCTGTGGATGAATTGAAAAACATTTTACATATTTGTAGGGTGAGAATAATAGTATACTCAAAAATATATTCCCCAGATCCTATCATAAAAAAGATAAAGATATCATTCTAAAGCATAGTGAACAACAGTAAAACTAACTCATCACCTAAATAGGAATACTATGTTTCCAACCTCACCATGGATAACACTCACTAAGTATCATATGCAAGATATAATATAATATAATAATAAAACATCAAGGTCACCCATATCATGCTTCCCACTAGTTTTCCACTCTTCCCTAATGTTCCACATCCTAAGAAACTATATCTAAAAGTAAGATAGACCAAAGAAACTATGGAAATGCTTAATAGCATGCACCTCATGCGTCACATAACCACAACATCCCACATCACATATCCCCATATAGTAACCAAGTAGTTTCAGGGATCCACCACAACTCATAAGATATATATCAATAATTGAGTATTATACCTTAATCCATTACAACCAATACACCGAGTAAGTACCTCAATCCATCATATCCTATACACTTTATACCTATAATAATACTTTGCATACTATATACAGTAAAACATGTCTGTGAAATAACCACAAGCTGTCATAGCCCTGTAGACACTTATATTGGAAAACTAACCGCTATGAATACTAGAAAAAGAAACTTCTAATAGAATAGGGAGAGGCCAGAGGGGTAGCCATCCATCCATCCTCTCATCGAGATATTGGGGAATACACCCTCCCAAAGTCCACCAGGTTTCCATTTCTCTAATTGATATGGGTGGGGTAGCATTTGAAATCATAGAATATACATGATATAATATATATCAAAACTATTATATGGGGAAAACTAGTCTTAGAATTAGCTACAACTAACATTTCCCAGACTCCTGACTACCAATGCTAAGACAATATATCCTATAAGTAATCGAGCATATAAAAGTGCTACATTACTTACTTACTTCTTTTTTATTATTTCCTTCTATTAATTTATTCATTTTCCATTAATTAACCATTAATTTATTCCACATTACATTACATTGAATTACATTAATCATCTGGGTAAGTTCTATTCCTTCTAGGCCTAATCCAATCATAGCCCCTGATTTATCAGGATTATATCTTTTAAGAATTTTCATTCCATCATCAACCAACCTTATCGGTTAGGAATTATTCAATCATTATTAGTATCATTCCATAAAACATGTACTATAGAAAAACCATCCCAATATACCACCAAAAGAAAACATGAAACCAATCACCTCCAACTACATCAAGTAGTGTGGAAAGGAATGTAGATAAACAATAAACCTAGCTATAGTCTGTTAACAGATTCAAAAGAGAGTGTACCAACTATCAACACCTCATCAATAGGTATTCCCATCTTTACCACGTATCATCCCCTAAAAATCCATCCCCTACACCGACATGCATATCCCTATGCATCTCTCCGTCACATGTTTCAATTACTACCACATCATTAAGGCCTCTCAACCCACATATATAAAATCATCCATCCTAGGATCGCCCATATTAGGCTCACATCACATCCGGGACTCCCCGCCCCATATCATCCTTTCCAGGATTATATCATAAGGCTCATAACTATATCAAATCATAAAGTAAGAAAGAACAAACAAGTAATCAATATGAAAATCTGTCCCTCAAAACAATGTATTCAGCCTTCTCATGAAAACGAGCTCTTATAGCTCCAAATTAAGGCACATGACCTTCTCAAGAAAATGGGAAACTCAAGAACTAGTAAATTATGTTTATCACAAAAAAATTCTTATTCCCTCTTTTATTAATTTTTTAATTTATTATAGGTTCCAACTACAGGAAACCTAATGCATCAAGATACCCTAATCTATCAATGGAAAAACACACTCTTAATATTTATTATTGTTTCAAAAAACCCAAATAAGTATATTTTTCAATTAAAATTCCATTTAAATTATCATCATCAATAATAAAAACACTTCACATTATTTATCGATTCCATTAATCTTATGTAATATCAATTTCAATTAAACATGTGAATTTCATTAATTTGATTATCAAATTACCTTAACCATTGGATTACGAACATGTATCTTCTTTAATTATTCCTAAAATAATTAATTATCAATTAATTATAGATTAACGTTCTTTAAAAATTTCAACATGCTATTACATTTATAAAAACATGATAATAAATCATACAACATTGATATCACACATTCTAGAAAAATATAAGTCAAACCACTATCATAGAATTAGGTTAAAATATAATCAATATGTGATCATGACTAATTTCTTAATCTGATTTAATAATTACTAGGTTAATTTTATTTCCATACGAATGGATAAATAATTATTAATTTAATATTTCATATAAACAAAAAGAATCAATGAATCCCATACCTCAAAGGCATCAATGTTTCTTTGTATGAGAACCGACCAACATCACAGCTCTATGATTAGCTCTCCCTCATGGAACTGCATCCATACAAGGATGTCATGGCACAACTTCACCAAAGAAACTAGGAAAACCACATTAAAAACATGGGAGATGACCCTAAATCACATGGAAATAAGAATATGCAGAAATTGAGACCAAACAAAGGATAAACTGCAAGAAATAGTAATAAAACTTACCTTGGATCAGCATAAATTGAAGAGAGAAGGCCAAGGACTGATACCTATAGAAGGAGTATCAATATGATGAAGGAGGGATCATATAGTCGCATGGATTGAGAAAGAATATAGGGTTCTGAGAAAACTCAGGTGGTTAAAACATTTATAAAATCACTACACATGATATTTACATGACTTGTAAACCATTTACATGTCATGTAAATATTGGGCTTTGGTTCTCATAAAAAATTCATCTCTTTAAACCAATTAATATGAAATAAATACCCATCATATAAAACCTAATTAACCTACCTTAATAATCCTTAAACCACAATTAAATGGTGTGTAATCTTTACACATTGTCTATTCTCCTTTGTCCTATCTTTTTCAGGAACCAACACATTTAGACATAATTTAAAACTCATCTGAGAACCATGATACTCAAAAACATGCAAAGGTGTGATCCACAGAGATATGAAACCTTATAGTTGCAGTACATAGTTAGTCAAATCATGCACCAACAATGTTTTTTTTCTTATGAAAATTATAGACTCTATACACAGTTTCCTCTAGCCTACCACACAATTTAAAAAATTGTTGTATTGAATGAAATGTACGAAACTGTTAGGCCCCATGGTTAGAATTAACTGTGTGCCAATCCTACCCTATGAGCTCTAACTTTTCCAGAAATTCTGTTTTAGGCCCTAAACCCCTAGGATGCTCTTAAGACATCTAAACTAAAAATCGAGCTTCATTACATGTCTAAAAAAATTATTTAGAGGCCTTCCATACTTATAATTTAAATTCCAAATATTTGATCAATATTTCAACCATATAGTAATTGAAAATTCAAAATTATTCAAAAATTTAAAACTCATATTAACATTAGATATTACATAAATGATGGGTTAAAGAATCATAAAAAAATGGAATAATTCACTAAGACATAACTAAGATCATATTTCGGATGATTTTATCCTCCCTGTGAATCATAAACTACTGAAACATGGGAGTAGGACCTCACATGTGTATGCCTCCAACATCATGACCCCATTTACAACCACTAGTTGGATTCTGATGATAAATTTTCTCCTACATGAATGATACCTACACTTACTATCGATAATCCCTTTACCAAGAGACTATTGGTCACCAAGGGTCTCCCCAAAACTTCAACATAGGTGGGGATGTATAGAGAAACAATGTTGGCTTGGATGTCTCTCTGGAAGTCACTCTTATAATTTTTCACTTAAAATATTCCATTAAAACCGATGTTGAGAGAGAACATTTTGAGGAAAGTTAACCTAAATGTGTAATCTATAATAGATATGCTACCCTACTACTACTCAATTACTCTTGGATATTTACAAACCTCAAAATAATTGGGTATTACTCCACATGGAAGAGGATATAAAACTTTGACCTTAGAAGAGTTGCCTCATTTTGGGTCTGGATGACCATGGTCTACAAGTGACTCACTACAACATGATGAAGTTTGGATTCTAGAACCATCATATAATTAGTAGGTGTATAAACTAAGTTGAACACTTGAGTCACTACATCAATCTTGTAACCAATAGCCTAAGTGTGGTAATATCCTTGGAACCTAGGTGGTCACTACCATTTGTACTCATGAAGTTCACTTAGCCTATGTGAATCCTTGTACTATCCCACTAGAATGATTTGTTACCCAACAAATTGATTAATTATCTCCCTCACTACGGGAAGTGGGTTTGATTTTTGTACAATGGGTAGAGGTACTACTCCCTGTATGCTCAATGGAGTAATATGACAATCTTGTTCCTGAATAGAATCATTTTCCCTCATCTAGTTGATGATAGGAGACTAAATTGGAAATAAAGGCATGTTTTGAACCTACATTTGGAATCTATATGGATTTATATATGGTGAAATCGTATAATTGGAATTATGAAACATGATTTTTAAATCATATTTGGGGTACTGACTCAAGGAGTACATGGAATTCAAAGACCCATTCCTATACGATTCATGTACTCCTTTCTTTTCTCTTACAACTACTGCCATATAACTCTAAGTTGAGAAGTAGTTTATCACAGTTCTGGTGAACAGATATGTTGACCACTTGACTATAAATGAATTTGTTGTCTTGAAAGATGAACACAAGACCCCTTTACACTATCACTACAAATTCCTAAATCAATCCTAACTTGAAACCCAAATTTGAACTGCATCCCTAAGCCATACCCACTCTAATACCATTATGAAATGACCTAACCCACTGAAACCCCACTCGTGCTGGAAGTAGGCCAATACTTCTACCCCAAAAATTCCTCCAATATTCTAGGGCTAGTGATTAGAACCAGGTAGGAATATCACACATGATGTGAGGCCTTATCCTAACAAACCTGTATACAACATACATCTCTATATTGAACATAATATGATGGGATACAAAAATAAAATCAAATGAAATACATATAATGCATTTGTAAACAACTATGGTCCACAATTAAATAACTATTTAACAAACCAAAATTTAAAAATGGGGAAAAATTCCAAACATACCCAAAGGTAAAACCAATATAAGAAACTGAGGTGAAGGGATCTTCATAACAAACTAGATCTAGAAATGAATGTTGTCCATTACTATAAACCCTAAATACAACTTAGCTACACCAGTACCATTTCTGCAAAATTCACCACTATATTGTATGTCATCTTTATAAAACTTTAAATGTGTGAGAAAACACCTATGTAGTTGTGAGTATATACATACCCATTAGGACTCTCCAAAAACACAAAGAAGAAATGAGAAAAATGAGCCATCTAAAAAACAAAAAGTATGATGAAAATATATAACCTAGATTTTATTTGAAGGAGAGAGCCTAGGAAATAGAAGAGACTCCCACTCAACATAGCTCAACCATAGAATAACCACCCCTAAAAGTATCCCATGAACCCAAACCACCCATATTGTAACCCAATTCACATCCAAAAAACTATAGTGGGGAACCCATGCCATAATAAGGATAAATTTTATTCGAGGGATTAAACAACACTAGTGGAGGTCCTAAACCCCATCAAGTTGAGATTGTTGGTTGTGGGAGTCCCTGAAAACATGGATAAAGGACCCACACCCTATGAGTGGGGGGATTTCTTAACTCTATCGATCATGTGGGTGACATATTCCCTTTTATAAACACATACCCAATGGAGTTCCTAACCTTGAGAATGAACCGATAATCACTCCCAGTCCCTACCATCGATCCCATGGAGATAACGAGACAAAACTACTCAAATCATAATGTATCTAAACTGTAATGCCAAATATAATTTTACCATCATGTGATACATAAAAAAACACTCTAGATGAACAACTAACATGCATATAATTAATCTTTGGGAAATGAGAAATGAAAAACTAGTAAGGCTAGAAAAGTACATGACATGTACTATTTGGGACAACAATATATATCACCTAATATGAAGTATGGTCACATACCAATATTCAATTTTTTTGTATGGATTTACCTACATGATGTGTATATTTCTGTACCTGGTTTATGGGACCAACAAGGTATTTTTTGTGTATCATCATAGCCCATGTCGTGTTGGGACAATGTACACAATGTATACTAGAGGGTACACCATGTGTAGCTCTAGATATATCACTCATTGTGTACTGTTGGGGTTGCTAGGTCATATATTTACAGTGGTACATAGCATGTGTTCATGACCCATGAATTGTGTATGGAGACACACCCATCATGGGGTTTTATAAAATAAAGTCTATATTTCTCACAACACAACATAGTGGTCGACCAGAGTTGTCTCTTAAGTATTTTATTTTGGATCAATAAATACACTTATAACTTTATTATAATTTATTTATTTTTATATTTTTTATTAAAAAATAAAATTGGTATTTTTTATCATGAAAAATTCATGAAAATAGAATAACGTAATAGAAACTAAACATAAGTTAGAAAGAAATGAATCTATCCTAGGGTTGGGTACTTACGTTCCTTCACTATCGATTATTATATTGTCTAAAATATATTTAATAGATCAAACCGTCTTATATGAACTACCATACCCAAATTTGACTTTGAAACCTGATATGTCAAGGAAATCACACAGACACAACAAATTTTACTTTATCTAATAGTCAAGAATGATGAAAACACCTTAATAGAGTACTTGACACCTTCTAAGACCTGACTCCATCACATTATATTTCATATCACTTTCAAACACAACTCTATCATAAGAAGATAAACCCTATAGAATGTATGGAATGGATATTTGTTTTGAAATATAACAAGATCTAGAATTATGTCACGTAGAGGTGTAAAATTACAACATCAACCAACAACATCACTTCCTAACTCATTAAAATAAAAAATAAACATTAATAAATGAATATATGAGATTTAGGAACACCAATGAAACCTCCCCCAAGGACATGACTTTAGTTATTTACATACTATTATGAGTATTAGAGAGGGAATAATAGAGAAAAACAAGAAAAATGAGTGAATATAAATATAAATAAAATAATAATCTTTATTAAAATAAATGGAAAAAATAAATTATAGCTTAAAATAGTAGAAAAACCAAAAACTAGTCATTGGATAAAAGATGAACTAACTCAATATAAGGGAACTAATTATTTTAACTAGGTTTTAGGGAATTTTACTTGTGTATGAGATCAATATACATGTATGTAGTGTATCTAAGAGGATGTTTCCACATATAAATAGACTTCCATGTTTTTATATAGATTTGAAGTCTTTGAAATATTCCAAAACTTTCACACCTCAAATTATTAATATCTTTAAATAAAACTCATGTCTTCATTCCATTTTTCTACATTGTGTTAATTCATGAAATCAAATAGTGATATGGGAATATATTTTAAAACATGGATCACAAGATACATGACACACTATAAAATATTTTACTAAATTTTCACAAAGTAAAAAACCCCACATATCCCAGATTAAATATTACATGTTAATGAAAATATCTTATGTATATGATATTAGTTTTATAATGAAAATTGTAGCCTCTTTTGTATTGATGATTCCAAACGAATCATTGAATTCATGTGGGTGGTGATTAGATTATAAATTTATATCCCCAAATACACTTACTATAAGGGTGTAGTAAAGTGGTAGTGAGAGGTTGAACCCACGAGGACTACCAGAAGGTCAGTAACTAATCGAATAATGACATTATAAGGATTACTCACTTTTACCCTCTAGGATTGGTTTTAACTAATTCTAGGTAGTATAAATATAATTATTATAATAAAGGAAAGGATCTGAGTTGATTTTATGGCTCTTGACAGAATATAATCCTATATTTAGTGTAGAATATTCTTATGACTTAGGCTATGAAGGGGTGAAAAGGTCAATAATTAGTTTTGGTAAAATCAATTGGATCTACCCATTTTCTAAATATCCCATGACCACGTTATAAATGAAAACCTAGGTGTATTACACTTTTATTTTGTACAAAATGAACCATATACTAATGGTGATAGTCCTTCTCAATTCCAATTAGGCTCGTTTTATTCAATTACACTTCCCATGGTCAAGGTTATTCAAAATAATGCGATTAAAAATTATTATTAATGTAATTACTATCCATAGGGTTACCACGGTCCAATATAAAGATTCAATAGTCTCATAAACACCCATAGTATTGACCCTTAATCCAAGATGGGTTATCCGCACCTGGAGGTGATTATAAAAATCCCATGAAATACATATCATGATACACATATTCATACAATTGTTGATGAAGAAGAAGTTGAAGATTAAAAAAATTAATAACCAAGATAAAAAAATAAAATAAATTTAAATCCAATAAAAAACTCACTATCAATGAAGAAAAAATGAATAACTATATAGGCATTAATGAAGAAGGATGGGAAGTGATGAAATAGATGTGAAAAACAAAAGTGGAATTAAAAAAGGCATTGAAAAAATTAAGATTCAACAATATCTCAAAGGTATTTTCTAAAAAAATTTATACAATGAATTAAAATGGGGTTGGATTAGAGAAAATGGATAATAAAAGAAAATTGTGGAAGAAAATGAGAGAAAATAAAAGTTTTTCATATGTTTTGTACACGGACGGTGCTCAGAATATTAATAGGAATGGGAAGTACATAACATGTATGTCAAGTACATCAAGTATTGGATTTAGTTACTTCTGTACCAATGTATGAACATCATTTAGGTTCTATGTACGTCTTTTAAGTTGAGATCCACATATCCTACTGAATAATCAGTTTGTATCTCTGATCGGGTGAGCCTTGAAACATTGCACATCATGCAATCCATGCATGTATTTCATGGAATTCACTTTTAATAGGATTATGATATTTGAAATATGAACTCCATGTAATTAATGTACACATAATGTATTGTATTTAAATCATGTAAAGTCTTTATGGGTTGGTCTGGGACTCTACAATAAGACGTGAATGGGGCATGTACATTGTGTATGATATATAAGACATGTAAAGTACATTTTTTTCACATTTTCATCATTTCCTATTTTGAGTCCATAATTCATAATTCCTCTAAAGAAACCAAAACCTAGTGAATTATCAAATAAATCATGAATAAACCATAAATGAATGTATCTAATATGTATATATAATTTCATCTTATCAAATTCCCCCATAATTGAACAAATTATTATCATCAAGAAAAAATCATCTCAATAGGTATTCCAAAAGATAGAATTTTTAAAATAGAAAATATTCATTACAACCAGAAAAACAATACTAATTTTAAATAGAAAAATTCAGTCATTTAAAGTCAATACTAAAGAGATAATTAGTCATGCCTTATAGTTTAGTTCTTTATCCATATTCATTATTATTTTAAATATAATTTCAAAAACATTCCTTAAATTCTATACACATTTTTCAATTTATCCCACAGTGAATTTTATATTTTTACCCAAGGTAAAAGGTAACTGGAGTAATGATCACACCTTGAATATATGTTCCAAACCATAAGATTTAATTGGTTCTAACATCTCACATTTTTAAAGGAAAATAAAAAATCAATCCTGAGGAATTCCGAAAAAAGTGATTAAATGAATCTGAGGCTGAGGGAAGGTGGTTAGAAAGTAAAAAAATAAATCTGAAAAGGAGTGTAATATCTAAAGTACAATGCATGATAGATGTAAACAATGCAATGAAGTAAATCCTCAAAGAACAAACGGTGTCCATGCCCCAATATCTCAAGGACGATCCATGAATATTTCAAGTAAGTATAAATAATATACCATGTTCCTTTCCTACCCTTTTATTTTTATATATTTATCAAAAGTCATGTTAATTCCACATCTCACATACAATACCTAACCACATATGATCCGGAGGAGGACTCATCATTCTGATAATTATGATTTTTGACCTTTACAATACATGACCTAATTTCTTTTTTATTTCATTTCTAAACATTTCTCAAAAAAACCGGGTAGGAATAGAAAATTCCAAAAGTAATCATGGACCACATCATATTATTAGGGTGAAAGTTCCATAAAACATCTCTTGAATAATAACATCCATGTCCATCAATAGTAAAAATTACCTATCACTTTTTTAAAGGATAATCAAATATAACACCAATATCATGGTAATAAGGGATAATCAAATTGAAATGGATCTATCCAAAAAAGGTTATTCTAGGATAATAATGGCTAAATAAGGGAAAATGTAAGGTTGGTATTTGGAAAAAACTGAATCAATAAACATTTTATCAATAATATAAAAAATGTATTTTTTTTCAATCAATTCCTTAATAATAACTCAATACAATTTATGATTGGTTTATTTTCCCTTGGTGTATCTCAAGAAATATCCTCAGAAAAAATATGAAAGAGTGGTTCCAGAATCCTCTTGGGAATATTAGTATAGAAAAATAACTACCAATCACTCAAGGCATAAAATCTAGTAATAATTCCATAAAAATAAATTTCATTTTTTTTAATTTTAATTAAATTACTAAATTCCACAATCATGATAAAAATATAAAGAGTATTAAAACATATATTTCAAAAACTTCCATTATAAAATTTTCTTTTATTGTAATTATTTCAATGATTGTTTATGGTTAAAGCATGATTTTAATGAAAAATGTCTCTTAGATAAATGAAAATTGGAAAAATTACATGTTTATCGACAATAAAGCTAAAAAAATACTCCCCCGCACTTAAAATGGTACAGTGTACAAAATATCTTAAAAAGAATTAAGGGATAGATATCAATTACATAATTGAAAAAAACATATAAAATTTTGAAATTGAATTTAGGGAAATTAGAGATCCTTATGATGAGTAGAATTTCATGGGAAACTTGTTGGATGGTGTTGTAAAATTGGGATACCTATAAAAATTTTTAAAATAAAAAAACCAAAACTAGTTAAAAATTAGTTCAAATAATTTAAATAGGATAAATTCAGATAAATTGGTTAGTGAAAACAATGAATTAGTAAAGAAAAATAGTTGATAAAAATAAAAATAGGTGAGTATAGTGTTTTTATTAATGACCTACAAACAATAATTCTACTAAAAGTAAAATAATTATCCTAAAAACATGACAAAAATAAAATAAAAAAATATGAGTTTCCTATCATAAAGAACTAGAAATGATATCATCATCCAGAATGGTTTCTTCTCAGGTGAATTTAAGAGTGACGATGCACCCTTATTTAAAGGGTTCTAGGTAATATTTTATCCGTTTCCCATTCAAAATTAATGGTGGTTATTTTCCTTTCTAAATCTCAATAAATTCATACGGGAAAAACATAATGACTCAGTAAGGATTCATCCATCAGAATTTTAGCTTTTCAAGGGATAAATTTAGTCAAGAATTGAATAATAGAACTTTATCCATGGGTACGAGGATTCGATTCATGATTACATATTCATTCCACTTCTTTTTCTCTAATTAATAATATAATTATAGATCTTTATCCATAGGAGTGAATATTTGATGTTTGATTACTTAGTTATGCCACATATTTTTATTTTCTTTAATAATTCTAGAATCATTATAGGAATCCTTTCTGATTATTTCTATATAATATAGTAGGAGAATTATAACCTCTCCAGATTTATGAGCATCCATGATCAACATTTTTACTTCCTAAAAGGACTTGTGCTCTGACCCCATTGGGAGATGGTATGTATTTCTATACACCAGTTATAATGGAATAGTGAGAATGATCATTTTTAGGATATGAGATATGCCCAAAGTGAATCACCTTATTTAACAATCCTATCCTTTTTACTAGTGTTCTTCATCTTATCCATTATTATTTTTTAATTTCCCTCTTCGACACTTCAACCTACCCACTTGTTTGCATGTGGTAGGGAGTAACAGTGTTATACAAAATTCTATTCTTTTCGATAAATCCTTTCACAATTTTATTGGTGATGTTAGATCTTTGATAACTAATGAGTAATAGGGGAAATATCAATCTGGAAAATATAATTTTGTATAAAACATTCATTAACACTTTTTCTATATTATGAGTAGTGTATTTAACTTCAACCCATTTTGAGACATAGTCAACGTTGACTCGGATGTAAATCATATCATGATAATTAAGAAATGGTATCATGAAATCAATCTCCTTACTTCAAAGAGTTCATCTTATAGGATGGGATTTTGGGGTATTCCATTTCATTTCCCAATAGTACATGTCTCCTGGCCTCAATATGATGTGAGAAAAAAGTTCCCTGATTTTGGTGAATCATGGAAACAAATATCCATATTTGAATTTTTTTAGACATGGTACGTTTGGGTCCACAATTCCCTCCTTCTGGTAAAAAAATGACACATTTTGAGAATTTTTTTTATTTTGGGACACAACACTACATTAATCCATCACTACATCACATAAAAAGTACCAGCTCATCCGAGTAGTATTGTAAGGATTCTACTAAAAATATATTATACTGCTGATAGTCTAGGTCTCGGTAGAGTGATCCTATTATAAGATAATTTGAAATATAAAAAACCCATGGTTGATCTTGGGCATTCATCATGAAAATTTTTTCATCATAGAATTCATCCCTGATGTAAAATTATCATCATCCTTGATGTTGGGTAATAGAGGTCTGGATAAGTAGTTTGTGATAATGTTCTCAGTTCATTTTTTGTCATTGATTATGATGTAAAACATTTATAGAAAGATCAATTGTATCACATGTGGTTTGGAATATTTTTTATTCAGTAGATATTTACGCGCTCCATGATCCATGTAGACTGCTACTTTAGACAGTACAAGGTATGAGAGAAACTTTTCAAATGAAAAAATTACCTCCATAAATTCCTTTCCAGTAGTCATATAATTTACGAGAGGTTAATTCAGGGAGTGGCTTTCTTAGTTAATGGGACAAAATATATTTCTTAATTTTTTCCTAAGATATATCTAACAGAAAAGTTTCTTGCATCGCACATCAATTCAAATTCCTAGGACTAATCTGGTAAAATTATGCTAGGGGAGGCCAACATACTATTATTTAGGGTATGGAAGGTTCGTTAAAACACTTTGGTGAACTCAAAAATTGTGTCTTTCAATAATAATTATGTCTAGGGGTTGGATACTTCCACAATTATTTTAACAAAGAGGCAGCAGGATCTTGTATGTCCCAATAGCTTCTTATTTTTTTGCTATTATAGGATCCAATAACTATTTTATCACTTTTATTCTTCTAGGTCCACTTCCATGCACTATTTTGAGATTTGATATCCAAGGACTACGGCTCCTTGGACCATGAAGTGACACTTTTACCATTTTAAAAATAGGCATTTTCCTTCACATCATTGCAAGAGTAGATCTAGCTTACTCAAGTACACCACAAAAGATCTTCCATATACCAAAAATTCATCCATTTAGATTTCCAATAATTCCTCCACCATAACATGGAATATATTTTTCATAAACCACTGAAAATTTCCTGTTGATTTACAGAAGACAAATAACATATGTCTACAGGCAAAGGTTCTTAGGAGACAAGTTACCGTAGTTTTTGAGCATTCATCTAGATTGAATGAAATTTTATTATATCATGAATATCTATCCATGAAATAATATATTTTATACCCTTCTAGTCTTTCCATAATTTTATTTATAAAGGTTTGTCAAAAATGATTTTTTTGGGGTTTCCGTATTGGGGAACTTATAATCAATACAAACTCTCCATCATGTGATAGTTCAAGTAAACATCGTACCATATTTGTTATTTTTCGCAATATTTATCCCAAACTTATTTTAAAATACTTATAGTGGACTCACCCCTTCACCATCATATTTTGAAAATATTATTCCCGCATCTAGAAGTTTCAACATTTTTTTCATTATCTCCTCATTCATTTGTGGGGTGATTTGCCTCTGGGGTTGGAATTTGGGTTTAAACCTTCTTCGAATTAAATTTTTGTGTGTGAAGATTATGGGGGCTATCCCCTAAAGGTCATACACTCGCCAATATATTGAGTTTTTTTGTGTCTTTTTAGGTCTTAAATCAACTTCTCCTCTTGTTTTTGGGTTATCTATTAGGTGATAATGACTGTCATGGTTTCATTAGTATCAAGGAATGAGTACATGAGTATGCTAAAAAATGTTATAATTACAATGATGGTGGCTTAATTAGAGAGGGTGTGAATGGTTGGATAGTTTCCCTTGTCAATAGTTTAGATTAGTTTTCATTCTTATTGACATTGTCTTAGTATTCATCATCGGATAGGGTCTCCACTTCAACCTTAATAGTTATGAACTCTTCTCTTTCATTAGTAAAAAATATGGTTTGATAGTCAAAAGAATAATTACCTTACTTGGAAGCCTTTTTTTACGTCGAACATAACTTATTTATCTCCAACTATGAATATTTGTATTCCTTGGTTGAGGTCTATAAAATCCTTCTTAGTGGTTAAAAATGGTCCTATTTGAATAATTTTAATGCATCCATCTTCTTCCATGTCTAAAATTAGGAAATCTATAAGAAATATAAAGTTTCCAACTTTAGCTAAGATATCACCAAAAAGACATCAGGGATACATTACTAATCATTCATCTAGTTTAAGTTCCACTCTTGTTGGTTTAAATTTTTTGAGCCCTATATTCTTGAATAAACTTAGAGGAATGATATTTATTCTCACTTATAGATTGGATAATTCTACTTAGATGTTGGATGCCCCTATAGTTCATAGAATTTAGAAGCTTTCATGGTCTCTCATTTTAGGGGAAATCTTCTCTTAATAATAGAAAAATTTTATTTTTTTGATGAAATGATTCCTAATCTCTCCATATTTCTTTTTTTTTGAAATAAATTCTTTCAAATTTTTTTATAGTTAGGCATATGGGCGATAGACTCAGTAAAAGGAATATTGATGTGTAATTGTTTGAATGTTTCTAGAAAATTCTTATTTTATTCCTCGATCTTACCATGCCTCATTATTTTTGAGAATGGAATGGGAGGTTTGTATATTTCTTGTCCTATATAAACTTATTTTTTTGGGATGATTTTTATTGGATCTTTTAAAGTGGATTCTATTTATAGACTTGTTTCTTTAAAATCATCTTTATGTTATCATCATCATTCTCAATGATGATTTTACCCGTTTCTTATATTCCTCTAGTTTCTTTTCCACCTCTTTGAATGGTTACTGAAATATTATAATTTTTACGATCCTAAGAACCACTATCTTTACCTCTTCTCTTGAGTAAAATTTAGTTTCACTATTAAATGTGACATGTAGTTGGTCCGATATGGTTTTCAAAATTTGTCCCATTTGATGCTCAATATTTTAGATGGGTAGTATTTGGTTTTCCATCTCAGCTTCTTGTGTTGTCATCCTCTGACCTTATTTCTGTATGAAGGTAGTGAGTAGGTTTTCAAGATTGGTTTGGATAGGTTTGTCTTGTTGTTGTGGTATTTTTAGGGTTTGTTGTAATTACTGCTGCTGAGGGGGTGGAAAATGCTGAGCACTTGGAAATGGTTGTTGGAATTATTGTTGTGATCAAGTAGGTTGACCATATAGTGGTTACCCAGCTAGTCCGTAATTCTAAGGTGGTACCTATCCTCTCCTCTTCTGAAAGTAACCTTGGTTTTTCTATGGTGGATGATATTCCAATATCTTTTTATAGTTTTTCTATTATTGATATTTCTGGGGATATTGATAATACAGGTTTTGTTGATTGTAATTAACATAAGTACAATATTTTAATTAATGTTCTTTTAATCCTTATCTATAGTATTGGTATTAGTGTGGGCCTAAAAACATCTTTCAGGATTGAAATAACTTCTCCAGGGTAGAAGGGGTGGTAATGCAGTAGGTAATTAAAATGAATCTAGCTTCTTTGTCAGAGCCACTACTTGAGCTTCTAGGTAGGAAGACTCTTTCAGTTGATGGTTTCTATGCTGAGGAGGTCCTCTATCAATTTTCCATAGACCGGAATTTTTGGTTTATTCATCTATAATTTCTTATCTCACTTATAATATCTTAAAAATGGGTCTTCCATTAGTAGAGACATATACCATAGACTGGGAAGCATGATGGAGTCCCTGGTTTAATATCAAATGTTATAGCCACACATCTAGTCCTTGGTGTGGAAAATTGCAGGTTAGTTCATTAAATCTATTCCATGCTTCCCAATATGATTATCCATTCACCTGGGTGACATTTCGAATGTTGTTCTACAACTTCCAAGTCTGGATTGGTGGAAAGTATTTTTTCTAGAAATCACTTGAATAATTTTTTTTCATGTCACAATTGAATCAAGATCTTGAATTTTAATCCAATCCTTAGATCTATAATGTAAGGATAATGGGAGAAATCTCAATTTAATATCATATGATGATACTCCTTTGTTGTGAAAGGTATAAAAAACTTCTATGAAATTGGAGATATGTCCATGGGGTTCTTCACTTTAAAGTCCACTGAAATTCCTCAAGTTTTTGATCATTTGAATGAGTTTAGGATTAATCTTAGAAGTGTGTTCCCATATTTTCATGCCCACAATGCTAGGTGTAAGACCGCTAATGGATGGAATGTCATAATTTATTATGATGTAGTCCTGTTTTGATGTTCAACCACCCTAGTTTCCCGGTGGTATATATTTCATATTTTAATTGTTTTGAGGGTTTGGGCATAAGATATTTAGATTCAACCATTAAAAATAGGTTCCTTGAAACAATTGATTGATCAATCGGGGGATTAAAGAGAATATTTTCATGTGTATCAAAGCCTCGTGAGTGAGTCAAGGTTCTCTAACACATGCACTAGTCGAGAGGAAAATAGATAGAGAGGGATAGAGAAATAAAAAGAGAAAGAGGATGCAGGTGTGCTTGAAGGAGAGAAAATGTAAAATGGAAAAGGAGAAGGAAACAAAATAAATGGGATGGGGGTGTGATAATCCAAGATTCAATCTGAAGGTCGCTCTACCTGAGTAATAGTAATCCCTAGATAATAGTGAAAAAAATTTGATGCTCCCTTACACATCATTGAATTTGTATTAGAGGAAATCATATTATACTTTTAAAATCCCAATATACACGTACTATAAGGGAACAATAAAGATATTGTGTGAGGTTGAACCCACGAGGACTACTACCAGGTTAAAAGCCTATCAAACAAAATCCATTAGAAGGATTCCTAACTTTTTTCTCTTTAGGATTGGTTTTAAATACATCTAGTTAGTTTGGATATAATTCCAATAATGAAGGAAGGGATCAGTTTCAACTTTGGTGATCTTGATGGAAGGTAATTTAAGATTTGGCCAAGAATAGTACTATAACTTATGTTTCAAAGTAGTGAAAAGGTCGCAAATTGGTTTGGGTAAAATAAATTGGAACAAAACATGATGAATATATCCCATTACTAGGGTATATCTAAAAACCTAGGTGCATTATTCTTGCCTTATATACAAAAAGCATCATAGGCAAATGATTATAGTCTTATTCAACACTAATTATGTTACGTTCATTAAATTACACTTCCCAGGTTCATGGTTTTGAAAAAAAAAGTGATAAAAAATCATTTTTAACCTAATTATTAGCCACAGGGTTACCATTGTTCAATATATAGATTCATTAGGCTCAGAATACCTCTATTTTTGACTCGTAACCCAGATGGAGTAGTTACACAGTGTGTTGATGATTGAAATCAAGGATATACAAAATATTCTATGAATAATAATGAAAAATTTGATAAGAAGAAATCGAGGATTAAAAAATTAAGAGTCATGATCAAAAAATTTAAATAAATGTAAATCCAATAATAAAAATTACTATGCACAAGGAAACAATGAAAAAATTTGCATGAATTTATAAAGAATGTTGATAGGTGATGAAACCGATATCTAAAACAAAATTAAAATTACAATAAGCATAGAAAAGATTTATATTAAACAATAAATCATAAGGATTTGCTAAAAAAATAAAGGAATGAATTGAAATAGGATTGGAATGAAAAATGGAAAATAGAAGAAAACTACCGAATAGAATGAGAGAAAAGAAAAGTGTGTTCGAAATTTTATATATGGAGGGTGCTCAAAATATTTATTGGACCGAGAAGTACAAAACATGTAAGTCCTTATCATCGTGTACTATATTAAGTGACTTATGTGTCGATATATTCATATCATGTAAGTTCAATGTACATTGCATAAGTTGTGATCCATATTTCCCATTGAATAATCAGTTCGTATCTTTGATCGGCTAAGCCTTCGAACATTGCACGTTGTGCAATCCTTGCACACCATGTATCCGATTAAATTTTAGTGAGATTATTATCTTTGAAATATATATTCCTTGTAATGAATGTACACTTCATGTATTATGTTCACATCATATAAAGTATTCACCAACTGTTCTGTGTCTTTACAGGTATTCTTTGAATGATGTCAATATGTCATGTATGAGATACATGGTGTGTAAATTATGTTTTTGGAACATTTTCAACATTTATTCCTTTGAGTCTATAATTCCTAATTATTGTGAAAATAAACCAATACTTAGTGCATTATTGAGTAAATCATGAATAAAACATAAATGAATGTATCCAATATGTTTATATAATTTCAACTTATCATGTATCAAACTAAGGATCCATATATATATCATATTCATCTCTTTTATGGTAAAGAGTAATCTCTTACATATATGACTAGGTTAATCCTATGTATAAACTAACCTATACATAAGGTTTTCCACTTAACCAAATCCTTCTTCATAATAAAAAATATTCTAGAAGTTCATTCCCTATATTTAAAAACATTCATTGTTATTGATTTCTTGTTCTGAGGTGTAAATTAATTCAATCCAAACATGCTTACGAACCCTTCCTTTCTTCTAGATCAATTCAAATTCTAAGATTCATCTTCTGTAAAATTCATCTTTTGGAGGAACAAAGAGTTTATTAATATCATTCCATATAATATGTTATAAATATTTCCTACATAAGAAATAATACTTTGTTAAAATAATTACTCTTATTTAATACTATTATTATTGTGGAATTTTTATTACTTCTGGAAATTCAACTTTTAATATTCATGTTTCCAAAAATATTTTTCACACACTAATATATTATAAATTAAGTATATCCAAATAAATTAAATTCAAATTATTAAAAATAATAATTAAAAACATTAATTTTATCTATTTTCTTAATAATTTATAAAATTATCCTATAAAATAAATAAGTTATAATTTTATTTAAATTAATAAATTCATGGGGATTAATTTATTAAATTAAAAAGTTAAAATAAAAAAATATATTCTCTGTCAAATGTCGAAATGGATATCTGGGTGTTTACTTACTACTTAGGGGTATATGGTGTGTGTGTCTGTAACAATTGTCCATGTCATGTGATACTTAACTTACATTAAAAATTATTATACTAATGGAGGGGACTACAAATAATGTGTTCTTGGTGTTGGTTTTTGGGAATATTATTTAGTTTTAATGAACAATGTTTTTTGGATAGAGATCCTTAGAAAAAATCATGTGAAAGAGGTTTACTGCTATATGGTTTAGAGAATCTAGCCAGAATAATTCATTAGATGAACTTGTACTAGAGGAATTATATCCTATTATGTTTCAATAGATGATGTTCACCTAGGGGGAAAATCAATTATTGGGCTACAATAATTAATATAAGCTATTTGTAGTTTCCTCTAAAGGTTTAACAGACTATCATAGGTTTTCCATATTAATGACAGGTTTACTATGATTCTTGGATGGTAGTGTGTATGGTACATTAGAAGAAGTCTTCTATAAATAGAGGTGGTGGCCTACGTATGGTGTGTGTGGGTTTAATATTTATCTAATGTGTATTTTTTTACTTTAGTGTCTGAAACACATTGCAGTAGAGAATAAGTGAACGATGAGTCTTGTTTTCACATATAACTACCTCAATGAAAGTGTTTTTAGTTTTTTCCCATGGATATAATATTTTTTTTAAAAACACATAATCATGTTTTTCCATTTATTTTATATTATTTGTGTGAACTGTGTCTCTCGAGTTTCTGTGGTGATTATGTTGGATATCATCATAGTTCTAGTGAACAAACTCTATAAGTAGTGGATATTGGACATTCCTTCAGCCGGTGGTGTCAGGAGATTTCCTCTATATAGGATAACACTATCGAAATAATTTCTATCCAGATTTTTGGTTGAAGTACATCCAATGTACAATGTTCTATTTTTGTCTATCTAGTGATTCAATGGAGTTCTTCTCATATTTTTATTTACATACAAGTAGTATCAGAGGGTTGTTCTACCTCACTCACAACATTATGATTCATCCTCTTATTGTAATTCAAGTTGATCGATTTCGATTGGTTTTAATATTATAAGAAAAATGAATTAAGATGAAGGCAAGGATTGGGTAAACAAGTTTTATTAAAGAAAAATTTCATTTTATAAGATGAAAATAGGGGATCATTTGATATAGAATGATCTGGATGCATCTTTTTTGGGTGTTTGTCCTTATATAATGGAAATATAGTAATGGGAGTGGATGGATAAGAAGGCCTTATCCTTGATAAGGATATCACATACTCATAATGTTTCTTTCAATATTTGAGAGATGAAAATACCTTATAATTTATGAAAGGATTGGATTAAATGTATTAGAATCCAATAAATCTTAACAAAGTTTTCCTGATGTAAAAAATGCTCAATTTTCTATTATTAAGAAGAATACCTATAGTAGATCACATGAATTATTTTAACATGATCGAGATGAATATTTAATTTTGGAAGGTAATTTTAATGTATGTTTTTTAGGATTTTAATTTTCTATAATCACTTATAGAAATATGGGATACCATGGTGACATCAGTGAGTAATCTAGTTAGAAGATAGATCTTGGGTTTTTTGTCATTCAAAACATTATGTTTAATTAAGGTTTTTAGAAGAAGGAAGTCCAACCTCCATTTTTATCTACTATAAATACTATTTGATGGGGACAATAACCTCAATAAGAAATACCATTAGAATAATAAGTTTTCAAATGGTAAGTCCCATAGATTAAGTCATTATAAATTGATAGGTACAAGTCTTATATGTTGGATTTTTAATAAGAGGTTACATATCAAGAAAAATCACAGGAATCACATGGAGGCTTTGACTACTAAATAGACTAACATTGTTAGTAAAACAAAGGGAGAAACAAGTTTGTCACCGAGTGTTAACATTTTAGAAGAATCTTAGATTATTGAATTAACTTTATCTTTTCATTCAACTAGTGAGAGAAGTTCTAGGTTTTATTATGCACTGGTAATATTTGGTAGAGTATATATTTTGGATGGCGAAGCTCATGATATAGTTATGAAAATATATTTTATAATTTTATTAAAAAATAATCATGTTATGAGATTGAAATATGTTATAAATATTCTAGATTTTTGGAAGAACCTCATATAAATGGTATAACATGATGGTTCATGATTTATAATGTATTTTTTTGATGTATTTTTGAAATTACCTGATACGCCATGGTTATTTCTCATGGAGTAAATAATGGAACTTTGTATTTGGATAGATACAAGGATAATGTCACTAATATTGGGTGAAAATCATTATATATTCCTTACATTTGAAATTATATGTTTGGTCACCTAAATGAGAAATTTTTTAAAGTTATAATTTAAATGTTCATACTTTAGCTCAATCACAGAAACCTTAGAAGATGAAATATTTGTATGTTGAGGAAGAAGAAGTGGGTTTAGTTTATCCTTTATGGGTAAAATCCATGTAATCAGAAGATAGAACTTATTTATTCTAATTTTTGGGGTCTATACACTATTAATTATATTGGGGGATCACTATACTTTGTGGATTTAATTGATGATTTCACTCAAAAGTTATGTTTTTACTTCCAAAAGATAAAATCTTATGTCTTTTAGACATTTATTTTGTAGAAGGTTTCGGATGAAAGAGAGTATGAGTGGAAGCTAAAGTGTCTTTGAACAAATAATAGTGGGTAGCACACCAGAAACAACTTTTGTAAATTTTTATAGAGGAAGTGTATCAAAAATGAGAATAATTTTCTAATAGATTTACTATAAAATGAAGAAGATAAAAATTTGAATTTTACTTTTCAATATAAATAACATGATTCAATCAAGAATACTTATGGTAATTTTCATAGAATCAATGAATACGACATCATATTTGGTGAATAGAAGCCCTAATTCATCTATTAAGAAAGAACATATAGAAGATCATTGGTTTAGTAAGAGACCAGAGGTGACCGATATGAAATTATTTTGAGGTATCATACATGTTCATATCAATTATAATGATAGGGATATGATTTTAGGTAAAATCCAAGGTGAAATGTATCATCAAATATGTTGAAGAGAATTCCAGATACCATCTATGGGATGTTGAAAATGAAACAAGTCATCTAGAGATGACATTTTTTTCAATAAAGAGATTATATGGACAAAATAGAATTTGGATGAAAAAGTTGTAGGTCAAAATGATCCTTCAAATGTTACCATATAGGCTCCATGTTTAAAAATTTCGATGGAAACTTCAAGTGTTGTAATCTGACAACCATTATGTTAGATGAAGCATTTTCAGATGAAAAATAATGGATGGAGATGTTCTATTGGTAGAACATAGGGTTGTTCCGAGAATATCCACTTGTATCAGAAACTAGTCCATATGTTTTGGGATGATATGAAATTTCTAATTTTAATGGGAATAAGGGAAATAGAATGTATAGAGGAAGGATCTAATATTAAATTCTCAAAACATTGGGAGTTATCCATAGAGGGGGAAATGAATTCTGTAAATATATAGAATACATGAGAGTTAGCTGAACTACCTGAGGAAAAAAGAGATATGGAAAATAGATAGGGTTTTCATTTGAAAGATAAATTTTATGGAATTAAGAGATACATAAAAAGGTTAATGGTGATGGGTTTGTAGAAAAAATAAGGGATTGAATTTTCTAAAATTTTATCACCAGTTGGGAAGCACACAACCATTTAAAAAATTCTCAATATTGTTCAATTTGATATATACACTTGTAAATGATGTAATAGTGGGTTCCATAGATCCAACTACGAATTACTTTTGATTACCATATCATGTATAGAAGTTTGTTATAAATGATTCATTCTTACAATTATAGTGTAGTGATTTCTGCATCCACTATTAAATTGAAATTTCCATATATTCATTATTATATCAAAAGATTGTAAAAGATACCAAGATATAATGTTAACCTCAAGATACTATGAAATTAATCTTAAATAAAGGTCTTATGGTCTAGATACATCTTATTGGCTCAAAAAATTAATTATTTAATTATCCGGTATTGGGAACACATAGGAATTGAGACTTATTCTCATGAATTTCACACTTGGTGATCTCTAGTAGTGAGATAATGAGGAATGACCTGCCAATAGGAACACCATATGTTTTGGGAGTCATTGGACGTTACTATCAATGGACATGTGTAATGGTCTCTAGACATGCAATAATTTACTATGTTTTTCAATTTATAATTTACTTTTATTCATGGATAAAAACATGATAACGAAATCATGTAAAGGTAGGTCGTGTTGGGTGCATCATTGGTGGCATGACATTGGTTGAATGGTCAAGAAAGGATTTGTTGCTTCAATGTTAAGGAAGTAATATATCTAGAGCCATGTTCATCTGGATGGTAGTACCCTGATAAATCCATGTCCATGGTTGTACAAGGTAAATATATCCAGTTAGATCAACAAATAATAAATCAAGAAATGATGATGACTTGGCTGTGCATACGACTTTATGAGATATTAAGAGACAAAGAGATTATATTACATAGTTTGTGTTTGTAGGTTGGTTGTCACTTCTGTGACTATCCTTATCTCTTCAGGGACCATGATGGGTTTCCAGATCCCACTCTTGGTTTAGGAATATTATTCATTGCTATTGAGATAAGGGAGTAGAGGTTTACACATAATAGCTTATTAACGAATATTCCATATTCAGTTGAATGTGAGTTTTGGACATGGTGGGCCTCATCACCAGGGTCTTATGTTTTTTCTAGATATAAAACCACTGAAGAAATAAATAAATTCATATTATTAATGTTAAGAATAATTGGCATTGAAATTATTTATTAAATGTTTTTACAAATTTTAATGTAAATGCTTAAAAATATTAATTGAATGAATATTAGTTTAAAATATTCAAGGTTCATTTAATATTAATGAGAATGAAAATTCAAGTAAATGTATCAATTATTATAACATAATATATTTATTATATTACATGAAATTGATAATAATGGCTCAATATAGTAGTCATAACATTTATTTTAATGCATATTAATTATTCAGGTCTTGAAGAGGCAATTCTGGGTAATAGAAAAAAACAAGCTATATATAGAAGGGGAGAGACTCCCACAAAGGGCTATTCACAACCACACTCTCTCCTATTCTCTCTCCCATATTCTATAGAGAGATGTTCTAGATTTAGTAGTTTGGATTGAGATCCCTGTAATGAATCACAAGAAAGGTGATTCAGTGGCCATTGGGGTGTTGAAGGTTTCATTGGAACTCTGCACTAGCACTTGGATTTCAACGATCGGTGCTCCCACATATTTTTAAAAAACATGTGGAAGATATTGAGGAATTGGAATTTGGATTCTCTAAGTAGAGATCACAAATGACGAGTAGACATCGATCACCACTTCAGATATAAATCATGTATTTTATGGTTTTAATATTGTGCATAATCCTATCCACATGATACCCTTGGCTAATACCGAGAAGAAATTCACAAACGTCGACGAGTTCATGTTGATCATCAGTGAATTTTTTTTAATTCTAATTTTGAGGCTTCTAATGTGTGATTTGTACCTTTATTAAGGATCCCAACCCGAGTAGCCAAAGATGGTGGACAATTTATTACAATTTCTTTATATACAAGTGATCTCATCTCAAATGACTGAATAGTTTATTAGTATTGGAAAATAGGATACATACTTTTATTTTACATAACATTTGAAAATTTTGATGTAAAACATAGTATTTTATTAGATTAAACTATAATTACCTTTTTCAAAACCTTGAATATCAATCATAATACACTTCCAGGTATCATAGGGAAAGAAAACATGACAAAGGGGTGATATTGATGATCTGTATCTGTATGCATAAAACATACACAAAATAATGTATAAATGATATGGAAAGAATAAATTATTATCAAATAATACCATATAAATAATATCATGTGCTATAAACTAATGCATGGATATCATAATATATAAAATATTAAAAAATACATCAATAATTAATTTCATAATGATGGAATGCATTATACTGGATATCTAAAACTTATCATCCACGCCTTGGGCGAAGACATCTGAAAATACTATCAAAGACTTGTTCTAAGGCATAGGAAAATAAATGGGTAAGGTCTTAGCCAAAACCCAATATAGTTTGTCTCATGACACGTACTAATTCATCAGGGGGTTATAGTGGGACCTTACTATCATATAAAAAGTTCAATTCATTCCTCATATTAATGGGGTTAAACATAATCAATGTAAATATTCATATTAAAAGAACATTCAGGTAAAACATTAATACATTCCACTAATTAAAAACCATATAAAGTAATATGGAAGATGATTTAAAAAAATAACATCTCTAGAAAAACTAATCAGAATCCTTTCAAAGAACTATGGTGGATGTTATCATAATAGTATCACCTCAGTAAAGTATAATATTCATTAATGGATGTTGAAATAAATAAAAATACTTTCAAAAGTTCACTAGAATCATTATTTAGAAAAATATATTTTTTCAATTTGAAAACACTTAATTGAAATATAATAATTTCCAAAATATTAAATAAAACCTATTATTTGAAAATAATATTCTAATATTTTAAAGGAAACTTCAATGAAAGTATTTTTCATGATAGAAGGAAATTCTATTCATGCCGCATAAGCTAAAAAACATTCCATTGACAATTTTTTAAAAATTTAAAAAAGTACACCACTTAGAAAAAAAGAAGATTAATTTTAAACCAATTTTTAAAAATTAAAACATGAGTAAAATGTCTTTAAAAACACTTCAATAAAATTAAAGAAAATCTTTAATACATTTTTAGAAAGCATTGACATGTTAGGAAAATGATATTCGACTAAAGATAAAAATAAAATTTGTTTTCACAAAACAATTTCTCAATAATTTTAAATAATAAATAGTGGAAAATAGTAATATTGATTTAAAGTTTCATGAATAAAGATATTATACGAAAATATATTATGTTTAACATATAAATATCTAACAATTCTCATAAGGGATACTTAAACATAAAAAATCGTGAATAATGATGAGATTGTAAAATTAACCCTTACTACTTTGGAAAATTTTGAATCATATCCCCCATGAGAAACATAACGTAAAATGAAACTTTATTCACTATAATAATAAATATATCAATGATTTATCATATCAAAGGGTAATTCTAAACACCACACAAAGTAAATAAGTGGGGATTATGACATTTGTCTCATGGAAGTAAAGGTGAGATGAGAAACCCTACCTCAGGTTAGATTTTCTTTATAAATGTTTGAGCCAGATTTATAATAAATATATATTTATTATAAATGTATTCAAGAACTATAATATATATAATACATTATATTAGTGTCTTATTACCTTTTATCACTCTTTTATTGATAATTCTTTATTAAACTACTATTTTGGGTGATAACTACCTGGTTTTTCTTGTATACATTAGTTCGATAGTTTTGGTCCTTATACATTGATCATGGTTCCATAATCTTCATAATATTAAAAATGATATAAATATCATATATATTCATTATATAAATATTTATATTTATTCATAAAATATGTAGATTGAAAAATGAATTACACCATTCATGGATATGGTAAATTGTACGTACGCATGAATGTTGTTTTCAAAATTTTATGGATGAAACTAAAGAATGTTAGATAATATTAAACCTTTATAAAATAATTATTATATAATATATATCATATATTTTCATTAATTATATGCTTATTACAATATATGTAAATCATAAATGACAAACAGATCACATCACTTCGTGGAGGTTATGGTCCACACATATGCACTAAAACATTATTGTTTTTCAATTGATTGGATAGTGAGCAAATATATATGATATTGTAATTATATAAGAATATTTATTTTATAAATATCATATATTTCGATTATTTTTATATTTATAACCATCCAAGTGATATGATGATGAAAAACAAATTAGACCTTTATGTGGATAATTTAAGCCATACGTACGCTTGAGTGATGTTTTCACTTTTCATATAATGGAAAAGAGATGAAATATAGTTGTGAAATAATAATAATAACATCTTATTATATTTATGATACTGGATCTATTATCTTTGTATTGATACCACAGATTAAGAATAATTATAATAATAAATAATCGTAAAGGACTCTGTAAAGATGGATACCTATTATTCGGTATACTTCACATAGAGAAATTCTTAAAGGACTTAGTGTAGGTATTTTAGAATGAAAATAACCTAAAAAAATTGGATAAGTATTTTTATAATAGGAATGGTCAAGGTTTGGTCTAGCTAGATGGCTCAAAGTGGTGTAAAGAATTGAAGGAAGGGTTTCCCTTTTTTAATTGAGGGGATGAGAACTTGTGGAATTTCTTAAATAACTAAAATATAATGAAGTCATTATATTGCACAAATTCTTAAAAATGTTAACATATCTGAAACTATATAGTTTAAATATCAGGAACCACTAAAATTTGGATAGGTTTAAGTTGAATTTTAAACCTCAACTTTTGGTTTAATTACGTAGATAAGCTATTTTAATATTAACGCGATAACATATTTTTCACTCCTAAAGGGTTATCAGAAATGGTTAAGGGAATAAAATTTAGACCATATATTATAAACATTATCATATTTCAATATTTTAATGGTTTTTAAATAATTTAATAAAATATAATTTTGATAAATTATCATCAATGTCAATTTTGACAATATTCAATCAATTAAAATTTAATGAAAATAATACAAAGGTAGAATTTAACTATAATCAATATACACATCCCTAATATGTAATATTAATCAAAAAAATTCATGAAATCCTATAAATAACTCTAATTATATAAATTTTAATATTTTTAATATAATTTATTTTGTTTTTTTATTAATTGAATAAATACTGTTTTGAAATTATATAATAATTTAGGGTAATGACTTAATACCAAAAAATTATTAATAAATTAATATTATGATAATAATTTTATTATGATAAAACTATCCATTAATATTAATTAAATGCATTTTTTCCAAATATGGATACAAAAGATATATTTAAAACGAAGAGAATGACACTTATATAAACTTTATTGGATTTAAATATTATATTGGTTATTTTCATGGACAACTCTTTGTTAAAAAAATAAAATTCAAGAATAAATTAACAAATGTCCAATTTAATCACTTCATTAAGAATAAGGATGAAAAATAATGACCTCATCGCTTAGTTTTATCTTCAATTAACCCGATTTACATTTTACCAAGGTGTTAATCTTTGTCTTGGTTACTATTCATATCGACCAAAAATAAAAGGGGCCTATTTATAAAATTTAAAACTAATGTTTGAAAATATGTAAAATATTTTAATAAATTAAATTTCTATAAGTGTTAGAAATTAGTTCCAAAATAAGTGCGCAAAATTCATTGAATTTTTTTTTTATTTTCTGAAAATGACTTTTTATGTATAATTTTTTTTATACTAAATCAAATAATGAAATTGATTATAATTAGCTAAATTTAATTATTAACAATAGAATACAAATAATTTTATTTTTAAATCATTTAAAAACAAAATTAAACTTTTAAATTCTTGAAACAAAACATAGTTTTTAATAAAAATTGGTATTTTTTTACTATTGATGGGAAGATCAATCTTTTCAAAAAAATAAAATATTTTTCCCACAAATAAATTTTATATTATGGTTTTGAAAAATATATTATTTTTATAAAATAAAATTTAAATATGTTCTAGTAATTAAATAAAAAAATTTCTCATGAAAAGAAATAATAATCATTTTTTGAAGAAAACATACTTTGAAGCATAAAATAACTTTAATACAAATCGACTGCTAGTTACATAATAATTAATAAATGGATTTGTATTGAGAATTTATTTTATATATTCTTTATAATTTAGTTAAGACTACTCATAACCACTAATTAAATGGCTAGGCAATAGCTGCTACATTAAATAATAATATTTTAATAGTATATCATGGTTTATTTAGGCTAAGTGTTGCATATTGAATATGTTATCAATCATAGTGTTCTTTTAAAATATCAGGATGTTAAATTCTACACCATTTAATAATATACATACTCGCATTTTTTACTTATTCTAGATAATCAATGGGATGAAATTTGAAAATTCTTTTGTTAAAAATCCATATCGTAAAATAGTTAATAAAACTTCTTCTTACAAAAAGGAAATGGAAATAAAAAGAACATATTGGGGTTTTAATATTATAAAATTAATTGAATGTGAAAATGTCGACATAAGAGAGAAAAATAATTCCCAAGTACTAATAGAAAGTAATAGATAACTTTTTTCATGAGAAAGTTAATTTGCACAGAACCATAAATCTATCATGGGTGAAAAGGCCATATATTCATCAGAAATGATCATAATAGAAAAAAATTTCTTTGAAGACCCTTTTTACATAGAGTGGAAGAAATTATTAGCATCTAGTGTTTGAATATAAGTAAACAGAAAATTATAATTTCATCCTTTAATCAATTTCCTCAATAGTCTAATCTGTTCTCTAAATGATGAGTATTTATCATGGATTTTTTATACGTGAAGCACTAAAATTAACTTTTAATGGAGTATAAGATCCATGAAATAATGAAAATTCATTTATACTATCACTAGATATTTTACAAAACCAAAATGGTTTTCAAATGTTATCCAATATTTCATTAATCTCTAAAAACACAACAATAATACCCAAATTTCAACTTAGTCCATTCTATTTTTGGATAACCTTATGACTCTTCTAAAATTTGACCGACCAAATTCAAAATCCACTTAACATTAATCCATAATGTAGATCTTAATTTTCACATACTAAATATGTTATTAAATTGATTAAATATTATCTCAACAAACAGTAATTACCATATATCATCAATGAAAACACACATTATTCGAGAAATTAACTCATAAATCCTCATATTATCAAATATATTTCATAAAACCAAAACAAAATTAAACTCCACCATTAATTACTTTTTCATCAAATCACTAACCATTTTTATGGTCACTAATACTGACTAATTTACTTATTTAATGTCAATATTATCTTTATACAAACTAAACATTATTAAAAAAATGTCATAAACCTATTAAGGATTATATTTCCCTTATTTATGAATTCTCCAAAAAACAACCTTACCACTAATCACTTTTCTTAGTTATCAGTACCATTAAACATGTGTTTTAAAATGAATAAATAAAAACAACTTTGGTGAAATCCTTATACATTTCATTATTCTTATAACTATAATATCATTGATAAAATAATTCCATAACATAATTCTTGAATCCAAATATATAAGTACTTTAATCATTCCACTTTGGTTATAGTAATAACATAAGATTGACCTTGATCTATTTTCATATTCTAATATATATACCATTGATGATTGGGGTATTTTTTTATATAGTATCCCATCTACTTATAGTGAGAAAAAATAAACATTTTAGTTTTCTTTCTTATCCATTAATTTTCATGCCTGATGGAATTTATCTCTACACATGAAGAAAACTCCCATTCCCATCAAGAAAGTATCAAATTGTTTCTTTCAGCAATTATAACATGTGATAAAAAATTTCATTCCCTTATTCCACTTATCTATTTTTTCTGTACCATCCTCTTATTCACTTATTTTCATTAAAATCCATAAGACATTGATAATTATTTCTCTACCTTTATAGAACATGATACTATATCCTCATATGATGAGAATGTTTCAGTGAATAGTTTCATTTGAAGGATTGTATTTAACCTAAGAATGAAATGACCAATCATTCAATTTGGATTACATACATAGTCTATATAATTTCATTATAACACTGTAATTTTCGATTCATATCTAGAAACATTTTCCTCTTCCTTTTTTATTTGACTCAAAACTTTTCTCTCCATATCCCCTCATTATTCAAGAGGAAAGTATTTTTTATAAAAAGGATCCTTAAAATCATTACCTTCCATGATCACTATTCCCCCCATCCTTTGTGTTTTAAACCAATGAAAAAAATTGATCTACATCCCCTATGAGACAGTAAACTATCATAATAACCTCCTCTATTTCATTAATTACCAATGCAAGAAATATCATCTCTACGAAACTTATCTATTTTTCAGCTACGAAAGGATTTGTATCACCATTGAATTATAGAGGTTTGTAATGTCTCAAGCAGTCTAAAATTAATACACCACATTGTGTATCAATAGGAAGATCCATATAGGAAAGGATATTGGTCATAACATAAGTCAATTTTCCCAATATATTTATAATTTTTTCATCTTCGGTTGTAGCTATAACACTATACTGCATCTGAAGCTCCAACATCATTATCTTACCCAAGAGGTTAATACATATATTGATTACATTCATTGAAATAATTTTCATTCTTTCTTCTATTTTCTATTTATAAAAAATTTAATATAGTAGATTATCTCATAGCATTATTGTAACATCCCACCTATAAAACATTATCATAGGAAGAGGCGGTGGGTGTTAATTACCTCAGGTGACATCCCCAAGACACCAAAGACTGGAAATAAACTATATGGTCCTCATAAAATTTTTAAGGGATGATTTTAAATTTGAAAATAAAAAATCTAGAACATAATATAATAACCAAAGAACCACTATATAATACATGAGTAAAATGAAATATAACTCAAAGTATAACCAATCCAAAAACCATATTAGAGTACAAAGAGAAGTGAAAACAAACAAAACTCAAAGACACCGAAGACATCAACTAATAAACTCCCAACCTATTCCACTCTATAACTCAGTAATCCTTGACCATGGTTTTATAATTTATGACTAAATAACTGAGATACCTTGGATTTACATATGTATCGATAGATTAAATCTACTAAAACACTATAATGATGAAGCATGGGTGAGTCTAAACTCAGTACGATTTCCCAAATGAATTCCCAACACATGACATTAGAAAAAAAATTATTATCACATTTATATAAAAAAACATTAAAAATTTTAAAATAGCTTATATCGAATCCCAAACATTTTTCCAAAATAAAATAGTTTTCCATGGAAAGAAAAAAAAAGAAGCCTTTAAAATCTTTCTCAATTCCATTTTTCATACCCATTACATGATTCCACACATAAAAAACACCTAACAGCCCCACTTTCTTTCCCATGTGAGTGTCCCATACTCATGATATTCCTCTCAAATATCTTCCATTTTTTCACAAGGTAACCAATACTATGTTCCCCAATGGTACACACCCCTTGAACATGGTCATGAGTAATCAAAATGAACACAAACCAACCTTATATTCCAAAAACCCATGCCAATCCATTTCACATAATAACCTTTCTTTCTTTAATATATTTTAATTACCATTTTCTATCTATCAAAAAATTCCACAATCATAAAAACTCAATTTTAATTTTATCACCCAAGAGGGTTCCCTGAAAACATCCAATTTTTACCATTCCACAAAACCATAACTAAATAGGTTTTCCATCAATAATCACACATTAATTTCAAAATAAATTCATGGAAAAAACTAAATTCAGAAAAATCCTTCGATTTCTAAAAGAGTAGAGTCTAGAGAGAATCCAACTACCTAAATAACATTGGAGAAAATGAAGAATGACACAGTGATTCACTAGATCCAATTACAAAACAACATTACTATCCTATATCCAACCATAAAACATCAAAATTCCTAAAAAAAATGTGAATCTATCCATATTAGATTAGATCAATGGTTTTGGGAAAGGGAAAGACAAAATATCAACTAAGAATAACCAATAATAGAGACTTACCTGTTATTATAGTTTTCCAACATCCTTTAAACCACTTAGGGATTTCTCCCGGGACAAAGGGAAACATTTCTCACACCTTAAGAGAACAGAAGCTCATGTTATGAGAAGATTATGAAAAAATGAGGCGTGAAGGATATAATTAGAATTAAATCCACAAACTCTAGAGGGATGACTATATGCCACACAGTTTGGAAAACTGTGTGCCAACCATGCGGTTTCTAATTTCTCATGCCAACATCCCACATGATTATCTCACATTGTTAGATAAACCATGCATCAACCATTCATAAATTGCTATAAAAAATGACTTAGTCTCATTTTGTTTGTCCTGAGTACCCAAACGGTTTCTCCAATCTATGTTCCATCCATGTGCCTTCCTAATACCCAATGTTTTCCCTTGCATGGTTTCTAAAATGTTTTTTATGGTTTCTACTAATAGTGATCAAAAATTAAACCTCTATAAAATCCTCCAACAATTGTAAAATCACTTAAAAATTCTAAAACATACACCAATAACTATAGAACATTAAAATATATAAATAAAGGGTTATGCAACTATAAAGAGGGGTGATAAATTCTACCCAATATTCGACTTTTAGTAATTGTAATGTAAATAGAAAGAGTTTTCCTGAAAGATTTATGGCCACTGCTCTAACATTTCCTTTTCATTCTCCCATGTTTCCTATGTAATCTGACTATGTTTCCATAAAACCTACACAAGACCGATGATTTTACCATGAAAGACTTTATCTTTCCTACCCATAGTTCGTACCGGCATGTGAACCATTGTAGCATCTAGATCTCGGTGAACGGGATCCCATCTAATCACATGGTCAGGATTCGATTGATAGTTTATATTTGAGATACTTGAAACACATTATGCACTAAAATGAATCTTGGTAGTAAGGAAAACTGATATATCCCCTCACTAACGTGTTCAAGTATATAAAATGGATTACATATCAAGGAGATAACTTTACTTGAATTCCAAAAAAATTACTTCCAAGACTTAGAGATATTCTCAGGAACACCTGATCACTCACCTCAAATAAAAATGGTGGTCAACGATGTTCAAAAAATGATTTCTGATGACTACGAGCTATATCCATTTTATTCATAATCAATTGAATTTTCTATATAGAGTCTTTCAAAAGAATGGAATGACCAGTGAAGTATCACCTTCTTCGGCCCACAAAAGTGTAGAATGAAAAGGACACCCTTATAATCCTATAAAATGATCCATATGTATCAAATACTGATAAACATTGTTGTATGAGGATACCACTAACAGTAAGTGATCCTCCAATGATCCACCAATTTCTATTACAAAATACATAATAATATATTCTAATGTTTGGATTTTCCTTTTTGGTTTTCCATCTATTTGAGTATTATACACGATTCTCATAGTCAAATGAGTCCCAATGTATTTATGTAAGGATTTACACAAGTGAGACAAAAATCTAAGGTCTCTATTAGATACTATTGATACTAGAATTCCATGGAACATTATAACATCTTAGTTATAGATTTTGGAAAAGTCCTCCATGAGATAAAATTAATGAATATGGATAAAATCAGCTGACTTCATGATTCAATATATAATTACCCATATAACATCATGTTTCCTAACCATCCTTGGTATACTTTTCAGAAAATCCATTTCTATCAGCTCCCATTCCAAAATGGGAATTGGTAAAGACTGTACCAAACCCATGGGTCACTAGTGCCTTACCTTGACCTGATGATAGGTGAGGAATATTTAAATAAACTCCACAACTATCCATTTCATTACAACCCACCAAAAATGTACTTTCATCACATTATACATATTTTGAATTCCTAGATGAAGGGACCATTTCGAATGGTGGTATGCATTAATAATTTATTCCTAATAAGCCAAAAGTATCATGACCTATTCTATAAGTCTCAAAAACCAAAATACAATAAATCATACATCCCTCAATAGTTTCCCCACAATTGATTTTTGACCTCATAGAATCACATTAAGATCAGATATCTAGACATATTTTACAAACTGATCAAAATTAGGAACTAACAAAACTGTGTAGAAAATTGCAACATCACCCTGATCGGTACAATATTGGTGTATGTATTTCATAAATGACATCATATTCCACTAATTTAATTCTTATTTATCAAACTGATTATATGAATTTCTACTTATCTAATATTCTAATGAATTGACTTTACCCAGGGTTCACATCATGTTTATGATTATATTTTAACGGTATTCCATCCATCTTATTTTCCTTATATTCAACTCTATTTGCAATAAAATCTGTTTGAAGCTCTTATGTCCCCTAAAAACCATGAATTTCACACCACAAAGATGATGATCCAAGTCTTAATAGAATAGAATACAATGGAAAATTATAAATCCGGAGTTCAATAGTTTTTCTCATGAAACCATAACATCCATGAACCATAAGCAACAATATTATCTCTATTCATGATAACACATCCCAACCTAGATTCTAAGGATTCAAAATAGACTACATAGCCCTATCTTGACTTTGGAAATGTGAGAATGACTTCCAATGTAAGTCTAAACATAAACACTTGAAAGGATTTCTGATATTACTCATACCATTAGAATGAAACCCCTTTCCTCTTAAAAGCTGTTATTAGTGATGTCAAACCTGAAAATTCAAGTAAAAAACTTTTATATTATCTTGACAAGCCATGTATTCTATGTATCTCAAAGAAAATTTTTGGTAGTTTCCAAGTGATAATGACTTCTATATTTTCTAGGTCTACATAAATGTATTTTTTCAAAAAATGATATGGATAAGGAAACATACCTATTACATCCAAAAAACCACTCTATGATAACATGGAATACATACAATACTATTATAAGATTCCCAATACAATATCCAAGTGTTTATAATGATCCCCCTTTGTATTAGAATACATTATTATATCATCCAAAAACACCACCATAAAGGAATCCAGATATAATTGAAATATATAATTTATCAATTCCACAAAGACATCTAGTGCATTTATAAGACCAAATAATAAAACATTGAACTCATAATGGACATATTTTCTTTTAAAATCCATATTTTGAATATTTTTATTCTAAAATTGTAGATGGTGATATCCCAAACATAATTTAATTTTAGAGAACCACTAGGATACCCTTAATTTATCGAACATATCATGAATGCATGAAATTTGATAACAATTATTTATCATAACATGGTTATAATTACAATAATATACACAAATCATAGTATTTTTATCTTCCTTTTTCACAGAACAACTGATTTTTTCCATGAATACCTTCTCGATTGGATGAACACTTTACTTTCACATTCTTTAAACTGATCCTTAAATTCTATCAAGTCTATTGGTGCAATATGATATGATGAAAGTGATATAGTACTGGTCCCTGATAGGAGATCAATCACAAAATCCACTTATAATTTGGTTGGAAAATAGTGAAATTTTTATGAAAAACAGAAAGGAACTAATCTACTATGAATGGAAAATATCTATTCCCAATCTCATCTACCAATTCCAAAGAAACTTCTATCAATTTTTAAGTGATAGTTCCAAATTCTGGTACCAAGGGTCCTTCTCTACATTCATACAGTTCCCAATATATTTAAAGATACATGTAACACTATTATAAGAGTTGAAAATAACATTCCATTCATAGAAATTGATATAGTTATAAATTTTTTAGCCAATCTATTCCTAGAATCAAGTCATATAAATCCATCTCTATCACAAGTAAATCCCAAACCAACTGAGTCACAAAGATTTTTTTAAACACACTACACATTTCAAGGCCTGAAACTCTCATTATCCCAATAAAATTTGGAGTTTAAAAATAGAATCAATAATATCAACATGTAATCACAAAAGATTAACAAAATGATAAGAAAATAAATGAATGGGATTAAACCCAATCAAACAATGATTTCATACGGTTATAATTCAAAATAATCATACCTCTCAATGTCGAAGGTCCTAATAGATCATATATGAACAATTTCTTAGATCCACAAAATTTCTTACTCACCACACTTTTATCATTACTACCATGTTGAGATTACACTGGTTTATGATCCATGGTATTCCTAGAATCGTCATGGGTTACTCAGTTTTTTTGTTGAGATCTATTCTAATGAACTCAGCCCATCAAAGAATACAATTATTGAGAATCATGATATGTCTCTCTTGCACCCGACATGGAGAACTAAGACAATAACACTAAAAATGTACCACATTGTTTCAATTGTAACATGATCTAGGAAGTTCCATAAAATCTCACTTGATGTGTTCTAGTGAACCACATTGAAAATATATGAGCTCACTCTTCATTGTAGGAGTAAGATGATCAATCCCATAACCTGATTCTGAGATATACTACCCCTTAGAGAATAGGATTCCCTCACCCACTTTTTTCCAGCATTGGAGTTCCCACCTATTCCCATATATAGAAACATGCTTCCTTTAACTCTATTTCTTGAGATTTATCTTTCCACCACCATCTCTCTAATGACCTTCTCTGTATTATCATTTATATAAAGTATAAAAGTATTGTATAAAATATTTGGTTTCATATGGGACTAAAAAAATAATGCCTTTTAGGATTCACTTTATGCAACCTCTGGTGAAAGGAAGACCAAATTCATAAATTTAGTTGCATAATCTATTGCCGAGTTATTCTCCTACACTAAAATGAATATATCCCTTATTCTAGAAATTATGATCATTTGAGGATGGAAATGTTTGTTGAATAATTAATCAAAATCCTCCCATGCATTAACTTGGTCCAATTTATCCCAAAATACTAAATCCAATCACTAGCATGATACTTATTCCATTATATAGGTTTACTATTTCACTTTCATCTCATTTGGTGTTTAAGGGAAATCACAGCTACAATTCATCCTATTAAAACAAAATTTTTCTTTTTCTTGATCTCAATCACCCTAAAAGATAGATGGATTCTACTTTTGAAACTAAACTGAATTGGGTACTGGCTTTGGTTCATGCTTTCTGTTCCCTCTATCCATAGCTTGAAAATCTTGTACAATACTCTAAACAAGCTATTAGTCCACCTGTGTCTTAGGTGAAACCACATTCTTAGTATCCTCTTCTGATTTATTTCTATGCTGCCTAAGAAGTTCCATTTTATATAACAAAAAACAAATCTCCATTTCTTCTCACTGTCAAGAAACTGAAGGTTTACCTATTTTAAATTACCAAATTCACAAAAATCGACACATAGCTTTCCACAATTATGTTTATCCATGATAAACTAATTTAACCATCATCAAAATACCCCATCATGCCTTTTAAAAATACCATGTTTTGAAAAAAAATTTAAAAATATCAAAAATCATAACATTTTACAATTTCCATAAATCATTAACTCGAAAATGAACAATGTATTCCTAGTGGGAATTAATTATTTCAATCAATTTCAAAAACTCTCATCGGCTAAACCCATGATGATGAGGTGGAAACGCAATTAGAATTGTCTTAAACACTCATATACCCAAACTCCCAAGTAACATGAAGTTCAACATAAATAAGTTATCTATTCATTTTTATGATCTACATTTCAGGTGATAACATATATACTCCTTGTAACACCCCGAGATTTTATGAAAAATATTCTTTTAATTTCATTAATGTCTTGTGTGGTATGCTACACCAAGATTACCTTGCGCTATACGCAACACCGTATTAGCTTGTAGAATACACAACACTATTCTTGGATCGTGTTACACACAATTTTGATAATAGTTATTCTACGCAACATTGAGTATATATATATATATATATATTCAATGTATAAATGAAATATGGTTGTATTATGTTATAAGAAACAACGAAGGATTCTTTCACAACACGCAACCCTGACTTGGTTTGCATTACACGCAATCACGACCTTCCTCGATAGCGTGTGTTGTACGCAATACCAGGTTTTACTAAACAACGATATATTATAATATTTTAATGAACTAGCCATAATGAATAGTATTAACTAAATTTTGAATTTTATAACATTATTATTCATCTTACACATTTTCTAGAACATTGTATAAGAACAAAATAAATTTTTCGGGTAAAATAAGTATTTTTCAAAAAATGCAGTTTTGCCACCTTTTGATGGCGCACCCACTTTAAATCTAGTTTTTTACATGTTTATAAGATTAATTTGACAAAATAAAACTCTTCTTTGAAATCAAGAAATAAAAATTTACTTTGGATAATTTTTTCGTATTATTCTGGTAACTTTCATATTTTGATTAATAGTAAAAGCACGCTATATTTTAATGAAAAACAATTTTATTCATCGTAATAATTTAAATGGTTAAATTATAATATTGAATGGTTTTAAAGTATAAATATAATATAATTTTACTATTTAATATAATTTATGTCATTAGCATTGATTTTACATTGAATTCGTAGGTTAAATCAATTCAATCTTTTGCAATGTTTTAAACAAAAAACCCATTTTCATTCGACAAGGTGATTAATTTTAATTTAATTTCTGCAACTTCTGTGTATTGAATTTGAAAAAATGGATTCCATATTTGGAATCCGTGGGTCCAAATTATGTTAATAGGCTACTTTTTATTTTTGGGAATTATGAATAGTAACTACGGTAAATTTTATTTACCATAGTTAAAGGTAAATCGGGTAATTAAGGGTAAATATAATATTATAAAATTACCCTAACACATGCCCAAATTCTATTTGATGGCTAAAAGTAAACCCATATCAACTAAGGGTCGGATTAGATTCATTTTATGGACTTTTGACCATGAAAATAATTTAATTATTATTAAAACCAAAGAAAGTGACAACATGTCACTCTCTTAAATCTTATAAGTATAATAATTTTAATTTAGTGATAAACATCATAAAACTTCAAACCTGAATAGTATCCAGAAAGATAATAAAATTATCTACATCATGATAATTTATTTAGAATTTTTAGGGACTAAATAATTGTCATTAATGGTGATACATTAATGATACAGAAATTATTTATTAAGTGGAAAATAAGTAATATAGTTTTTATTAAAATAAAAATACCCATTCAAAGGCCCACAAACCTGACCAAAACTTATTGGTAGTGTATATATACACCTTAATCATCCAATGACCTAATATATAACCGTTTTTATCCTTATAAAAGTGATTATGACACTTATATTATTTTATTTTAAATGATTCCAAATTTGTCACCTTCATAATTTAATAAATATAAAAATTTAAATATTGTCATTTTAAGGTGATAAATTCGAGTAAAAGTATTATTGTGAACGGTAATAGATTTATATTCATCATATGATTTTATTTTAAATTTTTATGCAACAAATCAGTATATTAAATAATTATACAAAAATGTTGTAGTAATTATTTTATTAAGAGATAAACCAAATAAATGTTTTTAAAAATAATAAAATAAATATTATATGAACTATTTAATGTGATCCACTAATATTATAGATACATATGACCTTTTATGAATCTATTAAAGCTTTTAGTTAGAACATATCTTCTGTATATAGTTTATTTAAATTCAAAATAAATGAATAGTGTCAAAATTGACACTATTATTATTTTATAAAAATAACATATTATAAAATTGTTTAAAAATCACAAAAAATATTTAAAAATTATAAATTTAAATTTATATGGTCTATAATGTTATAAAGTAAACAATTATGGTAAATTCACAACAAATAAGTAATTATTTGTTATAATTTAAAATTTAGAATTTTATTACCACAAATAAACATAAATAGATTAAATAAGGATAAATCAAAATGATAAGGTTTAAAATAAGTTCCAAACATTTCTAAATTTGATTGGTTGATGAGATTACAACCCTATCTCATATAATCTTCGAATATGAGTCATTTTTTGAGGATTTTAAGTGGGGTTAGATTTATTATAAATTAATATTTTTAAGAATTCCAAAGGTGCCCCTCTCCTCCCTTATAAAAGGGCACCTCCTCCCTCTCCTCCTCACACCAATTTGAGCCTTAAATCAAAGCCAACCCCTGAAAAATTATCTTCTCCACTTCCCTAGAAACATCCTAGAGGTTCTTGTCTACTTTAAAGACCAATCTTAGTGCCCTAAGAGGAGGTTTCAAAGAGGCGTATCGAAGAAGAGGTAATTTCTTCTCCCGATTCTTTCAAGCTTCTTTCTTCTTCAAATTCTTCTTATTTAGTTGTTTCATTATAACGTAATAACATAAGTATCATTAATATACTTATTTGTTATTATATATATGAAACAACCCCATTTCACCTTCTATCCATCCTATGAAAAATAAAATCGCCGCGCGTGCGTACGTACGGAATACTGTCTCCACGCCGTGGTGTAATCTGTTTTCCCACCAACACCTTACATGGATGGGTATAATGGTGTAAAGAATAACTATACATAGTTATTATTACATCATACTGATTCTGATATATTGTATCATCCACTCCAATTCAATTCAATAATTATGGAAACGATATCATCGCTCCTGCGTACGTACGGACTACCGTCTCCACGACGCGATGAGATTCATTCTCCATGTTAACAATTTAAGAATGATTATAAAGTTTATATAAGAAATAATAATGAAATATATGACATTATAAAGATACTGTATTTATGTATATATGTATGTCATCTACTTAATTCCATTCAACTCAATAAGGAAACGAAAACAGCATTCATGCGTACGTACGACCTACCGTCTCCATGAACGGTGTATTTCTTTTCATTTATTAATCTATTATATATATGTATATTTTGAATATATATATAAATCATGTTTTATATTCTGGAATTATGGAATCTTGATCTAAGTAATCATATGAATAATTACATGTCAAAACACGGACGACAAATGAAACGATTTTACCCAAAACACTCTTTAACATGGAATTTACAAAAGAACGGGTAATATAAAGTCATAAGTGAACCATATATAATATCATAACAATGAATATGATTCTGTAGTAAGTCAATTACATTATTTAAATCATTATACAGGAGGTTCGGATACATACGAAGCATATCAGACATAAAGTAAGGGATAATTTTGTAAATCTCATTTTTATCCGAGATTGCTTATTCGCAAGTATTTACTGGGGTTATTTCAATCATTCATGTCCATGTTTTATAAAAGTGTTTTCATGTATGTTTAAAGTCCTTTTTACCCATTCTTGACTTTTACTACATGGTATGTAAGAAATCTTTCTTTTGTTTACGTTACGAGGTACTTTTTGACTTTTCTCAGAAAAGTACAAGAAAAATGTTTTTTTAACTTATACGGCATGAGAGGATTTTTACGGTTTTATAAAGCATTGTTTTCATGAATCTTCCTCCAAAATATTTCATGACTATTTTCAACAAAATCCTTTTCTTTTAAAATTGCATGACATTTTGTGAAAAGAAAATGATTTTGAAGAAAAAACGATATTTTCCTCAAGAATTCATTTCAAGTGTTTTATCAAAACCATTTTTCATCTAAGATGACATTATTTCATATGTGTATGTTTCAAGTATAATGTATCTATTATTTACATGCTTTCACTTCTCTTATTATGAAATGATATCCATTTCTTTTATATGAATTATGTAATGATTTGATGATGTTTATGAAACCCATTTTATTTATTGGGTTATTATGAATGATGTATGTTCATTTTGTGGCACAAGTAAGAATTATTTCATTATGAGATGGGTGGGACCTATATCTCCCTCCAATGCATTGGGTAAAGATTTATATCTCATGATATAGACATGGCTGGAACAGTAGGTTAAACCAGTTTAGTAAAACAGGACTGAAACGAGGAGTGAACTCAATTCAGAAAGGGACTTTGTCCACTAAGATGGTCTTGGCAGCAATGCCTTGGCTACTATGGAAATCATTACATGTGATTAATTAATGCCACAATTACATGTTTTATTCCCATGCTATTTTATCATGGTTTATGTTCCATTATGATCTATGCCTTATGTACTTCCATGTTTTATGTCGTTGCTCAAGATTTTAATGTTTAAACATTATGTTCATGTTTTTAAGTTCCAATGTATATGGTATGTTTTATTTTATCCATGCTTACCCTTACTGAGCATTTGAACTCACCCTTTTTATGTTTTATTTTCCCCCAGGATCAAAAGATATGTTTTAGGTCAGGAAACAAAAAGTGGAAGATCTTTATGGGAGATGTTGAAGATCTTTCACCATGATTAGAACATTACGTTCCAAGTTTCCAAAGACACTAAACTATTACGGTCCTTGTGTGCCTGTTTTTTTATGTATTAAGTATTCCGAAAAAGTAATGTAATGTCCATGTACGTCAAGCTTAGGGTCTCTACAGTTGGTATCAGAAGAAAAGTTTAGTCAACCTTTGGAAACTAGGATGCGAAAATGTTAGTGAGATCCCTAGAGATATTTCTAAGGTATGTCTAGGTATGTCCCTAAGTATAAGTATACGTATAGGATATGGTCCTAGAACTACGGTAACGATATTAGAATTTAACCTAAGAAGTTAGATATTGTGGGTACTCCTCCTTTACTATGTTGCTTTTCCTAGCATGATTTTTGCCTCTCACACTATTCTTTTTGGGTTTTTGAAAATGGATGGAAACAAGATGATTCATGATAATGGAGGATATGATGGACAATGGAATGATATTCTTCATGAGAAACCAAATGAAATGGGATTTGGAAGTCCAAACATCATTATTATGCCGAATCCGCAATCTCATAATATGATCAATAAAGTAAAATTTGGTAAGTTTCCTGACTCGGCTAATAAGAGAAAGATGGAGTTTCATGATGATAATAGAGTAAAGAAAGTTCAATTTACCCTATGTAAATCATGTGGGAAGAGGAATCAAGGAGGATGTTTCAAAGGAACTGGAAGATGCTTTGGGTGTGGAAAAGAAGGACACAAAGCCAGTAAGTGCAAAGGAAAAGGTTCAGTTAACACCAGGGATGAGGATAATGGTATTGCTACGACATCAACAATGGTTAAATGTTTTAAATGTCTAATGTACGGGCATTATCAAAACCAATGCCCTAAGGGAAAGTCTCATGAAGAGAATCAGTATGGTCGTTTGGGTAGTATTTATGTTGATGATGACGAAGAGACTACAAATGATATGTGAGATGAAATAATTGTTGAAGCTCGGTCAATGGTTTAAGAATGTAGTGGAATGATTACATGTTTATCATGTGTAATGTTGTATAAGTAATCTCATGGTACTATGGAATAAAGAGACATCTAAGGATTGTTACACTGTTGTCTTTCCTTGAGTTTTGAAAGTATATGTTGAATGGTACCAGTAACCATGGAATGTTATTCATACATTTTTTAAAGTAGATGATATGCACATAATGAAAGAATAAGAAGATAATGAGATGTTTGATTGTATTCATGAGCTCATGATTGATATAAGGACTAAGTAATATCATGGTTTGAGTATACAGAATTTTGAGGATTTTGGTATGTGGAAAGTGTTAACTTTTAACTGCATTCATGTTTTCACTAAGGTTCAATGGGTATTCATTTTTCAAGAGAATACATGATTAAGGCCTTCAAACATTTGTAATGTGACCAACAAGACATATCTTATGATATATGGGGATCAACGATGGTATTAACATGCTTCTTATATGAAATCTCTGGTAATCATTTTCACTATAATATGACAATGGACTGCAATATTATGGATAAGCCTAAAGATTGGAATGGATTATGTTGGACATAAGTTAGTATTGTTTAAGGATAGAACATTTTTTCGATATTATTGATGGGATGATATAGTAATGTAGTTTTAGAAAAAGGACAACCTGCAGGACGGGCGACAACCCATCGCATCGGACAAGGCTGAGGGAATCGAACCCACGACCGAAGTGCGACTAGCCTTTATCGCCTACCACTGGCCTACAGGAAGTCCCTGGTTAGTAGAAACTAGTTTTATTTTATTAAGCGGTATGATATATGAATTATAAGTTCATTTTTGGAACCATATATGATTAATCTAACCATAAGATGGACTTATAACTTTCGCTAACCTTTTGTTTGAAAGAGATGGAATGACCCATCATTCTATCACATGATCTTCTAACACATCACGAATAACAAATTAAACTTCATTTCTATAAGGGATGAAATGGAAATTTTTCAATTCACGAAAAACAGTGAAATTGTAGCAAAATCATACAAGTATTTCTTTTAATTCATCAACATTAGGGAAATGATCTTGAAAACCAAAAATGGTGTCCTAGTTCTCTTATATCCGATGAATCAGATGGTACCTTAGATCATCACAAATCAATAGCTTTGTGATGGTTTGCTTTTTCATAGCCATGTTCTCTACCACTCTCCATCAGAACATGATGGTTAGATTTTTCTTTCATATCCATATTTTCACCTATGTTATCCTACAAGGAAACCCAGTGATGAGTTAATTTGGGTAACTGTTACATTTCATACTTTAGTTTTTAAAGCCATGTTTTGGTATTCCTTTTTACGATGTGGGTTTCTATTAAACAAACTTTCGAGTAGTAAACCATTTATAACCCCGACGAATTTCGAGGGCGAAATTCATTTTAAGGGGGGTAGAATGTAACACCCTGAGATTTTATGAAAAATATTCTTTTAATTTCATTAATTTCTTTTATTGTATGCTACACCAAGATTACCTTGCGCTATACGCAACACTGTATTAGCTTGCAGTATACGCAACACTATTCATGGATAGTGTTACACACAATTTTGATTATAGTTATTCTACGCAACATTGAGTATATATATATATATATATATATTCAATGTATAAATGAAATATGGTTGGATTCTGTTATACGAAACAACAAAGGATTCTTTCACAACACGCAACCCTGGCTTGGCTTGCATTACACGCAATCGCGACCTTCCTCGATAGCTTGTGTTGTACGCAATACCAGGTTTTACTAAACAACGATATATTATAATATTATTATGAACTAGCCGTTATGAATATTATTAACTAAATTTTTAATTTTATAACATTATTATTCATCTTACACATTTTCTAGAACATGGTATAAGAACAAAATAAATTTTTCGGGTAAAATAATATTTTTCAAAAAATGCAGTTTTGTCGCCTTTTGATGGAGCACCCACTTTAAATCTAGTTTTTGACATGTTTATAAGTTCAATTTTACAAAATAAAATTCTTCTTTGGAATCAAGAAATAAAAATTTACTTTGGATAATTTTTTCGTATTATTCTGGTAACTTTCATATTTTGTTGAATAGTAAAAACACGCTATATTTTAATGAAAAACAATTTTATTCATCGTAATAATTTATATGGTTAAATTATAATATTGAATGGTTTTAAAGTATAAATATAATATATTTTTACCATTTAATATAATGTATGTCATTAGCATTGATTTTGCATTGAATTCGTAGGTTAAATCAATTCAATCTTTTGCAATGTTTTAAACAAAAAACATGTTTTCATTCGACAAGGGGATTAATTTTAATTTAATTTCCGCAACTTCTGTGTATTGAATTTGAAAAAATGGATTCCATATTTGGAATCCGTGGGTCCAAATTATGTTAATAGGCTACTTTTTATTTTTGGGAATTATGAATAGTAACTACGGTAAATTTTATTTACCATAGTTAAAGGTAAATTAGGTAATTAAGGGTAAATATAATATTATAAAATTACCCTAACACATGCCCAAATTCTATTGGATGGCTAAAAGTGAACCCATATCAACTAAGGGTCGGATTAGATTCATTTTATGGACTTTTGACCATGAAAATAATTTAATTATTATTAAAACCAAAGAAAGTGACAACATGTCACTCTCTTAAATCTTATAAGTATAATAATTTTAATTTAGTGATAAACATCATAAAACTTCAAACATGAATAGTATCCAGAAAGATAATAAAATTATCTACATCATGATAATTTATTTAGAATTTTTAGGGACTAAATAATTGTCATTAATGGTGATACATTAATGATACAGAAATTATTTATTAAGTGGAAAATAAGTAATATAGTTTTTATTGAAATAATAATACCCATTCAAAGGCCCACAAACCTGACCAAAACTTATTGGTAGTGTATATATACACCTTAATCATCCAATGACCTAATATATAACCGTTTTTATCCTTATAAAAGTGATTATGACACTTATATTATTTTATTTTAAATGATTCCAAAGATGTCACCTTCATAATTTAATAAATATAAAAACTTAAATATTGTCATTTTAAGATGATAAATTCGAGTAAAAGTATTATTGAGAACGTTAATAGATTTATATTCATCATAGGATTTTATTTTAAATTTTTATGCAACAAATCAGTATATTAAATAATTATACAAAAATGTTGTAGTAATTATTTTATTAAGAGATAAAACAAATAAATGTTTTTAAAAATAATAAAATAAATATTATATGAACTATTTAATGTGATCCACTAATTTTATAGATACATATGACCTTTTATGAATCTATTAAAGCTTTTATTTAGAACATATCTTCTGTATATAGTTTATTTAAATTCAAAATAAATGAATAGTGTCAAAATTGACACTATTATTATTTTATAAAAATAACATATTATAAAATTGTTTAAAAATCACAAAAAATATTTAAAAATTATAAATTTAAATTTATATGGTCTATAATGTTATAAAGTCAACAATTATGGAAAATTCACAACAAATAAGTAATTATTTGTTATAATTTAAATCTTAGAATTTTATTACCACAAATAAACTTAAATAGATTAAATAAGGATAAATCAAAATGATAAGGTTTAAAATAAGTTCCAAACATTTCTAAATTGGATTGGTTGATGATATTACAACCCTATCTCATCTAATCTTCGAATATGAGTCATTTTTGGAGGTTTTTAAGTGGGGTTAGATTTATTATAAATTAATATTTTTAAGAATTCCAAAGGTGCCCCTCTCCTCCCTTATAAAAGGGCACCTCCTCCCTCTCCTCCTCACACCAATTTGAGCCTTAAAGCTTAGACAACCCCTGAAAAATTATCTTCTCCACTTCCCTAGAAACATCCTAGAGGTTCTGATCTACATTAAAGACCAATCTTAGTGCCCTAAGAGGAGGTTTCAAAGAGGCGTATCGAAGAAGAGGTAATTTCTTCTCCCGATTCTTTCAAGCTTCTTTCTTCTTCAACTTCTTCTTCTTTAGTTGTTTCATTATAAAGTAATAACATAAGTATCACTAATATACTTATTTTTTATTTTAAATATGAAAAAACCCCATTTCACCTTCTATCCATCCTACGGAAAACAAAATCACCGCGCGTGCGTACGTACGGAATACCTTCTCCACGCTGTGGTGTAATCTGTTTTCCCACCAACACCTTACATGGATGGGTATATTGGTGTAAATAATAACTATACATAGTTATTATAACATCATACTGATTCTTATATATTGTATCATCCACTCCAATTCAATTCAATAATTATGGAAACGATATCATCGCTCGTACGTACGTACGGACTACCGTCTCCACGACGCGATGATATTCATTCTCCATGTTAACCATTTAAGAATGATTATAAAGTATATATAAGAAATAATAATGAAATATATTACATTATAAAGATACTTTATTTATGTATATATGTATTTCATCTACTTAATTCCATTCAACTCAATAAGGAAACGAAAACAGTGTTCATGCGTACGTACGACCTACTGTCTCCATGAACGGTGTATTTCTTTCCATTTATCGATCTATTATATATATTTATATTCTGAATATATATATAAATCATGTTTTATAATCTGGAATTATGTAATCGTGATCTAAGTAATCATATGAATAATTACAAGTCAAAACACGGACGACAAATGAAACAATTTTACCCAAAACACTCTTTAACATGGAATTTACAAAAGAACGGGTAATATAAAGTCATAAGTGAACCATATATGATATCATAACAATGAATATGATTCTGTAATAAGTCAATGACATTATTTAAATCATTATACAGGAGGTTCGGATACATACGAAGCATATCAGACATAAGGTATGGGATAATTTTTCAAATCACATTTTTATCCAAGATTGCTTATTCGTAAATATTTAATGGGGTTATTTAAATCATTCATGTACATGTTTTATAAAAGTGTTTTCATGTATGTTTAAAGTCCTTTTTACCCATTCTTGACTTTTACTACATGGTATGTAAGGAATCTGTCTTTTGTTTATGTTACGAGGTACTTTTTGACTTTTCTGACAAAAGTACGAGAAGAATGTTTTTTTAACTTATACGGCATGAAAGGATTTTTACGGTTTTATAAAGCCTTGTTTTCATTAATCTTCCTCCAAAATATTTCATGACTATTTTCAAAAAAATTCTTTTCTTTTAAAATTTCATGACATTTTGTGAAAAGAAAATGATTTTGAAGAAAAAAGGATATTTTCCTCAAGAATTTATTTCAAGTGTTTTATCAAAACCATTTTTCATCTAAGATGACATTATTTCATATGTGTATGTTTCAAGTATAATGTCTCTATGATTTACATGCTTTCACTTCTCTTATTATGAAATGATATCCATTTCTTTTATATGAATTATGTAATTATTGGATGATGTTTATGAAACCCATTTTATTTATTGGGTTATTATGAATGATGTATGTTTATTTTGTGGCACAAGTAAGAATGATTTCATTATGAGATGGGTGGGACCTATATCTCCCTCCAATGAATTGGGTAAAGATTTATATCTCATGGGATAGACATGACTGGAACGGTAGGTTAAACAGGTTCAGTAAAACAGGACTGAAACGAGGAGTGAAATCGATTCAGAAAGGGGCTTTGTCCACTAAGATGGTCTTGGAAGCAATGCCTTGGCTACTATGGAAATCATTACATGTCCTTAATGGATGCCACAATTAAATGTTTTATTCCCATGCTATTTTATAATGGTTTATGTTCTATTATGATCTATGCCTTATGTACTTCCATGTTTTATGTCGTTGCTCAAGATTTTAATGTTTAAACATTATGTTCATGTTTTTAAGTTCCAATGTATATGGTATGTTTTATTTTATCCATGATTACCCTTACTGAGAATTTGAGCTCACCCTTTTTATGTTTTATTTTCCCCCAGGATCAAAAGAAAGGTTTTAGGTCAGGAAACAAAAAGTGGAAGATCCTTATGGGAGATGTTGAAGATCTTTCACCACGATTAGAAGATTACGTTCCAAGTTTCCAATGATAATAATCTATTACGGTCCTTGTGTGTCTGTTTTTGTTATGTATTAAGTATTCCGTAAAAGTAATGTAATGTCCATGTACGTCAAGCTTAGGGTATCTACACTCCTTTTCACCATCCTAAGGGAATTGGAACTTACCATGACTGATAGTCAAGGATTGAACAAACTGATACCATTTGTAACATCTTTCCCCTCACCCATTGGATTGGGAATAGGTGGTGGTTGTTACTAGGTTCAGGTTCCATCCCCAAGAAACCAAAGGATTTCAATAAATTCCAAGTGACTCATAAACATCCGAGGGTTGTTTTTACACATTAAATTAAAAAAACCAAAATAAAATAAAAAAACAACCACTATATGATTAATTAGAACATAAAAATAAAACTCAATGTAAAACCAATCCGACAAACATATCAGAGTATAGGTAAAAACCAAAACCAATAAAATTAAAAGACACCAAACACATCAACTAAGGAACTAACAACCAACTCTATGCTCCAACTCAAAAATCCATATCTGTGGTATCATGCTGGATCACTAAATAATTTAAATACATTACCTTCTCCTCTATATCGATAAATGACACAAGAAAATTCACAACTATTCCTAAGCAAGGGGTGAGACTATAATCTATATGATTCCCCCAATTACTTCCCAACTCATTCCACTAGGAAAAAAATTGTAATAATATATATATATAATTTTTTAAAACAATTTTAAAATGTTAATATTAATTCCAAATCTATTTTCCGAACAAAAACACTTTTCTCTAGAAATCAGTAAAACAAAACCTTAAAACCATTCTCAATTCAATTTGGCATACTAATTCTATGATTACACACATCCACACCACCAAAAATCCACACACAGAATCTCAAGTGACAGTTCTATACCCATGATAATTCACTCATTGATCTACCAAGTCATCATAGGTTAACCAATACTAGGTTCCCCAATGGAACATTCCCCATCTAAAGGGTCACACATAATGAAAATGAACACACACAATACATGTATTCAAAAAACCTTTCTAAACCATTTAAAATGAAAAACTTTTATATCTTTAAAATATTTCAATTACTATTTTCCTTGTATAAAAAAAATCCACAATTTTAAAATTACCATTTTAAAATTGTCATCCAAGAGGGTTCCCATAAAACATACAATTTCCACAATTCAATGAAAGCATATCTAAAGTGGTTTTCCATCAAAAATTGAATATTAATTTCCAAATAAATTCAAGAAAAACATTCATTTAAAACTAATATTTCAAGTTATAAACATGTGAAGTCAAGAGATAATCCACATTCCTCATGAAAGTTGGTGAAAATGAAGAATGACATAATTATTCTCTATAATTGACCATCAACCACCTTTAATTCCCTATATAAAAATATAAAACAACAAAATTATCATTAAGGAACATGGAAATTTCCACAACAGTTTAAATCTATAGTTCTGAGAAAGAGAAGGAGACGATATCAATGGAGAATGGCCTAGAACAGAGAATTTCCATTGAATCTGGATCACCAACAGTATTTAAACTACTTATGAATCAATCTGGGACCAAAGTGAAATCTATATCGCAAATAGGGAGAAACCTCCGTTCATGTTATGGGAGGATTAGTGGAATAATAAGTCTTAAATAATATAATTTTAATTAGATCCATAAATTTTAGAGGGTTTACTATAAGCCACATAGTTTGGAAAACTGTGCACCAGCTGTGTGGTTCATACCAGATCAAGATAAGAACCAACGTGGTTGACTCACATGGTTAGAAAAAATATGATCCAACCATGCATGAGCTACTATTTTAAATGATAATAGGATCATATTATGTGTACTTAGCACCCACATGGATTGGCCAAACCCTGTGCCAACCTTGCACATGCCCACTACCCACCATTTTCCCTTACACAATTTCTTGAAGGTGTTTCATGATTTATAATAACCATTATCAAATTTTACACCACTATAAAAGCCTATAAAAAATGACAAAACCCATCACAATCTTACTAAACCTTACCTAATCATTATATAACCTTTAAATACATAAATAAAGGTCCATGTACTAGAAATAAGGACTCTATAATCATGAAACAAAATATATAATTTCAAAAACTATGGAAAATTATAACATAATTGGAAAAAAATATGAATAAATAATATTATAATCATAATATGTTATTTGGGAAAATTTTCGAAGCCCTTCATCGGGTTATACTATATAATATTAGTTTTACTAAATCTTGTTCCAATGGTTTCTGCTAAACTTGAACTAACACCAACTATAAATACTATGACCCGAGTAACCCAGAGTCGAGGGTTGTTTTGTTACATTGACACTAGATTAATGTGATCACATTATAAACTGAATTTCTTAGTAGTCTTGGAAAACATTATTCGTTTTTTAATTTCACATAACATTTGAAAAAATTTAAATAAAACATAGTATTTTCTTTCAGTACACTATAATTCCTTTTAGTATAAACCTATATATCAATCAAAATAAAATTACTGGTATCCTGGGGAAAGGATACATAAGAAAAGTGTGATACTAGATTCCCCATAAGGGTATGCATACAATAAAATCAAAATAAGGCATTAATAATATATAAATAATAAATGACGGTCAAATAATTTTATATAAATAATCTCATAATCTAGAAACCTATCTATGGATATCAAAACAAATAAATAAATCACATTGATGTCAACATATTATTTCATAATTATGGAATTCATAATTTCATACATTTGAAACACACCATCGAGGCGTTACGACAAAACATCCGAAAATACAATCAAGACCACGTTCAAAGACATCTTAAAATAAATGGGTAAGGCCTCATCCAAAACCCTATCTAGTTTGTCTCATGAGAACTATTGATATGTTGAGGGGATATAGTGGGACCTTCCTATAACCCAATAAGTCTAATAAATTCCACATATTAAAGAGGTGAATTGTAATCAATATAAATATTCATATTTACAAAAAACTAACATGGAAAATGTTAATACTTTCCCATAATAGTAAACCATCCAAATTAATAAAGATAATGTTATCAAATTTGTACATCCCTAGTCAAACATATCATAAAAATAAAAATGAATATGGTGTATGATATCATAATATTAAAACCTTAGTAAATAATAATATTCAACCAAGGATGCTGACATAGATGAAAATATTTTCAAAAGTTCATTTAACATTTTCTTTAGAAAAATACCCATTTTCAGTTTCCAAACACTTATTTGAAATATAAGAATTTACCAAATATTAAGGAAAATATTTTCATTTAAAATAATTTTACAAAATTTTAAATTAACCTTAAAATAAATTAGTGTTCATGATAGCATGAGATTATCTACATGTCATTTAAGTTAAAAAAACATTCTTTTTTACACTTTAATAAAAATGTTAAAAAGTACCTCAGTAAAAAATGACATGAACATTCATTTTAAATGATTTTTTTTAATATTAAAACATTGGTAAAAATTAATATTAACAATAATTTTATAATATTTAAAAAATTTTTTTTTAGAAAACATGGTTATCGAAGAGATAGGATATTCAACCAAAGAGAAAAATAAAGTTAGCTTTTCTTACAAACATGTTCTCAATAGTTTTACATACAAAAGAGTGTAAAATGATGATATTACATAAAAAGTTAATGTATAACCATATAATAAGAAAATATATTATTTTTATGATAGAAATATCAAACAATTCCCCAAAGTGATACATAAACATAAATAAACTAGAATACTAATGAGATTTTGAAGTAAACTTTTATCATTTTGGTAACTTTTGAATCATAAAACACATGAGGGAAATAATATATAATGAAACTTTAAAATACATGAATATTAATAGATTAATGATATGAAATATAAAATTGTATGCATATACACAACATAAAATAAATAAGAGGTGATTATTCCAAATGTCTCACAAAAGTAAAAGTAAGATGAGAAACCCTTACCTCCTATCCAATTTCATTTGTACATGTTCAATCCACCTATGTAATAAATATATATTTATTATAAATATATTAAAAGTTAATAATAATATATATAATACCATATATGATTTACATATATCCTTTTTCACGTGTTTATTAGTAATTATTTATTAAATCACTATTATGGGTAATAAATACTTCATTTTTAATTAATGTTTGAGTTTATCAGTTTTGGTACTTATACTTTGATCATGGTACCATCAAATAAATAATGTATATAATGATAAAAATATCATATCATATATATATATATATCTTTAGATTTATCCATAAAATATATAGATAGAAAAATGAGTTGCACTAGTTTATGGAAATGGTAAGCCGTACCTGCACATGAATGCTATTTTCACAATTTGATGGATGGAAAAAAGAAAGGTAAATAATACATAACCTTTAAATAATAATAATTATATCATAATATAATATATATTCATTAATTATATTATAATTACAATCTATATAAATCATAAATGAAAAAAGAATCACATCACATCGGGGAGGTGGTAGTCTACATGTACACATGAGTGACGTCATCGTTTTCCATCAGATTGGAAGGTAAGAAATTATATATTACATTTTAATTAAAAAATAATATTTATTTCATAAATATCATATATATTTTTTAGTTATATATTCATAACTATCCAACTGAAATAGTGCTGAAAAACAAATTGCATCACTATGTGAATATGATAGGTTGTACGTACGCACAAGAGAGGTTTTTGACTTTAATAGGATAGTAAGGAGATGGAATATGGTTGTACTGTAATAATAATAACAAATAAGTATATTTATGATATGGTATATATTATCTATGGATGGTTATAACTCTCCAATAGGAAGGTGAATAAGAAATAAACTTGAAGGACTCAGTAGAGATGATTACCTCTTCTTCCGTAGACTTCCTTTAGATAATTTCTTCAAAGAATAATTGTAGCTAATATAGAATTAAGATAAACTCTATAAATTGTATAATTTTTTTTATAAGATTAAAAAATTTTGGTTGGTGAATCTATATGGCTCAAATTAGGGTAGATAAGTGAAGGATGGGGTGATCTTTTATAACTACGGGGAGGGGGACTCTTGGAATTTATGAAAAGAATGGAATATAATAAAGTCATTTTATATTCCAAATGCCTTGAAATGGACTTTCATTAGAATATAATATAATATATGGTTGAAATATTATCATCCAATGAAATTTGGATAGATTTATATCATATTTCAAAACATATCATTTAGTTTAACCCCTTAGGTAACCTTCTTTTAACATTAACTACAATAACATATTTTTCACTCTGAAAGGGTTATAATTTTAAATATAAGGAAAATATTGACTCATAAATGTAAAAGGGATGCAATTTTATACCATATATTATCCTATTCATCCTCTTTATTTTTTTTAATTATTTTAAATAATTCAATAATATGTAATTTTGATAAAATATTATTAATATCAATTTTGACACAATCCGATTAATATGACATTGAAGACAAAAATAAAAATATTGAATTATAATAATATAAATTTACACATAAATAATATTTCATATTAATATAAAAATTTCACGGAACACTTTAACCCACTCAAATTATATCCCTTTTAAAAATTTTAATATCATTTTTTATATTATTTGAAAGAATAGAGTTTTAATGTTGTGTAAGCATTTGGGGTAATTATTTAACACCTAAAATATATTTATAAATTTCCATCATGAAAATAAGTTCATCATGATCCATGTATACATTTATATTAATTGAAGTCCTATTTTTTATCATATATGGACATATAAGACATATTTAAAGTCGATAAAGTGATATTTTGTTAACTTCTTTGATTTAAACATTTAATTGATATATTTTTTGGAAAACTGTCCATTAAAAAAATAAAATTCATTAATAATGTGATAAAGGTATAATTTAATTCATCAATTTATAATAAGGATGAAAAATTATGTCCTTATCACTTATTGTTAACCAAGATCATCCCAATTTTCCCTTTACTAAGGTGATAAATTTTTCCGTGGGTACTATTCATATTGACAAAAAATAAATGGGGAATATTTACTAAATTTAAACCTCATAATTATAAATATAGAATCCTTTTTATCAATTAATTTTCCATTAGTCTAAGAAATGAAATTTAAAATAAGAACGGAAAACATGGAAAAAAATATTTTTAGAAATATGATTTTTTATGTACAAAAAATGATTTTACATTGAATTAAGTCATGAAATTGATTATAATGAAAATAATTAAATTATTAATAATTAATAGAAAGAATTTAAATTTTAAATAATTTTAAAATAAAAATGGAAAATTTTAAATGACTGAAATAAAAATACATTTTTCAATGAAAATCCTTAATTTGTTTCACAATTCAGTGGAAAATCAATCTTCTCAGAAAAATTTGAAAATTTAACTCTTAGATAATATTAACATGTTGATTTAAAAAATGACATTGTTTTAATAAAATAAAATTTATATAAGTAATAAAAATTAAATATAATAATTTTTTTCATAAAATTAAATAAAAATCATTTATGAGGAAAACATATTTTGAACCATAAATAACATTACTGAAAATAGAGTAATTATTTTTAAAGAATTAATAAATGATTTTTATTATGTTGTTTATATATATATATATATATATATATTTCATAATTTAGTTAATACTATTCATACTGACTAATTCAACAACTAGGTGATCATTGTTAAATTAAATAATAATATTTTAATAGTATATCACATTTCATTTAGACTTGGTGTTACATGTTTCATATACTATTGGGCTTAGTGTTCCTTTAAAATCATCGGGTTTGACAACACTTGGAGAATATGGATGTAAAAAAAATTCATGCAGATTTATAGGAATAAATTTACTTGATACAACCTAAGGGTTATGAATTTAATCAAAAGAATCAGGTTTATAAGTGGTAATGAAGTCTTTAAGGAATAAATAATGATCCATGATTGTTGAATTAGTAGTTTAATACTTTCTTACTCGAATAATGTTTCAATAAATATAATTCTAATCGTTTTATTTACTATATTCATTGGGATGATGGAACATATATCATACTGTTGTTAAATTTTGATGTTATGTTGATTGAAGGTCCAGAGTTCCATAAGAATGAGGAACTGAGGAGGAAGCTACCCATAAGGTTTGAAAGGAATAACCTCAAAAAAAAAATATCTTAGGGATGAGAATTGAGAGGGAAATGAAAACTAGATATTTATTTTTATCCTAGAAGGAATACATCCAGAATTTCATCGAGAAGTTTTAAATAGAAAATTGTAAACATTTATAAACATCTATTTATGAATATTTCACACTTTATAAAGTATAGTCACCATTGGTATATGGAGATGTTTTTCAAATGTAAAAAATTCCTTTTTCTTCTGATATTGAAATTTTGTTGTGTGTAACAATATGAAAATGACCAAACATTGATTTTTATGTTGGAGTTGTTATATATTTTAGGTAAAATATTATATAGAAGCATTTGGAAGATATGAAATGGACCATTAAATACTTGAAAGCATCGAAAGTTCATTCTTTATGTTTCACAAATGCTGATCAATTGAAGGTATTTTCAGATGCTTATGTTGATGGAAATATATACTCACAAAAAAGTACAATAGGTTTTATGTTTACTTTTTGTGAAAAAGTGGTCAGCTAGATGTCACTATTGTTTCCAAGTGTTACTTTATCTAAAAATAATATAGATTATGTTTCTACTTCTAAAACAAGGAAAGAGTTGATATGGTTAATATTATTTCTAAAGAAACATAGAAAAGGATTGGACAAAGAAAATTTATTCTATGGTTGTCAGAGTGCTATCCGTCTTGCCTAAAATATAGTGTTTCATGTAAGAATGAAACACATTGACATAGAATATAATATTATATAAAGTAAACTCGAAGATAAAGTGTTGAAGATATAAAATTGTTCATGAAATAAGAATCCGAGGAATATGTTTACAAAGGTGATAGTCCAACAATGTTTAAGGAAACCTTATGTCTCAATTAGAGTTTACTGATCAGATGACGATTTGAAAACAATATCCATTGGATGGAGGATGAGATCAGATGGATGGTTGGAGAAGGATGAAATTCTAAAGAAAATATTCAAGTGGAATATTTTTAGGTTTTGTGGAGATTCTTCTATTCCATTGAATAATGTTTTAGGTATAGATATCATCAAACATAGATCACCATAAAAATGATTCATTTGATGTGGTTTAAATCTTTCGAGAAGTGTTCATTAGAATAAATTTCACTCAATGGATTCCATTGGATGGAGTTACAACACAACATTGTCAATAGGGTGGAAAATTAATTTTTGGGCTGAAAGTATGGAAACTGGCGATTGATAGTTTCATTGGAAGGTTTAATAGTGTATCAGAGGTTTACCATGTTAACAACTGAGTTTTCATTATTCTCGAAATGTTGTTCACCGAATTCAATGGACGAAGTCCTCTTTAAATAGAGGTGGTGGCCCAACCATGGTGTGGGTAGGTTTATTCTTGATTTTATGTGAGTTTTTAAATTCATTTTATGATAATTTGAAAAGTATAGTGGAAGTGAGTGATGAGTTTTGTATTAAACTATATATCCTTTAATGAATTTATTTGAAATGTTATCCTATGGATTATAGACATTTTTCTATACCACATAATCCTTTTTTTCTATTTATTTATGTTGTTTTGTGATTTTCTTGTTGAGTTTGTGTTGTGATTATATGGGATATCATTATAGTTCCAATACATAGACTAAGAAGGTGGAGTTTATTAGATTAAACTTCTTACATCAGTGTTTAGATATTTCTATTTTGCAACTTGAGATATTTTGAAGTGTGTCTATTTTGATGTATGATATAATTCTATCTAATGATGTAGTGATCACTACAATTATGTGATTAAATGGTATTATCGTAATGTTTTCCTTTCCCTATAAGATGTATGAGTGGTATTATTTTATATTTAAAATAATATTAAGGTTTCCCCTATCATTGGATTGAAATTGTTTTGATATATTTTATTTCACTATTATTGGAACAGTGAATATACAGGAAGGGATGGTTCATTTTAACAAATTTTATGAAAAATGGCTTCTAGAGGATACAACTGGGGAATATTTTGGTATAAAAAGATATGGATGCCCTTTTTTATATGTTTGTCCTGATATGGTGAACAAGAAAGAATGAGAGTAGTTCAAAAACAAGGAACTGTCCTTGATAAGGATGATAATTACATATAAATGTCACTTTCAAAATTTGAGAGAATAAAAATACTACAAAAGTAATGGAATTTTTGGTTGAAAAGTATGAGAAGACAGAAAATCTAAAAAATGTTTTCCAGATGTGAATATTGTTTAGCTTGAGGTTATTGGATAAAAGACCTGAATCAAATCACTTTAATGATTTCATCATGATCTAAGGGAATCTCAAATTGATGAAGGTAACTTTCATAGATAATGTTTGGGATTTCCTTTTTCTATCATCAATGTTGGAAATCTAGTATTCTATGGTGATAACTGTTAGTGAATCTAGTGAAATGATATATATTATGTTCGATGACATTTGAAACATGATCATGAATGAGGAGTTGAAGTGAAAGGAAGTACAATATCTATATAAAAGTTCTCTTAATACTACCAAATAGATATGGTCACCCCAATGTAAGTGAATCCAAAAGAATAAGTATTGAGATAATAATTCCAAGAGAAGAAGACATGGTAAATCTTCTAGTATAGGTCCTATATGTTGTATTTTTTGGAATAATGTACATATCAAGAAACATTATAAGAATCCGATAAATTCTTTAACTTTTAGATAGATTAATTCTGTTAGTGCAAAGAGGAATTTGTTTGTTACTGAGTGTGAATATTCCAAAATAATCATGGTTTATTAACTCAGGTGCATATTTTCATTCAACTGGTGAGTAAGAGTTCATTGTCTATTATGTATTAAGAATATTTCACGATGTAGATATTGTATATGATGATTATCTCCAAATATTTGGTAAAAGATATGTTTTAATTAAAATTAAAATAATAAAGTGTATTGAGAATGAAAGAATTTATACATATTCCATGTCTTTAGGAGAACCACATATTAGTTGGATAATTTGATGCTGATGGTTTTGAAATCATATTTTTGGATGGAGTTTGGAAAATAAAAAAGAGGCCCCATGATGATTGACTATAGAGTAAATAAAGGATTCTCTTACATGATAATATGTAAGGATAGAGTTTCTATGATTATAATAACTTCATTAGACGGTCCATATGTTTGGCACTATTGGTTTTTCCCCCTTCGTGAGAAAAATATGAAAGTTATTGTGGAAAATTTTAATACTTTAACGCAATCACATAGACAATGGAATGTGTTAGAGTTTTATACTAGTGAAGCATAAGAGAGTTTCATTTAACTTGGATAGTTGAAAGTTAAGGAATAAGAAGCGGGTACTTGTATATTTCAATGTTCAGAGACCTTCCCATATTCAATATAATGAAGGATCATCATAATTTATGAATTTCATTGATGATTCCTCTAATAAGATATGAGTTTAATTTTTGAATAATAAATTTGGTATTTTTTAAGAATTCATTTTATATAAAGATTTGGCCGAATGAGAGTATGAATGGATGTTTATTTGTCTTCGAATAGAAGATGGTTGGGAGTAAATGAGATACAATTTTTTTAACTTTTTCCACTGGAAGGGTATCCAACTTGAGAAGAATATTCCAAGAATGTCGTAGAAAATGTGATTATCCAAAACTATGAATCATGATTTGTAAGAGAAACCCAAGATTATTAGGATTCACTCTAAAATATCTAAGGAAATTTGGGTAGAAACTATAAATTCAACAATGTATTTGGTTAGTAGAATTTTGGATTTAGTTGTGGAACAAAAAATTTTGTAGGAACATTGATATAGTAAGAGACCATTGGTGAACCATATCAATGTATATTAGACTATCTTGTATGTTCATATCGATGCTAAATACATAGATAAGTTGGGAGGTGAAATACAACATGTGATTTCCCTTCAAATATGGAGATGATACCATTGGATATCATCTATGGGATGACGAGAAGAAACACATCATCTAGAGAAGGGATATCATTTTTAATGAAGAAATTACATGGAAATATCAAAACCTAGTTGAAAAAAAATTATGGTTCAATATTATTAGATATATTTTTTCGTATATACTCTATATTTGGAAACATTAGGGGAAACAAAAGAAGCTATACCTCTAATATAATGCCTATCAAATGAAGAATACTCAGATATACAACTACTATATGGAGAGGTTAAATCAGTTGAATCTGAGGTTGTGCTGAGATGATCCACAAGTATCAAAAAACTAGTACAAATATTTCAGGAAGATATAAAATTTATACATTAAATGGAAGTAAAAGAACAATAATTTTTAGAAGAAGCAGATAACTTCAGAGCCATTAAAAAATTAGAGTCCGATATGGATGAAGAAATGAATTCCATAAATCTAAGAAATATGTCAGATTTAATTCAACTACTATATGGAAACATATATATGGAAAATGAATAGGATTTCCATTTGAAAGAGGAAGCTGATAGATGTAAATGATACAAATTAAGGATAATGGTGATTTATTTTTAACAAAATGTGGGGATAGGATTTTATAAAAATTTCTCACTAGTGGTAAAGAACAAAACCATTCAAATAGTTCTCAATATTGTTTCATCCGATGATATTCCCTTGGAGAAGATGCATACAGAGACAACATTTCTTCATGGACATTCAGAGGAATAAATTTACATGGTTTAACTAAAGGGTTTTTATGTTATTCAAAACAATAATCTTATTTATAATTTGAAATTAAGTCTTTATGGATTGAATCAATATAAATGAAATTGGAATTGGATGTTCAATACCTTCATGCATATGGAAATTTTATGTCAATTAGATTCTGATCATTGTTTTTTACTGTAAGATATAAGATGCTGGATCATATATCCTAATGTTATTTTATGTTGATGACATTTTTATTATAGGATGGAAGTTAAATCAAATTGAGGAATTGAAGAGGAAATTTTATATAAGGTTTAAGATGAAGATCCTTAAGAAATACAAGGAGAACATGGTGATGAGAATCAATATGGATATCAAAACTAGCTCTTTGGTTTTATCCTAGAAGTAATGTGTAAAGAAGGTCCTCAAGAAGTTTATAATGACCAATTTCAATCCAATTAAAACTTCTATTTCCACATATTTTAATATTTATAAATTATACAAACCATAAATAGATAGATAAATTCATGACATAGAAAAGGATACATTTTCTTCGATTGTTGGATGTTTTATGTACGCAATGTTATACACGTGACCACTAAATGGGAGTTATTGGGTATTTAATGTCAAACCCCATATGGAAACTTTGGGGATCTACGAAATGGATCATTCAATACTTGAAAGGATTAAAAATTTAAAATTAGTGTTTTAGAGATGATGATTAGTTTATGGGCTTTGTAGTTGTATATTTTTCTAGATACATGGACTCATAGAAATGTACAAAATGTTTTATATTTTCATTTCATTCAATGGTGGTCATATTTATGTCTCAATATTAATCATCTATTTTGATTTATATAATAAGATACGATTATTATACTACTATTGATGTAGGGAAATTGTTGATATGGTTCATGCACCTACTGATGGAACTTTTAAAAGCATCGGATAGAGGAAAGTTATTACGTGATTGTCAAAGTAGAATCAATTTTCATACAATCTAGTGCTTCATGAAATAATGAAACACATTGAATTGAAATATCACTTTACATGAAGTGTATTATAAGATAATGTTTCAGAGATACAAAATATTACTCAAAAGAAGAATCTTATAGATATGTTTACAAAGTTGATAACCCAAGAAATCTTGAATAAACATCATGACATAGTTGAAATTGGATGATTAAATAGGTAGGAGAACATTACATGCATCAGAAATATGATGAGTTTAGATATATTGTTGAATAATGATAACATTATAAAACAAATATTCAAGTGAGATATTTTTGGGTTTTGTGAAGATTTTTCAGTTACATAAAGTAGAGTTTTATAGATGGATATCATTAGACAGAGTTCATTGAGTGGTGGTTTCCTACTATACAGTTTAGAGAGTTTGGGAATAAGGGTGCATCAGACTAACTTTCACCAAACAATGTCCATTAGACAAAGTATAATAAACAAATGATCAATGGGGTGATAACATAATTCTTTGGTGGTGAGCATGGATATCAGCTATTGTTAGTTTCATTAGAGTATTGAATAATTATTCTATTAAGGTTATGTGATTGGTTCACTGGATAAAGGCCTATATAAATAGAGGTGGTGACCCAACTCTGGTGTGTGTGGGTTTATTCTTGAGTTGATGTTAGCTTTTGTATTCATTATCTAATACTTTTAATGTAGAGTAAAATTGAGTGATGTGTCTTTTATTCTATTATATCTCCTTTACTGGAAATGTTTTCAGTGTTCTACCATGGGTTCTGAACATTTATCAAATCCACTTAATCCTGTTTGTCCATTACTTTTATACTATTTGTGTGAGCTGTTTTTGTTGAGTATACATTGTGATTACATGGAATATCCTCTTAGTTATTGGGAATAGATTCAAGAGGAAGTGGTTATTATATGGAATTTATTATTTTGGTGCTTGGATGTATCTTATATAAAAGATGAGATGATCAAAATAAAGTATTCCATGAAATTTTTAAGAATCCCATTCGGTGTATGAAGTGCTCGCTATGTCCATCTGGTGATTGGACAATGTGTTATTTTTATTTTTTCCTTTCCCAAAATTATGAACTACATGACATGAGATTATAGAAACATATATAGAAACAATAAAAATATTAATATTTCCAATTTTTCTCCATTGTTTCTTCTAATTGATCTAGAAGCACCACCAGTGGCTTTTTCCAGGATATCCACACATCTAGTGTTTATTTTCTAACCACACATCGTAAGAAAATTGACCCTAAATGGGTTTTCACTCATAACCATTGCCTCAAACACCACATCCATTGATTTACTATGTCATAATTCCTTATAGTAATCTATCATAGTTTTTTATTGAGACTATATTCCCTGATATCTTCTTTTATTCTCAAATCCATTCATTGGAGGCCTAGATTCTGATCGTTCATCGATCCGGGAAAAGTTCTATTGAAATGTCAACCCTGGAGACTACTCATGGAAAATGAATGAAGAATAGGGGAATAAATAGAAGTAAAAGGGTTCTATAACTGATATTATTTTCAAGAAATCATTATTTTTCATGATACCAACATTGAATAACATATATAATCAATGAAAATACAAGAATTTCAAGAATATAGAAAGTAGATAAATTACAAGGATATATGATTTAGAAGATGAATCCAAGAATAGGGATCCATGATCTAAAACTCATAAATAATATATATAAAATTATCCATACCTTATAAATATTTCAATAATTGGTGAATATTCCATTTTCACTAACAACATTGGCATTCTTGATGAAGAATATGCTTGCCGACCCCTTATATCCCAGATATCAAATGATCACCCTCCCTCTGCCTTTCAAAAGATATTTTTATGTAATTTAACCCTATATAAGGTGTTTATAAAAGATTAGATATTGATAATTAGGGGTTCTAGTAGATATAACCATTTAATAAATCAATTTGTTAATTTAATTAATTAATTCTAATCATGTCTGCTTGAACCTAGGGGCCCAGGGTGTAAATAATGATTATAAAGCTTGTTGGGAAAACCCCATATTCTGGATGCAATCATGAAATCAACATTCATATTAGAGTATTAATTTATGTTTAAATTATAATTTCTCATGATCACACACAAATATATTAAAATCAACATATTATTATCAAGGCACGGTCATGCCCATTCCATGAAATTGGCTTCGTGACCTATTAATGATATATTATTTAAAATATTATAAGGGAATAGACTAAAAAAATTAGGGTCACTAAAATAAAAACCACACAACCCAAGAAACCTTGAGATGTAATATATATAATACAATCTATAATTGAAATACTATATATAATATTTAATATATAATGTAATAAAAATTAAAAAGGGACATCACATGTGGATGATTTATCAAATATCTTAGCATTGGATCCAAAAATTATATCATCAAATTAACTAGAGTAATCATTATCATAATCCAAGGATCCCACAAAAATTTAATAATTAATGAGTGTTACATATTAAAAAAATTATCATAACTATAATAAGAGGATATTGTTTTACACTTGCATGGTAGTTATTAAAAATAATTTATCATTTTTTCCTTTTCTGGAAACACTTTGGAGTCTTCTGCTACTTTACTTATAATTTGATTAGGATTCATGTTTCTTTATTATATAATGTGAATATGGGGACTTTGAAATACAAAAAGATGATCAAATTGTCTTAAAACTGACCAAAGTTAATATAAATTTATTGGAAATAAAAAGCAATATCATTATAATTATAATATAAACAATACAAAAAAATATTTAAAATATTTTTGTAATTTTATTGATGGGTTTATAAGGATTTATTAACACTTAATCAATGCATAAAAAAATAAAATTACACCCAAATTCTAATAACTTTCCATGCTTGATAACCAAAACCATGTATATTCATAAAATTTGGAAATTGTATACCTTGCACTGAAAATATCTCTGCTACTTTCTATCATCCAAATTCTCGATGAAGACCCCTTTGAATCACCTAAATAATCCCACCTACATAGTTAATCCATGTTTTTAAATAATCATAAAACACTTGAGTGGGATCATCCTCACATCCGTGGTATGATAGTACCTCACTTGGAAATGTATCAAGATTGAAGAGAGATTTGATAGTGAGGAAGAGAATCAATAAGAGATTTATCAAGAGTCAACACATGAATATCAACAAGAATTCCTATTTAGATATCTCTTTGAGACACTATCTAATGACTATAACATCTACTCATGCATAAAAAATAAATTAGTAAAGATTCAATCATTTATGTATCCATCCCATGATGGAATTGTTTCTACCTACCAATGATTCATCTTATGAAATGTTAATAGTAAATGATAGCCGAGATGGAAGATAACTTGAATGTTAACACTTAACATTCAGTCACTATATCACTTATAATTCCTTGTTAATTTTATTCTGTGATAACCCCCACTGTGATACCATAATTTCATATGATAATACTGAGAAAAGAATAAGAATGATAAAAATATATTCATGATTTATGATATTCCCTTATCATACTATACAATATATCCAAATACACATCAAATGCGTAAGGATTTGGGTAATATCTACACCAAACCCCCACATTCACTAAAGCATCATAAACATGGTGTTATTTCACATTACATTGTGTGAAATACAATAACTTGTGAAATCATATCCGAAACTCCATTTAGGCTATTTTTTTTAAAAACATTTTGAAATCTATCATCAACTTTACCATGTATCACATCATATGAAATACCATATGAATAGCTTTATAAAATTACTTTTGGATACATTATAAATGACTTTTAGAGAATCTATCTATGTAAAAATCAATCCCCATTCAACAAACCACTAAGTGTGGCCCTATCTCCCTTTACAGGGTTGAAAATAATGTTAATTCATGAATACATAAATTTAATCATAGAGATTCCTTTTGAAAAGTATCAATTATACTTAATCTATAGAGGAATATTACATTATCTGTATAAAAATGTATCTTTATACTTGTGTCCACCAGTTTCACCACATGAAAGCATGAATTTTCATATAATCTCTTTTTCTAAAACATTAAGTGGACATGGGACATATAGTATGTCAATTCCATATATATATCTCATATATTTTCAATTATCTAAGTATATACTAAATAGTCCAATGAATATATCACGTGTCACTCAACTTTATAGATGATCCCATCACATGCCCACTTATTTGGTAGATAAGTACATAATATGTAATATATATGTACAACCACAAACATACTATACTATCTTAATTTAGGGACTACATTTCATACTAATTATATGAGGGGATATATCCTATCTCAGTAGAGCTCTAACTAATGAAGGAATATGTAACATTCCCAACCAACCTCTAATTACTAATCATCAAGGCTTGTGTAAGAAAGGTATCAAATTATAATAGTTATCTTGTAAGTAATATCACCAACCTCATGTATTGAGAACTCCAAATATGAACCTTGTACACCAAATCTACCAAATACACAGTGTTTGAAACATTATGTGGTTTACCTCATGGGTCATCTAGAACACAAAACTCATTTGGTGCCTCATAAAAGGGTTTTGACCTTGATACAGGTATCTTACTCATTAAAACCTTAACATGTTATCACATCTTATAATACCTCATGATGAACATTAGTTAGTTATAACTCAATGTTTTACTTTTAGAGGTTAATTATCATTTCAATTATTGATATATATATATATATATATATAAATATGCAGATAGTGTGATGGAATTAAAAAGTAGGGATTCCCTATTGTACAACATGACATATTTTAAATTCTTAAACTATTTTTAAGAAACTTAACAAAACCAATCATATGTTCTTGGATAACATATTCATATTATATACTTTTAGAAAATTCATATGTTCTATAACCTTTTATGGTTTTTTAAACTCATTATATATCTATATAATACCTGCATCATCTCAATGTGACCAATTGAAAAACCATGTCACTAAACCCTTTAGTGAGTAATATCTTTAAAGAATGTGTGTAAAAATTATGGGGATACATAGGAATCATATTCTTAATGGTCAAAAAAATCAACAGAGTATTAGGACCTCTCAAGTTCACTACATTAAATTTTATAATTCTAATAACTTATATTTTCTATTTTGAAATCTTTATAAGTTTATCATCATCGTTATCTTGAGAACCTATTACATCAAAAATTTCATTGATATCATCTAGTAAATAATGAAACTATTTAAATTTACCTTTTATCAACACCCCTAAAAAGTTTAAGATAGAAAGTAAGACTCACTATGATAATAATAAAATTTAATTGGTTAATTTTGAACTTTTCCAAGTCTAAGAATTCTCTCAATAGCCTCCTAGACATTATAAACTCTTCAAAATATAATTTTATGATACAAAAAATATTTTTTGTTAGAAAATAACACTCATTTCCTCAACGGGAAATATATAAAAAACTGACTATTTTTTCTATATCATATATGGTATTCTATGTTTTTTGGAGTTTTTTCTTGGAATGAATATTATTATTTAAAATATGCCCCTGATGGCGGTGTGATCAAATCCATCGAATTTTAGAAAACATATGTATAAAAATTTTTAAAACATATAATACTTTCATCCTTATAATATTAGTAAACATGTGATAGAATCCATTTAATAATAAAACATTTGTATTAAATCCACCATATCATATTATTCATAATAAATCTTTATGAATAAACAAATTAACTGATCATATAATATAGATGAGATACACATTATTTATTTAGATCTATATGAGATTGGAATATTCCACCAAATTCAATTCCATGACATAGAAACCATTTTCATAATAATTTGAATAAAAATTATAAGATCTATCAATTCTTCCCTTATTTTGAATTTATTTATATTGACAACACTTTTAAAACCTGTAGTCAGTATCATATACTATTCCAAACAAAAGAATTTCTTTATATAAACCATGTACATGACATGAAAATTATACTGTGGTTCTCAAACCCCTATATATATTCCAAATATTCCATCTTATAGAATGATTACTCTTCCTTCCTAACAAAACCTTCAGGTTTTGGTGATCCCGATTGGCTACTCAAATAAGCATTATTATACTTTCACACCAAATTTTATTCTTTTGGGTTAAAATTTTAACCCTTATAATAAAAATACATCACTTGAACCTGAAAATCACTTGTCCTAGTTTATCATTTATCAAAACAATAATAAAAATAAGGTGAAAATTTCTTAAAACCACTCATATTTTATGAAAATTTACAATTATAAAAATTGAATGAAATAAATAACGCAGCCTTAAGGTATCATATAGTCTCTCTAAGTCATTAACATACTCAATCTAATTGAATATATGAGTGAAGAATAGTTATTATTTAGTAAATTATAAAATTAATTCCAAATAATTTTTGAGTGAATAAATATCTAATTATTGCAAGCATCTGGATAGATCTATTGAAGTACTTGAATAATTGGCTACATAAGAAGGATTTTATCTAACACATTGAATTTTATTTTCTTAACAATAACTCTTAAGTATAGTAATATTACAAGAAATTTTTTTAAATTAATCATATCCTCTCAAATATTGATATGAAAGTTATGTTTGATAATGATGATTCCATTTATCTACCGCATAAGATTTTATGATATGAGTATCATGTTTTACATTGATTTAATAAAGAATTTTATTAAATGTTATACCATTAATAAGATGGATTCTTTTAAAATCCTTCATAACCATTTTGGTATAAGATTCATATTTCACTAATATTTGGGTCACATTATCATTTCTTCCATCACATAGTTATTTAGGTAGAGTATCATCCCAATCATATCATATATTAATATTGTATAGTTGAATAGACAAATTCCTACCCAATACAACAAATTAATTAAGTGAAATCTAATCCGATAATAACATAATACTATTAGGGTCTTATAAGGACCCAGACTTAAACCTTACTTAATCTTGAGTTATTACAAGATTACACATTGAGGATCTTTTCGGGTTTAGAGTTTTAGAGAATTAGAACATAACTATTACATCTTAAAAGATTACAAAGTAGACACTTCTACTAAGTCTCCATAAAATAAAAACTCTTAAAAAGAAAGATGTCTAGATTCCATGTTTTAGATAGCATGACATTCCCTTGATCCCATCCTTGACCTTATTCCACTTTAAGTCCTGCGAAAAACATTTCGAGAAACTTTGGGTGAGCATAAAAAGCTCAGTAAGGGATACACAAAGAATGAAAATTGTTAGTTTATCAAAACAACAAGTAAACCATGTATACTCTATCAAAGTAATACTTTTCACCTTTATGAAGTAATAAAAACTCTTCACTGAATAAAGTATCATTACTTACCTTTTTGTAACCAAAGAATTACCATAAAACCCATATAAAGAACACATAACATATATAAAGGTAACTTGGGACATAAACATACTTAAGTGTAATAACCATACAGTCGACTTCCACACATATCACTTAATGGAATAGCCATACGGCCAATTTCCATACATACATAATGGAATAGCCATACGGCCGACATCCATACCCAATGCATTGGATGTTATAACGTAACCTCTCGTCCTGGTATTCACGACACCACCCATCATATGGTTTATAACGTAACCACCCGTTAAAATGTCCAAGTACTAGTATAAAATCATAAAACATAAAACCAATATAAAGGAATGATAACATTTCCACATTTCAATCACAATATATCATAAATATATTGACATAATAGAATCCTTTTTCAAAACCATTTTCAATACCAAAATACACAAAAGAGTATATAGTATTTATTTTATTCTAAAAACATTACGGCTTGTTGAGAAAGCCAAAGATCAAATAATACTCGCGGTGGCGGAAAAAGGTCGTTGTCACCGCGTACGTTAAAAAAACATTCCTTTTTGTCATTTAGTAAAACGCTTCGTAGAGAAAGATTCCTTTTGTATAAAAGTAAAATTTAAAGGAGTTTATATACCGTATAAAAGAAATTTGTGTATAAAACGAAATATGCCTCAATGAAAGGAGATTGAGACGAAGTCCCTTACCTCGGGTCCGACTTGACTCGATCGTTCTTTAACGTCCTGAATAATAAACTTGAGTTAATTTATACTTGATTAAGAACCTTTTTAAAGTTCATTATTCTTTTTATATCACTTATTGCCATGTTATAAACATTATGTAACTATTTAAGTTAATAATGTTTGTTTTGTCAATATTTGGTTCTTAAGTCGAAAGTTGACTTCTTACAATTACATGTTATTCATGTGGTCAAAGGTTCTTTATATCCAGAATGAAATTCCCGATTTGGATATAATATGTATCATATATATCCAGCATATACATGTATTTATAATATTACGTAATCATTTAGAGGTAAGAAATGAAATGCACCGTTCATGGAGACGGTAAGCCGTACGTACGCATTAACGCTACTTTCATTTCTTTGTCATATTAGTGGAATTAAAACTAAATGAGAGGTATGTATATTTTAATTCCAGAATTATATTCATCATTTAGATATATCATTAATTATATATATACATTATATACATGTAATTTTAATAGTACATTACATTTGGGGATAAGAAATGAAATGCACCGTTCATGGAGACGGTAAGCCGTACGTACGCATGAACGCTACTTTCATTTCTATCTCATACATTAATGGAAAGAAATAATAATGATATAGAGTTATATTATAATTCCAGTATAACATCATATATAATAACTTTAAATCCATCCTTTACACGTCCCACATATGGCATTAATGAATCACATCACTTTTAGGGGGCGGTAGTCCGCACTTCCTTAAATGAAGATATCGTGTTTACCCATAATGGAAACCATAAAGGTATGCCAAAAATGAAAAATACAGAAGCTTAAAGAAAACATAAACATATTATATATCATATATAAAAATAGTGACATCATAATGGCCACCCTTGAAGGTGTTAAATGAGTATTGAACAATCATCGTTTCGGGAGGCAGAATTTCACCATCCACAGAAACCGTATGTTCTTTAACCATTTGATGTAGTTGTGTGAGAGTGTAGCTCAAATAAATATTATAACAACATCCTAGTATATTGAAGATACTGGTTTTGTTACAAAATAAGTAAATAAAAAGAGTTTAGAGGGTTGGAGAAGCAAAATAAAACAAATGAACAAGAGAGAATGAATTACCTTTAAAAGTGTAACTCTCTTTTGATTTGAGCCTAAAGGATTCCTTTGAAAGGATTCTGCCCAAAGGGAATCCTCTAGGATGAGGATAGGGATGTGGAGAGAGTAAATTGGCAGGGTTTGGCCGAGCCAAAGGCTTGAGAAGTGTGTGAAATGAGGTAGAGGTGGGGGCCTTTTATAAGAGGAGAGGAGGGGCGCTTTTGGAAAGTAAAGAAAAATTACTTTATTTGAAAATGTGTTTCGGTTTGAAAAGGTCCCACATTGATATAATTCGTGGATAAGGTGATAAGGGTTCGAAATCCACTTATCCAATTGGTTTTGGACATGTTTAGATTTTAGATTTTTCATTATCTTTCTATTTTATTTAAATCGCCAAATAATGATGTCATCACTGCATCATTATTATGTCATAAATAATTTAATTTATTTAATGTCTAAAAATCATAAACAAAATGCTATGATGTAGGAAATCTTTTTAGCTTTCAAATGACTATTTATAATCAAAATTTGGACTTGTATAACCCCACTCAAAAATTATTTTAGTAAAACAATTTATGTTAGTGTCAATTTCACTTTAACATTATATAAAAATATATTAATGTCATTTTCCAACTAAAGTGGCTCCATGGGATCCCCAAGTTGGCGCATGTCTTGTCATGGTCGTCCATGACTCACCCAATAGGTGTAGGACAAGTGTCATGGTGTTTTCACATTCTTATAATATAATTTTTACCTTAAACTACACTAATTACCTCTAATCGCGATTAAAAACTTAATAAGTTACTATTCACCAAAAAATTATTTTAATCTCATTGAACCACATTTTACTTCTTAATGACAACCATGTATGTCGGATTTTTGAAATTCAAAACACAATGATGGAAAAATTTCATTTAAATGGAAAATCAGTCTTTATAAGTACCACTTAGTGGTTTCACTATTCATCAAAAATTGAAGTTTTTCAGAAAATTACCAAAAAATCACCCTAAGCTATATTTGATATTCCAAATTCAAAATTGAAGTCCATTTTACAAAATTCAAAACATATAAGTCACATTAATTAATTTAATAATTAATTCCCGCTGTCAGAGCAAATAGCGTGTTTTTATGAAACAATAACCATCAAAAGATTGACACTAGTTAAAGTCCGATTTCAAAGTGAAATTAATTCCAACGACCACTATTGGATTTAATGGTAAAAATATTTTATAATTTCACGTTAAAACCAATTCAAAAGATAATCTAATCATATAAATAAATTAGATTAAAAAGAGGTTTTGAATTAAAATACAACATTTTACACTATTCATTAAAAAAAAGAACTTTATCAGAAAGGTACCAAAAATTTACACAAAGTAAATTTTGATGTCCCGATTCTAAAGAAGAGTTATATTTGGTCCAAAATAAAGTATAAGAGTGATCAAAACTATATTTAATGACGGTTCACCATTAAAAGGTGATAAGTGAACCTTTAGTGAAAACTAGGGCATATACGCATAAAATTGAACTCTTTCCGTATTTTAAGCCTTTATCTTTTATTGGGTAAATGTAAAAACATTTAAAAACATATCTAATCATATTTTAGTTATTTCTATCCATTCCCGCCAGTACAATGGCTACTTGTTAACTAACATTTAAAATAATATTATTTTATTACTAGTGTGCTACGTAAGTTTCAAAGAAACTCATCGTTGCGTATCGGGTACGCTATGGAACATAGCAAACCCTTTTAATTAAAATTAATATTTAATTCGTAAATATTAATAAATATGAAAATTCTTTATTCTTTATTTACCTGGGATGTTACAGGTCTCCTAGCTAACTGTAACCCAAAACAAATTCCAATAATGGGTTCCCAATACTATCATTTTTACCTATTAAATTATTTCTTAACACACGATAATCTAAGGGTACCCTGCTTTATAATGACATACTCAGTTGGATGATCAAGGTATTCGAAAGTTCTTGATTTAGATGGAATCTACCATTTATTATTTTTAAGGGGATTTAATCTCATAAACATGAATCATGTTATTATCTTTATGTAATCACGATTCTATTGATTTTGTTTGAAATCTTATTCCTTCCATAAAATCAATTTGTTCAAACCATATTTATGTGTAATTATTTACACAACTTATAACATGTGTTACTAACCAAAATTAAAATAAAACTACATTGATACAAATACAAATACATCCTAAGTATAAGGTACATAAAACCCTTTCATGTAATGTATTAGAATTTTATGAAATCAACAACTCTTCATTGGTATTCTTGGAGAAATATATTTTCAACTCCCACTTTTCTTGACAATCCATATGCCTCTAGGCCAGTGACCCATTTGATGTAAATTCCCTCTTCCCAAATATACTTTACTCAATATATACTTCAATACCCTAAACATTATACCACTTAATATGAATGAACTATAATTTACTACAAAAATCAATATCATAACATAATATAATCTAAATTAAAGGTATAAGAAAACTAAATACATTATCCTATCTTGCATGTAACTCCTTAGATGCATGTATGGAATTTATAGATGTAGTTTGAAAACGTTAAACTAAATCATAAATCTAAATTCATAATATGAAATTTATATTTATGAATAAAATAGTTTTAAATTAAAAAAAATGAATAATTAATAAATATAAACATGAAATAAACTATTTATAAGCAATTCATAAATTAGAAAACTATAAAAACTTTATAATTTAACCATATTTTATTAAACTTCTATAAATAAATAAATATAAAAAGTTTACATTCATCTCTATAATATAATCTCTTTAATATTATTAATTATAGGACATTTACATTAAATATACAATATTACATGAAATATAAACATTTTATATTCCAACTCTAATATTTAAAATATTTATATAATCAAAATATCACATATTTAATATTAGTGAAACCTCAGTTATATAAATTATCAAAACATCTTTTAATATGGTTTATATAATTTCCTCACACATGGTCCTTAATATTGACCTATTCCTATTAAATATTATGAACATTGGAAATAATAAATATAAAAAACATTATATTTTTACCTTATTTTTAAATTTATAAAACCTTTATAAACTACCCTTATGATTTAAATATAAATATGTTATATATAAATAATTAGTCATGCTATATAACTTGAAAAACACATTAATATTTTATAATATTTATGTAATAAATGATTTATAAAACTACAATTAATTATTTATAAAAACTATATGATAATTTAATTTATAAACAATTTACAAATTCTTTAAATATCTCAAAATTATTTTTCACTAATTTATACACAATTTATATAATATATAATTCAATTAATAATTGAATTTTAGAAAAATTAAATTTTCTATACATATTGTATTTGACCATATATAACAATAATAAAAACAACTAATAACCATTATAAGTAGAAATCATTTTAGTGCAACAATTTTTTATGATTGATGGAATTTTTTAGTATTAAAAAACAATATGATTCCTCTTTTAAGGTTAATTTCTCTCACTAAGGTTTATGTGGGATTAATATCACAAGCATTGGCTGCCACAACATATGATATTCGGGTGCATGAGATTAAGTCGGTGTTTTGATGGCCTATATATAATTAATCCATGTATATGGATTATGAATTATCACATGTAGCATAATAATAACATAAAATGCCCTACATATGATTAATATATTACTAGATTATGATATAGACCGTGTAAGAATAAACCCTTCATTTGTGACAGATCATTCAACACTTGGATTTGTATTTAATGGCCATCAATGATGTATTAATTATGAAATGATGCTTTATTTTTCAAACCATAAGTAGCACCATCACCTATTAAGACTCCATATATCATATATTCTGATACATAAGAATACAAAAGGTGTGAACCATGTCACTGCCTTTAATATTTTATATAATAGAGTGCATCTCCAATGTGTATTATGTTAGTATATAACATACATCTGACTATAACTCAAAATATCTATTATATTTTATGATGGAAAATATGATATTTATATTACTAATTTTAAAAATATATTTGATAATTAAATAATCATGTAATGAACCTAATAATAAATATAGGGATCTAAAGATAGATTAACACTGAATCCATATTATTAAAACAACATAAAACCAAAATTTCCAAGATCTTCTCATTTTGATAACTGAAAACATAAAAATCCATAAAATAATAAAATTATGTACCGTGAACTGATGAATCATTTTCACTAGTCTACCATACAAATTATTGATGGATATCCCTCAGAGATAGCTAAAATAATCCCTCCTTACTAATGTATCAATTGGTTGAACATATCACTTGACACTTGTTCTATATTATCTTCAAATCCATAGTTTTATAGTTCCTTACATGGAAAGGGATAAATAATGAAGAGAGATTCAATAAGAATTTGGTAAATCACCAAGGTATTTCCCAAGAGTTTCCAAAGTAATCCCAATATTTCTTCCTTTTTATAGATCCCCTTAGACATAAATAAGTTACTATATCCTTTACTCATGTTATAAAATGCATGAGTAAAGCTTTGGTTGTTCATGAATTTATTGAATGAGTTCATCGTTATAAATTCCCAATGTTTCATCTTATGAAATATTTATTTTAATCGATATCCCTTGTGGAAGATCACTTAAAATTTAACAACACTTAGTAGATCCTTCTATCACGGAAGTAAAATATTTTGTATTTGGAAGTTTTTATGCTCAGGTGTTATGGATGGAACTCCCACTCAATGAATATGGAATGGGTTTTACTAAAACTCAAAATACATTTTTATAATAAATGTTCCATTAATTTAAGTAAAAACATAGAAAATTACTAACATGATAATCCCATAGAAAAATACACCATTTTATTAAGGATATACCACTTAAAGGATATATAATTTTACAATTCATCAGAACAAAAGAATAACATGCAGGTATTTTTACGAAACCCCTTAGTTTTGATAAATTTGAACATATTAAATAGAATCTGGGAACTATCAATGTAAAATGATTATTCACGTCTACTTATTAACCCTTTTAATTATATTAATATACTCCTTTCCATAGGGTGAGTACAAATGTTTTATATTATTCAAAAAAAATTAGTTTTATAAATTAATTGTTTCCAAAATAGTTTTTATCTTAATGTGTTTTCTAAACTCAAACTTTTTATAAAAATTTCATATTAAAAATTCTTAAAATGTTTTCTAGACTCTGAATTTATCACAAAATTTATTATTTTTAGAAAACTATCAAAATAAATTTTATTTAATTTGAAAAACTATTATATTTAATTTTATATCATAATATGTCATCCAAGATAAAACTATATTAATTATAATTTATTTAAAAACTATTATAATTTTTTTTAAAATAACTAAGAAGAAAAGGATAATAATACCGATGAATCCTCTCACTCTGAAAGAAAATATAATATTATTTTAATTTTTTCACTATTTAATTATGCAAGTTTTTATTTTATTTAGTGTTATACATTTATTTTTAACAAAAAACATTGTTTTTTTTTACTTTAAAAAGTTTCTTATCAGAATTATTTTTAATCTAATAATATTTTTTTAAAAGATCGGGAGTTGAAAGAACCATTAAAAAATGTTTCTTTAACTGAATATCAACTGTCAAATTAAGAAGGGTTTCAATATAAACCATATGTTTTATTAGGGAAGTAAAAACATCAAACCCAATGACTATATATGGTTGTGTCACCCTGTGTCCCACATCAGTTCTTCAGAGTTTCCACACATGAGATATTGCACCCTTCAAAGGTGTTAGTCTGATTGTTTTTCATTAGATCAGATTATCGACCACAAATATAGTTCTGATGAAATAAATAAGTTTATACTACGTAGTCTATTTTCATGGAAATATTGATTTAAATAAATTAGTTTGATAAGTTTGAATATACTCTAAAGAATAATATTTCTTTCCAAAGATGGGAAAAAAATTATGTTGAAAATATGGATAAAGATTTTAATTTATAATATCCTGAGTCAGTTTCTATGTTATATGCTTATGTTTAGTTAGTTAATGATGATGGTAAGGATAAGGTTTCCTTAACTGTGTTTGGATAGGTACAAAATTTATTTTAAAATGGTATATGACTTTTTTAGTGTTCCTTTCGATCATAAATCTTACTTACCCTCTCCAAAGATACCAAATAGACTCAAAACACTTGAAAAGAATAATTATTGAGGTTCATTATTTTCATTATATGAGGAAGTTATAAAATTTTAATAACCCACACCCAATAATTGAGTGGTTTTGTTATAGATACAAGGGTTTCTTACCTATATGAATGGTGATAGAGATACTTTCAAAGTTTCATATGTGTTTTTAATTGACTGTCTTGTAAGCATAAAGAATATTTACATAGTAAAGTTCATCTTCATTATAGTAGATAATATTAAATTCTATTCCATCAAGTCAAAGATAAAAATGCTTCCATCCTTCACTAGTAATATGATTGCAGTGTATATTGATTTTTTGAAAGTAAAAAATAAATCTTATCCGGTCAGGGAAAATATTTCATTTATTACTGAAGATGCGATGTCAATAATCATGTTGGTATTAGATTAAAACATAAATAAGTTTGGTATATAATTTTTATGGGGTGGATTTTAATGCCCAAACATCAGGGAAAGTGGGGGAAGATGAAAATAATAAGAAAAGGAAGGTTATAACTTTTCCACTTATGAATAAAAAGAAATAAATGAAAAATAACAGATGGTGTTTTTGAGAAGATCATGGCTCAAAATGCTCAGAAGAAGCCAGAGGATCTAGAGTTCCGAATTGACCCTATGGAAGCTAAATATTTAATTATATGAACTACTAAACAACCTCAAGAAGAAGAGAATAGAAGATATCAAAACAAGGTATTGAAAAAAGAATTTTTTTAGAGTTTTCTAAAAGGTCTAGAAAGAGTTTTTGAGAATCTGTTTCTTTTGACATCTCATGTTGATAAGGTAAATCCAAAAGATGGATTAATTTTGGAATAAACCAAAAATTTTCCTACTGAAATCTCCTCTATGAAATAAGAGAGAAAATTAATGTTAGTAGTTGATGAATCATTTCCAATTTTCTTGAGAAACAATAAAAACCTGAGTTAGAAGGAAAGTGAAGCTTAAGAATGGACATAAAATTAGAATTATAACTTAATAAAGTAGTTAATAAGGAATATGAAGAAGGATATGAAAAATAATTTTTAGAATAATGGATTGAATAAGAAGAATAATTTTGAAGAAGACGAAAATTAATAGGAAGAAAATGATAGGGAAAATAACGAATAAACTAAATCAGATAAGAAATCATTATTGCCATAATCTACATCAGATTTACCCTCTAAATATCACAAGAATGAAAAATTAGAAAACACTTAAGAAGAAAAAACCTCATCACAAAAGGGATAATAATCTTACCAAAAAAGTATAAGAAGATAAAAAATTAAAGAAAAAATATTCCGACAGTGAGGAGAATAATAAGGATAAATTGATTCTTGAAGTTTTAAAGGATAAGAAAGTCTCAAAGGAATATGAGAAGATAGAAAAATAAATTGATATCGGAACCATCAGGGAAAACCCTCCCTTGATTGAGCCCGGTCAATCAGAATCAGAAGCTATTATTGCACATAAAGGTTTTATTGGTATAACTCTGAATACAATAGTATCACACTTTTATATTAATTACATTCAATCTGATTCTAATTTTTTAATTTAATAATCAAACTAATTCTGAGTTTCAAAATTTACTTTAATAGTTTTTTTGTTTTGTTAAGTTTAAAATTTTTAAACAATAATTCAACCCCTCTTGTAAATATATCCATCTAATATACTCTTACGATTTTATAAGTTGGAGCTACTAGTTCTGATTCGTGAACTAAGATATCTATTATAGTGTGTTTTACTTATGGAGGTCATGGAAATCAGTGATATTAATTCTTGATCAATCTATGAGGCCAACATAATGGAGGTAGTCAGATCCCACATCAGCCTCAACAATAGTTTCCTCAGAGTCCTTATTTGTATTAGGATCAACATGATTTTATTTTAAATAGGGGATATAGACCAGGTAAGAGAAAAACTCGTTATTTTATCCATTATTAAGGTTACACGATGAGCATGGTTTTAACACCCTGATATTATTTGATTTTTTTTTCAAATTAACTTAATTTTTTGATATTTCGTGTTACACACAACATAGAGTTTAAAAAAATTACAATTTACTATTAAAATATTATTATGTGATAGTTGTAACCTAGACATTGGATTGATAAATATGAATCGGAATAAATAAATTATAAAAACCTTTTTTTACATATTTAAAAATTTAATTCAATGGTTTTCAATTAATTATAAATGAAAAAAATCAGTTAAAAGTAAAGGATTTTTCTCTTCTAAAAAACTCTTTTTAAGAACATAATATATTTATGATCTTAATAGAACAAATTAGCCACAATTGATTAATAGTTTTAAGGAAATTTATATATTATATATTCAATTTTTTTAATAATTCATTTAACATATTTCTTTTTGGCATGAGATAATAATTAATCCATTGTTATGCTTAAAAATAGTATTTTTTCATGAATAGTAGTTTCATCACGATTTTAACAATTAGAATGAATTTAGTTTTTCCATTTTATAAAATTTATTAGAAAAATTGAAATTAATTTTTCAAACTAACATTTAAAAATAATATTATAGTGAATTTTTCATAATTTTTTAAAAGAATTTATTTTTCAATGAATATTGAAAAAAATGATTTTTATTTTAATTATATATTTATTTAATACATTTTAAAAGTTTACTTTTTTTTAAAAATTGTTTTAAAATAAAAAATAGTTCAATTAATTTATTATGAATCTAATATATATCATTTAAATTAATTTTATGTCAAATTCAATTACAAAAACCAGTTATTCTTAAGAAAACATTTTCTTTGGAAAACCTCTTTTCATCTCTTTTAGGCGTTTAATTTTAAATTAAATTATACAACTTCTATGAATTGAATTTGTAAAAATTAATTACAAATTTTAAATAATTATATTTAAAAGTCGTTTATAAGGTAAACTTAATTTTATTTCACAATTAAGTGTAAAAATAGTAAAAGCTCTATTACATCATTTAAGGTTAAAACAAGTTTACTAGGATGTTGAATAAAAAAGATAGAGTTAAAATGGAATAAAAACCCATCTAATTTATATTTTATTGATATTTTTAGACCTTAGATTTGATAATGTTCATTATTTTTTTTTATTTTAGATCCATTTTCAATGAAAGATGCGTTAAGTTATTTGAATACTTTGAAAAATTACTAGTGCGAATCATATCTCAATTATAAAAGGGAACACACTATGCTCAACTATCCACACGTAATGAGTATTTAATTTTATTCAATAAAAAACACAATATTTTTATTAAATGCATTAATATTACATATTTTTCCTATTTTTATCATCAAACCATCCTTGGAAGGACTTAGGTATAAACCTAAAGATGTTGTGGAGAGAATCGGTATAGTTATTAACCATGATTTTTTGTTTTATTTGTGCTCCTTCTGCCTTAAAATAATGTTAAAATATATTAAAATAATACCAAAATTATCTTAAATATAATTAGATATAATTATGATATTGTAATATCATATATAATTAGCCTATATCATCAAATGGGAAACAAAACCATCGATCATGTGTACGGCGGACTACCGCCTCACAAACCGTTGTAATTCGTTTTCTATCACTACTTCTCACATATGAATATAATGATGGATTTAATGAATATATATATATGATATTTATTAAATAATTATACTTATTTAATTATAATTTAATATCTAAATTCTCACCTTTCAATTCATTGGATAATGATAATGTCCCTCGTGCGTACGTGTGGACGACCGACTCCAAGAAGAAATGCGATTCATTTTTCATTTTTCATTTAAATAGATGGTAATATGGAATGTTAAATAAATATATATGATATATATTATAAAATAAATATTCTATAATGGTTAATTAATATTTAAATTTCTTTCGATCCATCTTCTGAAAAGTAAAAACAATGTTCAGGAGTATGTATAACCTACCATCTATATGAACAATGGAAGTAATTTTTCTTTCTATAACATTCATATATGACTATAAATATTAGTATAATTAATATATATGAAACTTTTATAAGAATTTACATTTTTAGATGTCATAATAATGAAAAAAGTATAAGAAAGAAACAAACAAACCAAAAAAACACATGAAAAATGAAGCAGTTTTCACCATGAACTGTGATTTTAATAAAGAATTGATAATAGAAGGGCGATAAAAGATTATAAGTAAATAATATATTGTATTTTATATATTATTATCAATATATAATATATTTAAAATAAAACTATATTTATTATATAGGAGGTTTCATCATGTGTTAAGAATGACGAGACTTGAGGTAAGGGATTGTTGTCTCACATTTATTTCTGTGTGACACATGCCATTTTTACCATTTGATTCTTCTATGTGCTGTATATAATGACCATTAATGTATTATATAATAATTATTATTAAAAAATTTAGGATTTAAGTTTCCATATATATTTTTATGAGGTTTATGATTCAAAACATACCAAAGTAGTAAGGGATTTATCATTCAATCCTATTTTACTTCGGATTGTTTATTATGGAATTTACATTGAGGAAAGTATATGATACTTATATGATAAATATATTTAGATTTTATTATACAATATTAATATCATTATAATACATGTTTTATTTTTAGTTTCCCCAATTTAACTACCCATGTGATTGAAATAATGTGTATAGGAAAACTTACTTTGTATCACTCTTTGCTTAAAAATCATTTTTCTGCAATATCAATGTTTATAAAAAAAATTTAAAGAATGTTTTTAGTAATATAATATGAATTTTATATTCATTACTATAATTGATTTAATTTTTATACATTTTTTTAATGGGTATATTCATATTTATTTTCCAAATAAAGAACTTTTTGAATTTTTACAATAATGTGTAAAGAATGTTTTCTTTTAACATACCCATCATAAGAAGAATTCAAACCATCATTAAGACTCATTGATTTAAAAATTCATTTAAAAATTTTAAGTTTATTTTCAAATAAAATTTTTTCCTTATTTTTGGGGAATTTTTTGGATTTAAATAAGTGAAGTCAATGGGAAAAGGTTATTTTTCTTTGGAAATGATATCGTGAGTATTTTAAAGGAATTTTAATATATGATATCATCTTTTTATGTTAGTTATGTTTTAATGGGGATATAATCCAATGATACCATAATTATTCTTTATTTGGATGATTTATGATTATGATAATGTTATTTTCATAAAACCCATTTATTTTCAATGTGTTATTCTATGATGGAAGGATGAAATATTTATGAAACTAATTTGGTTTACATGGGTTATGATATTATGATAAAATTAATTTTTTATAGTCTTGTGGAATACAATTTTGTTGGTTTTCATTATGTGACGGGTGGGTCTAAAATTATATATCCCTCTAATTCATTGGGTGGAATATTATATCCCATAAGATAATTATGAAAAATATGTCAATGTGCTTACTCCAATATAGAAAAAATTCAATGTGTATGATCTATTATATAAAATAATTGTTGATTCCGGATCCAGTATGATTTTAAAACCTCGATTGTTAACCTTGATAAATAAAATGGTTACTATAATTATGATGTATCCAAAATTTTATGAAATGAAATTATGGTTCCTGATTTATTTATAATGATTTACCACTCATATGATTTGTGAATTTTGAAATGTTAAATATTTATTCCATGAATCCATTTATTAATCTTTGATTGATTGGGTATGGAATTTTTATTTATGGTTATGATCCCAAACCCAAATAATTATCTTATTCTTTAATATAAACATTGATTGTTATCTTCCTTGTTTACCCTTAATAAGAATATGATCTCACCCTTTTTTATGTTTCCTTTTCCTAGGTTATGAAGAAAGGTTCTTTGTTGGGTATGTTTAGGAAGAGTAATAAATATAGTGATCTTTAGAAGAGAGGATAAATAAATTTCATGAAATAATATGATTTTTTATCTATTCTAAAAGGTTATTACACCTTTATGGTCCTCAAGTGTATATTTGTGATATGTGTTAATATTTATCTAAAAGGTGTAGTTTTTCTATATGAAAATATCTGGTTTCTATAATTGGTATCAGAGGAGGGTTTAATCAATATTTGGAGATTAGAAAAAGGACAATTTAGTGAATTACCTAGGGATGAGTCTATGAATAGGCTAACATCCTAAAGTTTTGGTAGGGAAGAGGTTATGTGGTTTTCATGGAAATATATCACTCTCTAGATACTACAGGTGGACATGGTTTTTGGAAGAAATATATCTATGATTTACAACCGTAGAAAAAGTTTTCCAACTATATATTTTCCATCATTTTGGTGCACGATGAGTGTTCCCTTTCCTTTTATCTAGCTTAACACTCTCAAGGGATATTATAGGGTTAATTCACTTTTTATTTATTAACCATTATGAAGGATTTGGATAAATGATGACCATGGATGGCCCAAGTTAAAACTAAGGTATAAAATATTATAAGAAGGATTCATGATTTAGAAATAATTTGAATGTTTTTCCATGATTAATCACTCTAATTATTGATGTTTTATTATCACAAAACCCATTTTGGTTTTATATTGGGATTGAATATAGAATGATGAAGTTGTAGTGGTAATAGGTAATCTCAAATATTGGGGGCCCCTATTTTAGACTTGTTATATGAATTCCTATATATCAGTAAATTTTCTCATGGAATGTTAATTCATATATTCAATGATTGGTTGCTTAATTTTTAGTGAAAACCCCTAATGGAATGACGATCAAACCTTAATTATATGATTCTTCTCTAATTGAAGTCTATGGGAATGTGATTACTATAAATATTTTTATACATCACAATTGAATTTAATGTTATCTTAGTCGTGGGTTGAATTTTTCAATATAAATCCCACATTAATCGATGGATAAGAAAAGTCATATTTGATATTCTGAACTCACCTATAAACATCTATCAATGTGTTAATAAATATAAACATCCCATATAAATCATATCCATTGTATGGGTTTGGATTCTTATTCAAATGGTGTGTTTAACTCATATTATTGAAGAGAAACCCAAAATTGTAGATATGCCTATTGTTTAGGTTTTTTTGATGTCATTATAGAAGAATTTGATGGTCTTAATATGAGTTGTAAATCTGAGTTTTCAAAAAAACTCATACATGCTGCTACAATTATTTTAAATACTATTTATAGAATTGTCCCAATTGGGTTACAGGAATTGAAGATAAAACTCTTGAAAAATATAGATACTTGATTTATTCATACAAGTAAATAACCTTCGATGTACCAAATATTTTTATTAAGAAAAAATTTGGATCAATGATACTTTTCATTAATTATCAATAACTTAATAGGATAACTATCAATAAAAAGTATCATCTACCCTATTTCTATTATTTGTTTGATCAATTATGAGGAGCGCATTAATTTTCCCAGATTGATCTTCTATAGGGGTACTATTAGGGGAGGTTCAAAAGTAAATTAATACCCAAGACATCCTTTTTTTATGTTGTATGAAAACTCTTAATTTATAGTTATTCAATTTGGTTTTACAAATTCCCTTGTTATCTTTATGAATTTAATGAAAAGAGTCCTTAGGTATTTCCTTGATTTGTTTGTAGTAGTATTTATTGATGATATTTTTATATATTAAAAGATAAAGTAAGATCATGAAGATCACTAGAGAATTATACTAGAAACCCATTTAAATGATAAGTTATATGTAAAATTTACCAAGTGTGAATTTTATATTTGGAATGATTCATTATTGAGTCATATAATCTCATGTGAGGGTATTTTGGTGGATCCTTTAACGACATATGTTATATGAGATATTGACCAGACCAACCATGGAAATTAAAATTCCTAGATTTCTTGGTTTAGATGTATATTATCAATTATTTATGGATATTTACTCATGTATTTAAAATTAACTCACTATGTTAAATCGGGAGGGATCCAAGTTCCATTGGATATATTAATGTGAGAAAAATTTCTAAGAACTGAAGAGAAGGTTAGTTAGCGCACCTAAGATTGCATTACCCTACAATGGATAAGGGTTTTTAATCTATAGTGATGCATTGAAGATTGGAATGGGATGAATTCTCATGTATAATGATATGGTTATAGGTTATGCCTCATGAAAATTGAAGTTTCATGAGAAAAATTACCCCACTCATGATTTAGAATTAGTTGTCGTAATTTTAACATTAAAGATATAGAGGAATTATCATTATGGAGAAAATAGGATTTATTAATTTCTCATAAAATCATAATGTATATATTTGCTCAAAAATATATGAATATGTGAAAGTGTACAGCTTTAGAGTTGTTTAAAAATTACAACCTCTCAATACAATACCATTATAGGAAAATGAACAATGTGGATGATTCTTTGATTTGAAAAGACCATGAAAACTTATCTACGATGAGGATCACAAAATATCCAATATTTTTAGATTTTATAAGGATGGATCTTAAAATATAGAGTAAGGGGATAAATATTATCATCCTAAAATAAATGTTCAATCTTCTATCCATGTATGGATAAAGAGGCATAAAACAAAGATGCATAGATATAGAAGAAGGTGATAAATGTCCCAAAGTAAAACCATGATTATAATAGAATGATAGGGTGGATAACCTTTTTGAATTGTTTTTAAATTTTTTTTTTGTATTTTTCTGACAACTAACCTTTTTGTTGAAGGTAGTTTTTGTTATTCAAGAATCAGACCTAGTCCATCGTAATTAAGTTGTTTTCCAGACATAGGTTTTTGGAACCGGGTTTTTGTATTGAGCTACACCAGACATAAAAGAAGTTAGGAAGATGAAGTTGTTTATCATACACTATATCTTATATATATATCCATTGAAATTATAATTTAAAATCATAATATTTAAAAATAATTGAGGGAAAAATTTATTGTTTTTTATAAGTTAATATTTAGTGTTACCAGAGAAAGAATTAAGTTGCTAAAGAGTTTTTGAAATAAGAATGTATAGTCAAGAGCAAGAAAGGTTTAATAAATTCTCAAACAAAATCAGATAATTATTTTATGATCAATATGTTATCACAAATCATGAAATATTTCATGATAAAATCTTTCGAAATAATAGTGGATAGGTTTGAATAAATTCAAAATTGTATAGTGGATAATTACATCAAATGGGAATTTAATCGTAATGAGAATTATATAATAATGAGATGAGAACAAAAAAGATGTTGTAGATCCTGAGGAAGAAAAAAATAAAACTAAAATTTTCATACTCAAATTTTCATACTGGAATTTTTTGTAATAAGAATAATCGTATTAAGGTTTTTGTACTCATATTTTCATATTGGGATTTTTTGTATTGGGAAAATTTATTCTGAGATTTTCATACTCAGGTTTTCATACTGGGAAAAACCATTCTGAATTTTTCAGACTCATATTTTAATACTAGGATTTTTTCATACTAGGAGAAATTTTAATGATTTTTTTCCTCAAATTCCCATACTGGTATTTTTTAGTACTAAGAAAATTGTACTGAGATTTTCATACATAGATTTTCATAATTAGATTTTCATACTATGGGAATCGTACAAAAGTATTCATAATGAAGAAATTGTGATGAGAAAGAAAATTATCATAATGAGCCAAGAAAGAAAAATATCATAATGAGAAGGGAAAGAAAAAGGTCTTAATGAGCTGGGAAAGAAAAATTTCATAATGGGATGATAAATGAAAATAACATAATGAGATAAGAAAGAAACAAATTGTAATGAATCTAAGAAAAAAACAAATTATAATGAGTTGAGAAAGGTATGAAGAATTGAAGTGGTCAAAATTAAATTTCAACTTTTCTTAAGTCTGAAAGAAATATAAGGAGGTTTGATGAATTCAAAGTTAGAGTTTTAAATGTGAGATATTTTTGGAGATTTTTAGATTTTAGGAAATAGGGAATGTTTTCAAGTTTCCCACCATTGTTTGCTGAGTTTCCTATAAATACCTCCTTAGATCATTTCTTCATTTTCAACATTCACTTACATAAAAAAGGAAGAGATATGGAGAATTTGATTTAAAATTTCTTATCTAATTGAAGAATAATTGTATTTTGCACTCTAGAATATGTTTGATTTTATTTTTCAGATCAATAATGAATGAATTATAATAATTCAATGTGTTAGGTAAATCAGATCCAATATTCAGTAATATCGTACTCAGAAAATTAGATCCAAGATCCAGGATCTAGCATTATCACACTCTGAAAATCAGATCTAGGATCAATGATTATTGTATTTAGTGAATCAGATCTAGAAATATCGTACATAGAAAATTGGATCTAGGATCTAGAATCATTTTATTGAGAAAATTGAATCCAGCATCAATGGACTGAGAAACTTGGATTCATCCAAATCAGGCTAAGGCTTCAAACTAAGAAATTATGGACTAGATTCAAAATAGAATTTATTATTTTATATGGATCAATTGTTTTATAAGAAAACATTATAATCTAATATGTGTTAGTATAATAATTCCAATTAGAATATAGAAGGTGTCTAATGGGAGTTGGCACAAGTGGTATTCACTTCTTCTAAATAGTTGATTTCCATAGACCCATTGGAGTTGATATGGAAAGGATATAGGTTCTCAAACTAAGGAAAAACCTTGTAAATCTAGTGTTATTTACTTGCTTTCCTACAATTTCATACATAAGTATTTACAAAAAGTTGATAAATATATATAAATCTTAATAGGTTTCAGGGGTGAATTTTGGAAAATTATTTAAACTTATAAAAGTGAACAACTAATTCAACCCCCTTCTCAGTAGTTATTCAATCCTTTGAGACTTCAATTGGTATAAGGGGAATGTTACCTTGTTAAATTATTATCATGTATAATATCAATTCTATCAACAATAGAGTAATTCCTACTTTTTGTGGAAAAAATTAGTATGGATTAAAAAATAGGATGATTCCATATCTTCTATATCTTGGAATGGATGTTGTTGATGCTGCTACTATTGTTTCCCCTTAGATTGAGAATGATTCTCTTATGATTTTTACTTATAAGAGAAATTTAAAATTTGATGGAAAGCATGGAAATGAAATCCTCAAATCCTTATCAGAGAATGTTTCCAGAAGGTGCTGGGTTTCAAAACTTCAAAATGTATGTTGGACAAGCAGGAAAGTGATTTCTACGGGAATACTAAATCAAGGAATTAAAGCTATAAATATAACATAGTAATTTTGAACAAATCACAATGAGAGATTAAGACACAATTGATGAATTATTCACCATATTAAATGAAATTGTCTGAAACATTAGAGGATTTATAGATTTCATAGAAGATTATACAATTTTGAATAAACTTATGATAAACTTTACGAATATGTTTGATTCTAAAATTTCTTCTTTATAAGATAAGGGATATTTAGCTCTTGATTAATTTCATAAATTTCTTTTGTATTGTAAAATTGGGAAATAACCAATGTTAAAAATAATATTAAATATGAAATGAATTTTGAATCTATGAGAAAGATGAAAATTCATAATGTTAAAGAAGATGATTCTTTAAAATATAAAGATACAGAGAATGGTGAGTTGAATGAAAAAAATCATGTATCTTATATCAAAGAACTATCAAATAAGAAGAGGAAATTATGAGGGGAAAATTCCTATCAATTGTTTTGAGTGTGGTGGAATCAGAAACTTTTCTTTGAATTTCCATAAGAATAATGTTGGAGAATATCGAGATAATTATGATGAAAAACCTTGATGGAAGAAGTAAGAAAATGATAAAGAAAAAAATCATCAAGAAAATAAAATAGTAAGGTTATTTGACACAGAATAATTTTGTTGAGTAAGAAAATTGAATCATACTCAATTGAAAAAAATTATTATGAAGATGAATGTTCAGAAAGAATTAGAACTTTCATTGAAAAAGTTGAGAAAACAAAAGACTCATCAGAGAGTGAAGAAGGTGGGGGAAAATATTATATAAATAATATACTAAAAACATAGATACCTTCATTTATTGAAAAAAATCTCTCATGAATGGAATATAAATGATAAAGAAATTTTGTGAAGAAGTCACTAGAGAAAGAAAATATTTCATGAAGCAAGAGGATTAATACATTGGGGGGATTTAAGTTTACAAATATAGAATTAATGAACAAAAAAATATGATTGAAGATCTTAGTAAGAAGTTGAAATCTAAGAAAGATGAAGTTAACAAGTTTCAATCAAAACTTGTTGAGTCATAATATACCTTGACGAAGATGAATTAAAACTTCAACAAATCTTCAGAAGTGAAAGTTGAGACTTCTAAAGTTAATGAGAAGGCTCAATATGAGAATCGGGTGAAATATTCTATTACAAAAAATAATGTTTCATATGATAAATTTAACATTTCAAGTTCTTAAAAATTTATTAGGAAAGCTTGGGTGGATAAAGGAAGTGAGAAATCTTTAAAATCTACGAAAGTTGAAAACTCACTAAAAATAAAATATGGTCGACATCCTGAATATGTCAGAGATAAAGTAAGTTACCAACCTCATTAAGGTTTCTATAGAGAAATATCCCTGTTAAATAGAAAATCAAGATTTGACAACTATTTTTGGTGTTACCAACTTCCAATAAGTAACATTTATAACTCAAAGAAAGTTGAAAAGATGAATTCTCAATATGTTAAAAACTTTCCAACAAAAAATCAATTCAAATGTTTGGATGAAGTTTTTGGAATATGTGATCAGGTAGGTCATCTTTCTGAGAGATGTATGACACTCTTTCCGGAATAAATTCCTTATGATAGAAAATAAAAGGAACCTTAAAATGAGAAAGTTGAATAAATATATTTTGTTGTTGAGACGAAATTTATAGAATGTAAAAGGAAGAAAACATGGACACTTGGTATTGTTTGTTCTTTGTATATGATAGGTGATATAAAAATATTGAAACACGTAGAAAGTCATGATGGATGGTGGGGTAGTTACCTTTGGGAATAATAGTTCCTTAAAAATAAAAGGAATTGTAATGATGGAGATTGAAGTGGAAATGTTGAAGCCTAAGGATGTTTTATTTTTTGATGGGCTAAAACAAAACTTACTCAGTGTAAGTGAACATTTTTATGAGGGAAAATAAGTTTTTTTAGAAAATATTTTCAACCATAAAAAGATTTAAAGAAGGAAAAATCATTACAAAATGAGAAATACCCGGTGGGAATCTCTTTCCAATAGTGGAATTTGATACCTCATGTTACTTGAGTGTGGAAGATGGAAACAAATTGTTGGAACGAATACTTCGCCATCTTGGTCAAAAAATTATTAATAAACTTTCCAAAGTTAATTTTGTCTGTAATTTTACAGAATTGAAAAGAAGAGATGAAGAAGTTTTTAATACTTGCTAGAAAAGAAAGATGACTAAAAAAGTCATAAAAGAGTTGTGATTCAATATAGAAGACCACTCGATCTTATTCATTATGAATTATATGGGTCAGTGAGACATCAATCAAAAAAATGAGACTTATATTTTATCAAATTTATTGATTATTTCACTCAGATGAAAAACATCATGTTTATGAAGCACAAGTCAGAGGCTGTTGAAATGTTCAAATTATTCAGAAAATATGTTGAGAATGAAATTTGAATTTAGGGGTTTCTAGAAAGAAGTTGATAACAAATAATGGCACTAAATTCAAAAACAATAATTTTAAAACATAACTAAGAAATCGTGGTATCTAATATTAGTATAGGGCTCACTATGCTATATAAAAAATGGAATTGTAAAAAGAATTAATAGAAGCTTGGTGGAGATCGGATGAAATATGTTAGCAGAATAAAAAATTTCAATGTTATATTTTTTATATGTTTTTATTACTATTTTAAATGTTTAAAATAGAAGTTTTTAGAGACTTGAAACCAGCATGAATCCTTATGAAATTTGGTATAACAAAAAAAACATCATTAAAATAATTCACAGTTTTTGGGAGTCCACGTTTTCCCAAAATAAAAATTAAAATTTGGGAAAGTTTGATGAAAAATATGAGGAAAGGTATTTTATAGATTATTCACCAAATTAAAGATGTGAAAAATGTTGGAACAAATGTTTAAAAAACTTGGTGGACTCATTTTATGAGAAGGTAATTGAAAATCAAAGTTTCTTAAAAAAAATTCATGAATACTGAGTGGGATACACTGGAGAATTCCAAAAATAGTGAATCTTATCTAAAACATCCTTATCAAGATTTACATGAGTCATGTGGTGAGGAAAGAGAAGCTTGGAGATAAACATTGATATTTCCTACCTTATAAAAACATGTTGAATATGAGAAAATTATTGGAATCAGAAGGCTTCAGTTCATACTAGAATAAATTTTAGATTATGTAATAAAACTTCAATTATCTCAAATGTTGAACCAGATCAGTTTTAGAGAATATTTAACAGACATAAAGGGTGGATGTTATGAATGAAGAGCTAGATCATATTCAGAAGAATAAAGAATGAGACCAAGTTCCAAGTCCAGAAAATAAAAATATTATAAGAAGAAATTGGGTTTATAGAAAACAATTGACTGAGAATGGAGAATTTTCATGAAATAAAGAAATAATTTTTCATAAATTATATGAATAGGTTGAAGGTGTGGATTTTAATGAATCCTTTTCCACAATTTCAAGGATAGAATGTATTCTCATGTTTTTTATAGTGTTTGATCATTAGAATTACAAAGTTTATCATATAGATATAAAGTCATATTTCTTAAATGGTGTGATAGAGGATGTTTAAATTGAACAAAATTAGGGATTTTAACTAAATGTGGATGAAAACAATGTTTTTAAATTGAACAAAGACTTTTATGGGATAAAAAAATATCCACATGTATGGTATTCTAAGTTTGAAAATTATTTGAGAATATTGAACTTTTCTAAAGCGAAATTTAATAGTAACTTGTACGTGAAATTTGTTGACTCAGGAACTCTAATTGTAATTATTTATGTTGATTATATAATTTTTATAGGGATAGAGTAGATTATTGTAAAACATATTCACAGGAAATAAAGAAGAATTTTTAATTGTCAATGTTTGGAGAATTAACTTTCTTCCTTGGATTATAGGTTTCAAAAAAAGAAAAATACATTTTCTTATCTCAAGAAAAGTATACCAGAGAATTGTTAAAGAATATTGGGATGGAATAATCCAAATAATATTCAACATATATTTTAGTGATAAAAAGTTGAGTAAAGATGAATCTGGAACAAGTTTTAATTATAAAGACTTTAGGAATATGAAAGAATGTCATCTTTACCTTACAGCCTCAATGCATGATATTGTTTATATTGTGACTTTGTGTGCAGGTATCAAATTAATCCAAAAGATTCACATATGTTGGTTGCAAAGAGGATTCAGAGATATGTCAAAGGAACGAATTCCCATGGATTTTTATATAAAATAAATAGTGAGATGAACTTTCATGGTTATATTGATACTGATTGTGATGAAAATTGTAATGATAGAAAATAAACCTTAGGAGGAACATATGTCTTTGGTGAATGTTGTATGAGTAGGAATTATATGAAATAAAGTTAAGTAACTTTGAGAATAGCTGAATCTGAATTTATTGGAGCTACTCAGGCATGTACTCAAATGATGTGGATGAATGTTTAGCTAGAATATTTGAAAGTAAAAGTTTCTAAACCATTGAATATACTTTGTGATAATTATTATAAAATTGATATTTCTAAGAATCATGTCCAACATTCGATATCATAACACATTGATATGAAGTTTCTCTTTATAAAAGATAATGTTGATTCTTGAGATTTTTTTTTGGAATACATTTCAAAAAAGTGTCAGATTACTAATATCTTTTCAAAAGGAATTATAAAAATAAAGGTTTTTGGAATTGAGTCCTCAACTTAATTTTCTTCCTCCTCCCAATCCTTCCTAAAATCTTATAAGGAAGAACTGGCAGCATGATTTAGATTATGTTCTAAAAGTGTGATAGAAAGTAAGAAATTTGTACTTTGAAAGAATTTTAACTAGTGTATAGAGGGGTTTTAATGTTTTTTTTGGTTTTCACATCAGTTTTTTGGAGATGTTGTTATAGGGTATATAGTAAATATGTTTTTTACATTGGTTACATAAAAATGATGTTATTAAAAATTAGTGCAATTGATTTTTCACCTCAGTTATCCAAAAACCTATATAAAAAACACAGTATGCACCATTTATCACATCAGTTATGTAATAACCGATGTGAAAAAAACCATATGTAATATGTTTTTCAATTTGGTTATCCAATAATAGACATAAGAAACATAGTATACACCATTTATCACATCATTTATTAAACATAACTGATGGGATACATTGGTTTTCAAATTGGTTATGTAATAACTGACATGAAAAACCATGTGTAATATGTTTTTCATGACAGTTATCCAATAACTGGCGTGAAAAAAATAGTTTTCACCATTTATCAAGTAGGTTAGTAAAAATAAATGATGTGATAAATTGGTTTTCATGTTAGTTATCCAATAACTGACATGAAAGGAATATTAGGCACCATTTATCACATTGGTTATGTTGAATAACTGACATGAAAAACACAATTTTTTTAAAATGTTATATTGATTCTTATCCTCCATCGGAAGAGGCCAAAAATAGAAAAATAGGAAAATTTTAGAATACAACACAAGAGGTAGAATAAAAAAAAGGAAGTAAAATACACATATTGTTGAAGTTTCAAATAAACAAAAACCAATATACATTGATTCAACTCCTCCACCAATAACAACTAGAATAAAACACAAGAGGTAACACAAAATCCAACAAAATACACAGTACATTAAACTTTCAAATAAATTAAAAACCTCTCAAACATGTAAAATGATTTTCCAATTCAATTTTTAAATGCCACAACTCATCCGCACAATATGACCAAGCATCATAAAAAATCAACATAATTAATACATAAATCTTTTGACATGAATTTTAAATAAAACATATTAAATATTATGAAAATATTTATAAAAATATAACCTTATGAAACATTATAATTATGCCAGTTGAAATTATTTCATACATTAGTTTTAATACATATTATCCACATTCAGTTCCACCTTGTTTCTTATGACACTATTTCAAAGAGATTTTATATAAAAATAAAATTTTAATTTAATATATCGAAAATTTTGTAATTGTAAATGATAATTTACCTTAGCTTCTACATATTTGATCTTGGTAGTGTTACTTATCTTCATTTTTGTCATCTCTCTAAAAAAATTGCATGCCCTGTTTGAAAATAATAAGAAAATTAATAAATTTTATTTATTATAATAGAAACAACTATTAAAATATGCAAACTTTCATGTTCAATATATTTTTAAAATTTACCCTCAAATAACTATGGATAGAGCATATCCAATACAATGTCTTATCTCTTGAAAAAAAGACCCAACATCTAAATACCACTTATATAAAAGAAAGTTGGTTATGTGTTATTAATATGTTAAGTGCTATATAAAAATTTTGGAAAAAAAATATTTCATACCTTTCAAGATATGGAAACATCCCACACTAAATAATGACATTCTAGTGAAATATTTCAGCAATATAAATAGTTCTTTTAGTAGTGGTCATTTTTTTAACTTTTTGAGAAATAAACTATGGGTCCATAAATTCATACATATCTATATTTTCATGCTATGTACAAATTTTATATAGATACCTAATACAAAGATGACATAATTAAATTTTTTCAATAATTTAATGGAATGATTTTTTAATTGACTAACATAGAAAAAACATGCATCAGGTTGATGCCCATTTTCTCTCCAACTATAAGCTCTATGATATCACTTTTCAAAAGGTTGACATTAATTTCACACCAACAAATAGCAGCATCAAATGGAATCTCATATACTTCCAATAAAAAATTAGAGTATGTTAAAATTCAATCAAGAATAGTGTAATATGTATATGAATTCATGACACTTTGAAATTTTTTTGTCTATATTGTACTTATTTACGTATAAAATATCCCTAAAAAGTATCTGAAATATATAAACATTAAAATAAGAAAACAAATTTACTAACAAAATGAAATTAAATATATCGTATATATATACCTCTATGGTAATATGTCGAAGTAGTCATGATAGAAAAACCAAAAAAAGGCCAAAATTTTTTCCAAATTTACTCAATTCATCTATAGCACATGGTATTTTTTTATCTACCTATAATATACTAGATAATGACCCTCTAATGCTCTATCTCAATATGAAAATAATTAATGGTATCATTAATATAATATATCATCCTAAATGAAAAAATATGATAAGTATCATCAACAAATAACTCACAGTAACTTGGAAACTATGGAGGAGGGGTGTTGGGGTAGGATAAAAAGGAGTGAGATCTACTGGAAGATTTTTAGGAGTCAGATTGGTAGACCGAAACTATCCTTTCATATCTAAAAACATCTCCTTTACGAAGCTCTGATCCTTTCATCCATCATCACTTCAATATCTAGAAATTTGGCTTCCAAATATTCTTTTTTTATTAACATGCTCCTTTGAAGAAGCATCTGAACGTAGAAACACTTTTCTTACTAACACACCTATCATGTGTCCTTTTACATGACCTGGGTGTTCGGGCTTTCCCAATGTTACTGCTAAAATATCATGTATACCTTCAATAATAAATAACCCATGTCTGCTATGCTCCTCAATAGAATCTTCTATGAAATATTTGAAAAAAAATATAACGAGTCACAATATATAAAGTGTTGATTTAACTTCAATAAAAAATAAACATCTTACAATCTTATCAGCTAAAACTCTTGACTCTTCCCTAAGATATTTTCATTTTTTCCCATTTGAGCCCTCTTTTATTTTTCATGTCTAGCGGGGGGAGGGGGACCTCTCTATATCCTAAGGACTCAACTCTTAGATTTTAATGTTTTTATTGTAGCATGATTTTATCTAATGGTGTATACTCTCCCAAGATAACATTTGAGGGTATACATTTTTAGCGTGAATATCTTGATGAGATCTCATTACTTGCTGTAAATTAAAAATTACAACTAATGAAATCAACAACATAGTCATTAATATAAAAAAACATCTAAAAATGTATCATTTCAGTTACCAAAAACTCATCTCATCGTCTACTTTCAAAAATTGTTTCCAAGTATCTTCTTCTATAAATGTATATATATCACATGGATTTTATTACTGTCTACTCCCAAAAATGAAATTTCATGTGAGGGATGATTTAAAATCCCTCCATCTTCTAGACACCAAGGAAAAAAATTTCCTCCTAACTCTTCCAGTGTCAGGTATATCCTATGCCATCAGATAATAAGAGGAAATACATATATTATTATAATCATTAATTCAAGATAAGTAAAATAATAACAAACAAGATTACCAAAATGGTCTTCCATAATAGTGATATTGTCATTTTATCAACACTTTTACAATCATTAAATAATATACTAACTTTTCTTTTAGCTTGTACTGATACAAACATCCTGAATTTTTTTTCCTTTGGATATAATGGCATATCATTATCAATAATTCCAAATGGTATCCTCTATTATTGGGTAAATGGAACTACTAATTTTGGTAAACATGTGGTGCCACGTTTACCAACCCTCGAACTCAATTTTACCCTCGTGAAAGTAGATGTCTCTGGTAAAGAAGGATGAACAAGCTCACCAATAGGAGCATGTGTATGTTCCTACCTAAAGGTATAATTATAATTATATCTTGAAATATGTGGTGGGTCAGAGGATTGATGTGTCATCCTACCAATCAAAGAAACAACAATTAGTAGAAAAATATAAAAATCCAACAATTAGATGAAAAAATAAATAAAAAAACTAATAATTATCAAAAAAATAAAATAAAACTAAACGTAACACATTTTTATTCCTATTTGTAATAGTTAAATAATATGGGAACAATATCGATGAGAGAAAAAATGACAAAAATGAATAAAAACTAACAATATTAATGATAGATGAAATGAAGTAGTAAAAATTCACCAACATCATAAATCATTTTTATAACAAAAAGAATTAATTTATAATATTGTCTTATACAATATATTTTGTTTTTTATTTAACTTTATAAATTTAATATATTTAGTTTTCAACAAAATCAATTAATAGATAAGATACTTAAGGGAAAACATGGAAAACCAGACAAAGATAAACTAATAAAAAATTAAAAATTTAACGTATATGTTATAATACAGATGTTAATAAAGAAAATAAAATTAAAATAACTAACTTAGGAAATTTAAAAAAGTAAACCATAATTAAATATATGTTACCTATAAGGTTAGAAATGTACTACGGATTGTTTTACCAAATTCTTTCTTCATAATCATTCTGTATGGAACAAACCATGTCTTAGACATGTTCATAAACATTATTTTTTATTTTTTCCATGAATTTAATGATGCCACTTAAATTATAACATTTTTCAAGTTTATCGTCACCAACATTCTATATTTTACTTGTAAGAAAATATCTCACAACATATTGTATTGATCAAGAAAATAGAATTTTTTTTTCATGTGTTTCCATGAGGAATGGATCATTTGTGTTATCCAATTTATTGAGTTTAAAGAGTTTCATTCCAAATGAATCTTGTTGGAAATTGTTGTTACTGATAAACAATTTACACTTAAACACTAGAACATAAAATTTTATATAATAAACCTCCCATATATCTTCAATGACTCCATAATATGCAGTTGATGTGTAGATTGAGTTTTTTTCTTCGGCACTTGAAATATTCATTGCTTCTGTGAATAAGGAGACACTTCTATTCTGAACATCAATTCTATTGTCATTATCTTTCATATGAAATTTATATCAATTAAATTCATACCCTGACCATATTATAAAATTTAAACATGGAACTCCCACTAACCATCTCAATGTTTCTGAGGCATATAGATTCACGGTCTCTTTAAACAATGGCAAAAAAGTTCAGTTATGTTCATTGAAAATACATATAGCTCTCTTCTTTGGATAACATTTTTTCAATGCATTCATATGCATGGTTATATATTGTTGAACATAATTTATTTTATTCATGATGTATAACTATATCTTCATTATCTGTTCACCTTCCAAATATTTTACTTTCAACCCACATATCTCCTTTACCCAAAATTAACTCATTCATGGAGAGATGTAGGCAAATCGATGTACTCCCCACTATACAAATAGCTTGTACAAAACTCTGAAACACCCACATTAAAATACGTCTTTACAATGTATGCTTCAGATCAATATAGATTCTTAAACCACCACATCAATATCTTTATATACCTTTTAAAATGATATATCCAACATAGATATATGGTCCTGCAAAGCGTTATTTCTCACACCGAATGAACCATTAAATGCACCATGATATCAAAAAATATGGAGGCAAATCCATTTGAAATTGAAAAAATATAGAAACCAGTTATTTATCTAAAATCATTAAACCATTAAAATCAATAACATTCTTATAAATTTATTTTAAAAAATAACACACCTTCATGATAGACATTCTAACAAGGGTGTGAATTATTCCCCACAATGCTATTGACTGGAGTTGTTGCACCATGACGTGATAGTCATGAGAATTCATACCTATCAAATTCAAATCCTTTAGACACACAAATTTTATTACATTTAATGAATAACCACGTGTCACTTTTATATCATGAATATATTGACAAAATCTAGTTTTCTACCACTTGGATGAGGTATGAAAAACCGGGGGTAGGAAAGTTCTCCTTCAATGAATAGTGAGAGCCAACTTCAAGAATATTCCCATTAAGAGTAAATCCATTCTTTCACTTGGACCCTCTTTAGTATTTTTTTAATGTCTAACAATTTTCCAATAAAACATTCACATATATTCTTCTCCATGTGCATGACATCAATGTTATGTTTCACGTCATGATATCTCCAATATGGTAGCTCAAAAAATATTGACCATTACTTTAAAATATTATTATCATTATAAGATTTATGTATCTTTCTGAATGTCACATCAAAGTTTTTCACCCTCTCAAAATAAGGATTAATGGATAAACGTTTTAGAGCAATATCAAATTCCTATGAGTCATTGAAATACTTTTTCAATCTTCTATAAGAGTGATCTATTGTGAATAAATTTTTATGTCCCATGCATACCGTTTCTCTCCCATGGTGTATTTTACTATATAAAGTCTCCTATTCAAAAAATTCATTAAGATTTATGCCCTTTAGCACTATACCAAGAAAAATTTCCATATGTTGGGAAGTCATTTTTAATGAATATAATCATTGCATGAAATTGAAAATATTCCATTTTATAAGAATCATACTCCCTTATACCTTCCTCCCATAACAGTTTCAAATAATCAATTAATGGTGACAAGAACACTTCATCATTTATGGACTATTTTGTTCCACTTATCATTAAAATCAACATTATATATTTTCTATTCATAAAAAATTCAGGAGATAAGTTGTAAATTACCAATAAAAAGGCCATCAACTGTGTGTGATACTAAGTGTTCGATGTGGATTCATTCCATCTGTGCACAATCCATTTTTGAGATTTAGAACATTATTTTTGAATGTAGGAAACTAGTGTTTAGTGTTCTCCCATTGTGTACTATAACTGAGATGACAAATTTTCCCATCAGATTTTCACTCTTCATCATGCCATATTAACCTTTTTAGCATAATGTGAATTAGAAAATAAACATCTGAAATGAGGAAATATCTGAAGATACCAAAATGCTATGGTAGGGATCTTAGAAACTTCTAAATCATCATGTGATTTTTCTTTCAACTTACACCATGATACCCCACATTTAAGACACTCTATTAGATATTCATATTCTTTCTTATATAGATCAAGTCATTTGGGAAGGCATGTAATTTCTTGTACCCCAATTCCATTGAGCATAATATTTTCTTGGCTTTATAATGTAAATCTATAATATTGTTGTCTTTAGGATGAATTTATCTCAACAATTATAGTAGCACTATAAAACTCTTATCATTACATCTATGTTTCTACTTCAGGTTTATCAATCCTAACACCATCGATAAAATCGTATATTCTAAACAACCAAGATACAATGGGTTTTCAGCATCACCATATAAATTCAAAATTTTTGGTTATGCCTTTGTTGTCTCCACTTCAATATCCTGAATGATTTAATCATGTTTATCTAATTTATCATCTTCCAATGCACCAGCATCAATAGATCAGAAATTCATCCTAGTTTCGCCATGCCAATCCAGGGGCTATAACTCGAATTAAAATCATGAAAAATTAAATTAAATTTGATCTCTCTACTTTTCAACTACTTCAACATCTTAGTCATGGACAAAAACATACTGTTGTTTGGAACATTGCGTTTAGCAAATACCAAAAAATCATCGACACCTTTCTTATATTCAGTACCTATTTGAGTTTCATTAATCAAACATCGATTAATTATATATAAAAAATATAAGAATAAAATATAAATAAAGGTAATAATTTATAAAATATTAATATTATAAATGGCATCGAAAAATATAGAAAAACAAGAATGAAAACATTAAAATGAAAATATAAAATTTTGATGAGAACATTCAATCATGTGGAAGGAAATACAAAATAGATTCCTCTAAAAAATGTATCAAGTAAAAATAAATTAATACCATATGAAATTATTAAAAAATGTATACAATGATATCCATAAAACAATATCCATAAAAATTATATAGAATGAGAACAACAAATTCATAGTTTATTATTAATAAAAATAAATAATTTATTCTCTATTGTAATTAATAATATAACCTTCTCATTAATTAACTCTTACATTAAAAAAATCACATTCAATAAAATTCGGAACTAATTTAGACATTATAAAATTAGAAGTATAATATATAGTCTCAATCATGTGAGGGATGCTCTAAGAATTCCACTTTAACTTGTTCCAATAAGTTGCAGACCTAAAAAGTATATAGCACATTTGATTTTATTATTATGTTAATTTATTATAATGTTAATTTCTTATAATTTAATAAATAAACTAGGGAAAAAAGAGAATTATAATTTAAAATATAATTTATATTACATTGATCTCCATGTCACAATCATTTCAAATTCTACATGTCATAGAACCATCTATTGTCATTATATTTGGTTGTATGCTATCAAGACAACATACCTTACTCAAAAAATGTGGAAGATGTCTCTATGGAACAAGAATATGGGTTAGTGAAACCAATTAATGACTATAAGTAATAAATGTTTTTAAATCCATTTAGGGATCACACAAAGAATCAAAATAAATAATATTTGTTATATGAAGCCACATGAGAGTTTGATTTTATTATGAATGAAAATGTTCCGAGCAAGAATATTCCATTAGCTAAGTGAATCCTACATATAGGCTACTAAGAACTCTTATGTATCTGAATCCTTTTCGAAAAATTAGAAATTTCCTCCTCCTATCAGACTATTCATAAGATTTTAACCCTTTAAAGAAAAGTTTTCATAAATTTTCTAGTGACTTATGCATTTCAACTATACTATCACTTTTCTAAATACATTGGTCTTCTATAAGTTCATCGCATTAAATAAAAAATACCATCATTTAGGAATCATAAAATTCAATAGAAAAGATTACTTTTTTTGGAAAAAATAAAGGATAGAGTAATTAATACCACATTTAAGTACTAAATCACTTCTTAGAATTAATATTTATATGAAAATTACAGATCATTCAAGGTAAAGGCTATAAAAGGTGGTGAAATATAAGGGAAATCAGACAATAATGTAATATAATAAATAGCCATACCCTATAAACTATTACACACTGCAAGATTCATTTTTCCCAAAAGTTAAATAATCCCTCTATCTTTGAAGGTTTTACTAGTACCTTATACTAATATGTTGAATCACTAATGAAATTAAACTCATTGTTTTTTATATAACAGACTCTGAATCAAACAACAAAAATACAATTAAACTAAATAACATTGAAAAATGTACATCAAATTTAAAATTGAAATTATGAAACAACTAATTAACATATTACAAAATATATTCAATCCTTCAGGTGTGGAAATTAGTGATGACAATTTACATAACCAAATAAGAAAATATGAAGATGAAAAACCCCAGTATTGGAAGATGGTAATGCGAGAATTAAGAACACCTCATTGAATAATAGTCGGTTAGATATATGAATCAAAATAATGACTGAAAATAGAGAAAAAAAATAGTTTGAGGCTTACTTTAGATGTGTAAACCCAGGCTGATGAAACCCTATGGTTTGATTTAGATCATATGGTGAGATTTCGACCACCAAATTGAAGAAATAATAATTTAGGGCTTCAATGAGAGAGAAATGAGAGGTCTGTAATGAAATAGGTGAACTATGTAATGAAACCCTCGAGTGGTACATAAAAATTTAAAAGGTTTTTTAAGTCTGTTATATTATAACCAATATGAAAAATTAATTGTTGAGATTTTTTACATTGGTTATACTATAATAGATTTAAAATCCCACTCTTTTACGTCAGTAAAATTATAAAACCAATGTGAAAGAGTGTCGAATATACACCTTTTCACATTGGTTTTCATAAAAACTGACATAAAAATGATTTTTCACATTGGTTTAACAAAAACTGACATGAAAATGTAATATGTATAGATTTTCATGTCAGTTATAAATAATGGACCTGAAAACAGTGGCACAAGAAATATTTTTTCTACAAGTGTTTTTACTTATCTTTTGTTTGTGAATCTAAATATATGGTTATCATATAAAAGGGGAGATAAAAAGAAAAGTGATAGAAAAATAAAGTGTGAAAATAAAAGTGGGGAGAGTTTATCTTTACATGGCCAAAAAATATTCTTACCACCAAGTGATGTAATTCATTCAAAAACATTACTTTATCCAATATTGTGGTGTAAAGACATATTCTTTTGAATAATTTCATGATTTGATAAAGGTAAAAAAGTTGTGTTATGAAAAAATTCTTAGAGTTGGAAATGTTTTTAACAAAGGTGGTCAACAAATGCAATGGAGGAGATTGAAGAACCTTTGTGAATATTTTTAATAATGTTTTTTTATTTTTTCAAAACTATCATTTTTATGAAGAATGTTTTTTTTATTCACGAATCATACCTAGTTTATCATAATTAGGTTGTTTTCTAGAAACTAGTCTCTAGACATAGGTTTTCATATTGAGCTACTCCAGACCCCAAATAAGTAAGGAAGTTGAAGTTATTGATCATAAAATTTATCTTATTCAGGTCCATCAGTGTTATAATTGAAAATCATCATATTTAAAAATAATTAGGTGTCAATTTTTTAGTTTTCTAGAAGTCTATCATTGGTGTAATCAAGGAAATAATGAAGATGCTAAAGAGTTTTTGGAAGAAGAATATGAATTCAGAAGTTTGACAGTTTTCATACTTTCTAATATAAAATCATATGATGCTTTTCTAATCAATATGTTCTAAAAAATATTGAAATATTTCATGATAAATGATTTTGAAGAAATTGTAGAGAGGTTTGACGAAATTCAAAACAATAGAGTGGATAATTGCATCGTAATGGGAATTTAATCATAATGAGAACTACATAATAATGAAATGAGAAATAAAAAGATTTTTTTGAGCCTAAGGAAGAAAGAAATTACATTGAGATTTTGTTACAAAGATTTTCATACTGGGATTTTTTGTACTGGGAAAAAGAATTTTGAGATTTTTATACGCATATTTTTATACTATGATTTTTCATACTGGGAAAGATCTTATTATTATTTTCATACTCACATTTTCATACATATATTTTTCATATTGGAAAAAACATACTTAGTTTTTCATTCTCATATATTCTTAATGGGATTCTTCGTACTGGGAAAAATCATACTGAGATTTTCATACTGGTAATTTTTTTCACAGGGAAAATCATACTAAGATATTCATAGTCGAATTTTCATACTCTTGTTTTCATAATGTGGAAATGTTATTGAAGAATTCATCATGAATAATTCATAATGAATAATTATTACTGAGAAAGAAAAAAATCATAATGAGCTGAAAAAGAAAAAGATCATAATGAGCTAAGAAATAAAAAACTTGTAATGATATGAGAAAGAAAACGATAGTAATAAGCTTAGAAAGAAACAAATAGTAAAGAAGATGAGAGATAAATATATTATAATTAGTTGAGAAAGGTATGAATAATTGAAGTGGTCAAACTTGAATTTCATTTTTTTTAATCTCATTGAAATAAAATGGGGTTTGAAGATGTCATTGTTGATGTTTTAAATAAAAGATATTTTCAGAGATTTTGAGATTGGAGGAAACTGGGAATATCTTCATGTTTCCTTACTTTTTTTCCAAGTTGGATATAAATACTTTATCAGATCATTTTTTTCATTTGAAACGTTCACATACACTCAAAAGGAGGAGCTCAAGATAATTTTATATACATGTTCCTATCTGATTAAAGAAGAATTGTGATGAGCATTATAATAGAAGTTGGTGTTTTTTCTGATTGAGATTGAATTTATTTTGTTGAAAAATCGTATTGGGAAAATTGGATCCAGGATCCTGTATTATCACACCTTGAAAATCAGATCCCGGATCTAGCATTATCATACATAAAAAATCGGATCCAAGATCTAGCATTATCGTACTCATAAAATATGATCTAGGATCCAGCATTATCGTATTTAGGGAATCGGATCCAGAATCATCATACTCAAAAAAGTATATCCATGATCCAACATCATTGTATTGAGAAAATTAGATCTGTCATTATCAGATTGAGAAAATAAGATCCAGCCAAATCATACTCAGGATTCATACAGAGTAATTATGGACCAGTTTTAACAAAATCTTTAGTTTTTTGTTTGGATCAATTGTTTTATAAGAAAACATTGTAAAACAATGGTAGTTAATATAATCATTCCTATCAGGAGACATAAGGTGTCTAATGGGAGTTAGAACAAGTTTTAATCATGTCATATTAAAAGTGGATTTCGATAGACCCACGAGAGTGGCTATGAAAATTATGTAGGTTCTCAAACAAAGACTTAACCTTGTAAATATTTCGTTATTTACACGCCCTAATAATATTTCAAGCATGAGTGTTTACTAAATGTTGATAAGGATAAAAATCCTAACCGGTTTGAGGGTTTAAGTTTTGAAAATACTAGAAATTTATAAAAGTGAAAAATTGATTCATCCTACCTTCTTAGTTGTCATTCGATCCTCTCGAGCTTCGTAAAGTTTTAGATCCAAGTATGTTTTCTTCCAATTCTGTATTTGAAGAAGGATCTATTGTAAAAATATTATAGTTCATCATTATCTATTAATCATGGATGTACCAGGATGTTTATAAATATAAAAGAGTATTTATTGTTGGATAAAATAAAGAGATATATTTCAAAATATATATTTTTGTGCTTAGTATGATTGTAAGTTATAGTTGAGATACAAAATTATAAGTGGATGTTACAACCATTACCCGTACCATAATGGAAATGAGAAATCATCACTATGGATCTTGTCATCAGACCCTCCAAAACATCTAAAGTCCATAATGCTATTTGGGTTGTAGTTGGTCACCTTATGAATTCAACTCACTAAATTACTACTAGAGAAAATTAATCTTTTGATTATTTTACCAAAATGTAAATTAAATATGTTTTATGGTTTTATAGAGTACCATATTTTGTTATCTATGATCATGATAAAAGGTTTGACTCAATGTTCTAGAGAATTATTTATCCATCTATGGATATAGAGTTTCGATTCAACACTGCTTATAATCCTCAGACAGATGGGCAATCTAAGAGAAACATTAAAACCTTGGGGGATATGTTGAGATTTTGTTCTCTATAATTAAATTGTTTTTTGGATCAATACCTTACTCTAGTCAATTTTTCTTCCAACAATATATTTCAATCGAGCATTTAGATGTACCCCTATCAAACCCTCTATGTGAGGAAGTGTAGAACTAAAATGTGTTGGAGTGAAGCTGGAGAAAAAAATATATTGGGACCTGAGGTATCCGAAGAAATGATAGAGAAGGTTATATCCATTCATCCACACATAATGGGAGAAAAAATATAAAAAAAATTATATGAAAACACTTATTAATGAGATCTGAGTTCGAAGTTGGTGGTAAGTTTTTTCGATTAATTTATCAATAGAAGAAGATTATGTGATTTAAGAATAAATGAATGTTAAGAACTAGGTATATTTTCCCCTTATATATTACTGATTTAGTTATAATTTTAGCTTATCATTTGGTGTTTCTACCAAACCTTTCTAAATTTCATGATGGGTTCCTTATACCCCACCCAAGGAAGTACATACCTATACCTTTACATGCACTTAACATAGAGGTCATACCACTGAAGAAAGACCTCTCTTATGTGGTACAACTTTTGGTTATTATAATTATAGATAGACAGTTCTACAAAACAATACCACTCATCTTGTAAAAGTTTTCTGCTGAATCCACCAATTTTAGGATGCTATATGGGAGCCTGAGGATATGATTATGCCAAGGTATCCTTACTTTTTTGTATTAGAGTGATGAAATTTTAATTGAAAAATTATTTTAAGGGGGGTAGAATGTGACACCCCGATATTTTATGAAATATTATTTATCAAATAGATTTAGTTTATTTGATAGCATGCTCTATATGCAGTATCATGTTTAAATGAACGAAAATATACTAAAATGTTTTTGTGTAAAATTTATCGTGTAACAGTTTGAATGGGTTTTATGAATAAGAATAACTAAGTTATGTAAAATTTATGTTTTACACATGTATAAAATAAATTCATTGGTTATCGATTTATTTGAAACTAAAATAAAAACCATTTGAAAGTAAAAGAAATATTTTTTTTCTGAAAAACCATTTGTATGCATGAAATGTGTTTCTATCTTAATAAACTAAATTAATAAAAATTGATCAATTTTTTTAATGAAATTTATATATTATATAATAAATCTTTTTTATCATTCGTATAATGTTTCCTTTCTGGGTGTAAGATTAGAATAAATACAATGTTTATTTATACCATATTTTTTTTGAAAAATAAGTTTCATCTCATTTTGAACACTTATTTCAAAATTAAATTTTTTCCAATTATATAAAATTTATTTTAAAAAATAAAATTCATTTTAAAAATAAAAATTTCCAAATAATCTTATAGTGAATTTTTGATAATTTTCTAAAAATAAAATTTTTCAATGAATAGTAAAAAAAACATTTTTATTAAAATTGGATTTACATTTAAAGAATTTTTTTTAAAAAAAATTAGAAAATGCGTTTTAATCTAACATTAGATCAGTTATTTTATTATTAATCCAATTTATTTCATTTTAATTAATTTTATGTCAAATTTTTATACAAAAAACTTTTTCTAGTTAAGAAAAACTTTTCTTGGGAAAAAAAGCTTTTCGCTGCATTTATGGGAATATTTTTAAATTAAATTCAACTAATTATGTGAATTTATTTGATAAAATTGATTAAATATTTTAAATTAGAGTAATTAATATTAGGTAATAAGGTAAAAATAATATTTGGTCATAGTAAATAGTAAAAACAGTAAAATATTTGTTACTGCAGTTAAGGTTAAAACATGTGTAGTGGGGATTAAACTAAATACAAATGGTTTAAAATGACCTAAAACTTATTATTCGATATTATATAATATAAATTTTGATAATTGTTAAATTTTTATCTTTTTTTTCAAGAAATTGACATGACATTGTTTAAAAAATTCCAAAATTTACAAGTGTGCCACTCACCTCAATTATAAAAGGGCACACCATATCAACTCATATCCATAATTAATTATCATTTTGGTTTGGAAAAGACCTAAAAACACCTTTCTTATATATCCACATTTTATTAGAGTCTTTTTTTGATCACAAAACCATCCAATAATGTTTTAGGAATAAACCTAAAGAGGTTTTCCGGAGAACAAGTTTTATTCTTAACCATGAGTTTTCATTTTATTTTTTCACAAAACTCTTTCATGTATTTTTAAATATGCTTAAAAAATAAAATATGTATCTTTAATATAATGATATTTTGTTATGTTAATTATATATCCTATATACATCTCCACTTTGATCAAATGGGAAATGATACCATCAATCGCATGTACGACATACAACCACATTACAAACCAATGTAATATATTTTCCATCAAAACCTATTATGGATGGATATTATTATGGATTTAATATATATATATATATATAATATTTATGAAAAAATTATACTTTTTTAGTTATAATGCCATATCTAACTAATTACCTTCAATTCCTTGGTAAAATGATAACATCACTTGTGCGTACGTGTGGACTTCCACCTCTACGAAATAATGTGATTCATTTTTCATTTACTCTTTACATGGATGGTAATAAGGTCATTTTAATGAAAATATGATATATAAGATATAATAATGGTTATTCAAAAATAAATTAATATTTAAATTTCTTTCATTCAACCCATTGAATAGTTAAAACAACGTCCAAGCGTACGTATGACCTACCATCTCCATGAATAGTGAAATTCATTTTTATATCTATAACTTTTATGGATGAATATAATTTTTTTATAATGGGTATATATGATATTTATATCATGATTAATATTCTTCAGATTATGTACCATTATTAAATCACAAGGACCAAACCTACTTAACCAGAACATACATGAAAAATGAAATAGTTGTCACCTGAAATACTGATTTTAGTAAATATTTTCTAATAAATGGGAGACAAAAGGTTATAAGTAAATCATTAATGGTGTAATATAAATTATTATGGTTTTATAATATATTTATAATAAAACTATATTTATTATAAAAATTAATTTAACATGTATGAATAAAGTCGAGACACGAGGTAAGATATTTTCATATCACTTTTATTTATGTGATACACATGCCATATTCACCACATGTTTCTTTTGTGTCATTCATATAATTCCCAAGAATGTATTTTATGATTATTATTATGAAAATTATGGGGATTTAGATATCTCTATAATTAAATTTATTTCTTGGGTTTTATGATTCAAATTTTAGCAATGTGGTAATGGATTTATTTACAATCCTATTTTAATCAGGATTGTTTATGCTCAAATTTAAATAAAGAAAAATATGTGATCCTTATCTAATAAATCATTTTATTTTTTTTATAATCGGGATATTTATTGATAATACATGTTTTACTTTTATTTTCATAAATTTATTTACTTAGGATATTGAAATAATGCTTTTAGGAAAACATACTTTATTTTTCTCTTTAGTCAAAAATCCTTTTTATTTAGTGTCAATTTTTTCTATAAATTTTTTCAAGAATGTTTTTAATAATCTAATACGATTGTTTAAAACCATTATTACATATATATTTTTTTAATTTTAAAAAAATAGTTTATAGTAAATATTCTTGTTTTTTTCTGAATGTGATGCTTCTTAACTTTTTACAACAATATGAATGTAATGATTTCTTTTAGAGTACTCAGTATAAATAGAATTTATCACCTTAATGACCACCCAATGGTTTGAAAATTAATTTATATGTTTTGAGGTTCTATTCAAATAAAATCTTTTCATTATTTTTTTAGAAATTTAGATAATTTTAATAATTGATTTCAATGTGAAAAAGGAATTCTCATCATGAAATATTCCTATGAGTATTTAAAAGAATTTTCATATATAATTACTTCATTTGTAATTAATTATGTTTTGATGGTGATATGATCTAGTGATACCATACTTATTCATTCTATGGATGATTAATGATTATGATATTGAAATTTTTATGAAAATAGTTTATTTTGTACAGGATATGCTATGATGAATTGATGAAATTTTTATGAAACCCATTTTATTTACATGGGTTATAATATGAAGTTATGATGTATGTTTTATGATATTATGGAACATATGTTTATGATTTTTATTATGAGAGGTTTTGACATGGAATTATAGAACACTCTTATTAATTGGGTAAATTATCATATCTCATGAGATAATTATGGGAAACAATTTGATGCACTTGATCAGCTATGAGAAACAAGTCAATGTGCTTGATTCACTATAGGAAACAAATCAATGTGCTTGATCTGCTATGTGAAACAAGTCGATGTGCTTGATTTCTTATGGGAAACAATTCTATGTTCTTGATCCACTATAAGAAATAGTTGTTGATTCCTGGTCTATTATGATTTGATGTTATCATTAGTGAACCTTGACATATAAAATGGTTTCTATATTTACGATGGTTCCATAATTTTATAACATGAAATTATGGTTTATGATCGATTTTTGATGATTTTTCACTCTTATGATTCATTCTATTTTAAAGGATATAGATTTATTCTAGGAATCATTCTTATGATAATTAAAATATTGGGTATGAATTTTTCATGTTATTGTCATGATATTATACCGTTATGATTATATTATGCTCTCATATGATCATTGATCGATATCTTCTATATTTTTCATTACAGATCACATAATCTCATAATTTCATATGTTTCCTTTCTATAGGTTATAGAGAATGGTTCTCTGTAGTGTATGTTTATGAAGAGTTTTAAATGGGGAGATTTTTATGAGATATATTGAATATATTTCACGAAATAATAATATTGTATATCTAGTATCCAAAGAGACTAAACCTTTATGATATTATGGTATTTATTTGTAATATGTATTGAAAATTCATATAAAAGAAGAAATATTTATTTACGAAAGGCTCGGGTCACAACATTAATCCTGGATGTGGTTGTTAATGGGTTATAAAGGTAGAGGAGTTGGATGTAGTTAATATTATTTCATATACATCAAGCTCTAGAAGATCTATATATTGTCCAAGCTATAATTTTTTTTATCATCTAACCTTCATTTTTATTTATTTGATTCAAGAGATTCACACTCTTTTACTTCACTTACCTTGGTCTGCACATTACGAATCAAGGTAGAGAATATTCTTGTTCCCCTGGTGTTTTATATGATAGTTAGAGGTTAGTATAGTTTACATGATGTGTTCTTGGGTTGTGATTTGATGATCAGAAATACTAAAATATTATTGTATTTCTTATTACTATAAGAAATCAATATGATTTCATCCTTGGAATGGATTGGTTGTATTATGTATATGTGATCATCGATTTCTTCTGAAGTAGAGTTACGTTATATGATGTGGAAGGTGCACATGTGGTTTTAGTTGATGCGTGGGGTCATTAGATTAGTCATAGGAATCCAAATCCTCTTTTGTTTCTCATTTATAAGTGATGTAAACGCATTTAACAATGGCACATGTGGTGAATTTTCTTCGAGTTTTTGAGTATTTTATAGATGTTTTTCATAAAGAGGTTTTAAAATTACTCCATCGATGTAATATCGAGTTTGGGATTAAGTTTCAACTTGATGTATATCTAATTTTGACAGATTCTAAATAGATAGACCTTAAAATATATGAGATTTTAGGATTGAAATTGTTGATTTAATACAAAAGTGTTTTATATATCTCTGTTAGTCATAATGGGGTACTATGGTGTTGTTTTCTAATAAGTTTCATAGTGATCTGAGTTTGTTTATAATATACCTATAATTGAATCTTGTGAAATTCATAAACTGTTACCCTTACCCAAGATTTTCCACTTTTTTGATCAGTTCAAGGGAGATATATATATTTCAAATATTGATAAATTATCTATTTATCACTAGATAAGGGTGAACGAGGAGGATATCCTGAAGATTGTTTTTAGGTGTCATGGGAATTTTGAGTTTTTAATTATATTTTTTGTTGTCTTAAATACTCATGTTGTTTTCATTATACTCATAAACTCTGTATTTTAGTCTGTACGAAAGGAGATAACCCTGAGCGGGGGGGGGGGTGAATAAGGGTGATATAGAATAATTTAATTTAAAACATGATTATGATCTTGTTTCATCAATGTGTGGAACAATTATTTATCTCCATTAATTTTACTATATGAGTGATGGAAGAAGCACAGCACAAAAGTATTTTACATGGTTCACCCTATCCAATATATTCAATGTGTTATGGAAAGTTTATTTTCATATGTACTAGAAACACTATAGCATACTAATTTTTTTGGCTTACATAATAGTGAGGTCTCACTAATGCCCCAAACCCACTATTACCAAAATAATTGAAAGAGACTCTAGCTTACCATGGATAGATGATAAAAAATTATTCCAACACAAATCGTTTATTCTTAGAAATGATATTTGGAATGACACCAACAATCGTGTGTCCCTATAGTACATGTAGAATTTATAGTGAGATTAAAAACTCGTGAAATCTTCTTTTCCAATTCTAAAAACCAAGATGGGATCTAGAAAAACCCTATTCATTATTCTATAAGATACAACCCTCTAACAAGTTATATTACTCTCTCCCATTATTTCCTTTCAGATACCTCTTTATTATGTTCCCCAATGATTCATAATGGATCCTCAAAAATCACACGAAACTCCACATTAATTTCCATTACTACAGTAAAATTATAACTACTATATGGACTATCTTCTTTCTCCTTTTACAAAAAAGATTTAATATCATTTAATACGCCATTTTAATTGATAAAATATCAATGTTTCCACATTCCTTATTTCATAGTGATTAGCATGAACAACTTCCAGATCCACATGATGCGTGATCTCCCAAAAATCAGACAATATTAAAAAATACTAAGCTAAAAAACTATCTTCACTACTTCTTTGTTTTTACAAATTATTTTGTTATAATATATCTTTAATTTATTGAATGGATGTATTTTTATTTAATTCATTATAAAATACCCATAACATCTTTTATTATTGGAATGAAACACGTGTTCCATTTGAATTTCTATGATTTTTGAAACATTCATGAATATATTTTTCATCTTTTGGTGTGGTTTCATTATTGACTATAATTTGAAATAAATAGTAGAATAAATCCCCTAAATAACTAAATAATTCCAATATGTCAGTAGAAAATTACATATATATATAGATTCATCAATTTAGTCTCTCATATAGTAGAATTTATTATGTACAGAGATTCTCATATTTGATTTTACTAACATTGGTAGATTTTCTTATGATGGTATTCAAATTCATGGTTCATTTCAAATTTACCTTTCATGTAATTTTTTATGTTAATTTTTTATGTTGTGGAATACATTTATGTCACCAGATTTGGATATGTGAACTCCCTATAATACTTATATTTTCTAATAATGATATTTTCACATGTCACACACTTTTATAAAGAAACTATTACATAGCCAAATTTTATTATGTGGCTAAAAATTCCCTTCCATAGAACTTATCTATATCCAAATTACTTAATGTAGAAAATTTTCCATATCTGTGCCCTTTTACATTTTTTCCAAAAAAATTACAGACTTCTTGATTGTGCCAAAGTATTCTAAAATTATTCTAGAGATGTTTCGTTTCACTCCATTATCAAAAAAACTATCTAAAAACACATGATATGGGATTTTTTATAATAATATCCCCCTTTGGGATTGTTGAAAACTCCAAAAACCCTATAAGTACACCACATTATCAGATATGATCGATTATAAAAAGTATGAAACTCATCCTTCAAGAATAAATATAAAATATCTAGTTATCACTAAATCTAATCCCACATTATCCATACTAAGTGTGAGAAAAACAATTTGAATGAAAATATCATAATGTTATCATAGACAATGTACACATAAAAAAGTAACTCCCCCCTGATTGAATATAAGATACGATCCCTAATCAGTTACACATGCACATCTTCTCCCTAAAATGAGGATATTTCTCCCCCTTTTTCAATGAACCCAATGTGATAAATTTTTTTCCCATTATATAAATTACCATGGGGTATTTGGTGTCCATTTTCCAAGTTAATATAAATTTATTAATTTGTTTTTACCTTAATAGACAATTATGTAATTCTAAATCCATGTTGGGTAAATCCTTTTAAATTATGACAATAAAGTTATTTTGAGTAGGAACATAATCTAACTTCATAACCTATTGTATCACTTTATCCTTCAGAAAATGATAATTAATCTCATTGTGTTTCATCCTTGAGTATTTAATGAGGATTTTTATAATTTTTATCAGACATGATTGATAACACAATATTGGAATGAGAGGTACCACATTAATTCAAATATCTTCAAACTGTTATTGTATCCATATCATCTAGGTATAATCTTGAGTTACCACAATACATTCTATCTTTGTAGTGATTAAGAATATGTAGTCTTAATTTTTTAATATTCTAAAAAATGCATGAAATTTTAATGTAGAACACAACCTCAAAATAATATTTTTTTTCATACAATGAACCTTCCAAATATGTAACAGTGTATCCCACAAATTTCTTCTGTCTATTAATGTAATAATGTAGAACAACATCCTCTGTTTAGTTAATATAACTCATTATTATTGTTATATCCTTATAATTAATTTCCTTTGAAAAAAATATGATATTGGTTATCCTGACATGTGGATAAAATTTCAACATGAGTGGATATCAAGGGAAGAAAACTAATAATAATATGACTATAAAGTGTTTCATCAACTCCATCACCTTTATCATCTTGTAAATATTTCATATGGTTCTCTACTAGAGTAGTCATTATATTACAATTTTCAATTTAAAACCATTTAATTAATTCCTTATAATATATAGTTTGGGAAATAAATTTCAAATCCTTCCTTTGAATCATGAATAAACCAAGGAAAAAAGGATAATTCACTAATTAATGAAAACTCTAATTCACACCTCATTTGTTTTGAAAACAGTTTCTTTGGGCCTCATTAGAGTCTCTAAATATAATGTTATCAACATATAAATGCACCTCTATCCACTAACGTTTCTCCTTATTGATGTATATGTTGTGATAAAACCCCCTCCTATGAAACCTAGGCTTCTTTAGGTACTGATCTTGCTATGGGTACCAATCCCTTAGTGCTTGTTTTAGAATGTATAATGCTTTCCTCAACTGACACAATTTTTTCAATTCTTTATGAATGATTTATCCATCTAATTGGTTGATTTAAACTTAATAACAAAGGAATCCATCCATGATTGCTGATTTTATGTCGATCTGATATAATTTAAAACACTTCTACAAAGTCATTTCTTGAAATTGTATGATGGTTTAAAGTGAAGATACCGGTAAAAATGCCTCATCAATTTAGATTCTATCAATTTTGGAAAACCCTTTTCACACAAGAAGTGCCTTATTCATTTTCACCATTCCATATTCGTTGAGTTTGTCTCATAAAAAATTGGTTTCAATCATATTCTTATTTTTACACCTTGAGATAACTTCCCAAGTGTTTTTTCTTAATCTGGTCAAGATCCTAATGCATTTATTTGACCCAAAATTTATCTATAGTATTTTTATTAAATTAATTTTAATCCACATGAGATAATTCTATAGTTTTTTTGTTCTTCATTTAACTTTCGTTTTTGAATATGAAATATCCAGTCACTATCAATATTGTTATCCATGATTTTTACACTATTTAAACATTTATTTTAACCTTCTATTCATACCACATTTCTTTTATCCTCATATCTAACATTAGAGTTCATTAAAACCTTTATACTACCCACTAACCGAGAATTATCTTATCCACTTTCCTATTTATAATTTATTCTATTCATGTGTAAAATTTTCTCACTCAAGGTTGAAATATACTTACCTATATTTAAATTCTAATCACTTTCAATTTTATTCAGAGCATCACATTCAATAATTTTTATATCTATTTGTTACAATATAGATATTAATTTCAATTGGATGACTATTTATGAAATATCCCTTCATCCCCCAAAAAATAAAACATTCTATTATAAATATTTTTGTAATAAAAAACTTAATTAAAAACACCCTGTAAGTATTTCAGTGTACGGTTCTTTATATTCCAAATTGTATATGCATTATCATCGTCATTTGTACATAACAATGCTGGATAAGAGATATAGACTTCTATGAGAACCACTTATTTCCAATATTATTAATGAAGGGTATTTTGAATTAGAATATTCCAGATATGTTTTTGATGATATGATTCCTTATTTCAACAACCCAATTTTACTAATAAGTTCTAACTGCTGATACATGGTGAAGAATACCATTATTTTAAAGATATTCTTCCACTTGCGTATTTGTAAATTATGTACCATTATACGTGTGAAGAGTTTGAATTTTTATACAAATTTTTTTGTTATCCTCTTTTAGAAATCAGGCGATACACTTGTACACTACATTCTTAGGTGCAATCACCAATGACCAAGTAATCATCATAAAAGAATAAATACATAACACATAATACATTTTTCTATCAGATGGATATTAGCCTATAAACATACATATAAACAAGATCTTGAACTCTTGACGATTTTAAATACTTTGGATAGTATGTATTCTGAATAGTCTAATCCATTTTATAAGAGTCACATGTGTGAGTGTTTTCATATGTGAGCTTAGGGACGTCACACACTCCATCATTCTACACAAAATGTTTCAATGATATTTAGCATAAATGTTCATTGTTTTAATGAAAACCCCTATTTTCATCTTACTTAGACAACATTCACTATTTATTGACACAAATTAGATAAATATTACATTTTTTCCATTTTCCTTTTAAAACATGTGAACCATTTTATATTTAATAGCGCACACCTTTTGCTGAGTTCTATATCATTTCTTGAGTCACACAACTATATCACACTTAGTAAATTGTGGCTAAGTCCTTTTTACAAGAGAACATATGTATTTCATAGATATTAACAATAATATTATCCTCCCCTAGGCTAATGATTTTGATTCCCTCATCATTACTGAATTTGACCACTCCACCTTTTTATTATTTTATGTTAATGATAAGCTTTTTATTTTTGATCATGTGTAAGGTACACCCATTCTCCAAAACCCATAGACTAGATCTATCCATTAATAATTATGCAATACGATTATTTTTTTTATTCTTATACCATTTTTTATTCTTCCATGTCTATTGAAAAACTTCTATGAATGTTTGATACACCTATATCTCCCTTAGTTAATAAAATTCCTCTTTATCATATAAATATGAGAATCTGTTTTCAATTTTCAATTTTTTTTTCAAAGTTCATATTTCATGATTCTCTAATTTTCAAGTTTCATGAGTTAATTTTCATTTAAACCTTGAGGTACAATAAGAAGATTTGTTTCCATATCCATCACACGAAATGAAATTATTGTCGAAGGCATATGAAAGTGATGAAAAAATTCTTGATTGTTTTCAGTGTTGCTTGTCTTTGAAAAACTATTTTATAATGGAAAAAATATTGAATATGTACCAATTTTCCTAAACAATAAAACCTTATTTTTTTGGTTATAATTTCATCCTTTTCTATTGAATTAATAATTTTTTGAGCTCTCTCAAGTACACATTCATCTCTGGAGTTGGTTCATACAGCCTAGCATGAGGTATGAACGTATTCTCTTTATTATCATAGTTTATTACTGCTTTCCATTTGTTTTTAAAACATTCAACCAATGGAGTGGGAATATGATTTTAATCTATTACACCAATGTATTCATTTGGAACGATTATCTTAGAAGAAATCAATTTAATTCTAGATTTTTTATGTTATTCTCGATCTTCATAGTTTTTTTACAAATCCATGACTTATTATTTTATTTATTCAACTCTTTTATACTTTTATTTCATAGTGTTAGTAAGGTAATCTACGATTTTCTCTTGTTATTACACTTTTTTATTAATAACTACACCCTTTTATAGATTGATATAAATTCAAAAAAATTTCTTCCTAATCTCTACTTTTATTTATAAATTATCTTCCTTTTATTATTTTATATAAATATTTGATTCATAAATTGTTGAATTTTCCTTCTTGGTTTTTTCCCTCCATTTTAAAGTCATTCGGGGGATACCTCAAGCTCATCATATTGGTTAAATCTTTCCGTGATGTCATCATTTTCATGTATTTCATAATATTTGGATACATAACCTTCATTATATTATTAAATTTTCTCACTTTGTAATTTTCATACCTTGTTCCCATTAATATAAAAACCATCATATAGAAATATTTCCATACAAGTCTAGAAATTACCATTCATGGAATCTTTTTATAGTTGAATTCCTTCACATAGAAAATTTTTCATATGGAAGTACTTTTAGAGATTTCTAAAAAATTATAGATTTCCATATTGAACTAAAGTACTCGAAACTTATCATATAAAATATTCCTTTCACTCCATTATAAACAAACACAACCCAAAAACACATGGGAGGTGTTTTTTTCAAACTCCACATTTCATGAGATTCTAGATCCATTCATGGTAGCATCCATTGGTGATATAATTGTATACTCAAAGTCATATGAGGATAATACTACGTATCTTATAGTTATTTTAAACATCCTTCATCACTATCATATTTATAGGAATTTGGCCAAGTGAAATTTATGGATGCATGAGGTATATTTTCTCAATAATGTGTTATTTAAATAGGGAGTATAAATTGATCCTCTAAAGATCAATGAAGTTATTTCTTGGGAAACTATCACAAATTTTATATAGGTATATAGTTTACATAGTATTTTGGTTTATTAATAGGTTTATATATATAATTTCTCTCTGATAAAATTCCCATTGACAACCTTGCTAAAATATGATCATAAAATCTTATAAATTGATTAGTGTTAGGTGGATTTAAATTATCTCAAGAAAAACTATATCAATTATCTTAACATTTGGTTGGCAGATGAATGAGTTATAGTTGATAATTTATATGATCCCTCTCATCTCAATTTAACATTATTCTTTATGTGGAGAAGGGTGGAGATAATATATGGTTCTAGGTATTTACATCACCATAAGAAAAACATTCCCGCCAAAAATCTCAATTTGGAAGTAGTAGTGTTAGATCTGATGTTGTAGTGAGACCATATCATTATTGAGTGCTTTGTGTTCCTCATAGATCATAGGAGTTTGAGGTACATATTTCCTTAGTAGGATTTGAATTTTCATAATCCATGGTGGATAGAGTTTTTATAAGACTATGAATTCAAGATCTCATAAATCTCATGAAATAGGGATGTTGTTGATGATGTGTTGAGTATAAAATCATGGTGGGGGACTTTTTAGAGGTCCCTAGATTATAAGAGAGTAATAGGGGATCTTTTGGTGAAGCATATTGATATATAGGAGGCTAGTGGTATAATTTTCCAATAATAGATGATAATGAAATCATATTTTTTGTAAAAGGTGGAGGAGTCTGAATATGGAAACTTAGATGTAAAGGTTTTGTGAGATCATGTCTTCCCTGATGATTTTCCTGAGGGATGGTCAGAGGATGATCAACATCAGATGTTGTATCTAGGAAATTTTTGTATTTCATTGGTGAGGTAAAAGGAGTTTATTCATTAGTTTCATAGATTACCCTTGGCGGTGAATCCTAGTATGTCCAATATGTATCATTCCTTTAAGATTTAGTTGGAGTGTCCATAGATTAAGCGATTGAAAACAGATTTTATGTCATGGGGTCTATTTAGTTAGCAAGTAAAGGTAAAAAATTTAGTTCTGGGTACTTATTTATAGCTATTCAATGTGCCCAAGAGGAAGTGGGATAACTTTTTGATGGATTTTATCATTAGTTTTCCTCGATCTCAAGAAGTATGTGATGTTATTTGTGTGATTATGTATTCACTAATTATGTAATATAATTTTTTAGAGATCAAGGAGTCCAGTGTTGTGGTTGTTTTTCTGAGGCATTATGTGGAATAGATAGAGAAGCCTCATGGGGTGCTGAGGACAAATAATATCTAATTAGGATCCTAATTTCACTTAGAAATCCTATTAAGGGTTTCAATATACTTATTTATCTTAGATATTCCTTATCACTTCTTTCCACCATCGATGGAAAATCATATAAATCGATCACCCGGACACATTATGATTTGTTGTGTGGAATGTTTTGGATTTTCTTGGATCATTGGTGAATAACCTACATTTTATTGAATTTTACTATAATAATATCTATCAATATTCAATTTAAATGAATAATTTTGAGGCATTTTATAGTATGACATGAAATTATATATAGTGTTGGACTAAGGATTTAGAGTTACTTGTACTTGGAGTAGATTTATTATAGAGAATTATTGAGATTTTTTAGATTATTTGAGAGAGGATAATGGAAACATTGGACCATCATAAGTCATGTACTAATTTTAGGAGTTGAACTTCAGAGTCTTAGGTTAGGGATTTTTGTTCTTGAGTTTTTAAATTCATTATGGTAAATGGAGTTTCAGATGAGGGAGTAATGTTTTTCCCAAATTTATTGGTCTTTGTGAAGTGTTGGGGAACATTAATGAGGCAGTTTATTGATTAGTTTTTACCCAACAACTTGAACAGATCCATGATGTTATCCATGTGTTATCACTTCATTAATATCTTCATGAAGACTCCTGTGTAATTGATTTGGAAGTTTGTTATGTAGAGGACGATTAAATGTTCATGGAGTAAATAATTAAGATCCTAGATTCCTAGGAGAAGTTTTTGTATGGGTGTGTTATTCCATTGGTTCATGTTCTGTGGAGACATGTTGGCTTAGAGGATTGCACACGGGAGAATATGTCGCACATATGCATTAAATATAATGAGCTACTTTGAACTGTGTTTTTCATGATGCTGATATGATTTACTCATTGGTTAATTGAATGATTTTTTTCATTTGATTAAAATTGTTTTCTCTTGTTCTCCTTTGTGATTTGTTAAAATTATTGCCTCTTTTTAAGAGGCATCTCTTGGAGAGTTTTTGAGTTTGGGGAGGTGGCGATCCACATAAGATTAGTTTTTATTATTTTTCAAAGAAATCATTTTATAGGTATCTAATGTAATGGAAAAACCATCATAGAATTTCATTTTTTATCTTTTAGGTATTGGTGGTGTTGATATAATTTTGGTGGAATTGATATGTTATTAGAGATGAGATTTCATCTTGGAGAGAAGTTTCAAAACATCATCATGGATGTTACTCCATAAAGAGTTTATTAGTAGTCAGTGTCATTTTTCTGTTTTGTGTGTCTCACCATAAGGTTTGAGTCATGTAATAGTTCTTGTGTGGTGGTGTGGTATGTAAAATTTGAAATTATGTTTCCATGATATCTTAAAAATGAGGTATTGTCATTACATGGTTGGTTTTTTTCATGGAATGAATTTATATGGTTTCATTGACGTGTTGTTTTTGGAAATCATTTTTAGAGGCACTTTTATTCATTGTATGACTTTGGGATATTTCTTTGAATATTTCTCGAGTTAGGCACTGAGACAGTGTGTGATTCTCAGGCCCAATGTGCCCAAAATTAATTGCATAAAAAATATTACACATATTTTATATTGCACACACACAAATTTTTAAAGATAAAGAGATAATTATGATATGGTTGATGAGATTATAAATATAAGACCACGATTAGGTCTAGAATGTTGTGTATACCCTAGGTGGGGAAAAAATGAGTCGGAGTAGGATGTTCAGACCCCTCACTCATTGGTGGTGCGACGAGTGAAATAAATAATTATTAAATTAATAAGTAAAATCACTTTGAACAAGATTAAAAACATATAAATTTATCTCTTTAGAAAATGGCCTACGGTTAGCCTCATAATCCTAGGAATTTTCTAAAGATCTCTATCCTCCTTTTTCATGGTGGATCATGAGGAATAATGATGAAACTCCATAATTGATCATATTTGGACGCAATAAATGCTCTCAAACGCTTGGCGAATGTGTTCATAAAAAATGACCTATATGAAATCAAGGTCAGACACACCAATTTGTCTTGTAATTCACTTTTTATTAAATGTTTAAGAAAATCCATCATGTTTCATGGATAGACTCCAATTTCAAACCTTTCATCCACCCAGGTATTGAAATCTAAATTAATTTGAGCCATTTATCTAAGCCCATATGCCTGTTCTTGATTGTTGGAAAATAATATTGGAAAATAATATTTAAACCTTGGTTTTTTTTGTTTTTCTCCGTCATTTCATCACATTATTCATTTATTGGATCCCCGTAGTGCCGGTTCAATTTTTCCAGGGGGTACTGAGCCCGATCGGACCCCTGTATTCTTAAAAGAATCATTACTGAAGCACAAATATTGTATTTTTATAATTGTTTTATGATCACTTGAATGATAAGATATTGATTTATCAACAAAGGAGTCGTGGCATATGGTTCCTGAGGAATAAAGGATTGATCCACTAACATACCAAATAGAACATATTTTATAGAGGGTAGTGGATAGACGTAATAGATCTGGTCTATATCCATGAGTTTGAGATATAAACAAATCCAAAAATAAAATGATAAGATAGATCTTCCACAAAGATTTCAGATCTTGAATTCTATCAGAATCTCATCTACACATTGTGTTTGGTGAAGAACACACAACATGATGTCCCCTCAGTGGTGGTGCTCAGTTTTTATAGAAATTAAGTATGAAACAATGTGTATCCCCTTTCTAAATGTTGTGTAAACAATCTTTGTTAGACAACCCATGTGATGGGTCAAACAGACAAGAATCGGTGTAGGAGTACATGGGGTAAGATACTTGTCCATGTACTCTAGTACATAGACATAATGAGAAACAAATGACCCTGGTCCTAGATATCCATGAGATTCCATGTAGTCCACCAACACTTCAAATAATACTACATGGACAGGAAACAGTGTGCCAAATTGGGAGATGACCAGGCTTTGAAGTGGGGCTAGAGGCCATGCGGCCCCGTCACATGTTGTGCACTCCCTTGTTTCCTTTGTGTAAAATTTCCAGATCCATATATCCTTTGTCTGGACTTGAATCGTGGCCCACGAATAGCTTATAATTAATTTTTTTTCACATAGAATGCGATTGTGTCCTCAGTTATGGATTTTGAGATATTTTGCGAAATATTTTTGGCATGACACCTTCTGAGGTGACCCTGATGACAGTAGTGATTAAGAAAGATCACCAGATGCTTACTCCAGAGGATAACCCTCTATATAGACTTAGAATGGGTACTCGATGGTTTCAAGAGTGGAACCCTTATGCTGGGATGTGAATGTGTCTTATACAGACTCTCTAGAGGGACCCTCTAGATGTTCTAGGAATGGGTCCTCAAAAACTATCAGAGTGGAACCCTCCCGCTAGACTGTGTTGGAGTTGGTGGCCTAGAACCAAAAACATAGTTCTTTATTCATTAATAAATATCTTATCACATCTTGATTGTTCTTCTTCATGATAATTCATACGATAATGTCCTAAGGATAATTGTTGCATTAAAGAGTTAGAGAGGATCCTTGCTATGACGAGAACCCAGAAGTTCCATAACATTATTCTTGATTATATGTTATATGGACAGATGATTTTATTTAATGGACACAAATAATACTGGACATTAGGGGTGATGACTCATAAAACATTGAGGATCCATCTCATGGTGTGCGCCCTTGGTAATATCTCGAAGGATATTATTATAACAAGACCCGCCAGTAGGAAATCCAAATTTCATAATGTCATTGGATGTTCTTATCTATAGACGTGTGTATTGGTCCTTAGACATTAAGATTATTATTAATGGGTATTGAAACTCGCACACTTAGATGAATTGACAAAAACTATAATGCCCCACTATTCGTAGCGTGATAGGATATGATGCGTGTGTTAGGAGTATTACTGCATTAATAGATTATGTGAGAAAGGATTTGTCCCTTATGTTCCATAACGGAAGTACATATCTCAATCCCTTTGATGGAATTTATATAGAATAAATAAATTCATGCCCATGGTAAGGAATGGGCGAGTTCAATTCCAGTAACACAAAGAAATAATAATCGAGGACATGGGTTAATGGCACCAGTATGAAACCCACTTGATTCGAGATATCGAGACAAATGAATTATATTACGTGATAAGCGTTCGTAGGAGGTGAAATGTCATTGCGGAATTAAATTATTCCATTATGGGTTCCTTGGCGTGGTTCTATATGCTGAATTTGGAATATAGGTAGGTTCTTTCCAAATTCCACTGAGAAAGTATCATAGAGGGTCACACACTAAGTGTGTCCAAGTATCTTAGTTGAATATTAATTTAACAAGTTGAATAAAGATTATCCTAATTGTGGTTTAATAAATATTTAAGGATTAATGATCGCATTTATTTCGACACTAGTTATTCGATAGAATATATTATGTGTGAAATAATATATTTATTAGCAAGTAATGCAGTGATATTTATTTGAAAAATAAATAGCCATTATTCAAGGTCAAATAAATATGGTGGAGGAAATAAAGAAAAATGGAAAAACCAAAGTACACACTATGTATATTAAATGTACACGCCGTGTATTTTGTTGTGGGAATTTATGAGAAATAATAATATTTATTTAATTAAATAATATTAGGTTTAATTCTATGGGTGTATTTCAAGTAATAATAATAGTCAACTGTTATTATTAGACATGGGGTATTACTTAGAATTAAATGAAATGAATAAATTCATTCGGGTAATTAATTTATTTTGTTATTCTATGTAATAAAAATACTTATTATATAATTCTCATTAGACTAGCCATTTTTGGGGGTTTTTCATAATGGATCTAGAGAAATATCTCAATCCAAGAGAGAATTATTTTCTTCTATGAACGCTCACATGCTACGAGAGAGAGATCCTCCTTCACTGAATCAAGGAGATCGAAGGTGGACATCACAAGAGAAGGCCCTTCTGCCCTAGGACCTGGAGATCCCTTTCGTGACATCCAGAGATACATGGAGCATATGTGGATCACCGCTAGAGGAATCCTACAATTTGATTCTATGACGCCATAATGGATGACATCCGATCATGACCAGAAACATCACTGAAGAATTAATTCCATCAAGGTAATTCTCGTCAATAAATTAAATTAATTATAACCAACATATGATGATCCTATCTATAGTTTCAGGACTCCCCTATTTATTTTTCATTTTTGGTCTATTCTCAAGATACTTCGTTTTATTATCATGATGGATCTTGGAATGATCATTGTTAACACTAAAATTAATGTTGGGTACACCCACCAACGCACTTCCACTACGCCCGGAACCTACTGCAAGGGCATGGGTTCTTGACCATCAAAGTGGAACACCCTGTAGGTTAGGGCATGGATCCATCATCGACAATTAGAGTGGAACCCTCCTATTGTAAAAGGTAATGGGTCATCTTCATAGAAATTGTCGACCTCAATTGTGTGGCATAGAGATGAGATGTGGTTTGATGTAGCTTTGGACTAACAATGAAGTGGAACACTTTCCCCACAAGGATGAATTTTTTAGATGAATCCCGAAGCGTGTGAGAGAGTTAGTTCCACCCAAAAAAGATAATATTAAGGTGTGATTAATGTGTTCCTTATACTTGAGTTTTCAAGGACAACATGTGGGATGTTTGGCATCATTATTGGACTTTTGATACACTTGGATACTCATATTCTTGAGCTGAGCTATGAGATAGAGATCCCCTTACTCTCTCTTAATTAGGCATCTTTGGACTGAGAATATATATATATTCCCTTTTTAGGTATCCACTCCTTGTATTTTGTTACTCTTCTTCTAGGAGAGGTGAATACGTGCGGCGTATTCCATTTTCATTCTATTTTTTGATTCTTGTGGCTGGACGAGTCTACTCTCTGACTATTGGTGGTAAAGACTCGAAGAATAGTTCATCTACTCATGGGTTTTATCCCCTTGTTCATGGATGTGCTTACATTCCCTATTTATTAGGTTTATTTATACTTTTTCACTCTACCTTTTCATATCTTATATCTTTCTCTTATATTTTATCACTTACTACTCCCCCCTTTAGATTTTGGTGTAACCTATTGGGTATGTTTATACTGACCCCTGCATGGGATTTGTCAGCACATATCCTGTGTTATGCAGATGATGGATAGGCTAACCCTGACTTTAGTGGATCTTAGGGATACCGAGTTCATGGACCACATACATTGGTCGGTGCTTGGGATTTTGGATATGTTATCTCTCAGTTGTTTCATTTTTTAGTTTTGTTAGGTTGGGACATATTTTTTGATGGACATGTATTTTTTCCCTTTACTTTTCAGTGTACACAACCATTTTTATGTACTTTATAGAGGTTCATGCATATTTGGTATACTTTATATTATTTTTTGCATCTTTCGTTATTTCCCCATTCACTTTTTCATTCTGTTTTGTGTGTGTGTATAGGTTCTTAGGAAAAGGAATCCCTGAGTTAGTTATTCCTTCGGTGATTTTTGCCACCCCAAGCCCATGGAGTCATGATTGGGGTAGTTGCTGATTGATACCTGAATTGTTTTGGGTTGTGACAGATTTGTATCAGAGCATGTTCTTTAATTGGGATGTTTTTCAGACATATCTCATTAAAGTGGATTGGTTGGGTTTAGGGAAATGATGTCAAAGTATCTCAAGTATGGCATAGAGGCTAGTGAATCTAGTGATGGTGCAGTGACCAACATCTCTATTCACCAGGACCATGACTACCGGCTTTTCAACTCGGTATGCTGAGACATTTATTTTGGGGATAAATAGTACATGAATCATATAAGATTGAATCATTAACTTTACTTATTTATTTAACTCCTCATTTTTGTTTATATATATATATATATATTCTCATTTGACTGTGATAATCCTTGATAACTTTTAGGGTGCATCTGTGATGAAATCCAAATAGGATACCATCTCTGGTTTGTGACGATGATTCGATGAGTGATGAGGCATTAGTTCAGGGTCAATCCCATAATCCCCTTACACTAGGTGGGTAGGTAGCAGCACATCCCCCTATCGATTAGTAGATAGTCCCAATAGTTTAGGATAAGTATGTGCACAAGATTAAAATTCTCCTTGAGTTGTAGAATCAAAGACCGCTGGGGTTCCCTGTTGAGCCAGATATTCATGATGAAAATGATTTTCTAGAGTAAGTGGTTTATATCTTTTGGATTGTTTAGACTTCGACAGATCATGTGGTGGAACTGGAAGCCAACCTTCTCTATATAGAAGCTTAGAATTGGTGGATCCTAGTTACACAAATACATGATGAGTCGACACTGCCATAGACTAACTTCCATAAGTTTTTTTGTGGATTATTAACCCTCATGTTTGCACAATGTATGGATCTAAGAGGATTTGGAGTTGTATTATGGAGGGACAATAGTGAATCTGTATGCAGAAAGGTTCATAGACTTTAAGAGTTACTCCATTGACATGATCTGGGTTGGATACTTCTAAGCACACAAGTTTGAGTTTGGACTCTGCAATGAGATTTGAGAGAGCATTATACCCTTGTGCATCATCACCTATTCCAGGGTGTTGGAGATGGAATTGGTGATAGAGATATTTATGTTTGAGGAATGCTAGATAGCTGGAGATAGCACTGGGCACCAAATAGCTGAGTTGTCCATAGAAGCTAGTAGACACCTAGTTCCAGGATCATGACACATGATATCCTTTCATTATTAGACTCAGGAACATGGCCAGAGGCAGTGTATAAGACTAAAGAATCCCTAAGAGGTGAAGTTATTCACTTGTGATGGGAAAGGTCACATGGTGTGTTACTTCCTGACAAGAATTGAAGAGCAGCCCATGCAGATAGCTAATGGGCCACCATGATAGAGACAACACCATGATCAAGGATCTCCCATGAATAGACATGGTGGTACCTAGGGGAGGTGGAGCTGGAAGAGGAGCATGAGGGGCTATAGGTGGAGGTTGAATCTATGAGATCCTTCCATCAACACCACCAGGTGGACCACATCAGGCTCATGGAGCTGGCGATTGGGGCTATGGATTGGTGAAATATTTGGATGTATATAATTCTATAGTACACGAGATGATAATATATACAATTAGTGTTAATTATACTACTTATTCAGTACCAAGATACACATGATCCATATATTCCTTCATCCCACAACTCCTCGTAACAGTATAGGAGCTCCCAGTTGAGGTGCTAGCCCAACGTCTATGTCTTGAGGTTCCTATAGAGAAAACATCTTATGTGTCTTTCATCTACCAATAGTGAGAGCTATCTCTTGGAGGATATATTCTCATGTAATACCTTTTGTTCATCCCGATGGAACCCCATGATGCCATCTTGGTTATGGATTGTATTTCCATCATACTAGACCAGATTGAAAATCATTGCAGATTGGTCAAATCGCTATGAACTAATAGGATGATGTTATCATTTTTTATGGAGATAGATCTCATTAAAGGTCAAGTGGGTACAATTAGTTGGGGTATATAGCTCATCACCTTTCAGTTATAATGTATAGCCCTTAGTGAAATAATATCTTTAGGCATCTCAGTTCCTTTAGTTTTGGAGGATTATATGGTTGTTTTCCCCGACGATGTTCTAGGACTACCTCTAAGGAAGGAGATGGATTTTTCATTGACTTTCATACAGGGATAGCTCCAATATCTTCTGCATAATATCATATGGCACTAAATGAGCTGCATGATCTGTAGTTGTAATTGGAGGACCTTCTTGAGAGATGTTTCATCCGACCCATTGTTTCCCCTAGGTATCTTCTTTCCAATGCATGAAAAATGATGATGGGAGATTATAGATTTATGTGGATTATAATAACACAAACCATACCAAAATAATGAACAAGTTTCCATTTCCATGGATTGATGACCTTTTTGACTAGTTATGAGGAACTAAATGGTTCTTGACGACCGATCTCAGGTCCGACTACCACTAGTTGTGGGTTCGCGAGGATAATATTCCAATGCTATAATTTCGATGTCACTATAAGCTTAATGTGTTCCTAGTGATTCCCATTGGTTTGAAAAATAAAACCTCCATGTTTTTAGATTTTATTAACTAGGTCTTCCCTCCATTGTTGGACCAGTTTTTTTTGTCTTCATCGATGACTTGCTCATCTACTCTACAATAGAAGTGGATCATGCCGAGCACTTGAGAATAGTCCTATAATTTCTTCGAGAGCACTAGATATATGGGAAAATATTTAAGTTCCAGTTTTGGAGACATGAGGTTTAATTTCTGGGAAATGTCATTTCTAATCAATGTTTATCCATGCATATAGAAAATATCAAAGTAGTTCTTACTTGGTGGCCACCCAAGAATGTGTTAGAGGTGTGAAGATTCCTTGGCTTAGCGGGTTACTAGAGATGATTTTTTTGAATATTTATATTGAATCGTATCCCCTTTGATCATCCTAATAGAGAAAGGGAATCTTTTTACCAGGTCTGAGTAGCTCCAGAAGGCACTTGAGGAGTTGAGGTAGAGGCTGACGGGTGATCCAATGTTGATACTACCGTAGGAAGGCATTGAGTTTAGAGTGTATTGTGATTCTTTATTAGATGGGATCAGTATCATAATTATGTAGCGATAGGTAGTTATTTCATATGGTTTGAGGAAGTTGAGACCCCATAAATAGAACTATGCAACTCACGACCTAGATATAGCAGCAATAGTTTTCACCTAGAGGATGTGGATGCACTACTTTCAAGGGGAGCTCTTTTTGGTTTACTCAGACAAGCCGAGTCTTCGGTACATCTTCACTCAGAGGGACCTGAACCAAAGATACCTAAACTGGATGGATTTCATGTAGTAATATGACTTTTTATATTCTATAATCCATGTAAGTGAAACGTTTTAGAGGATTCCTTTAGCTGGAATTCTCAGGCATGATTTGTATAGGAAGATTCAGTGAAATTAGGCTCCCTATAGCTAACCCTAGATGAGAAAGAGGGTATGATTTTTATTTAGTCAATGGTATTCACTCATTCACTTCTCAAGCGTGTTAGAGTGTCTCAGTAGGGAAAGATTAATTTTTAGGTCTTACATGTTTAGATAACTATAGATGACTCACCAGATGGATATTTGGAACAATGGAATCATGCCATCTTCTTCCAGGTGTGAATAGTGGTTCTTATCACATTGCAAGAGGAGGTGATGTAGGATTTCCAATCATCTCCCCTATCTTTACATCATATTGTGGGGAATATTTATAGAGACCATCACGAGTAATTTTGGATGTTTGACATTATATGAACCATAGACAAGTTCATTTCTCGGTTCCTCACCAATCAGTAGGTAAAGGTAGAGCACTATGTTCTAATCGGTTTGTTGAAACCCCTTGAGATCCCATAGTGGTAGTTGGAAAACATATTTATGGAATTTATCATATTTATTCCATGCACAATGAAGATCCATGACACCATCTGGGTGATAGTTGAAAAACTTATGAAGTCAGTACACTTTCATTGCCATTAGGGAGCAGTGTTCGGTGGAGAGTCTGGGATATTTATACATACGATAGATAATTCTCCTTCATGGTGTGCCCTCAATTATTGTCTCTAATAAAGACATGTTGTTTACATCACAATTTTGGAGAGGCTTGTAGGTGGCCTTAATGACCTAGTTTCTTTTATGTACATCCTTTCTCCCCCATACCGATTGGAAGTCCGAGCACTGTATCCAGGTGTTGAAGGAAATTCTGAGGGCCTGCATGATGGACTTTGGCTGGGGATTTGAGGATCAAATTCCCTTGGTGGAGTTTGTGGAAAACAACATCTACCACTCTACCATGATGATGAAACCTTTTCAGGACCAGTATAGGAGACCCTCCATGTCTCCTTTGTGTTGTAAATAGATTGTTGAGTCATCTCTTGTGTGTCCATAGTGGGTGTAGACACCAACATTGAAATTCTAAGTCATCTATGAATGGATGAGGATATCCTGTAGTATATAGAAATCATACATAGATCTCTGTGGTAGACTCCTGGAGTTCGATAAAGGAGACGAGGCCTTCTTGAGAGTCTCCCCATAACAAGGATTATAGAGGTTCGGTTGGGGAGGAAAGGGATATTCAAGGTTTATCAGGATATTTGAGATCATGAAGATGGTTCAAAAGGTTGCTTACCTCCTCAACCTAACCTCACAACTGGAGCGGGTGCATGAAATCTTCCATGTTTCTTAGCTGAGGTGATAAGTTCATGAACTCACACACATCATCAATTGGGGCGAGCTAGACATCGAGTATTGATCCATATATTTAGAGCACCCAGTGGCGATCAGGGATCAGTATGAGAATATTTTAAAGTGATGTACTATCCATTTGTTTCATATGATGGGTTAGTATGGAATCATATAGGAGAGTTACTGGGAGTAGGAGAGCCAAGTGTGGGCTTAGTATTCTGAGTTGTTTTCCTAGTTTACCTTTTTAGGGATGAGAAGATTGAAAGACAGAATGATATAAAGACTTGATATCTTCTTTGTAAGACTTTTAAATACTTATTTATATATTTAAAGAGTTAGGAATTGAGAAATAGTGTGATTGTAAGGCCTGGTGTTTCAAGAATTTATTTTATGAAAATATTAAATATTTTGTACATTGCGTGTACACAACATCTTAAAGAAATTAGGATAAACCATCAAAAGATGATTAGATCAAACATTCATAAAAATAGTTGGGTTTAAAACGTGATTTTTTCCCTTGGTGTGAAATAAAATGAGAAGGAATGGGACATTTATACCCCTCAATTATTGGTGGTATGATCAATGAAATAATTAATTATTAAATTTATTGAAAAATACAGTTTTACATAGATTAAAAATATATAAGTGTATCAATATAGATAATAGAGCAGGGTTAGTAAAAAATCATAGGAATTTTCCAAAGATCTCTCTACTCCTTTCCATTGGTAAGTTTCAATGAACGATGAAGAAACTACGAAATCCATCAGATCAAGATGCGTCATCTCCTCTCAGACTGTTGGTGGATGCATTCTTCATCAATGATCGGTATAAAATCAAGTTAGAAATCATTAAATGGTCTTGATATCCCCCTTGGATGAAATGGTAGATAATATGCATCCTATTGATTGGATTTTCACCAATTAAGGTCCTTTTATACACCTAGGTATTGGAATTTAAATTAATCTATGTCATTTATCTTAGCTCAGATTCCTATTCCTGATCATTGGCCAACAATGCTTGATCAAGGATGTTTAAACATAGATTTTTGTTTCTTTTATCCTTCTTTTCTTGTCATTATTATCTTATTAGATCCTCACCATCCCAATTTTACTTTTATAGGAGGTATCGATCCCCATAGGACCCCCAAATTTGTAACATAATAGTGAGAAAAGCACAGGTATATGATGTTTGGATGTGGTTGATGATCGTTTGAATGATCAGTTGTTTATTAATAAATGATAAATGAATTGTGGCATATGATGTATTACTAATGAATGAAAGAGCCACTAACATAAAAAACCAATTTTTTTGGAGAGTGGTGGCCGTAGGTGATAACTCCGGTCAAGATCCAAGATTTTTAGTTGAAAAAAGACTAAAAAGAAGGGATATGCGAAATCTTCTGTGTGAATCAAAGATCTAGATTTCTATTCAATTACCAACTACACACTGTGTTCAATGGAGAACACATGGCGGGTAGTCCCTTCAGCAATGGCTCTAGGGTTTCATGGAAAATAATGTTGACACGACATGTTGCACCTTTCTACACACCATGCACCCTATCTTTGTTGGACAACCCCTGTGATGGGTCTCACCGATGGTAACCCATGTAGTAGTACATGGGGTTCGATACACGAATGTGTAATGTAGTATGATGACACAGTGAGTAGAACATGATCCTAGACCTAGATAGCCAGGAAACATAGTGTAGTCCACCTACATAGTTTATACTACTACATGGAAAGGAAACCATATTCTGACTAGGAACTCAACTAGGCTATGAAGTGGGGCCACATGCTATGTATTTCCCCTTCACATGTTGTGTACCCCCTTATTTCCTTTAAGGAAAATTTTAATCTCTATATATCAATTGACTGAACTTAGATTTTGGCCAGTGAGTAGCCTATCCAGAGTATTTTTCCACATAAAATGCAATAGTTCCATCTGTTGTGGATTACAAGATATGATGGGAACTATTCTTGGCCTGACACCTTCTGAGGTGACCTTGATGATGATAGGGATTAGGAAGGATCACCATATTCTTAATCCAGAGTGGAACCCTCTATCTAGGATTGGAATGATTCCTTAATGTATTCTTGAGTGGAACCCACCGATCAAGCTGGGAATGGGTCCATTATAGACTCCTGAGTGCAACCCACTAACTAGGATGGGCATGGGTCCTCAATAACCAGAGTGGAAACCTCCCACGGTTTTCAGGCATGGGTCCTAAATGACATAGAGTGGAACCCTCCAGCTGGGTTGGGCATGTGTCCTTGACCATCGGAGTGAAACCCTACTGTAGGGTAGGGCATAGGTCCTTCATCGATTATCAAAGTGGAAACCTCCAATTGTACAAGATCATGAGTACTCTACATAGAAATTGTGGCCCTCAACTGTGTGGAATATACACAAGATGTGGTTTGACATAGATTTAATATCATGGGGAAGAGGAACACTTTACCCATAGAGACATGACCTACAATATATAGGTGAGTCAGTGTCTCTTAAAGAGGATAGTATCAAGGTGTGTTGAATGAGTTAATTAGACTTGTGTTCTCAGGGTAGACATGTGGGTTGTTGTGCATCATTGTTAGACTTTGGAACAGTTGGATTCTCCTATTCTTGGACTAAGATATGAGATGTATATGCACTTACTCTATCTCATTTGGGATAGTGTTTACTTACCACACACACAAAAAAAAACACACACACACACACATCCTTCTTCTATATCCACTCCATTTATTTGGTAACTCTATTTTTAGAAGAGGTAAAGACGCACGGGTTATGCCACATGATTTATATTTTTATCTTATCATGGTTGGATGAGTATACTCTCTTACTATAGGTAGAAAATACTCAACCAGTATTTCATATACTCACCTTTTTTAGACCCTTGTTCTTGGATGATATTAGTTTCACTATTTATTTGGCTAACCAATACTATTTCACTACATATTTTTCTATCTGCTGTCATTCAACTCTATTTTATCTCTTAATGCTTCCCTTTTATCTATCGAGGCATCCAACTAGGATTGTTTATACTCACCCATGTATCGTGCCTCATAAAGATGACAGGCAGGTCAACCATGTCTTCAGAGGAGTTTAGGGATTCTGGGTGCTGGGACTGCGTTGATTTGTCATTGATTAGGATTTAGGATCTGGGCTCTCTCATATGTTTACTTTTAATGTTTCTCCAAGTGAGGACATACTTCTTGTTAGCTGTGTATTTTTATACTTTAATTTTTATTTTACAATACCATACATTTTTACTTTCTAGACTTTCATGCATGTTTGGTTTACTTTATATAAATGTTGTATGTTTTCTTTTTTTCTGATGTATTTTTAAATCGATTTGGTTGTGTGTGTGTGTACACATTCTTCAAAAAAGGCCTTGTTATGACCCACCTTCACCAAGATGAGAGAAGGGACAAAAGATTTCCTGACCCTTCCTTCCCCAAGTTGAAGGAGAGATAATGACCCCCGAGACCCACCTTGAATAGGTCCCGGAGTGGTGACTAGCACAAAGGGTATAGAATTACTCACAAGATGGAAGGAATAACTATTTTTTTCTTTAATAGGATCAAGAGATAAGATGGTAAATCCCAACAACACCAAAACTGGGGGGTAAAAGTAAAGCCAAATAAAACCATTCCCATATGCATGTTACAAAAGTAAATGCCACAAAGTACAAGGAGACTACAAAGGTAAAGTACCAAAGGAAGAAAAAAAGCAACTGCAATTGTCCCAACTCCCAAGCTAGTATAGCCCTGCACGAACCCTGAAAACCTCCTGGAAACCTGAAAGCAGTTTTATATACGTAGGTTGAGCATACAAGTATACTCAGTACGGAAAACCAAAGACTCTCATGCACAAGTGAGGATGCATTCTAATGCCATATGGGAAAAATAGATAACCAAATCACCTAGCAAGGAAAACCATCCACCCAGGCCTCACTAAGGCACACTCCCCAAATAAAACAAGTCAAGTAATATATAGTAATAACACATTGAAATTTGGGTACCCTGCACCACTTTCCCACTGGTTATTGAATACATCCTACGCATCGAACCTCTCCCGCCATTCTCACTGCAGCCCCACTACCACACCCCACCCACACATAACTAGGCCACAACCACGCATCCCACCTACAAATAGCTGGGCCACAACCACCACGCGTAACCATTCCCACAAACACCTGGGCCATAACATCTACTGCCACACACGAAAACACCTGGGTCTCATCCCGAAGACTCTTGGGAAACAACCTGCCCGCACACACCTGGGAGAACCACCACAACTACCCCAACAGATGAATCATGGGCTATAAAGGACCTCAGGCCATCACAACCTGCCCAAAGAGTCTTGGGATATTCGAGGAACAAATTAGAAAATGAGCTAATAAACATCCACTCATAGGAGTGTTGGGAAAAACACTCTCCCCCATGAAATGGGGGTGTTCGGCACTATGTGCTCAACCTGGGGTGGGGCGTGAATAGGAAACATAAGAACTAAAATCATATGTATAGGTAAAAACCACTCATCCCAACCTGGGGTTTTCAAGTCCAACCTAAGAAAAAACACCCTCATTACTATTCATTCATAAAAGAAAGGCACAACACTCACGACCACGTCACAACTCATTCCCAAAAACCAACTCCCCATTTACCCATTCTTTCTTTCTTGTTAAAGTGATCCCATTTAAGTAAAGTCTGCACTAATGGGAAACAAACCAGCATAACCACAAGCTAGAGAAAGAGAAACAGCCAAACAACAATTTAAGTATTCACACTCGGTTCTCCTGTGAAGTCACAACAAAAAAGGGATCAGTGATATCCCTCAAAGTACTGGAACCAAACCAAGCCTAAAGATACAGCCCCATATAGCTTCACATTCACAACCAACAACCATGCCACAACAGAGGATCCCATCCCTATCCACTTCACCCCATAATCATCAAGCAGAACCACACACCTACTACCAAAACAGAGTAGGGACACTTCTATGTTCAAGAACACCATTCATTAGGTTCTTCTTTTTGTTGGTTAACCAGTGTTAACACACAAGGATTTATGTTCACTGGGCATCCATTTAACCAACCAAGTTTATGTGATTAACCAATTTCCATGTTACAGTCATTAAATCATCACAGAAGATAAGGGTTCATTAGTGCGCAGAAAAATACCACCAAAGACCATGATTTTTAGTGAGAATAATCCTATACCGTTCAGAACATATAGAAATTACAAAAGAGTATAGCAGAATTGTCAAATGCACCCCATCGTTCTATAATTGTCTATTATCTTTGTTAAGTTCTGGTTTAATCCATTCCCATAGAAATAGTATCATACCCACCCTGCATGATACACAGTAAGGAAAGACGAAGGAAAATACCTACTTGGTTGATCAAGGATCAAATTTCTTCCCCACGCGCCAAGAAATGGGGATGTGTGACTTGGAGGGGAAGAATGTCGGGGATTCCAAGGATGATTAGAAAGGCTCCGGCACATGCACACCACTTTCCTAGGGAAGGGGAAATCCAAGAGCACAAGGAAGAAAAGGAGACTAGCCAAGAGGAAAAAGAACGAACTTCTAGGGTGATATAAAGATGAGATCTTATTGTTATGGGATATGGAAATTTGAACGGCTTTAAAGTCGGATCATGGTTCTCCACGTGGTTTGGTAGTTACACACGATGGAATTAATTTTCATTTAATAATTCTCCATGGAGGGTTTGTCATAACTACTATACGTTAAACAGTTTTCTATAACCATAAAGAAAACGCGTAACAGGGGAAGAACTGGAAGGTACAGGGAAGGGCATGACACCGAGGAAAAACCCCACATTTGGGTAAGTTAAGGGTTGCCCGACTCTTGTGGGATTTTAGATATAATTTATGGTCTTTAAATGGATTTGAAAGAGGGAATTAAGTCATCTTTATGTCAAAAGATATGTTGCGGGAAAGGAAAAGTCATGAACTGGGAAAGAATGAAGACCACTTGGTGAGGACACTGTACCACCCTCACGGTGCCACCCTCACCAGTGCCACCGTCATGGTGTCACCCTTGCGGTGCTACTGTCACCAATGCCACCATCACATTGCCACCGTCATAGTGCCACCGTGACCAGTGACACAGTCACGGTGCCACCGTGATCGGTGTGCGACCGTCACAGTGCCACCGTGACTGGTGCCACTGTCACAGTACCACCTTGACTGGTGCCACCGTCATGGTGCCACCATGACCAGTGTGTGACCGTCACAGGGCCACTGTAACCGGTTCCCCCATGACTGGTGCCACCGTCTTGGTCGATCCATGTTTTGGAAAAGTAAGGGACCTAGTGGATCTGGGTCATTACATCAGATACCTCGAAAACTATTCTCGCCCTCGGGAATCAAAACTAGACCCGAAGTAAGAGGGGTTCTAAGCAACCACCTTGAAAGATACCTCTCAAGAGTAAACCTCATCGAAATCTAGGAACACCTCTCCCTCAAGTAACCAGGAAACATTTGAAGGAAAAACTGTCCAGTCATATGGGTTAGGGAGTTTCTTCCTCTATGTCTAGATACTATCTGCTTTGGGTAGAATTGACTCACCCGCATGAGTTTAATCTCATCCACATTAATCTATCTTGATTAGGGATCAGGTCCTCCCCTCCCCATAGTAAAGAGTCTTCACACACATCAACAGAATAAGTAAAACTGCACGTTCCATAGTTAACAAGGTAAAGCGTTCCATCAAAAACAAGTACAAACAAAATAGAACAAAACTCAAAAATATCTCTAGGTACTGGGAGCACATATACGTCTCCCATTCCCATATACTTTCGTCAAGCCCACCTTACCTCCACAACACATGAACCAAAGGAATGGTCCGTCCACAGAGCACCTTCTCCTCACAATCCTCGATCCTCACTAGTCTTTCCACAAAAGTCACGTCATCCTCGATATCAAGCTTTCCCTAGTCAAGGACGTGTGAATCATCATTTAAATATCATTGGAGCTAAGACACATGGAAGACATCATGCAGTCTCAGTAGCAGTGGTGGTAGCGCTAGCTGATAAGCCACTTCACCAACCCGCCGTAACACATCGAATGGTCCGACGAACATGTGAGAAAGCTTACTCCCCCTACCGAACCTCCATTTCCCATGCTGAGGGGATACCTTCAAGAACACGTGGTCCCTGACCTCAAACTCCAAGGGTCTCATCCTATTATTGGCATGTGATTTCTGTCGGTCACGGGCCGCCTTCATCCTCTCCCGTATAGGCTGAACCTTCTCCGTCGTGCTCTGCACCACTTCCAGGCCAAGAACACATGCTTCCCCAACCTCGGTCCAGCACACGGGTGAGTGACATAGCCTTCCATACAAAGCTTCGAACGGAGCCATGCTAGTGGTAAAGTGATAGCTATTATTGTAGGAAAACTCTACCAGAAGAAAGTGTCACACCCACGATCCCCCAGAATACAACACACATGGTCGTATAATATCCTCTATTGTTTGGATGGTGCGCTCTGTCTGCCCATCTGTCTGGGGGTGGAAGGTAGTTATAAGACGTAACTGAGTGCCAAAAGCATGCTGCAATCCCCTCCAGACTCATGAGGTAAACCTTGCATCCATATCCGAGACTATAGACCTCGGAACTCCATGAAACCGCACCACCTCATCCACGTACCTCCGTGCTAAGGCATCCACTGCACCCAACTCCTTGATCGCCAGAATGTGAGATGATTTCGTCAAACTTTCCACCACAACCCAGATAGTGTCACAGCCTCCTTGAACCTTGGGTATCCCTGTGACGAAATCCATTGAGATTTCATCCCACTTCCACTCGGGGGCGTCTAAAGGCTGCAACAAACCGCCTAGAACACAGTGTTCAACCTTCACCTACTGACACACTAGGCACCTGGACACGAATTCTGCCACCGCACGCTTTACCCCGGGCCACCAAAACTGACACCTCAAACCATGGTACATCTTGGAAACTCCCTGGTGCACTACTAGGGGTGAGTTGTGGAACTCACCAAGAACCCTCTTGGGCATCGCTTCTGGAACAAACAGCTTCCCCCAGAAAAGCATCTGTTTCGGACTATCCTCTATCCACCCTTCCGGAGCATCGCCTTGGTTAAAACAGTCACACATCACTTCACTTTCTGAGTCTCTCCATTGGGACTCCTCTTCCATCTGCAATAGAGAAGACTGCACTATCATCTGATACAGGAAACCCCTACCACAATCCATCCTCGCATCCAGGTGCAGGGTAGCCAATTCCTTCATTGACTTCCAAGCATTCGCCGACTCTCGAACAACATCATTCTACGACTTCCTGTTCAAGGCATCGGCCACCACATTCCATTTTCCTAAGGTGTAGGAAATCTCGAAGATGTAGTCGTGAAGGAACTCCATCCACCTTCACTGTCGTAAGTTCAGGTCCCGTTGGGTGAAGATATACTTCAATATTTTGTGATCTGTGAAGACCACGAAGCGCACCCCGATGAGGTAATGCCGCCACAACTTTAGTGTGAAAACGACCGCCACATGCTTCAGATCATGGATGGCATAATTACTCTCATGAGGACATAACTGTCTAGACTCATAAGAGATCACCCCTTGCGTTGAATCAGCACACACCTGAGGCCTTGTTCTGAAGCTTCATAGAACACCTCATATGCCACCACTTCTTCTGGAAACCTCAGCACTGAGGCACTTTCCAACTTCCCCTTCAGATAGTTGAACACTACCTCACACTGCCCATTCCACATGAAAGCCTGATTCTTCTTGGTCAAAGCTGTCAAAGATGCTGCAACTCGGGAGATGTTGGGCATGAACCTCCGATATTATCCTACTAGTCCAAGGAAACTACAAACTTCTGCCACATTCTTGGGTGCTTCCCAAGAAACAACTGCTTCGACCTTTGATGGGTTCACCACTATTACCTACTCGGACACCACGTTCCAATGGAAGTGCACTTCTCACATCCAGAAAATTCACTTGGACTTATTCCCATAGAGTTGGTGCTGTCAGAGGACCTCCAAAACTATTCTCAGGTGCTCAGCGTAACCCCCTTCCGATCTTGAGTAGATCAGGATGTCTTCAATAAACACTACTACGAACTGATCCAGGTATTCCCGAAAGACGGAGTTTATGAGTCCCATGAACACAGCTGGTGCATTCGTTACTCCGAACGATATGACTACAAACTCAAAGTGTCCATACCTACATCTGAAGGTAGTGTTTGAGATGTCGCCCTCCTTCACCCTTAACTGGTGATAGCCAGACTTCAGATCAATCTTAGAGAACCAACCTGCTACCCTCAGTTGGTCAAAGAGATCGTCTATCCACGAGAGGGGATAATGATTCGTAACTGTTACTTGGTTCAGTCTCCTATAGTCTATGCATAGCCTCAGACCACCATTTACCTTCTTTGTGAACAAGACTGGAGCACACCATGATGATGCACATGGTCGAACAAAACCCTTCTTCATCAGATCGTCAATCTGTATCAGCAACTCCCACAACTCAGAAGGTCTATCTGGTAGGGAGCCATAGAAATCGAACGAGCATCAGGTTGCATGTCTATCCCGAACTCAAAAACACGCCGAGGGGGTAGAGTCTCCACCTCTTCAGGGAAGAAGTCCATAAACTCACTGTTGATCCCTAGAACTTCCACCATTTCTGCATCCACCGACTCCACTGATAACTCAGCTAACAATGAAAAAAGGGGCTCTTATCCCCTACAACATTTCTTGCAACCTCGCTCACTGATGTGAGTTACACGTCGGCCGCCCAAATATGAAAACACGACCCTTCATCGGAAGCAGTAAATGACGGCACATAAAAAGAACAACCAGTCAATGCCTAGGATGACATCATATAGTTGTATCTGCAATAGTAGAAGATCCCTGATAGACTGATGTGGACCTATCATTAGTCTACACCCTTGGAAAACATAAAACAAGTCTGTCTAACCTCTAACTCGTGTGCTCAACACCAGGGGCACTGGAAGTCTCTCAGTGTCTAAAACCAGAGCACCGGCCAAACTGGGTGCAACAATGGAGTGTGAAGCTCCTGTATCAAACAAGGCATAAGAAAGTGTACTAAACAAGCTGATTGTACCTCGAACGACTTTTAGCCCTGCTGGAACTGCTGCCTCTATGGCGTGAAACTGCCCACGCCCAACTCCCCTTCCCCTCGACCGTCGGTCGTCTCCCCGACCACACCTTGGTCGAGGTTCTTGAGGAGCGCCCTGAGGTCGGCCCCCTCTGGAAATGCATTCCCTCGGAAGAGTGATAGCTTGCTGCCCCTACTGCTGCTGCTGAATGGGACTAGCTAGAAACTGTTGCTGCTGAGGTGGGCGTTGAACCGGCCCACCCCCTCCGTACTTCACTCTGTCCTGGAACTGATTCCAAAGGTCCACATAGATTCCACAGATGAAGAATCTCGGCCATGGGCCCAAAAGAAAAGGTCAAGGGATGAGATAATGGAACTGGAACTGCTGAGGCGTGCTTCATACTGGTCGAAACATAGAGGGTCCTGATGCTGGAGGCTTATTGATGACAAAATTTTCCTTTGATAAGCCCAAATGGATTCCCTCTCGAAACACAACTCCCATAATGTGCATCCTTTCCACCACTTCATCCTTCTTCTGGACCTCTATGTACGTCAGTATGTTGAATGGAATAACAACATACTGGAGAGATGGTCGAAGTGCCTCCTCCAAACGTCTTTCCTGAGACTCCTCGTCAGGAAAGAGGTTGGGAGAAAAGCGAAGGAGATCCTTGAACTTGATCCCCAACTCCTTCACTAATATACTCCCATGCTGGAGGGAGAGTAGTTCCTTGCTCTTCTCAGCCTTCATCGTGGAAGAGAGGAATTCTGACGAGAACTCCTTCTCGAAGTCAGCCCACGTAACCTTAGCCTCCCTCTTCTCCCCATGATAAAGCATCCCCCACTAAAGCACTGCTCAACGCATCTGGCTTACAGCCAGAGGAACCCAATACTCCGTTGGATCCCAGATCAAGCTGAAAGCTATCAACAGCTCCTCTAGCCATCTCTCTGTCTCCACGTTATAGATGCTGCCCTCGTACTTCCCGAGGGTCTACCACTGACAGGCACGAAGTGTCTTCTGCCACTGATCGTCCTCCTCCTCATGGTCAGCCCTCTGTCAATCTGCCAAGTCAACCTCCTGGGCCTCGATCGCCCGCACTACTTGTGGTCGTCTCCTAAGTGCCATAGCTATAAGGTAAACAAGGAATGCCTAAGCCTGAGTAGTGTAGAATATTGTTCTTAAATTTTCTTAGACTTCTAATTTATTTTAAATCCCAAAACAAATAACCATGAAACATAAGAACTCAATTCATTATGATGCATGTACCTTCCCTAGGGTCTCTACCCTACAATCAGTGTACCCTTACATAGTCGTTCGGTAGGCCCAGAGTCCTTTCATCAGATCACAGGGGCCCTAAAATCCTATGTCCTAGCCAGTCATCCCTGGCCTATTTCACGCACCAAGATCACCTAACACTGTTACCCTGCCATCCCATGAAATCCTCACTGTTCCTAACCCCAGACTCCATTCTCTCTCTCAACCTACTCTGATACCATTCTTTCATGACCCGCCTTCACCAAGATGAGAGATGGGACATCAAATTGCCATACCATTCCTTCTTCAAGTTGAATGAGTGATAATGAACCTTGAGACCCGCCTTCAATAGGTCCAAGAGTGGCGACTTGCACCAAGGGTTTATAATTACACACAAGATGGAAGGCATTGCACTTTTTTTCTTTAATAGGATCAAGACATAAGATATTAAACCCCAACAACACCTAAAATGGGGGTAAAAGTAAAGCAAAAGAAAACCATTTCCATATGCATGTTACAAAAGTAAATGCCAAAAAGTACAAGGAGACTACAAAGGTAAAGTACCAAAGAAAGAAAAATAGCAACAACAACTATCCCAAATCCCAAGCTAGTACAGCCCTACATGATCCCTGAAGTCCTCCGAGAAACCTGAATGCAGTTTTATATATGTAGGGTGAGAATACAAGTATACTCAGTAGGAAAAACCAAAGAATCTAATGCACAAGTGAGGATGCATTATAATTCCCTATGGGAAAAGAGATAACCAAAGAACCAAGTGAGTAAAACTATCCACCCAGGCCTCACCAAGGCACACTCCCCAAATAACGCAAGTCAAGTAATATATAGTAATAGAACATCGACATTTGGTTACCCTGCACCACTTTCCCACTGGTTGTTGAAGACATCCTACGCATCGAACTTCTCCCGCCATTCTCACCGTAGTCCCACTGACACACCTCACCTGCACACAGCTGGGCCACAACCACACATCCCGCACACAAACACCTGGGCCACAACCACCATGCGTAACCATGACCGCAAACAACTTGGCCAGAACAACTACTACCATGCCCAAAGACACCTGGGTCTCATCCTGAAGACTCTTGGGAAACAACCTGCCCGCACACACCTGGGCCAACCACCACAACTACCCTGCCCGATGAATCTTGGGATATAATGGACCTTAGGCCGTAATAGCCTGCCCGCAGAGTCTTGGGCTATTTGTGAAAGAAAAAAGAAAAGGATGTAATAAATAGCCACTCATAGGAGTGTGGGGAAAAATACCCTCCCCCATGAAATGGGGGTGTTCGACACTAAGTGATCAACCAGGGGAGGGGCGAGAATAAGAAACATAAGAACTACAATCATATGTATAGGTAACAAGCACTCATACCAACCTAGGGTTTCCATGGCCACCCTAAGCACAAACATGCTCGTTACTATTCATTCATAAATGAAAGGCACAACACTCACGACCAAGTCAGAACTCATTCCCAAAAACCAACTCCCCATTTAACCCATTCTTGCTTTCATGTTCAAGTGATCCCATTTAAGTAAATTCTGCACTACTGGGAAACTAACCGGAAAAACCACCAGCCATAGAAAGATAATCAACCAAACAATAATTTAACCATTCACACCCAGTTCTCCTGTGAAGTCACAACAACAAAGGGATCAGTGAGATCCCTCAAAGTACTGGAACCAATCCAAGCCTCAAGATATAACCCCACACAGCTTCAGATTCACATCCAATAATTGTGCCACAACAGAGGATCCCATCCCCATCCAATTCACCCCATAACCATCAAGATCAACAACACACCTACTACCAAAATAGATTAGGGAAACTTCCAGGTTCAAGCACATCATTCATTAGGATCTTATTTCTATTGGTTTACAGGGGTGACCACACAAGGATTTATGTTCACTGGGGATCCATTTAACCAACAGAGTTTAGGTGATTAGACAATTTACATGTTAAAGTCATTTAATCATCACAGAAGACAAGGGTTCATTAGTGCACGGGGAAAGACCACCAATGGCCTTGATTTTCAGTGGGCATAAGCCTATAAAGTTAAAAACATATAGAAATTATAAAAGAGTATAGTAGAATTGTCAAACGCACCCCATCATTCTTTAACTGTCTGTTATCTTTGTTAAGGTTTCGTTTCATCCATTCCCACAAAAACAGTAGCATACCAACCCCGCATGATACACATTAAGGAGAGACGAAGGAAAATCCCTACCTGGTTGATCAAGGATCGAAGTTCTTCTCTACGCACCAAGAACTGGGGATGCACGACTTGCAGGGGAGGAACGTCGGGGATTCCAAGGATGAGTAGAAAGGCTCTGGCACAGGCGCACCACTTTCCTGAAGAAGGGGAACTCCAAGCGCACAAGGAAGAAAATGAGACTAGCCAAGAGGAAGAAGAATGAACTTCTAGGGTGATATAAATATGAGATCCTGTTGTTATGGGATATGGAAATTTGAACGGCTTTAAAGTCGGATTGTGGTTCCCCATGTGGTTGGGCAGTTATGTACGATGGAATTAATTGTCATTTAACAATTCTCCACGGAGGAGTGGTCATAACAGCTATACGTTAAACAGTTTTCTTTAACCATAAAGAAACGCGTAAAAGGGGCAGAACTGGTAGGTACGGGGAAGGGCATGACACCGAGAAAAAACCACACGTTTTTTGTATGTTAAGGGTTTCCTGACTCTTGGTGGATTTTAAATATAATGTACGAGCATTAAATGGAATTTAAAGGGGGAATTAAATCATATTTACGTCAATAGATATTTTCCGGGAGCAGAAAAGTCAGAAACTAGGAAATAACGAAGACCGCTTGGTGATGACACAATGCCACTCTGACGGTTCCACCGTCACAGTGTCAACCCCATCGTGCCACCATCACGGTGTCACCCTCATGGTGCCACCTTCACCGTTGCCACTTTCACGATTCCACCGTGACCTGTGACATCGTCACGGTGCCACCATGATCGGTGTGCGACCATCATGGTGAAACCGTAACCGGTGCCACCGTGACCGGTGTGCGGCCATCACAGGTCCACCGTAACCAGTTTCCCCGTGACCGGTGCCACCGTCTCGGTGGAGTCATGTTTTGGTAAAGTAATGGACCAGGTGGGTCCGGTTCATTACATCCCCCCCAAGTTAGTTCTTATTTCAGTACTTTTCTCCACCCTATGGCATATAGAGGCGGGTTGGGGGTAGTTGCAGCTCGAGCCTCAACTTGGGTCAGGTTCTGACATCACTACATATTAGATAACCCTTATTTATGATTCCTACATGGCTTACATACCATATTTCATAATAATTAAGGTTTTTGGGAGTTTATTTAATTTTCTATGAGTGGCCATCATGGTTTGGTCATAGTTGTCAAAATGTGAATTCTTGGGGGACCGATTCCATGGTTCTTTCTTTTTGGGTATCATTTCTCCATTGAGATTCTATTGTTTTGTGGCTTGGTTTACGGTTATTCTATGTTTTTCTGAGGTACATTTATGATAAAAAGACCACCTTAGTTACACTATGTCTTTTATTAGTTGCATGAATCTAAGAATGTTTTGATCTTGAAATTTAGGGGGAATATAGAGAGATCACAATGTGATTTTTGAGGGTATGTTCAACTTAACCTCATCACGGAATGATCCTAAATGACCACACACAGATTTTTTAATTTTATTTTCTTAGTATAAATTTTTAATCCCATTCAGATAATTCTATATTCCATTGTTTTCCTCAATTATTATGTGATTGAGGATAATTTTCGGATACCCTTGAGTGTACTTTGATTGTTTTTAACCCTCAGAATCGCCAAATCCACAATTTTTTTATCCATAGTGGGTTTTGATACTTTTAATATTGATCTCACTTCTAGGAGAGGTGGGCATAGGGGTTTGGATTAATTTTATTTCATTTTATTTTGATTCTAATGGAGGTTTCTGTGCTCTAGGATATTATGTACTTCCATGTGTGTTATTGTACTTCTGATCACCTCACCCCTTTTTTTTACGCAATGATGGTCAATGCTTTAGTTGAGGTAGAAGAGTTAAGACTTCCAATTATTTATATTGTGTAAATTATAAAAGTGACATTATTTTTCTTTATTAGAGTGATGTTAAGGACTAATATAATAAAGATATTTTTTTTATAAATAGAATTGAATGAGAAAGAGGCGAATCACATGATCTTTAAATAATTTCATGTTATTGGTATATGTTAGTGATTCTTGATTGATATTTTGTCTATGTAGAGATTATTTTCTACCATTGAAGTGATTGGATAATCAATTACAAAAGGTTAACAACTTATAGATAGTAATGAAATTGTTGTTGGAATTTATAAATGAGATAATTATTCTTATAAAATAGGTGGTATATTAATATTAGGGAATGTTTTAGAATGGTAATTATTGAAGAATTTCATTGTTTAAAACTGGATTTTGTTTTCATTCGAAGTAATTTTTTATATTATCATGATTATAGTTGTATTGGTAGAGGATTTTTGTGGATTTTTTTAGATGTTGGCTTGTATTGTGAATCATGTTTTGTAGATGTTTTTCTCCTATTATCATAGGTATATGTTGTTGTTAATGTTGTAGTAGTGTAATGTTTGATTGTGTGGAAAGGATATGGTTTTCTCTATGTTTTGGGGCTGTCTTTAAGGAACCCAAGTTTCACTTTCTATTTTACTTAATTAAATGTTATGTTTATAGGTAGTTAAACACACAACAATGACCTAAAATGAAATGAAAAATTTTATGATCATTAAAACACAATCATTAAATTAGAGGGTTTGAATATGAGTAACAAAATTGGGAAATATAAATTTACACACAAATGTGTATATAAATTAAAAGGTCATTTTAAAAAATTTACTTAATTAGTTTTATTCCTAAAAATATATTTTAATAAAAGTTTTCTTTTTTATGAACTATAAATTTTGTTAAATAAAAAAAATTATATTATTATTAAATGAATATTCTAGTAAAATAAAATATTAATGGATCAATTCTAGTTTTATAACTGTTTTATATAAATTAAGAATAATGGAAAATAGAATTTTATGAATTTATTTTCATATGAAAAAAAAATCATTCAATTTTATGATTTTATTTAAATGTTAAATTCCTAAATTTTACAAAAAAACATAAAAATTTGCATAATTTATCGATCCCTCATGATAATATTATCTTAGGATTTTTTTTGTGATTTTTAAGAAAAGATTGATTTTTATTTGAATAGTGTAAAATAAAATGTTTACAAATACAATGACTCTTATGACCTTATACGTATATAAGTGTGACATATAAATTTATGAAACCATTTTGTTGGATAAAAATTTATTATATATGAAATATTATAAATTTTCAAAAATTTATACTTTTTTACAAACCTATATTTTATATTTTAGAACTAAAGTTCAACTATTGTCAAAATTTGTTTAATGCGTTATAAATTTATTATCTTGTAATGAATATTTATCACTTTTAGAAATAGAATATAATAAAATTAATTTGAAATTTGGAATTAGAATTTACATATAAGTTAATAAGAACCATTTTATTTGTAGACCAAAAAATATAATTACGTAGGCAAAAACTTGTTACCTTGGTAAAAGATAAAATGGTAAAATGGGTTAACCGAAGGGGTAAGAGGCCTAAAATTATAAAAACATATTTATAATTTTTTGGTGGAAGTATGGATCTACTAAACCATATATCCAATTTTTTATTTTTTATTTTTTAGACTTCTTGACTTGGAAAACATGCTATCTCTTTAAATTAAGATGAAATAATTAAAGAAATTCATTCTCACCACTTATAAGAGGGGCCCCTCACCACCCCTTCACTACCAATCAAAAATTTAAGTTTAATTTTGAAAATATGACCAATTTATTTTCCATATAATCTTATTTAACTTTTTCAATATTCTATAAAAAAGTGTTTTTCCTATGTTCTCACTTTTTATGGAATCCACAAAGGGATGCTCAAAATTTTCAGCACAAGTACAAACTTTTCACTAACGTTGTTTCCTTTATACATTCCAATAAAAAAATATTTTTATAAATATTATGTTATGGATTTAGTGTTTATAGTATACTAAACTTTTTTTATGATGTGGTAATAATAATTATCCACCTTCCCCCATTTCCATCAAGAAAAATAAATATTCCATTTGTGCATTTCTTCAGACTTCATCCATGAAGCAAAGTATCTCATTTTCCATATAGTTTTTTATTATATATTAATATATATTCAAATAAGATTAGAAACCTAAAAAATATATAAATAATATCATTATCCTTATGTAATAATGACATTATTCCAAAATAAACAATTTTCCTGACCATACTCATGCATTTTTTATTAATTGGTCATGTCTGGGCTAGTCTAACAATCAACTTAAAAAATTATATAAAATCATATGTTTTATGACAATAATAACTTAATTAAAGATAATATATGGTGTACCTAAGTAATTAATTATTTTATTTTGGTTATTGTTTAACATTATTAATATTAATCTCATTAATTAAGAAACTGTCATCCATTCATTAAAAATCACTGAAGCACCCTCATTAATGATTTAATCTTTAAGAATCAGTACCAAAACTAATATAGAATGAAAAAAGAACAATATAAATATTTATATTTCATCAATAAAAGTACCTTTTAGGATCTAGGAATATTTATGTTTTTGAGATGAATGATGGATACCACTACTATTACAAAATGAGTTTAAAATGATGAAGATTACTCACAACCAATATTGAAAATAGAGAATAAATAAATAATATAAATATAGAGAATAATTATAAATGATGTTTATACAATTATATAAATATGAAAATTTTCACTAAATTGGTCATTAAGGATGTTGTTTTTTATACATGAGATTTAAAAACTTTATTGGAAGACATTAATTAACATATGCATTTCATTGTCTCATTTTCCATTCCAGGAGAAATGTTTGATATTATGCACCATCATATCATTTATGTGATTCTAAAAACTACCCCATTAACTTAAATTATACCTAATATATTTCATTTCATGGTACTTTAATGTAAATTTCATGGTATCTCTCTTATTTTCTTTTGATTCGTATGTTACTATAACCTTAAGGGGGTATTTGTCTCAAATTTAATTTCTAGAGACATATTTATTATTTTTCATCATGATATCTTTGATATGGTGTAATTATTGACTAATGGATGTATTTTTACCATATTCATTTATATATTTGTGTTTCAAGAGACCAATATTGTTTTTCCATTAAATATATTTCAATTCATAGGATACCAAGGTATTAATGGTCTTTGTTAACTCTACTTCTTTCGTTGAGTTACACTGCCTATTCTAGAAATTAATTCTTCCATGATTGATTTTATCCACTATAAGATTTTATTTCATGATAATTTATTTTACTATATATAGGTAATTAATTTTTTATTTAAATATTTTTCCTTGGTGAATTTCTTCCACATAAGTATATCATTGTTGAGAATAATTCACATCCTCTTTATCAATAGTTTCCCCTCCCTATCTATATATTCCTTTACCACCAATGTTATAATTTATAATTGGAAACATAATTATGTGTTATATCATGATAAATTCATATTAACCATCTCATATTTTAAAAATTGACTTTTTTAACTATTTTTATGATGTGGATTTTCAATAAAGTTACTTCAATAAATTAAAAAAATAGATCTCCATAATTTTAAAATAAAATGTTTTATCTTATACTACACATTTCTTTTACAGAACCTTTATGTTTTTTATAAGATCTACAATTGATGTTTTTTAAATAAAAATTTTTTTCCATTTTTTCCGATTCACCTCTTTGAATTATTATGTATTTTTTAAATCTAATTTATTATAGACTATTTTTGAAAAGTAAAAGTTTTCAAAAAAACTCACTTCACGTTTTGAAGCCTTTATATATTTTTCAATGAGTCATTATTTTGATTTATTTTTTATGTATTTTTTTAATTCCAACTTATCAAATTCTGAAATGTAACAATTCTGAAAATTACATATCAATGTAAACCATAACATCATCACGTATTACAAATTTAAAAGAATTATTTAAAAAATATTTTATGACTTTAAGATCAATTTATTATATATCTCAAAAGGCCTTATTGACATGGAAGTTATTTTTCACAAATCACCACCAATGTTTTCTTTCAAAATACTATTTTGAGATGATTGAGGTCAATTTTGGTTCTGCCATTATAAATGTTAAAAAACCCATTTTTCTTTTCACAGATTCATTATGATGTGATGAATGATTTTTGGGAGAAATATGTATAAATGATTGATGGGTGGAGTTCTATATCATACATTGATACATTGGTTATGATTTCATATCACATTAGATGATGAGTTTTCATGTGAACAAGATTCAGTTATCTTGGTTCATAATATTTTACATGCTTATCTTTGTGCCAAAATTCCTTATCATTCTATTTTTAAATTGCATAAAATATTTCTATACATATGATTACACCCCTTGGCTAATGTTCATTGTCTCATAATATTATATCATATCATATTTTTGTTCATTGAGGTTACATTTCCTTCTATCATGACTTATGGACTGATTTTATTGTTAAATTTCCTTTTTAATCAGATATTTACACATAGATCATGTTTTATACAATGCTTATGATATATCCCTTGATGTAATGGTGATGTGTTTTCCCTTACCAAGAATATGAAACCACTCAATTTTTTTGTTTTATTTTCAACAATAAATTGTATATATATCTATAACTAGAAGGAAGATTTATATAGAGATACTTCATGGGAGATGATGAAGTTATAAAAATAAATTATTAAAATAGTGGAATAATTCCATTTTTGGATAAGGAAGTCATAGGAGATAATTCTAAAACGAACTAAATATTTTATTCCCGAGATTGAGATATGATTTAGGAGTTGCAATGATTATTTTATAGAAAATGCAGAAAATAAATATACGTTTTTATTGGGTAATTATAGTTGGTATCGAAGAATGGTATAGTTATTTTTTAGTAATAGTTTAGTTATTTTTGGGATTAGGATGACAAAAATTTATTAAAAATCCTCGGTATATGTCTAATGGATAATTATAAGTATTTGATAAGATCTTAATGTTTTGGTAAAGTATAGATCATGGGGTTTCTAAGAAACTCTATCCATATTTGGATGTTGGAAAGTGGATGTGTATGTGGAAAATATGGACCTATAGGTAATCACCATGAAAAAGGCTGGTTGGGAATTGAATCAATATTCATTTAGTGTGTGATGAGTATGCCTAAGATTGTAAACCTAGATATACACTCATGGGGGATATGATTTTTAGATTCAATCGCACATTATGAACCACTTTGGTGGATTTCAATACGTTAGAAAACTAAATGGAAAAATTACAATGGAAATCCCATTTTGAACTAAAGGATTGATAGGTTGGTCCAATTATGTTATAGTAAAATTGAAGTCATTATATATTGAAATGTAGGTATCATGGGAGAAGATATAAATGGATTTCATTTTCATATTTATATGATCATTTAATAATATTTTTATTAGACATTACCATTACCATTTTTATTTTATTATTTTTTTGGAAATAAATCATGAAAAAGAAGTTGTGAAAGGTATGTCCCTAGAATGATCAATAACTAACAAAGGAATCATATTTATTCTATGTTTTTGATATAAATGAAAATATCAATTCATGCCTACTATGATGGAAAAAATATGCATCCTAGTATATAATATCGTGATATTGACATCTAATTATAAAATATATCTTTATTTTATTATGGATACATTAGCTTTTTTCATAAGTGAACAGTAATAAAAATTGAAGGGATGAAGTTTATTTAAGAGGGGGGTATGTAACAACCAAGAATTTTATAATGTAATTTACTTAAATAAATATTATGTTAATATATATTTCTATATCCAACACTAAACTTAAAAAAAACCATTTTATATTTTATGAACAATTGTAGCTATCCAAAAAATTAGTGGGTATGAATAGATGTTACCAAATTATGAAATATATATTACTATAAATGTCATTTTGTACAAATTTATTTTTTATTTTGTGCTTAATTATCAATCTTACAAAAAGTTTTCTTTTTTATGTGTTGTATATTTTATTAAATTAAACTAAGTATATGATTTTTAGATGATTATTTTAATAAAATATAATATTTATTAATTCTACTATTATTAGTGTCTAATAAAAAATTAAGAGTCAAAACATCTGGTATTTAAAATGTTTATTCTCAGTAGAAATACTTTATCATTATATTTTATTATTTTATTTAAAGGTTAAATTACTAAATTTTAGTAAATGAATTTTAAAAAATGGGTGTCATTTATATATTTATCAGGAAATTATTATATTAGGATATGTTCTAGGTATTTTTACGAAAAGATTGATTTGAGCTGAATAGTGAAAAATACCATTTTCACAAATACCTTAACTTTTATGTCAATATCAGTATATGGGTAGGAATTTCAAATTTATGAAACCATTTTATAAAAAAATAAATATTTTATAAATGTTATTTTAAATATAAAAATTATTATTTTATTTTTCAAAGCCATGTGTGAATCACTACAAAATAATTATCTTTTTCCAACAGGGGTATATCTGTTGGTAAAAGTGCATTTTCTGTTGGTAAAACGTTTTACCAACAAAAATTGTCTTTTCACTAAACTGTTGGTAAAAACTATGTCGCTAAATGTTATTGCAACAGATAAAATTGTTCTATGGAAATTATAATAATACCAATAGATAATATATATGTTGGTAAAAATACTTATCAACAGATTAATACGACTAATATATCTGTTGGTAATTTTATTAACATTTCTAAACAATATCAACAATTAATATTTGTTTGTAATTTACTCTAAATGTTGACATTCCAATATTAATTGTTAAAATTTTATATTATATTTATTAATATAATTATATATAATATATAATTATATTTATTATATAATAATTACATTCTTAAATTATATAAAATACCAAAAAAGAATGTATTTATTTAAAAAAATGTGCTCCAATATAATTTAAATATATGTTAAAACTTCATGAAAAGACAAGAACCTCCAAAAAACATATTAAAAACATGTTCAAACACTAAGAGAGTTTACATGAAACTCAATGTAACTTCCTAGGCAATCTATTTCTCGTAAACATCAGACTTCACTATCGTGGAATCTCCATAACTTCACAGGAGCTATTATCTGTTGTAGTGGATCAAGACACGCAAAACATAACTACCATCCCTTTAACTGCAGTGGACCACCCTTCTATACTTGAAGCATCACTTATCCATGATCTCTACACTTTATACATGCATCATCATCATGAACAACATTCTGATCACACAAATAAAGCAATTAAAAAATAGTTTTTCTTTAAATGAAAGATATAAAAATAATGACACGTGATATAAAGCTATTGTACCAAAGTATAATCTAACCAGTGGAAACAACAACCACAAGATAGTCAACTTTTTTTTCAGGAAACTGTGGCATGAATTGGTCACCCAATTCATGCCCCAAAGATATTTATTAATGCAAAAGTATTACAATACAAACTTGAGTTGTAATGAGCTTACACCATCAGATAATTGAGGGAGATACATGATGGTGTGACAATAAAACTTGAACAAAATCTCACAATACATCATACCTGCTAGAAACATCCTTCATGTAAGAAATCACCTCGTTTAAAAAAAGAAGCAACACCAAGATGACACCAAAACCTCATAAGTAATATCTGTAGTCTTCAGAAGACACATTAAAGTACTCTGAAATGCATTAAAGTGGCATTAGTGACATCATGAATTCAAGCAGTAGAAGTGATAGGACTACCCAGAGAATAAACCGCAAGTAAAAAAAATAAAAACTCCCATCAGGTGCATAAGATCAAATAATATCATCCAAAAATAATGCACAAGGAATTCTCCGGTGCATGGAAAATACACAAAAGAAACCAAAGGGGGATCATAGAAGGTCACTTCCAGATTCATAATAGACAGTAATTCCATCCATCTTTATAGAAATTGGGTTGTTTCAGTAAAGTAAGGAGCCTCTATTCCCTCTCTTAAACAAGAATTGGAATTAGAATATAAGGAACCATGCATACAATACGAACAGCCAGCCTATGGAATCCAACAAAGCATCAAAATCAACTAATTTAGGAAGCAAAACATAAGTGAGGTAATTTCCCAATACTCTGCTCAAATAGGAAGAAGACCAATAGAGAAAAGACAAAGAACACTGAGGTCCACTAGCACAGAAACATCAAATGCATTCCATCAAGCAGAAAGACAATGATCTAAAAAACACTGAGGACCACAAGCACAGTAATCCTCTAGCCAAAGTCAGTCACCACAAAAAAAACCAATGGAGCAAAACAAGAATATATAATGAAAACTCATTTCCAATCATTAACAACATGGAAAGTATAAATTGATATTTAGGGTGAACATTTACAATATTAATCTCAACTATAAATTAATCAATAACCAGAAAATTCACAAGAACACTTCAGAAAGAAGAAAGTTTCAGCACGTAGTGACAAAAGAAGTAGGTCTCAAAAATTTACTCCAGAATAAAATTCAGAAAATAAAAGTAACAAGTGAAATAGATACTCCCCTAAAGAATGAAGTTTTATCCTTTGAATTTAGCCACAAAACATCACCCTTCCTCTTAAAAATAATGTAACCTTGTTGCAATCTACAATTCAAAACAGTGTTAACCATTAATTACAGCAATGGAGTTAAATTAAAAAAGACATAAAAAGACATTAAAAAAATAATAGAATATGGAATTTATCTCAATAACCTCTAGTTGTCCAGGATGAATTTAGAAGTATCCTGAAATTGATCCTAAAATAGGGCACCACAATCTCTTTGTTTCCATTAATGTTGAGTTTTATTGTTCTAACAAAACAGAGTTATTCAAATATGAGATGAATCATCACAGTTAAAAAAGAGAAAAAATCAAGCTTCATTTAGAGTTGTGATGTAAATAATATCCTTGGACAAATTTTCATTATCATTTTGAAACCCAAGGCCCTAAATGTTGCCCAAACTAAGAGAATGAAATAGCAGAAAGTGAAAAGACCCTTCATCCACTATTAAAATAATACAGTTTTTGATACTTTCCACCTTTTGGTGAGAAGATATTGAGATGTTAAAACTCATATTTAAAACTCAAGAGAGAGAAAACATGTTTTGAAGAGGAAAAGTGCTTCCAAAACATAAAGGTAACAAGAAGGTTAAAAAAATCATTCCTCCCTAAAGTAACCAGATTCGTCCCTTTTGAAAAAAAATTCAGGGCAAACATGAATTAGTTCAATGAAAACTCAAAATGATTTACAATTAAAATCACAAAACAACATATAAAGAAGCACTTTTTAGTAGGATAAGAGACAAATTTAACTAACATTTAACATTACAATCAACATGAAAACATTTTTTTAATAACAACTCTACCACTGAATTTATACAAACTAATAATGAAATATAAATTTTAAAATAAACAACAGCATGTATTGAAACTCAACACTCTTCATGTTTTACCAGATGCCAAGAAGATTTTCAAAAACCAGTCTAAACAGATTCAGTGAAATACTATCATCATGAAATGTATTTCAGAGTCAAGCACAAACACTCGTCAATAAATAACTTTAAAATGAAGTATATACTCAAGGAGAATAACACCATCATGCCTTTAGACTCAACAACCAACATGTTTTCTACGAAATAAAGTAGTTTTCTAATAACCAAGTTGTATATACATAGTGTAATGATTATTTTAATGAAAATTGTAGGCACTAACACACAACCATAATAACAAAGGGGGTTCCAATAGAAAACAAAATGAATAAGAAGTTTGATTCAGATTAAAATCAAATGAATAAATTACTTCCTTACAATGAGAGGGTGTTATCCTTGAACTATCCATCCTTATATTTTTAAAATCCACTCAACCTGATGGTGGGTGGCAGTGAATCATGGTTGAGAGGAAATGCAGATGCTAGGTGATGTAGAGTAGGGCTAGGGTGACTGTGGAAGGTGGGTTGTGGCAAGGTTGCACAAGGATGTCAGGGATAGGGGTGTGCTGGGACACCGCGGATGGAGGGGTCACGGGGGGGATATTGAGGCATTGGGATGTTGGGGACGGAGGTGTATCGGGGGGATGCTGGTCGAGAAATGGATAGGGGTTTGCGCAAGGATGTCGGCGGGAAATCCATGAATGATGACGGACTCGATAAAGATGCAGGTCGCGCTATAAAGGGAAACAGCTAGGGCTAGGGGGGGACATGGTACGGTGATGGGAGGTGAGGCTGAAGCAGGGAAGGGTGGGATGTGAGGCGGGAGAGCGGGATGAGAGGGAGTGGTGTGGGATGAGAAACAAGGGGCGGTGATGGGCCACTGATTAGGGACAATAACAAAGGTTCTACAAAAATATAAAGTAACGAAAAATTTCAAACAACAGTTGATATGTAAAAGCTAAATATTCCAAATAGGCCAGAACAATCAGAGGAAAGTTCCCATATTCATCTCAAGGGTTTATCCTCACATCCCCATTTGAAGAAATAAAACTTCCATGATTATTGCAACTCATTAAATCAAGAATCTCTAGAAAATAAATGACCTTGTTCCCATTATAATTAGTATGTATTGAAAAAAACTTTCATGGAACTGTTAGGGATTCCCACATTTATAAACCTAAACCAAAGATTATCTTAGTATCTTCATTTATTGGAAGCCCAAAAAATTCTTCCTCTATAATCATAATAAATCCCCTACACTAAATGGTTCAATAAGCTGCATGAGAAAGAATAAACTCTATTAACACCTCAACAATGAAGATAAATCACATTTTCACTGAGATTTTATCTTTTCAACAAAGCTGTATATAGGAGGACGAACATCCTAACACATAATATTGAAGTTGTGATTTACGGTCATCGAATCCTATGTATAAGCATCGAAAGGCTGTTAATTAGAACATCAGAGTGTTTAAAAAATAAAAACAATATACTGGAGCCATGGAGAAAGGGAAGTCACCTGACATCAATCAATAAATAGGTTTACCTACCCAAATTGACACAATGACATACAATAAAATCAATCGAATGTGCTGGTTATTCAGCCATCCGCCAATCCAAAAAATCGCGCTCTACAATCTGTGGATAAATTTATAATATCTATGTATGATTGAGAAATGAAACTGAGAAAAAATGAAGGAGGCAAGATGGAGGCGGGTTATGGTGGCGACAAGGAGGCGGGCGATGGGTGGGACGGAGGCGTGCAATGTGTGGTCGATGGGATAGATCGGGGATGGTGGCGACAAGGAGGCAGGATAGAGGCAGGATAGAGGCGGGGCAGAGGCGAGACGAGGGCTGGTGATATGTGGTCGATGGAATAGATCAGCGATGGCGGCATAGACAAAGGATGGCAGTGACAAGGAGACGGGACGAAGGCAAGACAGAGGCGTGACGGAGGCGGGATAGAGGTGGGCGATTTGTGGTCGATGGGTCGTTGATTAGGGTTTAGTGGTGTTATTTTTTTTATAAAAAGTATTTAGATGCTTATTAAATAAATAATATTGGAAGATATAAAATCATTTAATATTTTGAGAAAATTAAATAAACAATATTGAAAAATATAAAAAACATTAAATATTTTGAGAAAATTGAAAATTAAAATAAATTATGAGATCTCTTTAATAAAACTCAAGTAAATAAAAACTTAATTTGGTCATATAAATAATATATATATATAAACTATGTTTCTCTTTATTGGATATTGTTAAAATCTTTTTTTATTGAATGGTTTATTTTAATATCTTTTGTTGATGGAAAAAGATTTTTTTGGTAATAACGTTATTCATAACAGATTCATGTGTTAGTAAAAAAATGTTGGTATTAGTATGATAAAACAATAGATTCAATAGTTGGTAAATGATTTGTTGGTATTAAATGATCAATATCTACAAATCTATCTGTTGGTAAAAATAAGTGTTGGTATTAAAAATTAATACCAATAAAACATAATATCCATCGGAAATGCTCATTTTTACCAATAAATATAATATCTGTCAATAAATTTCTATTGGTATAAGCCATTTTTTGTAGTGATTTCTTAGAAGATAAGTTACACTATTCCCTAAAATTGTTTCTAATATATTATACATAAGTTATTTTATATCATTTTATTATTAGTCATGGAAAGTGAATGTAATAAAATGGATTAAAAATCTAAAAATAAAATTTACAAATTATTTAATAGGGACGGATTTTGATTATGTATGAAAATACTTTACGTAGGTAAAAACTAGTTACCATTGTAGAAGAGAAAAAGGTAAAATGGGTTAGCCAAAGGGGTAAAAGGGCTAATATCTTAAAAAATTGATTATAATTAATGTTTTAAGTGTGGATAGACAAAAAATTATCTCAACTCTACTATTGTCCATTTTTTAGTCTTTTTTACACGTGAAACATGTGTTATATTTATATTAAGATGAAATATTTACAAAAATGAAATTCTCAACAATTATAAAAGGAGCCTCTCACCACCCCTTCAATACCAATCCCATAGTTTAGTTTCAACTAAAAAATATTCCTTATTTCCTTCCCTTATAATCTTATATTACTTAATTAAGCTTCCAAACAAAACATTTTTTTCTTAATTCCCCCTTTCCAAGGAATCCTCCAAGGGAAGTTTTATGTTCTCAACATAATTACTAAATTTTCCCTAATGTTGTTTCTTTTATATATTTTAATTTAAAATATATTTTACCAATATTATATGATTATTTATTTATTTATATTATACATATTTTTTTATTTTTTTTGTAATAACCATTAACCACTTTTTCTCTTTTCCACTAAGAAACTTGAAAATGTCATTCGTTCATTTCTGTGGACCTCAGCTTCCTCAAATAAATTTATCTCATTTTTCATCTAGTTTATTTATAATTTATTAAAAATTATTAAAATATGTTTAATAAATTAAATAATATCTATAAAAAATCATTATTTGGATTTAAGAATTATATTATTCCAAAGAAACCACTTTCATAACCATACTCATCTATAAATTATGATATGTTCATGTTTGGGTCGATCTATTCACCTATATGAACAATTATATAAAATAATATATTGAATGACTATGATAATGTAATTAATAAAAATAAATTATACATATAATTAAATAATTATTTTTTTGTTATCAAATGGTAAAATTAATATTAAACTCATTAATTGGGATACCATTGCCTCTTTGTTAAAGACCACCTAAGCATATTCATCGTCAATTTCATCTTTAAGGATCATAACCAAAAACTACATAGAGTGAAAATATTAAATAAAAAATAGTTAGAAATCACAAATTATTTTAACTTTCATGATTTGCGAATGATGAAATTTGTGATAATAATGAAGAAAAAGACAACCATTACAGAACTAGTTAAAAATGTTCAAGATTAATCGCACTTTATATAGGAAATAAATAATAAATAACGAATAAAAATGTAGATAATTAATATAAATTAATTTTATAAATGTTTATATACATGAATGAGGTTATAAAATTACTGATTAAGATAGATATTTTTTATATAATGGATCCAAGAACTTTAGTGTAAATCCGAAATTAAGGTAAGCATATCTTTTTCCCATTTTCAAATCCATGAGACATGGTTGATATTAAAAACCACAATTTCTTTTATATATTGTATTCACTACCCAATTTAATTCATGTAAAAGGAATACAGTTAATTTCATGGTATTTTAGTTTCAATTTAATGGCATCAATTTTATGTTTTTTTATTTATAGGTTACCTTTACCAAAAGGGGTTCCTTGTCTCAAATTTAATATCTTGAGTCATATTTTGTATTGTTCACCATGATATATTTAGTATGGTTTTATTAATGCATAATGTGTTTATTTTATAATATTCATGTGATTAATGGGGTGTTAAGATTCAAATATTTTTCTTTTTTTAAAATAATCTCAATTCAAAGGACACCATGGTTGAAAGGGTCTTGGTTAACTCTACTCCCACTGGTGAGTTATAATTATTTTTGTTAAACTGTTTTCTTCCAATATTGTTTTCATCCACCCTAATATTTTAATTATTGGTAATTTATATTACTCTTCAAGTATAATTAATTTTCAACTAAAAAGTTTTACTTTTATGAATTTCATCCTAAAAAAGTATATCATTATTGAGAATAATTCCCATCCTTTTTAAGGATGGTTTACCATATTTTTCCATATTTACCATTCCTACCTTTTTTCGAAATAAATATAATCCTAATCCTATTTTTATTATTTAGTGACCTTCATATTTCCCTTACCATATTTTTAGAATGATTTTTTACTATTTTTTATGATATGGGTTTTGAACCAAGTTATTAAAAATAATTTGGAAATGGGCTTTCATACTTTCATATTAATTTTTTAATCTCCCACTATACATTTTTTTAATTTTCTTTTATTTATTCTTAATTATATATTATTGTAATTTATATTTAAATTTAAATTCTTTTAATTATTTTCATTTTACCTTTCTAATACCATAATATATTTTTCAAGGATCCTATATTAAATATTCTTTTTAAAAAGAAAATTTTTTCAAAATGTTTTCAATTCACCTTTTTAAAACCATTATAGATTTTTCAATTCCTCATTATTTTAATTTTATTAAAAATATTTATTTTAAAAACTCATTCTATTAAATTTCCCAAAAGTCAAAGTTCTAAAATTGACTCGTCAAAGTGACTTATAACTTCATCACTTACGCCAAAGTTAAAAGTGTTATCTAACAAGGCATTTATAATTTCACTTAAAATTTCATCTTTATCTCCAAATAATATATTTCCATGGAACTTATTTTTCATGAATCACCCTATAAATTTTCTTGTGAAATACTATTTTAGGGTGATTGAATTTTGGGAATCAACTATATACATTATTGACGAAAATTTTGGTGATACCATTTGAAATATTACGAAACAAATTTCTCTTTCCATTAGTTGTTTTTAATGTGATGAATAATTTTTATAATGTATATGTTTAATTCATTGAACCTTCTCACTTTCTTATGTTGAGGAAAAATTACTAAGGGGCCTTAAGAGACATCCTCAATATGCTAAAGGCTGGTAATAAATTCTATGGGATTCCATATAGTTCGGGGAAAATTTTACATTTGAAAATAAAACAACCACAACCATATATACCATAACTGAATGACAACTATATGATCCCTGTTACCAATGCAATATAGATCAAGGTAATAGAAAAAAATAAGAATGCCAAACTACACAATAACCAATATAAGAGTACCAAGGTGGATGACTAAACTACCAAACTCAAAGACTACAATGTCATTAATTCATAGCTCCCTACATGCTCCAGGATTAAACTCCATAATTTATCCAATGTATCATGATGTATCACTAAAGAAATGCGAACATTTTCCCTTACCTATGTATTGATAAAAAAATCTACCAAATCAAAAAACTGCCAAATAAGGGGGTTAGTAATGAAACTCATTAAGATTCCCCAAATGACTTCCCCACTCACGCAACTAGGAGAGAACATGTTAGAATATATATATATATATATAATTTATATAAAACATTGTAAACATGTTTTGAAAGTTTATAACAAAATACAAAATGATTTCCATAAAAAAGTATTTTCCATGGAAAAAACCGAGAAACACTTTAAACCATTTGACATTCCTTTATGGAATACCGAATCTATGTTTCACACCCACAGACCCACACATGTTTGCTTTAGTGACAATTTCATACCCATGAGTGGTGTCTCACCAATTTATGATGTCATTACATTATTTCCAATCTCATTATTCCACAATGGAATATCCCCCTTATATAGGTTTATGTCCCTTTTTATACCCCAATGGTATACACCCCTTATTCTGGGTCACATTAAAATCATGAACTCACATAAAATATGTATTACAAAACAATTCAAAAAAACACTTCAATAAATTTCAATTAAAAATCTTATTTTATTAAAAAACATTCCAAAAAATATTTTCCCATGAATCAACCAAATCTACATTTTAAATTCATCATTTTAAAATTAAAAAACAAATCACTTTTCACAAAACCAATTCCTAAAGTTCCAAAAACCATCATGGAAGAATGTTTCTACAAATATTTTCACATCAAATAAATAATAAATTTCATGAAATTAAATAAATTTGAAATTATGACTTCATGTTCTAAGAAGAGGAGTCCAGAGTGAATCCACCTACCTCAGAGGTAATAGGGAAAATAAAGAATGATATTAAATCTTAAACAAAACCATGTTGAATCTCAAAAAACCCACCCTATATATCATTACCTTACATTAAAATAGCCTTATATCATCACTATTGGCATAAACTATCATATATTTATCCCCAACAGACTATATCTATAAATCCAAGATAGGTAAAAAAGTATATCTAAGGAAAACAAATTAAAATTAATCCTTAACAAGGGAAACAAGCATTTACACACTAATAATTGTCAACTGATCACACCTGGGTCGAAGGGTAAAGTCACTATAGCCTTTGGGAGAAATAATCCCAGTTTAGGTTAAAAATAGTAAAAAATTAGGTTATTTTATTTTAAACAATGTTAGATACACTTTTTAGGATCTAAATTTTAACTATTTTAGGTTGGGTCACATGGTTAGGAAAATAGTGATCTAACCATGCATCGACTACAAACTATAAACACACATGCATGGTTGGTTCACTTTGTTAGATGAACTATGAATTGACTGGGTTTCTCCCTCGGACTCACATCGCATGGTTACTCCTAGGTAGCCAAATGGTTTGTAAAAAGAGTGAACCTAACCGTGCGCCTGTCTAGTAGCCCATGTTTCACTTTTCATAGTTTTATATAGGAGTTTCTTAGTTTCTACTAACCATTCTCATGTCGTGTACCAATAGAAGTGCCCTAAAAAAATACATAACTCTTTAAAACCATCATTAACTTCACCCAAAAACTTTACACACTTTAAATAAATAAATGAAGGGTTACTAACTTGAAATCAGGGGTTCTAAATTCTCCCCACCATTGTACATTCCATCCCTGGAAAGTTGAAAACTTGCATTTCGTTGAAAGAGGTTGGGACATTTCTCAATCATTTCCTTCCCCCTTTCCCATGTTTTTCCTGAATCTAACCATTTTTTCACGAAACCCACAATACACCGATTTCCATGAAATATGTTCTTCTACCTATCCATAATCCATACAAGAACATGTTCTAATGAAGCATCGGACTCTATGTCAATGTGATCCCATCAATTCCCCTGGTAAGGATTAGGCTGATAATTTTTCAAATAAATACATGAAACACATTTTGAACTAAACTAAACCATGGGGGAAAATCTATCCAACATGACACCTCGCTATCCCATTATTGTATCACAAAAGGGCCTATGTATCGAGGATATAACATTCACTTTTTCTCAAAATAAAAATAGACAAGACTTATAAAGATTATCTAGAACACATGATCAGTCACCTTGAATAAAAAAATGTTGAATATTATTCACATACTTATTTTTGATGACTTTGAGCCTTCTCCATCCATTTTATGATCAACTAAATCTTCTCTGTTATCTCTTGGACATGACTCGACCCAACCAGTGACGTCTCACCTATTTCTACCCAACAAAGTGGATAACAATTAGGAATCCCACAAAATGATTCAAAAGGAGCCATATGTATCAAGGCCTAATAATTATTTTTATATGATAAATCCAATAATAGTATATGATCCTCCCATGAACCACCAAAATCCACTGTACAATCCGGAAGCTTGTCTTCCAATATTTTTATCTTCTATTTGGATTGTCCATCCATATGAGTATGATATGCCACACTCATTTTTAAATGAGTCCCAATGGATTATTGTAAGGATTTCAATAAATTTGATGTAAACCTCAAATATATGTTTGATACTAATGAAACAGGTACACCATGTCTCTTTAGCACTTCTCAAATATATATTTTCGAAAAGTCCTCCACCATATGAGATTCATTAATAGGGATTAAATGAGACAAATTTGTGAGCTGATCCAATTTCACCCATATGGAATCAGGTTTCAAAACCATTATCCGGAGACTTATTACAAAATCCATGGATATCTTCCCCTATTTCCAACCAGTAATAGGTAAATACTACGACAGACATGTTGTTTTTTGATTCTCCACCTTAACCTTCTTATAGGGTAAGAATCTTGAAATAAACTCAACCACCTTCTTTTTCATATCAAACAACCAAAAAAATTATTTCAATAGATTATATATTTTGTATATTTCTATATGAATAGCTCATCTTTAATGGTGGTAAGCATGAAGAAGTTGTTCCTTAAAATCCAAAGTTATGAACATCTCACCTTGAAATGATAATGTTAGACTGTCATCCAGCTTCCATCCCTCAACAATCTCCCTACCACAGAGTTTTGAACTCAAAAAAGACATTCAAAATATGACGTCTATGCCTTTTTATCCATTTCAACAAAATTATGAACAAAAAAATAGTAAATAAAACTGTAGCATCACCTTGGTCTTCACATCCCTAGTGCATTCTAGTTATTAGTGACATCAACTGCCCCTAATATGAAGCCTCCATTTCCAAATGAGCATATGAACATTCTCTTAATGCATCTGCCACATTATTTCCTTTACCCAATAAATACATTGTGTAAGAGTAATACATTTGTGGATACTCCATCCATAATATTTATCTTAGACTAAAATACATTTATGAGGAAATACGCATTCAACTTTTATGAATTGTAAACACTATAAATTTCTCACCAAATAGGTAATGATGCAAAGTCTTCAAAAGTATAGACTATGAAAACTTACTCCAAATCATGTGTTGAGTAGTTCTTCTAATGAAACCATGGATTCCTTGTTCCATAAGAAAGAATATGATCCCCATGCATGAGTACGCATCCCAACCCAAATCCTAATGTATCACATTACACCATATACCCTTGCCATGATTATAGAAATACAAATATTGGTGCTAATGTAAGGGAAACCATAAGATATTGAAAAGATTTATGACATTAACCATTCCATTTAAATGGAACATTATTCCTCATCAAACCACTCATTGGCGATGCTAGTTATGAAAAAAATTCAGTACTAACCAGTTAGACAAAAAAAGCATGTATCTCAAAGACATTATTTGGTTGTTTATAAGAGATAACAACATCAATCTTTTTTTGGATGCATAGAAACACCTCTTTCAGAGATTACATGTTCAATGAAAGATATCTATCGTATCACAAATTCACACTTCAAAATTTTGGCATACACCTTATGATCATGTAGAATCCCTAACACTTTCTCCAAGTGTTTCTCTTGATCATATCTTGTCCTTGAATAGAAAAATAAATAATGCACAAACACTACTATAAAATAATCCAAATATCATTGAAATATCTAATTCATAAATTCCATAAAGACCACTGGGGCATTCATAATATCAAAAGCTATTAATATATACACATAATTTCCATATCTAATTATGAAAGATGTCTTTGAAATATCCACTTTCCAAAACCACAATTGGTAATATCCTGTGAATAAGTAAATATTTGAGAACCACTATTCCCCCCTTAATTGATTTAAAAGATCATCAATACTTGGAAGTTGGTTTCGATTCTTTATCGTATCTTGATTATGCTTACGATAATCCACACCCAACAAAAATAGTTCCATCCATCCTTTTAACAAACAAGACCAGTGCTTCCCACAGAGACATGCTAGGACAAACGAACCCCTTTCATTCCATCTCTTAAAAAAGATCAATTTCCATTACCTTTATTATTTTGGCTCTATTAAATAATAAATAAGCAAGATAGGACTGTTCCCTAGAAGGAGATCAATATAAATATCCATTTATCTTGTGGGTGGGAACTTTGGGAAAATTTCATGAAAAACATTCAAAAACTAATAAAAAACACTTGAAATTTTTTATTTTCAATCTCTTTTATTGATTTAGAATTCAATGTTTTGAAATGTCCATAAATCATTCCAACTACAGGTTCCAAAAACACCATTTCACCAGCCTTTACATTCTAGTCCCCTCTAAAGAGATTCATGATTCCACCATCAGTCATAAGACTAACTCTTGAGGTATAACAATTGATGGGAGTCTTGAATATAGTTAACCAATACATACATGAGATTATATTTTATAAATATATATCAAGTATAGAGAAATTACATATCATATCTACTCCAACAACTGTTATCGAATATTATTTACACATAAAGCCTCAACATTCTCTTTGACTAATAAGATTTTTATGTTTCAAAACAATATGCATCATCTCAACATTTAAACCCAGCAAATTAATAACACAATAAGAAATAAACTAATGGGATTAACTAAAATAAAAAATCTTACATAAGGTTAGAATTAAAAAATAATTTTATCTCTCACCATAAATGGTATAGTTTGATCATTCGGAATGACCTTCTCAGCACTATACAACTTCTAACTCACCGTACTTTGTCCCTTATTTCCCTGTTGTGATTTCCCTTACTGAGGAGTCATAGAATAACTAGAATTATCATATCTAGATTTGTTTTTATGATGATATTCATTCTTCTTTCCTCATCCCATTAAAGTATAGGACATCTTTGAAATATGAGAGTTGTCCTGAACACCCAACCTTAGAGCACTGTGACAATATCACTAAAGATTCCCCATTTGATTTCAATTGTGGAATGATCTAAGTGGTGTCATACACTATCTCTTCATGAGATGAAATGATCCATATTTAAAAAAACCATCTTTACTCTTGGGACATGGAGAAAGGTTCACCGATATATCCATTTGATTCAGATTCGTCACAATACTTTGTAAATAGGTTCCCCTCTTACTCTTGTTACCATCTTTAAAGGTCACATAATTTCCTATAGGTATCAACATAATTCCTCCCCCAATATCGCATGAGATATTCATTGAAGTCACTATCTATCCATTGAAAATCTACGTATACTCCATTATACAAAGCACAATAATCTTTGAGAGAATCTCATAGCGCATCTTTGGTTTAAAGATGCATTCCTTAAAGGATTCAATAATAGAAACTTTGGGTGCAAGGAAAACTAATTTCAACCAATTTTTAAAAAGGATACCATGCTTTGTATAATAAACCCATTTTTAATATACCATTATCATGCCATTTTTAAAATCACACATTTGGAAACACCTTCCAATATTTTTATAAAATTGAAATTTTTACACTAAATTAAAAATCATTACTAAAAATGAAACATGAACTCTTAGTGGGAAGTCCTCAATATAATTAATTTCATGCTCTTATCATTTTTAAACACATGAATATGGAATAACACTCTTACAAGTGTCTCCAAAATACTTATGTACCGAACTCCTTGTTAAGTTATGGTTTTTAATAAAAAACGTTGTCTACATATTTTTTGTCACTACATTTCATATTACAACAATCCTACACCTTTATACCATTCCAAATAAGGACTAACCTTGATTAATTTTCAAATCCATGACTGATATTGAATACCATTTCATCCAAGAGATTGGGACTGGTCAAGACTAATAACTTTTGTGAGTCAATGACCAAAAAATATGATACCATTTATAACATCCTCCCCCTCCTCATTGGATTGTGTTGTGGAAGAGTTGCCACTAATTCTTAAGTTACATACCCAAGAATCCAACATATGGAAATAAATTCCAAGGGATTCAATATAGTTGGTGGATGATGTGAACTTTGAAAATTAAATAACCCCTACCATGTATTCTATAACCAAACTAAAAAAATATGATTCTTGAGACCAATTTAAATCTACTAAAGGTAATTTGAAAAATAAAATGAAACCAAACTAGACCATAACCAATATCAAAGTACTAATGTGGAAGAATAAACCACAAAACCCAAAGAATACAAAGAAATAACTCCATAACTCCCAACATGATCTATGCTCCAACTCTATAATCTAGCTTTAATATCAAAAAGAATAACTAAACCAATATGATAATTTTCCTCTACCTATTTCTTGACAAATAAAATTTGCAATTCATCAAAGTTCTAGAGAAGGGGGTGAGTAATGAAACTCAGTATGCTTTCCCCAAATGACTTCCCTACTCATGAAACTCACACTGAACATGTTAGAACATTTTAATTAAATAATTATATGAAACACTTTAAACCATTTTTAATAGTTCATATTAAAATATAAAATTTTTTCCCTAGCAAAATAGTTTCCAAAGAAAGGAGCCAAACAATTATTTAAACCATTTCAAATTCATTGTTACCATTCAAAATCCTTGCTTCACACACACATGGCCACACATTCATGCTTTGGTGACAATTCCATACCCATGAGTTGTTTCTTTTCCATCCACTATGTTATTACTAATTGTAAAATCACCTTGTTCTCTAATGGAACATGCCCTTTATCCAGGGTCACGTCCCTTTTATACTTCAATGGTACACACCCCTTATTCAAGGTGACATAGAAAGCATGAAATCACCCAAACCACATGTGCTAAAACCTTGTAGAAACAATATTTTAATCCATTTCAATAAAAAATAATTTTTGTTGAAAAAAATTCCACAATTTGTTTCCATGAATCAACAAAATAAATATTCTAAAATCATCATTTTAAATTTGATAAATAACGTACTTTGCACGGAACAAATTTCCACAAATCCACAAACCATCACAAAATTATGTTTCTAACAAGATTTACACATAAAATACACAATAAATATCCTGAAATTAAATAAATTTTAAACTAATACTTCATGTTCTTAGAATATGATTCAAGAGTGAAGAAACCTACCATGGATGTTATGGTGAAAATTAAGAATGACAATAATTTTGCTTCAAAACTGGACCAAATATCCAAAAACCACCCTAGATCTCATTACCTAACATAAAAATATCAATATATAATAATTATTAGCATAAAATATCATATATATATCCCAAACTAAATATATCTATAAATCCAAGATAATTAATAGAAGTTGATCTATGGAAAACCACCTAAAATGAAAACTTACTAAAGGAAATGGGCTTAAACGCACCATGATCTGGCAAAAAATTTCTCTTGGGACAAAGGGGATCGCATACACAACCTTTGGGAGGAATAAAAACAAAGTTAGTGTGGAAAAATAGTGAAAAATAAGGTATATGAGGTAAAAATAAGTTAGATCCACTTTTTTGTACCTAACTTTTAACCGTGCATGGTAGGGTCATAGAGTTAGGCAAACAGAGTGATTACCGAAGACCAGACTCATAATCTAAACACCCCCACATGGATGGATCACATGGTTTGATAAACCATGAAACAACCATGTTTTTACCTCTATATCACTTTTCAGGGTTACTTCTAGGTGGTTGTACGGTTTGGAAGAACCATGCAACTAACCGCGTGCCCACCCAATAGCCCCTATTTCACTTTAAACGATGTCCTATAGGAGTTTCACAATTTCTACTAACCATGATCAAACCGTGAACCTCTTGTAAATCCCCCAAAACATTCCAAAACTCTTAAAATACCTCTCAAACAACTCCTAAACACTTTACAATCTTAAAATAAACGAATAAAGATTTTCTTACGCAAAATCTTGGGTGATACATATGTTTGGATGATTGATGGGTGGAGTCCTATATCAAACTCCAATTAATTTTTAAGGTTTCATATAAAAACAGATGATATATTATTTTTTAACATAATGGCTGAAATTTAATTCATAATATTATATATTCATATGTTTTTGCAATAATTCCTTATCATTTTATGTATCAGTGACATGTAATATTTCTATATACCTCTGATTAGTTCCCTTTTATCATGTTAATTGTTTCGCAGTCATGCCATGGTATATTTGTTTTAATTTAGACTACATGTCCTTATAAAAAAAATTATGAAAAACACTTTTTCTTTCATTGTCCTTCTTAATAAGACATTTCTCATTTCCTCGTATTTTCTATCATTCTAACGATCTAACCCATTATTGCCTATTGATGATTTTCCCATTCCATGAATTTTAGCTCACCCATTTATTTTTGTTTCCTTTTCCATAGAAAAATTTATTGAAGACTATACATAGAAGGAAGTCTTATATATAGATTATTTTTGAGAGATGTCGAATACTGTGAAAAGGAATTTTAGTAGAGTAAAATAAAACCCTTTTGGATGAGAAAGATGTTGCAGACAATTATCAAAGACACCAAACCTTATTTTCTTTGTATTCTGATATTATTTATGAGTTTTAATGTTTATATTTTGAAAATTATGAAAAATAATAATATTTTTAGCTTTTGTTGTTATCTTTTTTACAGGAGAATGTTTTAGTTGTTTTTATGGTTAGTTTATTTAATTAGGGTGTTAGGATGAGAGAAGTTTTGTGAAAACTCATTGGATATTATAATGTGTATTCAAATGTTCCACAGATGTGCCACATATGTTCCTAGGGGTAATGACCCCGAAAATGGATAGTTGAGAATTGACTTCATTATCAATCAATGTATGATGAGTGGACCTAAGATAGAACACCTGAATTAGAACTCCCAATGGACATTCTTTGAAAACTCTCCCAAACATTATGAATAATTATTTGGGATTTAAATATGTTAAAAAAATCAAAAAATGAACGTGGAAAACCTAGGTTAAACTAGAGATATTGGATCATTCAATTATATCATAGTTGATCTAAATGTATCAGTAGTTGAATTGGATGTTCCATAAGAAAATATATCTATGTATTGAGTTTTCATATTCATATTATCCTTTAATCTGAGTTTTATCAGATATCATCATAACCATTTTTGTTTTATTATTTGATTAGGGACAACAACATGAAAATTTTGTTGTGAAAGGTATGTCCCTAGAAACTACTATAACTAAATAAGGAAGGATGCTTGGTATAATTTATTAAGGAAAGTAATATATCAATAAATTTATACTATATCAGAAATAATTAGTCACTTATTATATAAGACTGTGAGGTTGATAGCTCAATAGAAGATATATCTTAAGGTTATAATAGATCTCTTATCTTATTCCACTAGTGAAATATTAATAAAACTTTTAGGACATATTTTATTTAGGGGTGGAATAATTTTTCGACCCAAAATATCACTATGTATTATCACTAAATATATATTATGTCAATATCTTGATCTAGACATAATGTTGAAGTTAAATGAAATCGCAATATATTTTATGACCATTAAAACCTAGCTGTATAATTAGTGGGAATGAATAATAGTAATTTATTTATGAAATATATATATATTTAAGTCCTTCTATATAAATTTCTTAGTTCATTTTGTTTTTAAAAATCAATTTTACTAAAACTTTTCTTTTTTATGCACTGTATATTTTTATAAATAAAACTAATTATATTTTTTTTAAATTATAATTATTAAAAAATGAAATGTTTTTTGATTAATTATTGTTTTATTAGTGTTTTATTGAAATTTAAAATGTGAACAACTAGTATTTAGAAATTTTATTTTCTGATAAAAATATGTTTTAATTATATTTTATGACACTATTTAAAATTTAAATTCATAAATTCTTAAAAATGAATTTTAAAAAATTGAAATTATTTCTATACCCATAAAGATAATATTATATTAGAATAAAAATTTGGGTTGTTTTTGACAAAATTTATTTTTATGTAATAGATAAAAATACTATTTTTACAAATAAAATTACTTTTATTTCATTATTAATATATAAATATGACTTGACAATTTAAGAAATTGTTTTATATAAAAAATATTTCTTTTAAAAGATATATTTTAAATGGTAAAATATTTATTTCTAGTTTAAAAATATATGTTTTATATTTTAGAATTTAGGTTCCACTATTCTCTAAAACTGTTTTTAATACATCAAAAATTTATTATTTTAAAATAAATATTTATCACTTTTATAAAATTAATAAAATAAAATGTATTTTAAATATTAAAATATAAGTAAAATATTATTTAATGTGGACTATTTTATTTTTATGCTTAAAATATGATTTAATTAGTTAAAATCATGTTACCTTGGTGAAATACAAAATGGAAAAATTGGTTGACCAAAGGGGTACAAGGGATAACATGTGAACAAACTATTTTAAATTGAGTGGCTGAGGTGTGTATAAAAAATTTCTACACCGAATTAATGTAAATTTTTTATACTTCTTGATGTGTGAAACTTGTTCTCTCTTTATATTAAGATGAAATAATTAATAAAATGAAATTCTAACCACATATAAAATGGGTATCTCACCACCGCTTCTAGACCAATCCAAAATTTGGGTTTACATTTTAAAATATTACCTATTTCCTTACCATATAATCCTATTTCACTTCATTAAGCCAATGAAAACCATATTTTGGCCTAATTCCTCCCTTCTAAGTAATCCATTAAGGGAAGCCTAAATTTCTCAACATAAGTACTAACCTTTCACTGATTTTGTTACTTTTTTTTATTAAAATTAAAATATATATTTGAAAATATTATATGATTATTTTTTCTTAATATTATAATTAATGTTTTTATATTTTTTTAATAAATATTAAACACCTTTCCCCTTTGTTATTTATAAAAAATAAAGCATCATTCATGCATTTATGAGAACTACCACCTCCATGAGGTAATGTTTCTAAAATTTCATATAGTTTATTCATTATTTATTAAAATATATTAATGTGTTATTACAAACCTAATAAGTATAAAAATATTATCATTATTCTTTTGTGTTAATGATATTATTCCAAAATAAACCACTTTCATAACAATACTCATATATTGATTACGATATATCCATTTTTGAATCTATCTAACAAAATAGTTAATCAATGATAAAAAATGAAATCATATATGACTATCAAAAATTAATTAATAAAAATATATTATATAAATAGATAAAAAATTATTTTATCTTGGCTCTTCATAATAAACTCATTAATTATGATATCCACATCCGTTCATTAAAAATAACTAAAGCTTGGTCATCAACAATTTCATATTTAAGGATTGTAACCAAAATTCCCATAAAATTAAATTTTAATATTAAAATTAACAAACAATAGTACCGTGAATGATATATGAATGATGAAATTTGGAATAATAATAGATAAAAATATCCCTATTATGAAACAACTTCGAAACAATCAAGATTACTCATACTCGATATTGAAAATTGATAATAACTATCTTATATATATGTAGAGAATAATTATAAATAAGGTTTGAAAATGGTAATGTGAATTAATAAGGATCTGATGTTGGTGATTAAGGTATTTAGTTTTTTATACAATAGATTCTAGAATTTTAATGTTGTCAATAATTAAGGTAAGAGTTTCTTTTTCTTATTTTCAAATCTCTAGTACATATTAAAAATTTAACACCATAATATATTTTATATGGTTTATTCATTTCCACAATTAATTCTATTATAATGAATATATTTCATTTCATGAATTTTTAATTTACATTTCATGGTCACTCTCTTATGTTTTTTTATTTTTACATCACCATTACAAATATGGGTTCTTTTTCTCAAGCGTATTTCTTATTGTGCACCATTATATCTTTTATATGGTGGGATTACATCATAATATAAGTATCTTAACATATTCATGTAATTAATTTGGTTTTAATATCCATATCAGGTTCGTACGTTAATGGGAATTCAATTCAATGGATAACAAGACTGTAAGGGTCTTTGTTAACACAAATCCCTTCATTGAGTTATAATGCCTATTCCGGAACTTCTATCTTTCAATCTTGATTTATTCAACACTCATATTTTATTTTATAATAATTTCTATTTTTCTCTTGGAAGAATGAGTTTTAATTCAAATAATTTTACTTGATATATTTATTCCTCAAATATTATACCATTCTTGAAAATAATTCTCAACATATTTAATGATGCATTACCCTAATTGTACATATTTTACTTTCCCGTTAATTTTCTCTATAATTAGGAAAAAATTATATGTTATCTCATGTCACCTTCATATTACCCTTCCCATATTTTCAAAAGGAATTTTTGTTACTACTTTTACAATGAGAATATTCAATAAAGGTATTTCAAAATATTAATAAAAATGGTTTTCCATTCATTGAAAATTAAATGTTTTATCATCAACTCTATATTTATTGTTAATACCCATTATTTATTTAAAAGGATATGTCATTTATGTTTCATTTTTAACGTAATAATTTTACAATGTTCTCATTAACCCTTTTTGAAAACATTTTTTCTTTTTCAAGGCTCGATTATTGATGTTTCTTTTTAAAAATTAAATGTTTTAAAAAATGGTTTCGATACAAATTTTTTAAACCTTTAAGTATTTTTAAAGTTGTAATTATTAATATTATTTCCAAATATTGATTTTGAATATACATTTTTTCAATTTCTAAAAATAAAACATTCCAAAAGAGAATTTTTCTAGTGACCCATAACTTTATCACTCACACCAATTTTAAAATTGTTATCTAAAATATATTTTATGTTTTCACTACAATATTTATCTTCATCCCTAATGACCTTATTTACTTAGAATTTTTTTTAGAATTTAACCCATAAATCTTATTATGAAATACTATTTTGGTATGATTTATTTTTGGTAACCAACCATTTAATTCATTTAGTTCAATTTTGGTTATAAAATATAGAAATATTATGAAACCCAATTTTCAATCCGTGAGTTATTTTTGGTTTGATGAATGATTTTTAAAAGACATAACTATGGATGATGGAGGGGTGGGGTCCTATATTTACCTCAAATGCTTTGGTTCAAGTTAAATATCACTTGAGGTGGAGAATTATTGTTTAAAAAATATGTCAGAATCTTTTTTCATAAGTTTTTTTTGTGTGAACAAAATGAAGGAATCATTTTTACATGTTTTTTGTGTGAACATGACGAAAGAATATTTGTTCACAATTTTTTGTGTGAATTTGATGAGGGTTGCTTGTTTCACAAGAATTTATATGCTTATTTTTGTTCTATAATTACTTATAATGATATGTTTAAATGACATGACATATTTATATAGCATTCTGATTATGTACCTTGGATAATTCTAATTTCCTCACAATATGTTTCCATGTTATATGTTTTTTATTGATATTACATGTACCTACCTCATAAATTATGTAAAAAAATTAATTTTTAACATGATATTTCTCCTGTTCTAAAGTTTTCTCCCATGATTTTGATCAAACCATTTTTTACATGTTGATGAATTTTTAATTACGGAGTATTCGATATCACCCCTTTATTTTTTTCATTACCGTAGGTAATTTTGTACAGTAAAATAGTTAGAAGGATATTTATTATAGATTTTATTTGTGGAAGATGTTTATGATATAAAAATTAAATATCATTACAATAGAATTATGCCATATTTTGGATGATTAATAAATGAGATCTAATTTTTAAAGACACTAAACCTTAACTTCATGGGATTTAATGAAGTTTTATATCTTTTAATGTTTATATTATGGATATTATGTAAAATAAAAATATTTTTATCATGAGTTATTATAGTCTTTTCATGTGTTATGGGGTGGGTTAGGTAGTGATTAGTTTATTATTGTGGGGTATACTATAAATTCTATATATTGCATAATATTGTTTTTAATAATGACATATTGGGGGGTATAAGGGTGGAATTTAATGATTAGTGGGATACTATTGATCTTTTAATGATTAAAATGAATGGGGTAATATTGGAGATAAAAATGGTTAATTACTAATTAATAGGTATAAATTAAATATGAAAAAATTAAGGATAAAATGAATTTAATTTGGATAGTAAAATGGTAATATAAGGAATGAATAAATGATATGATGAAAATGTAAACCATTATTGTTTTTATGGATGTTTTTTGTAAAATGTGGTGTTGGTATAAGGAATTATCCTTAAAAAAATTACATATTTGTGAGTTTTTTTTCAAGAATTCACTTTATTAAATTTTGAGGATATTTATAGTTTACAATTTTAGAGAGTTATATCTCAAATATTACATAAAAACACATATATTACAAAGCGTAAACTTCTACTATATATACATTTTCTCCACAATATAAAAAATTTAAAATGAAACAAGTTTTCTTTTCTTGAAAAATCATTATGACTTTGAACTTGACTAATTCTTGGTTCCTAATAATCCTTAAACCCTATGATTTTTTTGAAAAAAATATGGAATAATCATAAAAATATGAGTAAAGTGTAACGCCCCGACCCCAGTTACCCAGAGTCGGTGCATTAATTACATAACATTGGCATGATCACAAGAAAGATCAAATCTAGAAAGACTGATTGGTTTAGTAGCCTTGGAAACACTAGATATATTCATAAGTTTTACATTACATCATAAAATGAAAAACTAATACAACAACATAATGTTTCCACAATCCACACTATTATCCCCTCATAATATCCCTGCAGGTCATTCATAACTTACTTCTTCACATCTTGGGAAAAACAAAACATAGAAAAGGGGTGAGCTCAAATGCCCAGTAAGGATAACAATATAGCGGAACATTCAAAATAAGCATAAACATTTAAGGAAATGCATTACTAAAAAAAATCCTTTTAAACTTGAACTTCAACATAGTATGGCAAAAGTAAAATGAAATAATGCCATTTACTTATTCACATGGATATTCTACTAATCGAATAATCACATGCAAAAATCAAAAACCACTTTCATAATGTTGGAATGCATAATGCTAAACTTTAATTTCTTTTCAAGGCCTTGTCCCAAGACCTTGGGGCTAACTGTAACCGGAACCCAACCCGGAGTGCCTCTAATAACCGGACACCAACCCGGAGTGCCTCTAATAACCGGACACCAACCCGGAGTGCCTCTAATAACCGGAGACCAAACCAGAGGGCTTACTTTTACCAGTCCCTAACCTGGAGGGATTACATTTACAAGTCCCCAACCTGGAGGGCTTACTTTAACCAGTCCCCAACCTGGAACATACTTGTCCAACACATTCATATGAAGTAAAGGATGAAATATAACATAAATATTCTTATTGGAACTAGCATACGAAATGTAAATAATTTCACCATAAAATATGAATGGTATAAAAATAGCACATCCACAGTCAAACATATCACAAAACCTTCAATACAATATAGATGTTTTGTATCATAATAAATCAACTTCAAATAATCTTAAAATCCATCAAAGGATGTTGACATTGATGAAATCAATATTCTTTTTAAAGAAATATCTTCTTTTAATTTGAAATCATTTAAGATCCATATAAAATAAAACATTTTCTTTGAAAATATTCTTATAAGCTTGTAAGGGAAGCTTTGACGATTTTATAATGGAGGAAAATAACCGCACCCGCCGTATAAGTTAAAAAAAACATTCTTATCTTAATTCTGTCGAAAATGTTAAAAAGGACCTTGTTTTGAAAACGACGGAAAGATTCCTCTTATAAAAAGTCAAAAAGGGTATAAATGACTTTAACCCATATTCTTGTAAATAATAAAAACGTTTTGAAATACATTTTGAAGAAACATGGATGTGGATGATAAAGAGATCCTAGTAGATTATTACGTATAAACAACCTCGGATAATGAAGAGATTCTGAAATAACCCTTACCAATTTGGTAACTTATGAAACATACAACCCATGAAAGAGGTATCATACAATGAATATGTAAATACACATAAATTAGAGTGTATTACACAAAGAATATAATTATGGGAAGTACATACACCACACAAAAGGTGATGGTGGCAATATGGCATGAATCTCACGGGAATAAGGAGTGAGATGAAAACCCCTTACCAAGTTAATCAACTGAGTCGTATGGAAAAAAGTTAATAACCACGAAATGATTTAAAGAATAACATGAATATAAAGAGAATCATGATAATATATATCAAATGGTAGTACACAATACACCACTTTCAATAATTTAGTGGCGAACAATGGAAATCTCACGGAATTGAAAGTGAGATAAAAAAATCCCTTACCTTGTAATTTTCCTTGGTTGGGGTAGGTTGACCTCCTTTATAATGGTGAAATAATTGTTATTAAATTATTCAAGAATCATATATATTAATATGATATCATATATGATCTTTTAATATTGATTTGATAATAATATCTTAGTATTATCATTGTTTCGGGTGTTAACTTACTCGTTTTCTTTTATATGTTTTGTTATGTAAGCCATGTTTGTAAAAGATAGGTTGTATATTATTCATATCCAGAATGATATAAAGTCCTTAAACATAATTTTTCAAATCATCAAATGATAATTATACTTGAATGGATACGATGGAGAATGAATCTCATCGCGTTCGTAGAGACGGTAGTTCGTACGTACGCACGAGCGACAATATAATTCTTTTGATATTAAAATAATATATAAATGGATGGTATATCATATATACAGAATCATTAACATGTTATATTTATTATTTAAATGAGTTACACATCATTATTATAACCATCCAAATAATAATATATTGAATAACAATTACACCACGACGTGGAGACGGTAAGCTGTACGTACGCACGTATGGTGACATGTTATTCAAAGGGTGGATAGAATACTGAATATGGTTGTACCATATTTATAATAACATCACAGTATATGTGAGATACTGGAGTTATTATTTTAGAATGGTAAGAACAAAGAAAGAAGAAGTGGAAGAAGAAAGGAACTTGAAAAGGGGTGGTGAAAACATTACCTCTTCTTCGGGTTCTTCCTTTTGATTTGATCAAAAGGGCTCATTAGGTTGGCTTTCTGATCAAACTAAGGCCTCTAGGTTGTAGTTAGGGATGTTGGGAGAGTATTTGGGCAGAGTTTGGCCGAACCAAAAGGCTTTGAAGGTGTGAAGAAATGGGAAGGAGGAGTTCCCTTTTATAAGAGGAGTGAGGGGCACCTTTGGAAAAGCTAGAAATATTAATTTATAATAAATTCATATTCTGTTTATAATGGCTCCAAAGTTGATTATTTAAATTTTAAGGTGGGGATGGGTCGAAAACAACTCATCCAATATAATTTAGACAGGTTTGGGTACTTATATTAACCTTATCTTTAAGTATTAACTCTAAGTTAATTAGTTTCACTTTTACAATGTCTCTTTGTATTTTTATATAATATGGTTAATAAACTTACTATATACATCCAAGAGACCCCCAAGTGGTCCATTAATGATGAACCTATCATGATATAAGTATCTTGTCCTATCCTTAGATTTTTAGGAATTTAATATTAATTAATAATATAATATTTGTTTTAAGAACTCTATTATGTCAATTTTGACACTATTCAATAGTTGATTTTTGTGAAACTCATAACAGATTTATTACTTAAAAAAAAGTCAATTAAATCAATCCTAATATATCATATTATCCTAGAAAATTAGTTTAATTCATTAAAAGTTTCATATTATATTTATTTGGGTATTTATAATATCAATTAGTTTAATTTTTCACTATTATAGTAATTACTAAATCATCATTGTGTCATAAATAAATTAAATCATTTAATGTATAAAAATTATAAATAAAATATCATTATTTAGGAAATATTTTTATCTTTCTAATGAATATTTATAATCTAAAATCCAACATATATAACCCTATGTAACAATTGTTTTTCTAAAAGATATATGCTTGTGTCATTTATGTATTCATTTTAACTTAATTAAAATAAAGTGTCATTATCACCTACAAGTGGCACCATGGGGTCCCAAAATCGACCCAAAGATGCCTATGGTCGAACATGTATCAACCAAAAAGGCTAGGAGACGTTTTAGCGTAATTTAGTATTATTATAATATTATTTTTTAACCCTTATTTACCAGATTTACCCTTAACCATGGTAAATAAAATATTTACCACAGTAATTATTCAAAATGTCTAAAAATAAAAGTTACCTATTTACACAATTTGGACCTCCTGATTCCAAATATGGAATCCATTTTTCTAAATTCAAAACACAGAAGTGGCAGAAATTAATTTAAAATTAATTCCTGCTGTCAAAACAAAAAGCGTGTTTTTAAGAGGTAATAACTATCAAAAGATTGACACTTGTTTATGTTCGGTTTAATTGTAAAATTATGTCCAATGACCAAAATTATATTAAATGGTAAAAATATATTCTAAATATACTTTAAAACTACTAAAATTAATAATTTATCACTATTAATTATTTTGATTAAAAAAGTTGTTTTTAATTAAAATTTAGTAATTTTCACTATTCATCAAAATATGAAAGTTATCTGAAAAGTACCAAAATTTCACCTTAGGCTAAATTAGATATTCCGAATCCAAAAATGAAGCCCATTTTGAAATATAAAATATATATGATTTCAAAAAGTAGGTATTACTATTCATAACGGCTAGTTTGATTGGTTGTGGCGTGTGTTAGAACTCGAGGTTGCGTACAACACACGCTATCGCATTATTCGAAGGGAAACATACCGTAGAAGCTTGGGGTGTTACATTCTAAATTTTTGATGTCCCCATTTAGTCAAAAAGTTTAAAATATTGTATTTAAAAAGGGTTCACTATTAAAAGTTGATAAAAGTGCAATACTGAAAATGAATTTGTTCTTGCATTATATCTAAGAAACTCATAATATGGATTCTAAAATTATAAGGATTATATAAAGTTTAAAATTTAGGTAATACTATTCATAACCTCTTTTGAATGGATTTTTTTTTGTAATTCATGGTGTGATTGAACTCGGTGTTGCGTGTAGTGCAAGTTATTGAATTATTTTGAAGAAATAACACACTATGAAATCTTGGGGTGTTACATTCTCCCCTCCTTCAATAAATTGCATCCTCGCAATTTGAAATTGTTCTTCAAAAATAAAAGGTTGAAAATAGAAAATATATTTGTGGGAAAACCCACATCGGAAATTGGGTTACTAAAATTTAGTCTTAATATGAGGAAAAGAGAAATGAAAGGGTCACCACCAAATTATGATCTCGATTAGGAGAACATTGGTGGCAATTAGAGACATATAATTGGAGGAAAAACGTAAATATTTATAGGTAGTGATTGAGGTCATCAATCACAAACAAGTATAAAATTGAGGTCCTTAAATTCATCAATCTATGATGATTTGAAATACCATCGGTTCAACAAAACATAGGGTATTATGATTACACATTTTTGACGTTTCAAAATATCTTAGTTGAAATCCCACATCGAAAAATGAATTAACGAGGCCTCTATTTAAAATAAAGAGTGGAAAGTATAAAGATTACCGAAAATAACACATACTAGGGTTCCATGTAGGAAAATATGGATATGGAAGAGAAATCTAACCATCAATTATCTGATGGAGAGTGGTAGAGAACATGGCTATGAAAAGGCCAAAAATCCCAAAGCCATAAATTAGTGATGATTTAAGGTACCATCTAGGACAACATTTTTGTTCTAAGTTCCTTTTATTAATGTTGAGGAATTTATTTATGAGATTGGCTAATATCATAAGGAGATATACTTACTTTATAATTAGAGTTTTATCCATTAATAAATTTCTACCACAAACTCATCTTTCACTCTAAAATATAATAGAATGTAAAAAAATTCTATTTACACTGTTCGTATAGGGTTCCAAAATAAACGAATTTATAATTCATCTACAAGATATTATAATAAAAACTACATTATTTAATCCAGGAAATCTCGTGGTCCAGTGGTAGGTGATACACCCTTGTCGCCCTTTGGTTGCGGGTTCAAGTCTCGCAGCCTTTCCGGACACGACGGGTTGCCGCAGGACCTCCGGGTTGTCATTTTATGGCAATCCAAAATAATCCAAACTAGAACTATCCAAAATACTTCTGTCCAAACTCACTGTCCAACATTTATAAGGAAGGTAAACATAATATAGATCCTTTTTACCCCGTAATAGCATATGAATACCTTCATCATGTATTACCATATTCCTTATTGATTACATTCATGATCCCTTATTCTATATAGAATGCTGGATATACTTCATTAATCCAAAAATGTTTTAAACCCCAACAATGATGGAATATACAAATCATTAATCAGTTCCAAGGTAGTCAAGAATATCCAATATAATTTATCCAAAACAATCACATATTATTCCAAAATCACTACCTCAGTATCAGAACTATATTATGATTTATCATTCTCTCAACCATATATTTTCCAAAAATATATCCTGCTATTGAGTCACTTTTCTTTGTTCCACACAATCTCAAGTCCTTAATGAAATAGTACTACAGTAAAATCCTTATATACTCCATAATTATTATAACAAGTACATTGTTGATACAACACTCAATTGACATAATCAACAAAAGAACTCTAATCATTCCTCTTCATCTGTGGTAGTATCATAACTTGATTATTATCCAATAACATCATTTGCGGCATAGTCTGATGACTGGGACATAGGTTCGCGTAATGTCCAAACTCCTTGCAAATGAAGCATTGTACATTTAAAACCATTTTCTTACCCTTGCAGTCACGTACTTTGTGCCCTTTTCCTCCATGCTTATAACAAACTCCCATTCCTTTCAGGAAAGTTCCAGGGTGTTTCTTTCCACAGTTACCACATATGGGAAAATTCTTCTTTTCCCTCTTCCCTTTATCCATCTTTATCTCTTCCATCCTTTTCTTCTCTTGCTTCCCTTCAAAGCCATAGGACTCAGTAAACTCTTTACTTATCTTATCAACACATGATATTATTTCTTCATATGATGATAATACATGCGAGACTATTTCTCTTGTAAATTCTGGATTAAGACCATAAAATATATGATCCTTCTTTCTCTTTGTATCATGTGCATTTCTAGAGTTCTCATTCCTTCTACTAGGCGCCATTTCTAAACAATGGCATACATTAGATTAGTTTATGAATAACAATACCTAATCCCAAACTTGTAAAACACATAACATAAATTAAAGAGTTTATGGATATAATCCATAATCATATAAATTTCTCCTTTGAGGAAGTGAATCCACATAAACCCTTCATAATGGTTTGTAAAGAAAATGAGAATTATCCTAAGCATATCCCCCGGGAGTGTCGTAACCAAGAGTGAAGCAAGGCCCGTTGTCGTGCACCAGTTCTCGTTCGAGTCTAGCTCCAAGCGGTGTTTTTGGGTTTTACCCCTAGGTACATCTGTGCCAGAGCCGCCTCTACCTGCTCGTATCCAGACAGGGAAGTATTGCTCAGAAAACTCACAAAATCTCTACAATACCAAAATTCTAGGAAGTTCTTCTATACTAATCCTCAAAGTCCATCTTAAATCTATGTGCTCTAATCAGAGTTTATCTAAATCTAGCTTCCAAGGTTTGTACTAAACTTCCTCTGATACCAACTGTAACGCCCCGACCCCAGTTACCCAGAGTCGGTGCATTAATTACATAACATTGGCATGATCACAAGAAAGATCAAATCTCGAAAGACCGATTGGTTTAGTAGCCTTGGAAACACTAGATATATTCATAAGTTTTACATTACATCATAAAATGAAAAACTAATACAACAACATAATGTTTCCACAATCCACACTATTATCCCCTCATAATATCCCTGCAGGTCATTCATAACATACTTCTTCACATCCTGGGAAAAATAAAACATAGAAAAGGGGTGAGCTCAAATGCCCAGTAAGGATAACAATATAGCGGAACATTCAAAATAACCATAAACATTTAAGGCAATTCATTACTAAAACAAAAGCCTTTTAAACTTCAACTTCAACATAGTATGGCAAAAGTAAAATGAAATAATACCATTTAATTATTCACATGGATATTCTATGAATCGAATAATCAAATCCAAAAATCAAAAACCACTTTCATAATGTTGGAATGCATAATGCTAAACTTTAATTTCTTTTCAAGGCCTCGTCCCAAGACCTTGGGGCTAACTGTAACCGGAACCCAACCTGGAGTGCCTCTAATAACCGGACACCAACCCAGAGTGCCTCTAATATCTGGACACCAACCCAGAGTGCCTCTAATAACTGGAGACCAAACCAGAGGGCTTACTTTTACCAGTCCCTAACCTGGAGGGCTTACTTTTACCAGTCCCCAACCTGGAGGACTTACTTTAACCAGTCCCCAACCTGGAACATACTTGTCCAACACATTCATATGAAGTAAAGGTTGAAATATAACATAAACATTCTTATTGGAACTAGCATACGAAATGTAAATAATTTCACCATAAACTATGAATGGTATAAAAATAGCACATCCACAGTCAAACATATCACAAAACCTTCAATACAATATAGAAGTTTTGTATCATAATAAATCAACTTCAAATAATCTTAAAATCCATCAAAGGATGTTGACATAGATGAAATCAATATTCTTTTTAAAGAAATATCTCCTTTTAATTTGAAATCATTTAAGATCCATATAAAATAAAACATTTTCTTTCAAAATATTCTTATAAGCTTGTAATGGAAGCTTTGACGATTTTGTAACGGCGGAAAATAACCGCACCCGCCGTATAAGTTAAAAAAACATTCTTATCTTAATTCTGTCGAAAAGGTTAAAAAGGACCTTGTTTTGAAAACGACGGAAAGATTCCTCTTATAAAAAGTCAAAAATGGTATAAATGACTTTAACCCATATTCTTGTAAATAATAAAAACGTTTTGAAATACATTTTGAAGAAACATGGATGTGGATGATAAAGATATCCTAGTAGAATATTACATATAAACAACCTCGGATAATGAAGAGATTGTGAAATAACCCTTACCAATTTGGTAACTTATGAAACATACAACCCATGAAAGAGGTATCATACAATGAATATGTAAATACAAATAAATTAGAGTGTATTACACAAAGAATATAATTATGGACAGTACATACACCACACAAAAGGTGATGGTGGCAATATGGCATGAATCTCACGGGAATAAGGAGTGAGATGAAAACCCCTTACCAAGTTAATCAACTGAGTCGTATGGCAAAAAGTTAATAAACACAAAAGGATTTAAAGAATAACATGAATATATAGAGAATCATGATAATATATATCAAATGGTAGTACACAATACACCACATTCAATAATTTAGTGGCGAACAATGGAAATCTCACGGAATTGAAAGTGAGATAAGAAAATACCTTACCTTGTAATTTTCCTTGGTTGGGGTAGGTTAAACTCTTGTATAATGGTGAAATAATCGTTATTGAATTATTCCAAAATCATATATATTAATATGATATCATATACGATCTTTTAATATTGATTTGATAATAATATCTTAGTATTATCATTGTTTCGGGTGTTAACTTACTCGTTTTCTTTTATATGTTTTGTTATGTAAGCCATGTTTGTAAAGGATAGGTTGTATATTATTCCTATCCAGAATGATATCAAGTCCTTAAACATCATTTCTCAAATCATCAAATGATAATTATACTTGAATGGATACGATGGAGAATGAATCTCATCACGTTCGTGGAGACGGTAGTCCGTACGTACGCACGAGCGACAATATCATTCTTTTGATATTAAAATAATATATAAATGGATGGTATATCATATATACAGAATCATTAACATGTTATATTTATTATTTAAATGAGGTACACATCATTATTATACCCATCCAAATAATAATATATTGAATAACAATTACACCACGACGTGGAGACGGTAAGCCGTACGTACGCACGTATGGTGACATGTTATTCAAAGGGTGGATAGAATACTGAATATGGTTGTACCATATTTATAATAACATCACAGTATATGTGATATACTGGATTTATTATTTTATAATGGTAAGAACAAAGAAAGAAGAAGTGGAAGAAGAAAGGAACTTGAAAAGGGGTGGTGAAAACATTACCTCTTCTTCGGGTTCTTCCTTTTGATTTGATCAAAAGGGCTCCTTAGGTTGGCTTTCTGATCAAACTAAGGCCTCTCGGTTGTAGTGAGGGATGTTGGGAGAGTATTTGGGCAGAGTTTGGCCGAACCAAAAGGCTTTGAAGGTGTGAAGAAATGGGAAGGAGGAGTGCCCTTTTATAAGAGGAGTGAGGGGCACCTTTGGAAAAGCTAGAAATATTAATTTATAATAAATTCATATTTGGTTTCTAATGGCTCCAAAGTTGATTATTTAAATTTTAAGGTGGGGATGGGTCGAAAAAACTCATATAATAGAATTTTGACAGGTTTGGGTACTTATATTAACCTTATCTTTAAGTATTAACTCTAAGTTAATTAGTTTCACTTTTACAATGTCTCTTTGTATTTTTATATAATATGGTTAATAAACTTACTATATACATCTAGGAGACCCCCAAGTGGTCCATTAATGATTAACCTATCATGATATAAGTATCTTGTCCGAACATTAGATTTTTAGGAATTTAATATTAATTAATAATATAATATTTGTTTTAAGAACTCTATTATGTCAATTTTGACACTATTCAATAGTTGATTTTTGTGAAACTCATAACAGATTGATTACTTCTAACAAAGTCAATTAAATCAATCCTAATATATCATATTATACTAGAAAATTAGTTTAATTCATTAAAAGTTTCATATTATATTTATTTTGGTATTTATAATATCAATTAGTTTAATTTTTCACTATTATAGTAATTGCTACATCATCATTGTGTCATAAATAAATTACATCATTTAATGTCTAAAAATTATAAATAAAATATCATTATGTAGGAAATATTTTTATCTTTCTAATGAATATTTATAATCTAAAATCCAACATATATAACCCTATGTAACAATTGTTTTTCTAAAAGATATATGCTTGTGTCATTTTTGTATTCATTTTAACTTAATTAAAATAAAGTGTCATTATCACCTACAGGTGGCACCATGGGGTCCCAAAATCGACCCAAAGATGACTATGGTCGTACATGTATCAACCAATAAGGATAGGACACGTTTTAGGGTAATTTATTATTATTATAATATTATTTTTTAACCCTTATTTACCAGATTTACCCTTAACCATGGTAAATAAAATATTTACCACAGTAATTATTCAAAATGACTAAAAATAAAAGTTACCTATTTACACAATTTGGACATCCTGATTCCAAATATGGAATCCATTTTTCTAAATTCAAAAAACAGAAGTGGAAGAAATTAATTTAAAATTAATTCCCGCTGTCAAAACAAAAAGCGTGTTTTTAAGAGGTAATAACTATCAAAAGATTGACACTTCTTTATGTTCGGTTTAATTGTAAAATTATGTCCAATGAACAACATTATATTAAATGGTAAAAATATATTCTAAATATACTTTAAAAATACTAAAATTCATAATTTATCACTATTAATTATTTTGATTAAAAAAGTTGTTTTTAATTAAAATTTAGTAATTTTCACTATTCATCAAAATATGAAAGTTATCCGAAAAGTACCAAAATTTCACCTTAGGCTAAATTAGATATTCCGAAACCAAAAATGAAGTCCATTTTGAAATATAAAATATATATGATTTCAAAAAATAGGTATTACTATTCATAACGACTAGTTTGATTGGTTGTGGCGTGTGTTAGAACTCGAGGTTGCGTACAACACACGCTATCGCATTATTCGAAGGGAAACGTACCGTAGAAGCTTGGGGTGTTACATTCTAAATTTTTGATTTCCCCATTTAGTCAAAAAGTTTAAAATATTGTATTTAAAAAGGGTTCACTATTAAAAGTTGATAAAAGTGCAATACTGAAAATGAATTTGTTCTTTTATTATATCTAAGAAACTCATAATATGGATTCTAAAATTATAAGGATTATATAAAGTTTAAAATTTAGATAATACTATTCATAACCTATTTTGAATGGCTTTTTTTTTGTAAGTCATGGTATGATTGAACTCGGTGTTGCGTATAGTGCAAGTTATTGAATTATTTTGAAGAAATAACACACTATGAAATATTGGGGTGTTACATAATGTATAACAAAATTTGAAACCCATTAGTTCATTGAAAAACATGATTAAACATAAAATATTTACCTTTATCAGAATATATTTTTAATCATATGAAATAAAAAATTCATCATAGAAAACATTTTTTATCAAATAATACCTTTCAAACCCAAAACAAGAAAATATAAACCGTTATTGGAAACTTATTGTATCTTATTCAAAACTAATATTCACGTATTTCATAAATAAATAGAGCCTAGTTAATTCCATAAGAGAAACCATCATGGTTAACTCCCTCTTTCTTATCTTGGAAGACAAGTAACATCACCCAATTCATTAGAAATCTACATCAAGATCAGTAGCCATATAAGCTATATTGGGATCAATAATAATCACTTATAATGATAAATTACCATATCAAAAATAAAACATTTTTTTATTAATCTTTTTTGTTAAAAAACCGTAAAACCTCTTTTAATCCCATAATCAACACATTTTCCATTTTCATATTAAAATAGAGAGAAATTATCCTTTACTTAAAAATTATTTAAAATGAAAAAAACATAAAAATATTGAGAAAAATATTTCATATGAAAATGTCTATGAAAATATTTAATGTAAGATTTAGATCAATGAAAATTCATGAAAATGGTAAATTCCACTCATTTTATATATGTTAATTAAAAACATTTTTTTACACTTTCGTAAGAAGTGTCAAAAGTGACCCGTATGGAAAATGTCAAAAATATTCCTTTTTAAACCATGGTAAAAAAGTAAAAAATATTCAAAAATAAACATTTAAAACCATTAACAATAGAAAATAATTTTCTTGTAACATTTAAAATAACATAGAAAAGGTATAAAAAGATTTGTAAGGGAAGCATCAAATATGTTCTTTATCTTATGGAATAATAGAATTATGTTAATTATATAATTTATCAATTTTTTTTTATTTTAATTACATTATAATTATCAATTTTATATCATTTATGAATAATTTTTATTTAGTTACTTCATCAGTTAAGATTATGTAAGATGTCTTTTGGACATATGGTTCATAATCCCAAAATAGATTCGGAAGGATTAATATGATTATAGTGGTAATTATTTAGTCATATGTAGAATAAAAATAATGAAATTAACATAATTTTTATTCAACAAAAAAATTAATAACCATCCATGGAATTAGTATAGGAAAAATAAATCAGTAAACTTCGCGGAGATGGAAATCCACACATACACACAAATATTGTTAATATATTCCAACATTTGTAGGGTATGAAAATAGATGATATATTATATTTATATATTGATAATAATTTCATTAATATCATATATAAACATAAGATACTTAACAATAAACAACCATAAGAGGCAATGATTGAAAATGAAACACATCTCTTAATAGAGGTGGTAGTCCACACGTACGCAAGAGCAATGTTTTAATTCCCTATAAAATGGAAAAAGTGATTAATAAGGGTTATAATATGATCATAATAAGATTTAATTATTTTTAATATAATTTTTTTTATTTCATCATGGTTAAATAATATTTGAACGAGGTAGAAGAAGAAATAAACTTGAAATAGGTTAGTTATGACTTATACTGTCTCTTGGGATCACCTCTTTAGCTTACACCTTAAACCTTATAGGTTGGTATTTTGGTGAGACCAATAACCATAGTTTATGCATAGTTAATTTTATGAGATAATTTGGCATGTATTGGATGAAGTGATCAAAACATTTTATGTAAAATTTGTTAGGAGGATGCCTTTTATATCTGAGGGAAGGGGTACATTTTTAATTACTTAATGTATTAAAATAATATAAATTAATTTTCAATAAAAAAATTGAACAAAATTGATGTATTAAAAATTTAGAAAGATGATGATTAATAATAATCTCATATAATAATGTTTGGAAAATTTTATATGAAGTTTTCACCCGAATCACTTAGTTTTGACCCCTATTAACCATTTTGACGATTACTGTAATATCAATGTTTTTTACATTAAAGGAGTCAATAATGTTACTATAAATTAGTATTAAAAACATTAATGGACCATTTGTTATTTTTTAGACAATACAAAATTCAATTTTATAATGATAACATGTTTTTTAAAATTTTAAATCTTTTTTAAAAAATATGGTTTATTTTAAAATTTCATTAATGTTAGTTTTTTAAACTATTACATTAATTTGACCATAATCACATCAAGATAAAAATTTAATTAGAATATAAATATTATAAATATCTCTAACATGTTATATCTATATATAAAATTTCTTGGACACTACAAATAACCAAAATATATTACTTTTAGTGTTATTAAAATCATTTAAATGTTTTTTTGAATCTTTACACAAGAACTGTGTCGACATCATATAAGAATTTTAGGTAATTATTTAATGAATATTTTTCTCACAAATACCATTATAAATAATTTATTAATATTTCAAATAAAATTTTTGAATTTGACATATCCTCACTTTATCTATATAAACCGTTTTTACAAAAAATTAAAATGAACAGAGTGAAAATTTGTTTCTACTCAATATTTAAAATTATGTTAAAGACATTCTCAAAGGAAAGTGATAATAAATTTACAATATTTAGAGAATTTTATGGTCATATTATAAAAATTAATTTTCATTTAAATTAAGATAAGTGTTAGAGAGATTTTTGGGCCTTATTGCATTATTTGTAACCTCATTTACTCGATTTACCTTTACCATGGTGGAAAATATTTACTACGATTACTATTCATAAAAAAAATAGGGTCCAACTTAACAAATTCTAACCTCATTATTAAAAATATGGAATAAATTTTTAATTATTACATTTATACAAGTAATAAAAACTAATTAAGGATCAAATGTAAAATGAAATGAAAAAAGTTTTTAGAAAAATGTGTTTTAATTGCAGAAATGAACTTATACCAAAATTAGGTATGATGAATTTTAATATTTAATTAATTATACTATTTGAAATTAAATGATAATTATATTATTTTATGATCAAATATTAATTTTTATTTACTTTATTGAATGGAAATAAAACACAACTTTACAAATTAATGTATATTTTTCAGTATTCATTAAAAATCAATATTTTCAGAGAAACACAAAATTTGAACCCAAGATAACTTTGATGTGATTATTTCAAAAATTAAGTCAAAATTTTCAAATTCAAATTAAAAAATTTCTAAATTTATCTTTTAGATAAAACCATATAATACATGAATGTGAATTTAAATAGAATAAAACAATTTCTTTTTGATTAAAAAAATTACTTATTATTTTTATAACGTATATAAATATATAAAATACAATTAATGAATATTAATAAGTTATGAAATTTCTTTTCTATGAAAATTAACTAAGTTTTTACATTATTCCCCATTTTTTAAATTGTCCCCTTACAATTTTATTCAATAGTTAAACATGTTGAGATATTATTCCTTTACAGAACTTTCTAATTCTAATATTGCTACATCATCTGTATGGTTTTTCCATAAAACCCTAAATTGGTTAATTTTCTTATTATGTAACACTTTCTACCTATGGTGAATAATCTGTACTTATTGTTCCACATAAGGAAGGTTTTCTTCCAACTAATCTACTTCATGGATCAAAAAATGAGATGCATATAAAACATATTATCTAAATAATGAAACATGGAATACATGATGTAACTGAGTTAAAATTATTTGAAAATCTAATTAAAAAGAAACTAGTCCAAATTTCTCTATGATTTCACATGGTTAAATGAAATAAATACATATTTCCCCTTTATTTAAAAAAAATCTTAACTCTTTTTCATACAAATAATAAAATAAAAACATTATCACCAAACTCAAAAAAATAACATTACTCCGAATAACATAAAATGTATACCTAATTTGATCCATAATCTTATGTTTTTGAATAATCTTCAACTTTTTAACCATTTCTTCTTCTAAATCTAGTCCAAAAAATATCCTTTCTCATAATTCATCCCAACAAGATATAGTCAGACACTATATTACATATAATTTCTCAAAGAATTCATCTATATACTCAAATAAAAACTATTATTATAAGAAAATTCAATCAAGTTCAGATATTGATCCCATAATTCCTGATAATTCATTAAAAACTCTCAAGGAAAATTCCCTAATGTCAGAATAATTTACTCTTATTATCCATCATAAAGTGGATGGAAGGATTTACAAAAAATTAAATCATTAACCAAAGACTTATGAATTACTTTCTATAATTTGTAGGTGAATATGCGATCATAATAAAATATAATAGAAATAGGAACTCCATGTAATCTAATTATTTCTTAAATATAAATGTGAGTAAAATTATCTAAAGTCATAATATATCAAATAGGAAAAAAATGTGAATATTTTTTCAATCGAAAAATAATAACCTAAATTTCATTATTACTTGCAGATATATTTGGAAGTCTAACCATAAAATACATGGATATATTTTCCCATTTCCTCTGTAGAACTTAAAAATAAATAATTATCCATTTTGGTAATTTTCACTCAACTATAAACTATTTTCATGTCCAAAATTTCATAGTAAACTCTAAAATATCTTTCTTATTCCATCACACCACTAATACTCTCAAATTTATCTGAACATTTTAGTACTGTTGACATGAATAGGGAAGGGAGAGCTGCAAGCTTCAATGAATAGTTCCTTTTTCAACTACGATATCACTATCACATTACGTTTTTTACATTTCTTTCAAAACATAGTTTTCATTCTGAGATTTATTAATTCTATCTAACAATGTCTACTACACTGAAACTAGAAATGAAATAGATGATTTTCATGGATGTATAATTTCAAGGAAATCATTGATTAAATAAACTACTAAAGGATAAAGTGTTTAATTTAGTATAGTTAATGAAGTAATATATTTTTGACATGAAGGATTAGATACATTATTTTGTTTTTACGAATTGTAAATAATTGTGGAATTATAATTTTTTATCAGTTCTAACCATCTGCTAATCCTCATGTTAAACTCTTTATTAGTGAATATATACTTTAAACTTTTTTTATTAGTAAATATTTTACACTTTACTCCATATAAATTATACCACCAAAATTTTAAAGTAAAAGCACTAAAATTGATTCTAGATCATGTGTCATATAATTTAACTAATGTGGTATTAGTTAATGTGTATAATAAGAAACTAATTAATCATTATATTCTATAATACATCCAAGTACCCCTAAAAATAATTTTGAATATGAAAAATTCACCATTTCTAGAGGGAATGTACAAAACATGATCATTCACCAATCTTCCACTTAGTTCCCAGAAACAATCATCACACTCTTTTATAAAAATGAATTTAACTCCTTTTGGAGTTAACTTAGTAAATGGGATAAATAACTAAGAATTTTTTTTAAAAAACCGCCAACATAAATCCATAAATATAAGAAGACTATGAATCTATGTGGAATTTATATTTCTTCGACATTTTTTAACCACATTAGTTTTACTAGGGTCAATAATTATTCCACATTTACAGACTATATGCTTGGGGAATGAAATTTTCTACAACCAAAATTCACGTTTAGTATATTTTACATATAACTTATTTTATTTAATTTTATTGAAAATAATCTTTATTTCTCTTTCACGATCCAAAGAATTATATAATATAACAAAATAACAATACGAAATAGAACAAAAAACTTGTCTAAATATTCATGGGAAACTCTATTCAAATGATCCATGAAAAAAGGGTGCATTATATTTACAAAATATAATAAATAAAAACTCATAATGCATATATTTATTCCAATACAAAAACATCAAAAAAATTCATCCTTAAACTTCAACTGATCATATCCTTAACTGAGGTCAATCATTGAAAAATAACACTCTCCTTAGAACTAATCAAACAAATCTTCTATATTAGGTGAATGACATATGTTCTTAATAGTGATTTTATTTGATTATTTATAATCAATGAAATGATCATTGAATAAAATTTCTCATTAGTAAAAAAACTAGATCACCCCATAGTGAAGTGATCAGATAAATGAAACCTTTATCTAGAAAGTCATACAAGTCATTTTTCAATGGTAAAATTTCTACTTGATCCATTTGTTAAGGGGATTTTTACATACAATTAGAATCTTGAACTAAGTAAAAAATAAACTGAACTAACTGACTAGAAATAAAACTAGGAACATCATTAAGAAATGAATATTTATATTCATTCAATACTGGAACATCATAAATTTAAACAGTTCATTTCTTTCCAACAATATGAGACAGGAAACTTTCAATACCATCTCTAATCAATTTATTATAATTTTATATGTTATCAAAGGTATCAAATAATTGAATATAAAATTATTATCCCTAAAAAAGTTCTTTTAATGATAAACTAAAATCTAATCCATACCATGAGAAACATAAAACTCCATTATAGAAAATGAAACAACATTTTTTTGAAAATAATTTCCCACTAAGATGACTAAGAAGATTCATATAAATCTTGGTTTTTTTAATACATCATCTCGAAGTTTTCACCAAAAGTTATATATTATTTTCATGAGGTTATAATATTATTTTACTTTAAAATTTCCCAAAAATGAAGGAATGTCAGGATTTAGATTCGAATAGAGACTCCATATAATTCTAATAAACAGGTAACATATCTATTACCACTTCATTAGGTGGAATCACATCTACTATAGTTTTATAAAATAATTTTGACACACAAATTCTCTTTCTATCTTAATGATTTCCTCTTCAAGTAACTAAATTTTACAACACATTATCATAATTCCCCATTACATTGAAATTAAAACATCTCATGGTTGGATATATATAAGATCCCAACATTTCAATGAGGAAATAAACCTTTAGTTTTTGATTTAATCCATTTGTTTTATCATTATATGAATTCATATTATGGCTATGGGGGTAATAATGTTTTTTGGGGATTGTTTGGAGCTTAGATCTTCAAATTTTGGAGGAAATAATTTGTTTTAAAAGTCAGTATAAAATATTATTCTCTGTCCACACGGTTTGATAAATCGTGAAAGGTGTTACGGTGCTTCACTGGGGGGGGGGGGGGGGTACATGGGTTGCACATGGTTTGTCTAACCATGCATTGCAGCCCGTTTTGGGTGTTCACCCTAGACAAAGGGGGATTCATAGATAGATCATGGTTTCTGAAAAACATGCTCCCCCAACCATGTAGGCCAATTTACAAGGATACAATCTCTCAAATGGTTAGTGAATGGTCTAGAAAACTATATAAACAAACCTTATGACTCATAAAAATTAGGCATTTGTATTCTTTCCTATGTCCATTTTATGAACTCACCATCTTTTTCTACTTTATTTTAAGTGGAAATATGGTCCCATTCCCCTACTTTAAAGATTTCATTTTCCTAATCCTATAATTTTATGCCTCTTCTTCATATGGACTCTGATCAAGAGACCATATTTCACGTTGGATATCCACTCGTAATCCATACATTCTATTCTTTCTTTTTTTAATTGTTATTTCCCTAGATGATAATATTTTGGTGTTATATCATATGTTCTATTTTTAGGGTGTTTGTCTATTATTTTATTTTATTCCAATATTAGAAAAACCAAGGTAAAATACAAGAAGAGGGTTCCTCTATAGGCATAAGGTAGGTTGTTTATAACATTTCTCTAAAAGTATCAAAATTGTATTTAATATTTTCATTGTTCCCTCACTAGTACCACTAAGACTTATTTATAAAATTCATACCAATTTAATATAAATTATTTAATATTTTTTATAAGGCCCTAATGAAACCTCTTAACATCATTGGGTGTTGTAACCTCTTTTTTGACCAACCCAAGTAGGATGTGTTCCACATTAATTTTAGTAAACAATTTTGAGATAATTTACGACATCGTTCAGATGTGATCTACTTTACCATTAATGAGGAATGTGATTTTTGTTAAATTAATTTATTATTAATTGTTAAAAGGGAATTATTTTTATATAGATATCACATGGCCTTGAAAAATGTATTTAAATTCATAATTGGTTACTTGTCGTTGATTCACCTTATCATGTATGATGAAGGATAATGGAAGGAACCTAATGATTTGTAATTGGAATTAGTATTACATGGCCTATGATGACATATGTATATAAATAAAGTTTATACGGTGCCTATTACATGTGGACCTTTTCTATATTTATTATAATGCTAATACCTGATCCCACCTTATATTCCTGAGGGAATTCCATAAGAACTCAAAGGATTCCACACTGATTCATTGATCAAATTTCCATTGGGGATACCCAACACTGAATCTAGTCATTTTCTTATTACATGAATTCATTAGTGTTGTACCAAAAATTATCTTGTCTCTTTTCTGAATATTAGAATTCCTTGGATAAACTCCTTTGATTGACCATGATGTCTTCAGACGGCAGCACCATGGATTCACCCCATTGGGATCTGTAATTATTTTCATGAGATTACTATGGACAATATCTATGGACTCAATTATACTCTTTTACAATGGAATTCCCTGGGTGTAACCTTTGAGTTGTAATTAGACCTTTATAGCCATACTGCACGATTTTCCACTATTAGTTGGATTGACCGATTAGGTCATGGATTCCTTGGTTCTCCCCAAGTCATTATTAATTATCATCATTATTATTACTCTATGATTACAATTATTTTATAATTATGATACAGTGATTAATTAATTAAATAAATTAATGTTTATAGACCAGATAATGTTTAAGTAGGTATGGGTTATTTGTTTTCATAATGATTTAGTTTTATATTCCAATACATTATTACATACTTGATTTGTATATAAACCATTGGTGATGGACAATAGAGTTTATCTATCCCCAAATTTGAGCCTCTATTAGTACCCAAGTAGATTATTTGATTGTAGGCATGGAAAAAGGGAAGCATCCCACTTTGGACACCCTGCATATTGTTCTAGGATGGGATATTGGTAGTAGATAACTAAGCCAGTGCTCATGATGCTTGGATAGTTTTTTACTCTTTAAATTGTTTTTCATATCATGTATTATACATTCCTACTACTTCCATGTATGCTTATTTCCCTTTTTTTAGAGACATTCCATCATCTTATGTTGAAGATAGAGTTTACATTTTTTTAGTATTACATATTTCTTTGATTCTTATGATTTATTTTTCTTCCTTATTCATTTTTATTATGATTTCATTGTTTATCTATATCCATCTATACTATGGTCAACTACGAACTTAGGGAATAGTCTCACCACAGTAAAACTCTAGTCCCTTGCTACAAATCAACGGCTTGTGGAATATTGGGAGGCATGATTGAGACTATGTTTCCAGTTAGGTTCGATTACTCAGGAGTGACCCAGGTTTGAGATGTCACAAATTGTTCTCAGACTTGTTTCTTTCCTTGTATTATTTTTTGGGAAATTTATATAAGAGATTAGAAACATTTTTTAACTTGGTCATATTCCATTCATGGGAGTATATAAACAATGTTCTGGGTAAACACAATATATCTCGGGAATAAGAAATTTGTGTTTTATATTTCACCTATATTAGTTGAAATACATTCACCATTATATGGTACACATGGATTTGGTATATATTATGATTTATAAAGATCATTATTGGCCTAGTATGGAAATGGATACCTATTTCATGCATCCTGATAGGCTCCTAGGATTCCCATTCCATGCATATTATATTTTATATAGGTTCATTTTAATACATACATTTCTCGGGTTGCTTATGATTGTTAAGTGTCCCTTGTTTATGATATATGCATGTGCCACCAATATCTTATACAAGGAATGGATTTTTTTTGTTTTTAATGTCAGTATCAACTTAAATGTGGTTATCCCATATAGATTGATGGTGGAATCCTAGACATACAATTTCCACCCTTGTAATCTATGTAATCTTGGTTATATGAGCTTGGATTTGGGTGTTATTATACAACTACCACGTGCATTTTATATGGTGTATGGGCATTTATAAATTGAAAAGGGTAAAATCATCAAATCAAACCATCGTATTCAACCCATTTCTTTTGGATTCCAAATGTAAGGAAGATTGTTAAAATTAAATGGGTGTCAATTTCAATTTATAAAGTGTATGGGCATTTATAAACTGAGAATGAAAATCCATATAATTGAACCTTGTATTATTTATAAACTAACATAAAGATTCAAAAATATAAATTCTATCATATAAATTAAATATTTTACAGTAAATGAAGTTTCTATATAAATCATAAATAACATTTCCCTCATTTATATTAAATTGACCCCCATATACTGCAACCCTCGTTAATAAAAACCTAAACACTTACCAATACTCGAACCTTCAATGCGGGTAATTGGTGTAGTATGTTGGGTAGTGAACCCTTTCCTAATGTCCCACTTCCATTAGTGATCCAATATTATTTGGGGCCTTTTCATGTGGTGTGTGATTGGAATTTATAGAGTTATGCCACAATGACTTCCTCATGTCATGTGCCAGGATGGTGATGATGATCATTCTCCAGAGGTGGGGGCCCTAATCAGCCAGTGTTTTCTCTTGTAATGAAACCTATAACACTACCTATTATTACTAATATGGGAACTGATTCTCAACATATAGAGGGTTTCCTACACTTGATGCATTATATATAGGGTGATCCATGACTAACACTTACAATGTAAGATCTTACTCATGAGCTCCAATAGAAACGTACTCCCATATTCACGAGGCATAGCAGTCCTTAGGTTACTAAATAATGGATGGAATAAATTTTATCTATCTTAGAGAATATGGAGACACATATAGAGAGGAGGGTAAGTATCTCAACCAACATGAAACATGTTTCTACCATGATTTGGTATGATGTGATTACCTATGCTGTTTTTCATCAGGGAATTTTGTGGGAGGACTTTGATACTACCTTCAATGACTAATTGTTCCCTAAAATGATGTGAGATGACTGAGTCAAGGAGTTCATACACCTGAATTAGGGTTCTATGTTCATTATGGACTATTCAACTACCTTCAATTATTTTTACTACTTCTTTCCTATGATGAAATTTCACGAGTAAGCTACCTTGAGGATGAGCTCTGGTATTCCATCCATACTCATGTGAATGTGTTTCACCTATATTATATTTTTTAAAAATGTGGAGCAAGATCTTATCACTGAGAATAACTTGAGGGAAGGAGATAGTCTTAGGAATATATAGTCTATGCTAAGACAGGGTAGTAGTTATTCATATGATTGGAATAGTAACCTTGAGTTTTCTCATTAGAACCGTTGGGGATAGAGTATCCACAATGGATGATCCATTGTGTTTCAGAAGTGTGTACTATAGGGTCATGTGAAGCCGCGGTATGATATATACCCATTGAAATGTCATTTTTATATCCCCATTAGTCATATTAAGATGTTTTTATGGACCATTTTGACATTTTCTAGTGTAATAGGACCTATTATAGCTCTACCTTCGAGACTTGGATCAGTGACTCCCCATCAGGCATGAAACTGGAATCGTGTTAAACAAACAAGCTGAGGAGGAGGTCATGTACAAGGAATCTGGACTTTTGATTTGCAGTACCAGTAGAGTTGACTTGCTCTGGTTAGTCCTACTATAGCTGATGGTCATGGATTGTGAAAATTTCACATATTATAGTAGATACCCAAGGAGCAGAGTTCTAAAACATATACTATACGAGGTACTATTCTAGTATCCTTTAATATCATTTCTTATTTATTTTATATAGGTACCACACACACCATTATCTCTATATTGATTATAGAAAGCCATGGGATTGAAATTCAATACTTCTAATAGGGTATGGACCTAAAAACACAATTTAGTGTACATTCATAGGGTATACGCCAATGAATGAAATGTCCCATTCAGGTAGGTAATTATTTTTTCTGTGGGACCTCTTTGTATTTGAGACGATGGGATTCAATGCCATTCTAGGGATTGAATGGATGGACTCCTATCATGCCTATGTGGACCAATATCATTATTGGGTATTTTTTGCATCACTAGAGGGTGATAATTTTCTTCACATGGGTGTGTGAGATGTCTAGAAAAGTAGAGTTGCACCAGAGCATCATGGGACGGTATGATCAACTACACATATTTATATCCTTTTATTTAATGATTGGATACAACGTCTGGTTTATTGTTCTTGACCATTGGATAATTTTTGTTATGTTTTTCGAATTAATTTCTCTAGAATACCTCCCGAGAGAGAGGTGGAGTGTATAATTCATCTAAATCTTGGAGTAGCTCTAGTTTATCTTCCTTCAAACCGGATAGAAGCTATTGTGATCCAGGTTCTCAATAGATTGTTGGAATATTTAGAATCTAATGGTTTTAACAAACCCATCATTTCATATTGAGGTTCTCCTATCCTTTAAAACTATAAGCTGGATATATCTCATCAACTTTGTGTGGATTAATGATAGTTGAACCAAATTTCAGTTAAGGACCAGTATCATTTGCCACAAATTGATGAGCTCTTTGGAAAGATCAATGGAGTTAGAGGTTTATTGAAGATCGAAATAATATCATAATATCATTAGTGAAAGTCAAGCCTTCGCACATACCACATATTAACTTCGGATGCCTGTAAAATTTATATGAGCATATGGTTATGTTTTTTAGTCTTAAGAACACATGCTATATTTTCATATCCTAGATTAATAGGGTTTTCCACCCCTATTTGGATCCCTCTACAATTGTTTTTTGGATGAAATATTGGTGTATTCTCATACATTAAGAAATAATGAAAAACATCTTGAAATCATTTTGAATACCCTGAGAGAGAATGAAATATACTATAATCTCACAAATCAATACTTCTTGATCGAGGGGGTTCACTTCATCAGTTATATAATCTTAGAATCAGGTGTTTCATTTGACCCATAGAAGGTGATTACTTTTGATTCCTTGGATAATATGAAGAACATGTTTTATATATGAAGCTTCATGGATCATGTTGGATATTAAAAGTATTCTATACAGGCAAAAAATACTCTCCAACATGTCTTACTAGTATTAATAAGAAGGGTGTCATGTTATTGTGGTCTGAATCATGTATCAAGTCTTACTATGAGTTGAAAATAAGACTTACTTCAGATTTTATCCTCATCATGCATGAGCCTAGAAAAGCATTTTCGATGTTGTGTGATGCATTAGAAATTTGTATTGATGTAGTTATGACGTAATAGGATGGATTAATTGTATACATTTATCCCTAGTTGAGACCTCAGGAGGATAATTACCCTACGTACGACCTTGAGCTCACAACAGTTGTTCATGCCATGCTTTTCCGGAGGAACTATCTAATTGGAGAAATATTTTTGGTGTTAACTGATCATAAGAGGCTCAAGTAGATCATTTAAAATCATGAATTAAATCTCAAATATTGAATATGTTTGGAATACCTTTGTTCCTTTTACTTTGATCTTGCATTTACGCCTGCAAAGGGAAATACATTAGCTGATTCGGTAAGCTATAAAACATCGGTACAAGCCGTTCAGGAAGCCTATGATGGATATAAATTTTGGGCCCTATTTTCTACGATGCACATGAAGTTTCAAGAGAGTAACATGTATCCATTTATTATATCTTTTGTACTTACCTCTACACTATTAGAAAGGATTATGAGAAGGAAGTTTTTCAAAACTGAAGGTTAGTCCTAGGGTACAATATTTCAGGTGAGGACTCGCATCAAGATTGGTCTATTGATGATGAAAACATCCTAAAAATAAAATGGAATATCTAGGTTTTTAAATATATACAATAGGAGATTATGTGAGAATATCACACTTCTCAGTGGGCAGTGATCCTAGGTATTTTCAAGATGTATCATGATATTCCCCACCAGTATTGGTGTCCTAGAATGAAATAGTAGATTGTAGGTTTTATCACTAGTTGTTCCACCTATTAGTAGGTGAAGGAAGAGAACCACCAGCTATATGCATTGTAAAATCCATTACTAGTCCTAGAATATAATTGGTATGAAATCAAAATGTTTTTTTGACTCATTTACTAAGGTTTCCCCAAGGTAAAAATGTGATGTGAGTAGTCATGGATCAACTAATGAAGGTATCCCAATTGCTTCCTATCAGGGCAACTTTATTAGTTGATGATTTGGGAAGACTACAATTCTATGAGATTATAGGACAACACATGTCCTTGATAAAACCATTATATATATTGAATTTCATTTCATATCAGGTTTCTACCTAGGGATACAAAAATAATTGGGTATATAGGTGCTTCTTAGAATACATTTTCACCCTCAGACTGAAGGACAGTTGGAATAAACTATACAAGTGTTAGTGGACAAGATCCAAGAATGAGTCTTTTATTTCAAGGGTTCTTAGAATAAACATATACTCGTATTAATGTTTTCCTAAAATAATATATTTCAACAAACAATTCACAAGGTTCTTTATGAGGCATTATATTGTAGTCCTTTCTGTTCACCTCTATGCTGCATAGAGGTAGGGGAGGTAGTGCTACTAGGGACTTGTATCATGTAGGAGACTTCTAAGAAGGTTTAGTTATTCAAAAAGTGTATGGATACTGATCAGTCTAGATATAAATTATATGTTGATCACCATCGATGAACTCTGGAGTTTGACGTAGTGGATTATGTTTTCTTCTGAGTATCACCAAAACATGGACATAGTCAGATATATGGGAAAGGGATGTTTTCACCTAATTTGTTTCTGAGAATTGAGATCATGGATTGAGTTGGGTTAGAATCCTATCAATTTCCCTTACCTTAGAGGCACCATTCCATGAATTACATCTTCCATGATTCATAGCTTCACTGTTACAATACTGGTTTGTATCATACTTTTTATTCTCAAGGATGTTAAATTGCAAATTGATTATTCTTTAGAGTAGTATACCATTCTTATAGTTTATCAATGAAAAAAGACCTCTAAGGCTAGTATGTCCCATTAGTATAGGTACAATGGATGCACAATCATGTACAAGATGAGACATGGGAGTGGGAGGCTGACGTATATGCTCAATGGATGACTTTTCTCTCATACAAAGTTTCACAACCCTTGGAAGGAAAACTCATAGATGAGATCGTTTTAGGGTGAATAATGTAATAAAAATTCTTTTTTTGAGGTATATATTCATTATTTTTTTAGTCCAATTCATTTATTTTATCAATATAATAATTCCTAGTAAGGATATAGAGGAACTAAGGTTGTCTGGGGCTTGATCAGAGGCATACCACCATCTTTTTTAAGGAAAAAATTAGGCCGTATAGTTTGTATAATTCATGGAACCCAGTCCACATGGTTTGGAAAACCGTGAAGGGTGATTGAGTTCCTCATGGAGGGGAGGGTATAGGACATGCACATTTTTCCTAATCGTGCCATGCATCCCATGTGTTCTGTTAACTATTGGGAGAGGTGGGTACATGAGTAGAGTACGATCAGACAAACCATGCTCTCCCAATTTTGTGGGACACTTTTCATGGACAACATTCGACACATGATTGGTTCATAGTTTTTTCAACCATGTGCCTCTTTAAAATTAGGTTTTTTTATATTTTTTCTTCTCCCTTTAAAAACCTCACCGTCCTCTTTTTTCTTTATTTTTTTGATGGATAGAAGGTCCTCCTCCTGTCCTTCGAATCTCTCCCATGACTAAACCTAGGGTTGGATTCATCATATCCATCTAGAATCTGATTGATACATTGTATGTCTAATTAGATATCCATTGACAGGGTATCAATTTCGTAGACTCCTTTCATCATTTTTTGTTCCCTCAATGATTCTATTTTAGTGTGAGAGAATATTCCCTATTTTTAGAGTGTTTTTATATTCTTATGTTTTCATGTTACCTAAGAAAAACTAATTTTTGACATAGGATGAGTGTTTCTCTATAGGCTTATGGTTGGTGGTCGAGTAATTTTCCCTCAAATTCTTACCTTTTATACACTATTTCCATTTTGTTCACTCTAATATCACTAGTCATTGATTCTAAAATTCATAATACTTTAATTTAAAACATTTAAATCTTGTTCTAAGAATCTAATGACACCTCCTAACATCATTGGGGCTTGTAACCTCTATATTTACCACCCCATGTAGATTGTGTTCCTTATTTTACATTTTAATTCAATTTTGAGATTATTTGGGAGAATATTTAGGTGTGACCTACTTGAAATTTAATAAGGTAAATGATTTAAGTAAAATAAGTGTATTATAAATTGTTAAAATTAAATTATATGTATATATATATAAATCAATTGGCCTTGGAAAATGTTTTTAAATTGATAATTGTTTTCACATATTCAATTCACCTTGCCACTTATGATGAAGGTAATTGAATGAACATAAATATTTTTAAATTTCATGAGTATTACATGGAATATGATTTAATATGCATATAAATGAAATTTGTAAGGTACCTAATAAATATTGAACCTTTTCACCTATGTATAAATGTTCACACTTGAAACCTACTTGGATTCATAAGGAAATTCCATGAGTTCTTAGAGGAATCCATTCTAATTCATTAAGCCAATTGATGTGGGAGATACCCACCATGTAATTGGTTCCTTGTCCTTTTATGTGAATTACATGGAATTTTACCTTTGATTCACCTGAATCTTTTTGAGATTGTAGAATGCCTTCAATACTCTCCTCAGATTCATCTTGATGTCTTCAAATATGCAGTGCCATGGATTCACCCATTGAGCCCACTCATGCTTAGCCTGGTATTACTATGGATGAGTTCCATGGACTTAGTTAAAATATTTTAAAGTGAAATCAACTTGGTGTACCCATTGGATTACACTCAATCATTTATATATATATTGTAAGTGTTAACACTATGAGTTGGACCGACCCCTGAGGTCATAAATTCTTTGGATATCCATGGATAATTATTTTTCATCATCATAATTATTACTCCATGATTACTCATATATTATAATTTTAATCCCCTAAATTATTAATAAAATAAATTCATCTTCAAATATTATATAAGGTTGAAGCCAGCATGGTTATTTATATTCACACTTCTTTATTTTATATACATTCACACTATTACAATTTATATTCAATGATTATATTTTTATAGACACCTTTGGTGCCGAGATAATAATTTTATATCATTCCCTATAAAGGCCACCATTGGTACCTGAGAAGATTATATGAATACATGTGTTTATAAATGGGAGTGTTCCACTCAGGACACTTGACTTTATTCTTTAGGATTGGATCTTGGTAGTAGATAACTGAGCTAGTGCTTTGGATTCTTTGATATTTTTTCTCTGTTTATTCTTTATTATATCATGCATTGCACTTTCTACTGCTTCCATGCATTCTTGTTTCCATTTTTTGTATAAAAATTCCATGATCTTATTTATCTGAATCATTTTATTGGTTTTGATGATTAATTATTTCCATGATGCTTATGATTGTTTCTTTTAACTTATTATTTATCATTATGTTTCTAGTTTTAACTATTATTATTTTAACCATGCTCCACTGTAACCTACGGGTATAGTCTTCCCAGAGTCACACTATTGGCCCTAGTTACTAGGAAGTAGCCTCTGGCGTATGGGTAAGTTCACTTGAGGACATGAGGCCAACAATTTTCTGTTACTTAGGTGTGAACTGGGTCAGGGATGTCACATTGGATATCTGTTACCCCATTCATAGATTATCCATGAATCTTTTCTTTGGATTCATGGACAACATTACCTCATCGATAACACCTTTCATAATTCTCAAAAATTCCTTGAATTATTTTACCAGACATTGAACATTTTTATGGATTACTACTAGATTTATCAATTAAATTATTCTCCTTGGATTTCCAACTTGACCATTTCTTTCTAATATAATATTGAAGAAAATAACTATAGGAAAACTCCATCTCAACTTTATCATCATTTTTTTTCATAAAACATGGAAATTATCAGGTGGAAAAATCTCTTCATAAAAATGCTTTCAATCCTAAGTAAATTATGTTAATTTTATTATCATGGTTCTGAATTAAATTTAGTGTATACGTAGATAATCATGAAAAATATTCTCTATACACAGCTAACAAATCCTCATATTTTTGCCCCAATTCATTGAATGTTCTATCCATATTGAGTATAAAAAACATAGGGGAATATTTATCTAAGAAAATATTATTTAATATTTCCCATTCCATTGAATCAAGACAATCTCTCTCTAGTATTTTTAACCATTTACCACCATCGATCAAATACACCTTAAAAAAGATAAATGGAATGATTTAACTTTTTAAATTATGAAAATCTCATGAGTGAAAAAATATTTTGTAAAGCTTTGATAAATCCTTTAACAACAACTAGATCTAAGGTTCCACTAAATTCCCAAGGTTTATACTTCATAAAATGCTTATCTACGGACAAACTCCTCTATGGAAAATTTTATTTCTCTCTAACTTGGATTCCACCACCATTAATAGCCTATATGAACTACTCTGTCACTATAACATATTGATCATTTCTAATTCTAACCATTCTAGGATGCTGATTAAGAAGGGAATTTTCTTCTTGATACATTCCAACTTCAGCATTCATGTTTCATATTTAAAAGAAATTCTAATAGACATAGATTAATCTAAGAAACATTGTGTTCTTTAAATTTTATATCATTTCAACTTAACTATATAGAATAATATTTAAGGAGTATTAAATTAACATCATCTTAACCTCTAAATATATCTAAAAATTTCCTTTGATACCAACTATAAGGACCCTAACTTAAAATATTAAATAATATTGAAAATTAGGATGTAACTCTTACATAGAAACCCCATATATTATATATTGGAAACTTATACTCAGTATCCATTTTCCCACATTATAAAACATTTAATATGAAATATTTTTTCTTTTTATTGAAAATCTTCCTCACTTTAAACTCTAAAATTTATTTATTTTTACTCATCCTTAAACCGTGTAAAAAACATTTAAAAATTTGGGATGAGAAAAAAAAATCATAGTAAAATAAATTAGGTAAGAAATCTATTAGTTGATTGAAAAACATAGAATCCAATAATTTTTTTCCCTTTTTACTATATTATTTGAGTGTTTTAAATAAGATATAAACACATTAAAAAGACACTTTTTTACCAAATGAAACCATTAAAACCCTTAGAAATAAAATAAAATCCCATGGTGGTAGCTTAAAGATTCTTATTCATAACCCATGTTTAATCATGCCAGAAATAAATAGATCCAAATTTATTCCCTATGATAAAGATACATAGTAAACTCCATCGTTATTTTCTTTAATGACAAGGTACATTACATATTTCATTAGAGATAAAAAGTAGTCTCTTCCACCTTAGAAGCTGTATTGAGGTCACTCATTCAAATAAGCAGTATTAGGCTTACCCATTCATATAAGCCATATTGGGCTCACCCCTCATCACTTATAAGTACCATATAATGATTAAAATTTATTATTCTTTCACCTTATCATCATAATCTCTCAAAAAAAACTCTATTGAACCCATAATCCAATCATTTTCAATTTTCACAAAAAAATTAAGGGAAATTCCCCTTTCATGAAAACTATTAAAAATGAAACAATTTTAAAAAATATTTCTTAAATTATTTTATTTTAAAATAAACATTGAAAATTTTAAAGGAATATTTAAATAAATAGAAAGTCACTACTTTAAGAAAAAAATTTCATGTCTTATATTTCAAATAAAAACATTATTTAACACTTTATTAAAAGAGTCTAAAGTGACATGTACAAATAATGATAAAAATATTCTGTTTAAAACTACTATAAATAAAGTAATATATGTTAAAAAATGAACTCTAGAAATCATTGATGAAAAAATAATAATTTTTTTTGAATCATTTAAAATAAAATGTACATGGGAGAAAAATATTTCGAAGGGAAACATAATAAGAGTATTTTTAAAAGAAATCCTCGTACTTTGGGTCCGACTTATCTCATACCTTATTTGTCTTAATGAATAGTAAAATTATATTTTTTTATTAATTAATTATATTTTTTAATGTTATTTATATTTTAATTATCCATTTTATGTCATTAATGACCATTTTTTATATTATTACTTTGTTAGTTAGGTTCAAATTAATCATTTGGCTCATAATCCTAAAATCGCCATGGTAGGATAAAAATAGTTAAAGTGGTCATTATTACATCATACCTAGAATAATAATCCTTATATTTTAATAGTTTTTATATATTAATATTTTTTTAACTATCCCTAAATGTTTTATAGGATAAACGCATCACATCACTTCATGGAGGTGGAAATCCACACGTATGAATGAACAATGTTTTCATTTTCAAACATATGGAAGGATAAGATAATAAATGATTTATTATATTTATCTAATGATAATAATTTCATGAATATCATATATATACATTAAATAAATCATTATAAGAATACATTAGATGTGATGATGGAAAATTAAACACATCACTTCATTGTGGTGACAATCCACAGGTACGCACGAGATATGTCTCCATTTCCCATAAGATAGAAAATGAGATGAAAAAGGGTTGTACAATAATCATAATAAAATTTCAGTAAATTTAAATTACTAATGTTTTTTTATAATCAAATTAAAAAAATATTTTACGTAGGTTGAAAAATAAATAAACATGAAATTGATTTCTCAGGACTTATACCTTCTTCATCAATAACCTCTTTATTCTACACCTTAATAATTCTTGGTATGACATTTGGGAGGGAGAAGGACCTTTTAGATGTGGGGAGTGAATTTGGGGGAAGAATTGTGTGAATATATTCTAAACTAGTTTTCATAGAAGGTGGGAGGATTATAGGAGATGAGGTTCTATTTTATAATTGAGGGGACAAACAATCTTGGAATTCCCTAAAGTATTAAATTAATATAAATTACTTTTCATGTAAAAAAGTAACAATTTTAAGAAAATATAATATTGGATGATTATGATTTTAAATCATCTCATCTAGTAAAATATGGACGTGTTTAGGTGATTTTTTTATCGATATATCATAGTTTTAACCCTTTTGATAATTATCGTGGTATCATCATATTTTACACTAAAGGAGCAAAATTATTTATATAAAAGGACAAGTGACCTGTAAATATACCATGATTGATATTATCAATCATATTCCATTCACATGGAGGAATATAATATTTTTATAAATTCTAAATAGTTTTAAAAAATATTCTTTATTATAAAATTTCTTTAATTATAATTTTGGAACTATTCATATAATTTGACTTTAAAGTCATAGAGATAACAATTGAATTCAGATATGAACATTTAAAAAATACGAAATATTTTATATCTATTTATAAAATTATTGGGAAACAATAAATCAATGGGAAAATATTATTTTTAGACTTTTAAAATCTATTACATGATTTGTATACTTTTTTCACAAGCATTGTCTCGGCATTGCGTAATAATTTATTGTAATTATTTCATCTATAAAAATTGAAAATAAATTACCATGATAAGAAATAATTCATATTTCAAATAAATAATAATAAAATAACATAATTTATTTATATACTTATCAAAAAATTAGATACAATATAACAAGAGAGTGACATTTTGTTTTTATTCATTATTTAAATCAACAATAAAGAAATTATTAAAGAAATGTTGAAATAAATAGATAAAACTTAATTAATTTATGGTAATGTTAAAGAAAATCATCCAATAAAGTAGATACAATAATTTTATATATTTTTAGGCCTTATCACAATATTTTTAACTTTAATTATTTGATTTATCCATGTCGTGGTGATAAATATTTATTATTGTTACTATTCTTAATCAAAAAAATAGGAACATTCTTAGAAAATTTGGATATACTAATTAAAAATATGAAACTTATTTTTCAATATTCAATTTCTTGAATGGTATGAAGTTAAATTAAGATAAAACACAAAATGGAATGAAAAATAGTTTTTAGGAAAAAGCACTTTTAAACCCAAAAAGAAACTCATACAAAAATCAGGCAGAATGATAATTCATATTGAATTAATTATATTTGTCACGACCTGTCCCCTAGGGCCCGTGTCGTAACAACCCCAAGACCGCCTTCCATAGGCCAGGGGCGAGCAACTAGCACCAAATGCGTATATCCCTAAACTAGGGAGGCATTGCCTTTATAACTGTAAACAAACACATCAGAGTACATAATTGGAAGTAAAACACTAAGTAAAAACTGTATACAAAAAGTGTGCTGGAATGTAAAAGGGGCAGAAAATACAAGCCCAACTGTAAAGTATAAGGACAACTGAAAAAGGGACAAATAGCTGAAAGGTAAACATCAGCTCCTGGATCGTCCTCCGAAATTCCTACCTGAAAGGTAGGTACAGATGGCCACCTCAGCACTCCACATCTGTCAGACACCTCTGTGTACCGACTCATCGTAAGGTCGACCTCTGGGTACCGTCCAGTCTTAGCGCTCTCGGCCTCCATCAGCGTTTTCCGTCATCTGCATCCAACACAATGAGGTGCGATCATAGCCCGTACATGGGTGAGTATAATGATACTCAGTAGAGGCCCTAAGACCCTCAAGGTATCACAAAATCCAACAAGGATAAATCAAAAAGTACAAAAACAACGGATAACCATTACTTAGGTATATGCCCATAGATATACCTAAGTTATCTAGTAACCCATATCAATCATGAGAAAAAAAACACAAAAGTCAAAAACTCAGCTCGAACTAGGATTTTTATTTTCGAAACCAGGGATGGTGGAATAATCCTCCTCTATCAAGTATAGTGGGCCTATCGCGTCACATAGAGGCGCTTCCCACTATCCTTGGACTACTGAGGCACTCCTCCTGTCGAGTGTCATGGGTCTGCTACGTCACACAGAGGCGCTCCCCACCGTAGGCCTGCTACGTCACACAGAGGTGCTCCCCCTAATAGCCTACAGAGGTACTCCTCCTGTCGAGTACCGCGGGTTTTACGTGCTCACACCGAGCCGCATATCGGTCATGGTTCTGCCGCGTCACACAGAGGCGCTGCCCACTGGGGTAGTCCAGTCACTCCGAGTCGAATCGGTCAACCAGTCGTCAGGTCTCAGCTTGCTACTAGGTCCCCATACTCTCTCTGATCATCACCGGAAGGATACGCTCCCTGAGCTACTAGTCAATAATACAAGTGTCATGAAGTCTCGCGTAGAAGTATCTCAAAGGACGGCCACGTCCTAGGGGTCTCAACGTAATAGACGGTGCGTCAATCGGACGCCCGATCTTTGAGTTAATAGCCTTTTATTCCCGGGGGCCCGGTTGGATTCATGTACGAACCAACCTGACCGTATCTCAACTATATCCTGAACTCCAGTGGGATATACTCAAAGGGATCATCTCTCATCAAGATTACCAGTTCCGCTGACGGATCGTCAAACAAACGTCTGTTGCGACAGATATGGCCAAAGTAAGCAAAGGGACGGTAGTGGGCACGGGTCCAGTCCGACCGAGTCTAGGTCAGCCTAGATAGACCTGATGGGTCTGACCCAGCCCGTTGGGTGGGTTACCCTGCTATGTTAGGCCCAATCAACTGGGCTTGGTCCAATAGACTTCTAGGGTAGTTCGGCCCAGATGTCGTCACACAGGCGACTCGGCCCGAAGGTCGTGGCCGGTTCGGCCAGCGTCGCGAGGGGTGCGGCTCTGGTGGTCGACGGCCTGGAGGATAGAGGGCTGGCCGCACAGGGCGTGGGTAGGCCGGGTGGAGGATGGGCAGGCCACAGGTGCACCGGGAAGGCCGCGGTGGGGCACGGGTAGCGCACGGTGGCGCCGGGTAGGGTGCTGGGGCACCGGGTAGGGCGCCGGTAGGGTGGGGGATGCCACGGTGGCGCATAGGCAGTGCAACGAGGTGCTGTACAGGGATCCGGTGGAGCCGGGTGGCACACGAGCAGGAGGTGCAGAGTGCGGTGCCGCGCATGCGGGCGGTTTGGGGCAAGGGGGCGCACGGGCCGGCCCGGGGCTGGTCAGAGTGCGTGGGCAGGCTGGTGCGGGGCGTGGCAGCATTCGGCCGGAAGTATAGGTGCACCACAGGGGCGGTGCGATTCGCGGGGGCCACGGGTAGCACATCCTTCATCGTTGCCACATTCGTTTTTGTTGCCTCATCGCCATGCCGAAGAATCATCATGAAAGAATGGTGGAGGGAGTCAAGACAAGTTATTTTGGCCCGCACCATCTTCTTTTAGAGATGATAACCTGTGGCTCATCAGAATGAAGCTCAACAATTAATTACAACACTTTGTATCAATTTTTCATTCGATGATGAGAGGAAGAAACGGTAAGCATCAACATTCAATAACCCCTAATTTATTATTTATCGTTGTTCGTTTGTTGACGTTTGATTTCTTGGGACGAAGATGAAATAATTCTTCATTCGTCGCATCCACCGCGCTCTCTGAATCCCGAGTTGAGTCGGCTATAGAAGGTTCTCTATGTCAGTAGGATTCGAGAAAATAAGTCGAAGAAGAAATCTGGCGTTCTTCGCGTTCTTCGTAGGGAGGAGCGTTCTTCAATGGGAGCACTTTTCTCCCAATATCCTCTAAATTCCACAAAATAGAAATTCCAACAAAATAATATTAGATTTTACGTCTAATATTACTTGGGCACACCAATTAAAAAAGGGGAATTAAAAACCCGGCTCCACCAAATTAAATGCACGAGTGTTGTCTCATTAATTTGGAGGATACCAAGAGGCTCTCCTTAATAAAACACATGTGTTGGCACAATTAATTGCACATGGAGGTGAAGAGGCTCTCCCTCATTAATGAAGGAGAGTGGGGAGGTTTCATCCTCCACTATCAATAGGGTTCGGGGGGTCCCCACCCAAATTATTAATTGTGAGGTTATGCGGCTTGGGTGGTCTCCACCTCAATTATCCTCCCATGGGAGGTTATGCTCTAGTGGGCCCCACTACCATTACCTCTCAAGGGAGGTTAGGGTGCGGCAGTGAAACCACCAACTCCCAATGGAAGGTTTTAACCAACACGCTCAACACATGGAATCTTAAAAATAAAATAAAGTGTTGTACTTTATTTTATAATTTTTTTTTTAAAAATACAAAAACTAACATTTATTCTCGATTGTCTGTCGTTGAGGTGAAAGTCTTGTTATGTGAATACCGATGATGCGAGTTCAATGGTTCCCTCAGATTTCTATTCTGAGCACCGGCTAAAAAGTTATAAAAACCTGCTCGTATGTTTACTAAACGCACCCGAACAAAACTTCAGAAATTGATTCCGGGCACACCGGGCCTCAAAATCAAGCGCTGTAAATTTCTAACGACTAGTTAAAAATTCCATGTATTTAAGGAAAAAAAATTTCCACCTATTTTCCGGGTCATTACATTCTCCCCACCTTAGGTATTTACGTCCCCATAAGCTACAATTCACACTAAGGGAACAAATGGGGATACTGAGCATGCATCTGAGCCTCCTGCTCCCATGTGCTCTCCTGGAGGTTACCGTGCTGCCAACAAATGTGCACCAGAGGTATCGACCATCCATGTAGGACCCTCTTCTGTCGATCCTCAATATATACTGGAACCTCCATGAAAGTCGCCCCATCATCGATGTCCTTCTCCCCATGGTCAATGATGTGAGAAGGTTCGTGGACTTATCTCCTCAGTTGAGATGTGTGGAAGACGACATGCACCCGGTGCAACTGAGGTGGAAGTGTCAGGTGGTATGCCACCTCGCCTACTCTACTGAGGACCTGGAAGTGTACAATGAACCTTGAAGATAACTTTCCACCTTATCCAAATCTTTGTAGACCTCATTGAGGTGAGACCCGTAGGAAGACGTGGTCACCATCCTCGAACTCTTGAGGTCTCCTTATCATGTCAGCATACGACTTCTATCTTCTTTGTGCAGTCTTCATCCACTCCTGAATGATATACACCTTCTCTGTGGTATCCCGTACCATCTATAGTCCCACTAGTGCTGACTCCCCAGGGTCTGTCCGACATAGAGGTGATCTACAAGGTTTCCCGTACAACGCCTCAAAAGTTTCCATCCGTATAGTGGAGTGATAGATATTGTTGTAAGAGAACTCCACCAATGGTAAGTGATCCTACCACTTGAGACCGAAGTCAAGGACGCCTGCAAGTAGCAAGTCCTCGAGGGTCTGAATGGTTCTCTCAGTCTAACCATCTGTCTTAGGATGGAAGGCGGTGCTCAGACGTAGCTGCGTCCTGAAAGCCTCCTGCAACCCCTTCCATAGCCAGGAAGTAAACCGTGTGTCATGGTCGGAGACTATAGAAGTAGGTACCTCATGAAAATGCACAATATACTATACATAGAGGCATCCCATTCTCTCTAATGATCCCTGCTCTATGATTGGTAGGAAGTGGGCCGACTTGGTGAGTCGGTCGACGATCATCCAAATCGAATTCTGACTCCTGGATGTGCGTGGAAGGTCGGTCATGAAGTCCATGGATATCCCATCCCACTTCCACTCTGGGACATCTAAGGGATGAACCAATCCTGCTGTAACCTGGTGCTCTGCCTTCACTTGGTGACAAGTGAGGCATCATGAGACAAACTTAGCTGCTGCCTTCTTCATACCTGGCCACCAGTGCTCTCATCGGAGGTCCTAATACATCTTCACCACACATTGATGTACCACTAGAGGAGATGTGTGGAACTCCCTCAACACATCCTCCTGAAGTTCTACTGGTACAATAGTACGTCCTCTGAAGAAGATTACGTACTCCCCACCTTCAGAAAATCCATCAGGTGCCTGCCCTGTGCGTATCTGAGCACGGCGTGTCTCGTAGTCAGCATCCTCATGCTGCACCTCCCTGACTCACTGAAGAAGTGGTGGAGTGACTATAAGAGACTGAAGGAAAGCTGCCCCATCTCAGTCCACATAAGAAATCTGTAAAGAAGCCATCTGCTCTGTCGCATCTCCTAGCAGATGTATACCAGATCTCTTACTAAGAGAATCTGCTACAATGTTCCCCTTCCTAGGAGTATAGACTATCTCGAAGTCAAAGTGTTAGAGGAACTCGAGCCATCGCCGCTATCTCAGGTTTAGTTTCTTCTGAGAGAAGATATACTTGAGACTCTTGTGATTAGAGTACATTGTAAAATGTTCGCCCATCAAATAGTGTTGCCACATCTTCAAGGCAAAGACCACTACTGCTAACTCCAGATCATGGGTAGCGTAGTTCTTCTCATGTTGCCTCAGCTGCCGAGAACCATATGTCATCACCACTCGCTCCTGCATTAGGACACACCTGAATCTGGTTCCTGATGTGTTGCAATAGACTAAGTACCCTACGCCTTCCTCTGGAAGTCTCAAGATAGGGGACTAGTCAACCTCTACCTCAGCTCTTGAAATCTCTGCTGGCATCATTCCGATTACACAAAGGGATGACCCTTCTTTGTCATGGCTGAAAGTGGTGCTGCAACTCTAGAGAAGTCTGGAATGAACCTCCAATAGTAACCAGCCAAACCCAGGAAACACCGCACCTCTGTCACGCTCCTGGGTGGATCCCAAGCAAGTACCGCTTTGATCTTCGTTGGATCCACTGCAAATCCAGCCTCCGAGATGACGTGTCCCAAGAAGTGAACCTCTCGAATCCAAAACTGGATCTTTGAGATCTTACCGTAATGCTGGTGCTCTCGATATGTGTCCAGTACTACCCACAAATGGTAGGAATTCTCCTCCTCCGTAGTCGAGTAGATCAAAATGTCATCAATGAAGACTACGAAAAAGAGATTGAGGTATGGCTAAAAAATCATGTTCATGAGACTCGTGAAGACTATTGGATCATTGGTTACGCCACAGGGAATAACCAAGAACTTTTAGTGGCCATAATGACACCTGAAGGCAGTCTTCTGCACATCCTCATCTCGGACTATGAGCCGGTGATAACCTGATCTGAGGTCTATCTTCGAGAACCACCGAGCTCACTTTAGCTGATCAAAGAGGTCGTCAATCCTCGAGAGTGGGTACTTGTTCTTTACAGTCACCTGGTTTAGGCAATGGTAGTCGACAAAAAGCCTCAAGCTCCCATCCTCCTTCTTGGTGAACATAATCGGGGCTGCCCAGGGAGAAACACTAGTCCGGATGAATCCCTTTCCCATCAAGTCCTATAGCTGTACCTGAAGCTTGCGATGCTCCGCGGGAGCCATCTGATACACTAGAGTAGATTTTGATGTCATCCTGGGGTACATGTGAATACTGAAGTCCACCTCTCTATGAGGAGGTAGTCCTGGAACATCGTCAGGGAAAACATCTGTATACTGGTCCACCACTACAGGATAAGTCGGACTCTCCAAATATACTACTCTGAGGGTAAGGCAAGCCAACTAGTGAGTGATCGGCTGAACCCTCTACCAAGTAAGTCTGTACTGTTCTACAAAGGTTCCTTTCTCACCAGTGAAGTTAAAACTGGTCCCATCCATATGGACACACCACACGTTTTTCCTAATACAGTCGATCTGAGCAACGACTGTAGATAACCAATCCATACCCAAGATGACGTCATATGGCCTCGACACCGCTATGAGGAGATCCCAACCGAATATCTCGCCTCCTAGAGTATGCTCACACTGCTGGCACCAGTGCGTAAAAGTTGAGTCTACTACCATAAAATTCTCTAACCATAAGGATCGAGCCAACATCTCTGTCGAAATCTCTGAGCTCCAAACGAGGGTAGTGGAAATGAAAGAGTGACTGGATCCTGTGTCTATAAGAACTGCAGCTAAGGTGGAGTAGACACAGATCGTACCTCGAATAATCTCTATAAGGCCAAGGTCGTTTTCTTTATCTACTTGAAACTGATCTCTCCCATTTCCACATGCTCCCTGTGGTCAGGGTGGACCTCCTAGTGGTGGTGGCGGTAGCACCTCGTAAAGTCGTCCACCACCAGCTGCTCGACCCGATCCTCTGACACGTCCGCCTGAGCCATACGGACTGCCTCGATCTAATCTTGGCCTCTACTTGGGAGGTCCCTCAACTATCTTCTGATCATCCGAGTGGTGGTTTGGAAAGTCACGAGCCATGTGACCAAGCTCGCCTCATGAGTAACACTACCTGCTACCGGCATGTGTGTCTCTGCTCTGTGTGCCCCACACAACCGATCCTGAGTCATGCGGTTGACCACCTATAGGTTTGGTCCTCTTGGACCTCTATGAAATCTATCTAATTCCAGCTGCAGAATACTCCGTTGCATGTTGGCTAGTGGTGGGTCTCACTGCTGGTGACTTTTTAGCATGAAAACACTCCACTATGAGTGCTCTATCTAACACCCCCACCTGATTCGGGATTCTAAGTGAGATCACCAAAGCACTGATCTCCCGCCTGAGTCCCTGCTCGAAAGTCTGGACCCTAAAGAACGGGTCTCATACCATATCAGTGGAGTAGAGCGAGAGGTCGTTGAACCTTGCTGAGTACTGTCCCACCGTCATGCTACTCTACCATAGATGCAGTAGCTCTTATATCTGCATTTCTTGAAGGGTGGTTGAGACAAAATCTGCCCGGAACAGGCTCTTGAAGTCTTCCCAAAAAAGAGTCACCTCGTCATGAACCTGGAGCATCAGGCTCCACCATCTGTCTACTGCTACTTGAAGGAGGCTGGCAGTAAGGATTACTATAAAGTAAGCTGGTGTCCCTACTCGCCTGAAGACTTTCACCACAGCCTCCAGCTAGTCCTCATCCACCTGTAGGTCTGTCTCTCCCCTGAACCTGGGTGGCCTCTGGTGTTGGAACTTGTACAACACACTCAAGCGGTGTGCACTCTCTTCTATTGGGGTTGGTGGCATTGGTGGCCAATGGGGAGTGGTACCGCTGGTGCCCCCGCTAGTGCCTCAACAAGAAGAGGGCCCTGCACCGAGGCCTCATCGCTCGGGGGGCTATCAGTACGTACCACTCTCGGAGCTCTAACTGGTTGTCCGCGGGGAGGCATCCTGAAAGAAATAGATGTGACACGGTCAAAAGACTATACCTGGTGAGCTGACCAGGTTGAGCTGACTTAAGAAAACTTTTATAAAACACAAATTCAATCACTGTTTTCATGTACAGAGTCGGAAATCAGAGATCAGGGTCCTGGTGTATGGATATGTCGGACGCCCGCACCAACACCGGACTGTCTGAACTAAAAACCACACTTAGTACCCTTAACACTATTTCTTCATAGAAAATAAATATCTGAGTCCTAAGTTTTGTGGTAGAACCGACTCCTCTGATACCAATTTGTCACGACTCGTCCCCCAGGGCCCGTCTCGTAACCACCCCAATCCCACCTTCTATAGGTCAGGGGCTGGCGACTAGCACCAAAGTCGTATATCCATAAACTGCGAAGGAATTGCCTTTATAACTGTAAACAAAGACATCATAGTACACAACTAGAAGTAAAACACTAAGTAAAAACTATATTCAAAATGTGTGTTGGAAAATAAAAGGGGCTGGTAATACAATCCCAACTGTAAAGTACAAGTACAACTGAAAAAGGGGCAAACAACTGAAAGGTAAAGAGCAGCTCCTGGATTGTACTCCGAGGTTCCTACCTGAAGGGTAGGTACAGATGGCCACCTCATCACTCAATGTTCGTCAGACTCCTCTATGTACCGACTCGTCGTAAGGTCCACCTCCGGGTACCGTCCAGCCCTGGCGCTCTTGGCCTCCATCAGCACTTCCTGTCGTCTGCATCCAACACAATGAGGTGCGGGCATAACCCGTGTAGGGGTGAGTATAAAAATACTCAGTAAGGACCCCGAGACCCTCATGGTCTCACAAAATCCAACAAGGATAAATCACAAAGTATGAAAACAACGAATAATAATTACTTAGGTATATGTCCACGCATATACCTAAGTTATCTAGTAACCCATCTCAATCATGAGGAAAACACAAAATTCAAAGACTCAGCTCAAACCTGGATTTTATTTATCTAAACCATGGCCGGTGGAGTACTCTTCCTCTATCGAGTACAGTGGCACTACCGCATCACACAAAGGCACTTCCCACTATCCTTGGACTGGTGATGCACAACTCCTGTCAAGTGTCCTGGGACTACTGCGTCACACAGAGGCGCTCCCCACCATGGGTCTGCCGTGTCACATAGAGGTGATCCCCCTAATAGCCTATAGAGGTACTCCTCTTGTCGAGTACCGTGGGTCTTCCATGCTCACACAGAGTCCCTACTCCACCATGGTTCTTCCGCATCACACAGAGGCGCTCCCCACTGGGCTAGTCACGTCACTCCGAGTCGAATCAGTCAAGTAGTTGTCAGGTCTTAACCATCTACAATGTCTATGTACTTTGTATGCTTGTCAATTGAAGGATCTGATCCATGAGCTACTGTTGGATACTCCAAGTGTCGCAAAATCTCACGTAGAAGTATCTCAAAGGACCGCCATGTCATAGGGGTCTCAACGTAAAAGAGGACACATCAATCGGACGCCCGGTCTGTGAGTTATTAGCCTTTTAGTCCTGGGGACCCGGTTGGATTTGTGTATGAACCAACCCAATTGTATATCAACTATACCCTGAACTCTAGTGGGGTATACTTAAAGGGACCGTCTCTCATCGAGATTACCAGCGCCACTGACAGCTCGTCAAATGAATGTATGATGCCACAGATATGGTCAAATTAAGCAAAGGATCGATTTTGGGCCCGGGTCCGGTCCGACCCGGTCTGGGTCAACATGGATAGACCCGATGGGTCTGACCCAGCCCATTGGGCAGGCCGGCGTCGGGTGCGGCAGCGTTCGTCCGGAAGTATAGGTGCGCCGCGGGGGCGATGTGATTCGCGGAGGCCACGGGTAGTGCGACCTTCGTCGTTATTGCCTTCGTTGTCGTCGCCTCATCACCATGCCAAAGAATCAGTATGAAAGAACAGTGGAGGGACTCAGGCTGTGTTAGTTTGGCCCGCACCCTCTATGTTTATAGATGAAAACATTTGGCTCATCAGAATTAAGCTCAACAATTAATTACAACACATTGTGTCAATATTTCATTCGATTATTTGAGTAAGAAAAGGGAAGCATCAACATGCAATAACCCCCTACCTTATTATTTGTCGTTCATCGTTCATTGACGTTTGAAGTCACTGGAAGAAGACGAAATAATTCTTCATTCGTCGCGTATGCCATGTTCTCCGAATCCCGAGTTGAGTTGGCTGCAGAAGGTGCTCCACGTCGGTAGGTTTCGAGGAAATAAGTTGAAGAATAAATCTGGCGTTCTTCACGTTCTTTGTTGGGAGTAGAATTCTTCATTTGGGGCACTTTTCTCCCAATCTCCTCTCAATTCTACCAAAATAGAAATGCCAGAAAAATAATATTAGATTAGTCGTCTAATATTTCGTTGGCACACCAATTCCAAAAGTATAATTAAAAACCTGGCTCCACCAAATTAAATGCACAAGTTTTATCTCATGAATTTGGAGGATGCCAAGAGTCTCTCCTTAATAAAACACATGTGTTGGTGCAATTAATTACGCATGGAGGTCAAGAGGCTCTCCCTCATTAATGAGGGAGAGTGGGGAGGTTTTTTCCTCCACCATCAATAGGGGACAGGTGGTCCCCACCCCTATCATTAATAGGGAGGTTATGCGGCTCAGGTGGTCCCCACCTCAATTATCCTCCCATGGGAGGTTATGCTCAGGTGGGCCCCACCACTATAACCTCTCATGGGAGGTTAGGGTGTGGAGGTCCCACCACCAACACCCAAAGGGAGGTTTTAACCAACACACTCATTACATGGAAGCTTAAAAATAAAATAAAGTATTGTATATTATTTTATTATTTTTTTATAAAAATCCAAAAAGAAACTGTTATTCCCGATCGTTTGTCGTCGAGGAGAAAGTTTTATTAAGAAAATACTGGCGCTGCGAGTTCAACGGTGCCCTCAGATTTCAGTTCTGAGCACAAGCTCAAACTTTATAAAAACCCGCTCGTACATTTACTGTATGTACCTGAACAAAACATCAGAAATTGATTCCATGCACACCGAGCCTCAGAATCAAGCGCCGTAAATTTTCACAGATTCGTAAAAAATCCCATGTATTTAAAAAGAATTCCAGGGAATTTTTGGGTCTTTACAAGATTATTTATAATAAATGGATACTTATGTTATATTAATAACAAATTATATTTTTAAAGAACATTTTTAATTAATGTAAAATACATCTCCACCAAAACATTATTTTTTCAATATTCATTGAAAAATCAATCTTTATAGGAAAAACAAAAAATTTCATACTAAACTAATTTTTTATATAAGGATTTCAAAAATAAAGTTCAATTTTTTCAATTTGATTTTGTAAAATTTATCAATTAATAATTTAAATAAAACTTTATAATAAATGAAAAAAAACATAATAAGAATGAAATTAATTTTTTTCATTGAAAATTTTTAATTATTATTATTATAATGAATATAACCATATTAAATATAATTAATTAATTTTAATATGTAATTAAATTTAATTTATATTATCATTCAATGGGTTTTTACAACTATTTTGTTTTTCAGAGATGACAAAGGTTGTTCGTGAATGACAGTGAAAGTGTAGTGACGGTGGTGGGCCATAACTGAATTTTTTGGTATGAAGCCTTGGATTGGGATTGTGAGTTACTATGATATATGATAAATTTTCTTTATAATTTATTATACACTAAACTCATGTTTGATAAACATACTTATTCCCACTTATTTTATGGCCAAGGGGTTTTCCACAATATTTAGGTTGGAATGGGAACAAATGAATGAATAATCCATTTTCCATACTCTCTCATCCTAGAAAAATATCAACTATAATAGCATATGGTTTTGATGCATGGGATATTATGTCATAGGTTAGAGTGGAAATGGTTTGATGTAATGATTAAGCGATGATGTTGTTATAATGATGTGATAAAGGTTATGGTTAATGGTATGGGTACTGCATGGTAATAGGAGGGATTTAGGATGATGTAATTTATGTTCATGATAATATACTATGATTAGGATTTTATGTGGGAAACATTATAAAAACAAAACATATTCACTTTAAAATTACATAATTTTATGAAAAAATGGAATCAATTAAAATCCCAAAAAAATTATTTTTAGTGTCCTAAAGAACTAAAAAAATATAAGACATAACAAAACCCATACTATTATTATAAAAATAACTTTTATTCCACCAATTAAAAGTATTTAAATGATAAACTTGATTAATTCAAGGAAAAAATATCATATTAAAAGATATACGTTTTAATTGATCATATTCATCCTTAAAACTAGAAAATAATCATTTGAAAATGTGGGATGTGCACATTAATATTAGTAATGAGTACCAATGAAAAATATAACATTTTAGGTCATTGGAATTCCAGAAACAAAATTAATGGTATTTGTTTTGAATATATAACATTGAGCTCATATAAAACATAATTTAAAATAAACAACCAATATCTTTCCTCAATTTTTTTTTCATAAAGAAAGATCATAATCAAGAATAACGAAATTAAATGCTTTTAAAAGTTCATTTTTAAAACATGAAATATTATTAAAATTTTAAATCATTAAAATATCATAACATTTTCTTCTTATACAACCCTTTACCTTTTAAATGAAAAAAATTCCCTTTTTCATAAAATCAAATTTTTGATTCATGAAATCAAAATATGTCCATTTAAACACATTTTAAGAATAGTTGATCATGAATTCGATTTAGAATATTATATCCATTACCATTATTCACATGAAATCACTTATAATGGAATAATATATAATAATTTAATTCCAATAATATTTATTTAGTGAATAAATTATTACTCAATTCATTGGAGAGCTATATCGAAGGCCTACCCATCATTTAACTAAAATTCCTAAAAATATTCCAAAATCCCTTTAGAAAAAAAATCTTATTTTAAACCAATCATTAAAAATAGATCATTCTAATAAAACCATAATGAAAGAAAAAGAAAACATTTAGTTTAAAATTTTGATAAATTTTATTTCAAATAAAATAATTTATAAAACAACGAGAAAAAAATTACATTTTTAAACTATAAAAACATGGATAGAAATTTTATATATATAATTGAACGAAATGAAATGCAAATGATTTATAGAATATTTCATTAAGAAATATATTCCTTTCACATTATATTATAGAATAGAAAGTTATCGATGTGTAAAATGTGAAAATAGATGTTTTTTTATTATTTTGTAAATAATGTAAAGAAGAATAGAAAAATAACTTAATAAATCATAAAAATATATAAAATAACTTTGAAAAAAAAGTATGACTATTGGAAAGACTGAGTTGATAGAAATAATTCAAAACATCTAAAGTAATGGTTTAAAATAACAACCCCTTACCTTGAGTTTTGAATCACCTCATACATCATTTATTCTCATGGATAATAAATTTATATTAATTATTTAATTTATTAATTAATGTTTTAATGTTATTTATACTATTATTCTTATTCATTTATTTAATTTATTATAATGTTTCATTTATTTGGAAAATTGGTATTGTTCATGTAGGTAGATTATCAACCTTTTGGTTTATAATTCCAAATAATCTTTGAGCTATATTTTTGTTGTAATTCTAGAATCAATTTAGTTCAATTGGTCATTAAATTGATACCATTCATATAATCTTCCTTGATAATCATATTTTTCATTGTTAAAAATGATTATAGATATTTAATTTTAATTTCATTGTTATGATGGATATTTTAATATTAGTTAATATTGATCATGATATTAATTGAACATTAGTATAATATTCAACTATTAAATCATTTTTGAATAATATCTAGGAATGAAATAAGTTTATGAAAACATCATCATTCACCTTGGTAATGTAAAACCACCAGAGTGAGCAATGTTTCTCAAAAGTGTTTAAAAAGAGGGAAAACATAATAATTATTTTAGTTATATAAAAATATTATTTTAAAATAAAGATTAAATTTAGGGTTACTTTTAAATATTACTCATGTTATTGAAAGGAGTAAGAGGATAACTAAAAAAAATAGCATTTCTTTGAAAATCCCATATTTATGCATAGTAATTTCTTATGAAAAATAGATCGATGATAGGTAATGGTTTATATTTTATCATTAATGGATCAAAATATATATAATAACATCACAGTGTAATATATATCAAAAAAATAAGTGAATGATTAAATCGTGTTTAAGGAATAATAATTTCAAATAGATCATGAAATGTTCAGTTTAGAAATCGTACCTCGCTCTCGGAATCGCCTCCATTGGATCGAACATAAATCCTTATAAGTAAATGATTTTTTAATGAATATGGTTTAATTGTATTATTCATCGAAATATTTAAATTTATATACCCAGATATATCCTTGTATTTGGCGTAGTGTTTTGGTTTCTTTGGACATTATAAATAATACATTAAAAATACTAATATATTTCATTTCATGTGACCATATCATTTCAATTTTAATATTATTAAAATTTGTAGAGAACTAATATCGGATATTAACGATCATATATGAATATGGAATGTATTGTTGACCATAGACACAAGATATGAGTTTTCAGCATTGAAATTTCCATGGGAGGTTACATTTGGGAGTACATTTAAAAAAATAAATAATTTATTTATTTATTTTCATTTAATGTCCTAATGTAATAAACTATTGAAAAATTTGATGCTATATAAAATCCCAAGGGTTAGTCAAATAACCCTAGTATATTGGAGGGGTGGAGGAATCATTCCTAGTTGGCAGATTAGGACCCCAGAATAACGATGATCGTATCGAGGTGAATCAAGAAGCAGACAACGAACACATATGATCTCCATCACTGAAGAACAATATATTCAACAAGAATCAATCATATATTGAGGTTGGAAATCTTAAATATGAATTTTGTTCCCTGTATTGAGGATCATGGATTTTTATATCTACTTTTATTGATTTAAAATTTCATGCCAAAAGTAGGAATCGATTTGTAAAATTGAATTTTTTCTAATCAATTTTTATTTGGAATACCATGATATCACCCTTGTATACCCCGTTTTCATGATCATTAGTCGTTAAATCTTGTCCAATTATAGTTTAATTCGGTTATGTTTCATGTATCCCCATTGTTCTATGCATTCTTTTCCATTGGCTGAGGAAGTCACAATTCAACATTTATGGGGTGGGTTCGAGCATGACCAAAACCCCCGATTCATGGAGGTTTTATAAAAGATGTGTGCTATTGAAATTCATGTATGGATCAAAATGTATTATATTTATAGGGTGATTTCTTCTTTGATTTGGGGTCTGTCACAATGATGTGAGGTGCTACAGGAGGTGTAACAGTTCAATTCTTAGTGAACTGATTCTGATTTCTTGCTACGAGAGGCTAGTAATAGACATATGGATGAGTTTTAATTCAGTTTTAGGAATTCAAATGGTTGATTTTTCATTTATAAGGGAATATCTAGAGTATATGTGAAGACAATATTTGTTCTCATGAAAATCCTAACAATACGACATGTAGTATATGAGAACACATTCTCTGCTATATCTCTTTTACAATGGATAGAGTTTTGTGTAAAGAAAAATATCACACACTGCCCCCCCACACCATAGGATTCTATATATGTGAATGAACATGTAGTCAAATAGAATATAGGCACAAATACAGATGGCCACCTGAGCACAAATTTTTAGTCAAAAATGACAAGAATACCCAGACATATCCATGTACACATGCTTGAGTTGATGTACACATGCAGGAAGATGAATAGTATGGGTGGCATCAGGTGGGTGACTCTTGATGTGTATCACATGCACATGTCGTGTGGTATGACATGGCTTCCAAAGCTATGTCTAGGAGAGAACATAACCAGGCGATGAGATGTGATCTTTATTATAACGACCCAATATTTTTGAATAGAAATTTTGTTCTTATGATTATTTTATATAATCACATGAAATCACAACACAATGAATTATTTTTTATTACATGTCCTTTAAACATAATTTTGACACTTATGTGTTTGGAATTTAAAAAATCTGGCATTCACAGTTGCAATCTGTAATATGTTTGGAGTTTGATAGGAAAAACAAAATTTTGGGTTAGTAGGAACATACCCATAATAATATTAATTTTACTCTTATGAATAGATATATACCCTAATTAATAATAACCTTACCTATGATATTGTGTAAATAATATTCAAGTGAACGTATGATGTACCTATATTTTGGAATAAGTAAATATATGTTTTAAAACTGGTTTTTTAGAATAAATTAATATTTTAATTAAATATTAAATTAATCATATTTAGAAAATTATTTTTTAAAAAAGGATTTTATTTTTGGATTCTTCACGTCAAAAAATTGGTAGGATTAATTTTTGGGATTTTTCTAAAGTAATTGAATTTTCTATGAATAGTAAAATACGATAATTCACAATAAATGAAAAAAACCTGAATTTCTGCATCATGCTTGAGTCATGGATGATATAAATAGCCATTGTTTTGAACTTAAATGCACATATTACTGTTTTGGGTCACAATAATCATTACTATTGCTTTTATTATGGAAAAATAACAAACAAATGATTAAAATATTATGAAAACTCTCATCTCCTCCACTATAAAAACCACCCACACTCTCCTCTTCTCTTCACTAATATCAATCCTTATTACCTACTTAAATTCTCCCCAAATATCTCCCCAAAATACTTCCCCACATCCAGATTCCATTTTCCCCCTCAAAACACCGAAACATCTCTTATTAAGAGGTTCTCAAAGGGGAAAAACTCAACAGTTAAATTCATGTTTCCAATTATTTTATTTCCTTTTATGTTGTTTTAATTTATTTTTTATTTACTCACATCCCATCACCCAAATGGAATGATAAGTCCAGTAACATAAATTTAATGTAATGTTTTTATTCTAATAGTATAATTCAATATCATCTCTTGTTTCTCCTTCTTTTATTTGAAAGAAACAAAAACATCTTCTGAGATGTGTTAATTTATCACATTCGGGGATGAGGGTTTATCATTTTCTATTAACATATTCTTTTCTTGTCATGAAACCATTTTTATGGTTGAAAAATACTATTAAATATGTATTTAATATTATGTGTTGTTATGGTGTAGAGACCCGAAGCCTGACGTACATGGACATTACATTACTTCTGCGGAATACTTAGTACATAACAAAAACACACACACAAGGACCGTAATAGTTTAGTGTCTTTGGAAAATCAGAATATAATCTTCTAATCGTGGTGAAAGATCTTCAACATCTCCCATAATGATCTCCCTTTTTTTTAAACCTAATTCCTTTCTTTATGTCCTGGAAAAAATACATAAAAGGGTTAGCTCAAATGCTCAGTAAGGGTAAACAAAAGAAATATCAATCACGTCATATTCATAAGAACATATCTTTTGGAAATCCTAACCTGTAAAAGAGATCATAATTTCATAACATGGGCTGAATCATAGTAGTGAAATGTAATCCCAATAATCACAACTTAAAACATGAAACTTTGTGGCATACACACATAATCATAGAGAATCATTTCATATTAGTCAAGACTCATTGCCAAGACTATCTTAGTGGACAAAGTCCCTTTCTGAACCGAGTTCACTCCTCATTTCAGTCCTGTTTCACTGAACCGGTATAACCTACCATTCCAGCCATGTCTATCTCATGAGATATAAAATATTTACCCAATGCATTGGAGGGAGATATAGGTCCCACCCATCTCATAATGATACCATTCTTATGTGTGCCACAAAATCATAAACCATACATCATAGCATAACCCATGTAATAAAAATGGGATTCTTAAACAACATGACATCATAAAACAATTCATATAAGATAAAGGAATTCATAAAAATATTTCCATCACAACATAATCAAATCCATGTAATAATAAGTATAGAAACAGAACCATTTATTATCTTAGATGTAAAATAATTTTGATAAAACACTTGAACTCCATTCTTGAGGAAAATATCCTTTCTACTTGAAAAACATTTTCCTTTCTTAACATGTCTTACAATTTTAAACTAAAAGAAGTTGATTAAAAATAAACTTGAAAACTTGTAAAGTAAGCTTCTTGGAAATAATGTTTTAAAAATCCATTCATGCCATATAAGTTAAAAAAACATTCTTCTCGTACTTTTGTCGGAAAAGTCAAAAAGTACCTCGTACGAAAAACGACAAAATATTCCTTTCATATCTTTTACTAAAAACTCACCAAAGGGTAAAATAGGATTTAAACAATTATAGGTGAATGGAAATAATATTACATATTTAGGAAACATGGATGATAAAATACACCCCAGTAAATACTAAAGTATAAACAATCTTGGATAAAAATGAGATTGTGATATTTCCCTTACCTTATGTCTGATATGCTTTGTATGTATCCAAAACCCCTGTATAATGATTTAAATAATGTCATTAACTTATTACAGAATCATATTCATTGTTATGATATCATATATGGTTCACTTATGACTTTATATTACCCGTTCTTTTGTAAATTCCATGTTAAAGAAGCGTTTTGGGTAAAATCGTTTCATTTATCGTAGGTGTTTGGAATTGTTGTTGTTGACATTATTATTACTTATATCATGATTTAATTACTTCAAGAATATAAAATATGATTTATATATCATATATATTCAGTATATATATATATATATAATAGATAGATAAATGAAATGAAACACACCGTTCATGGAGACGGTAGTCCGTACGTACGCATGAACACTGTTTTCCGTTCCTTATTGTATTGAATGGAACTAGGTAGATGACATATATATATACATAAATCCAGTAGATTTACCATGTCATATATTTCATTATTATTCATTATATATACTTTATAATCATTCTGGAATGGTTAACATGGATAATGAATCTCATCGCGTCGTGGAGACGGTAGTCCGTACGTACGCACGAGCGATGATATCGTTCCCATGGTCGTGGAATTGTGTTAAAGTGTATGTATACTATTTAAGTATCAATATCACTTTATAATAATCATATATAGTTACTCATTACACCATTATACCCATCCAATTAAGTTGGTGGTGGAAAATAGATTACACCACGGCGTGTAGACGGTATTCCGTACGTACGCACGCGCGGTGATTTCCTTTTTCCGTAGGATGGATAGAAGGTTAATTAGAGTTGTTTCATATTTATAATAACATATCAGTATATAAGAAATACTTATGTTATTACTTTATCATTAAACAACTAAATAAGAAGAAGTTGAAGAAGAATGAAATTGAAAAAGATCGGTAATGGATATTACCTCTTTTTGACGAGCCTCAACTTAACCTCCACTTAAAGAACTAAGGATGGTCTTTGAAGAAGACCAGGAACTCTAGGATGATACTAGGGAAGTGTAGAAGAGATTTTGGCAGGGTTTTGCCGAGCTTGAATGCTCAAATTGGTGTGAGGAGGAGAGGGAGGAGGTGCCCTTTTATAAGGGAGGAGAGGGGCACCTTAGGAAAATCTCAAAATATTATTTTATATTATGGTAAAATTCGTTTTATAATGGTTCCAAAGGGTCTTATTCCGAAGATAAAGTGGGTATGTGTCGAAATACTCTCATACAATAGGATTTAGACAAGTTTAGGTTATTATTTTAACCTTATCAATTAGATTTAACTCTAAGTTAAATAATTTAACTTTTACCGTGTCTTTTTTTTTCTTACACTATATGGTTAATAAACTTACCATATCAAGACAAAAGAACCCCAAGTTGTTTATTATTAATATATCTACCCTTATATAAGTCATTTAGCCGATCCTTAGATTTTTATGAATTAAATTACAATTAATAATATAATATTTGTTTTAAAAACTAATTTATGTCAATTTTGACACTATTTGGTACATGATTTTTTATGAAATTCATAACAGAATGATAAGTTCGAACCAAGTTACTTATATCAACAATAACATGTCATATTAACCTATAAAATTAATTTAAGTCATAAAAAGGCTCAAATTACATTTATTTGGGCATTTATAACATCAATTATGTCAATATTTCATTAATAAGATAATTACTGCATCATCTTTGAGTCATAATAAATAATAATTATTTAATCCATAAAAATTATAAATAAATTCCTATGATATAGATAATTGTATTATACTTCTGGAGACTATTCAGGTTTGAATTTGCATGAAGTTTATCACTAAATTAAAATTATTATACTTATAAGATTTAAGAAAGTGACATGTTGTCACATTCTTTAGTTTTAATAATAATTAAATTATTTTCATGGAAAAAAGTCCATAAAATGAATATGATCCGACTCTTAGGTTATATGGGTATACTTTTAGCCATCCAATAGGATTTTTTCAAGTGTTAGGGTAATTTTATAATCTTATATTTACCCTTAATTACCCGATTTACCTTTAACTATAGTAAATAAAATTTACCGTAGTTACTATTAACAATGCCCAAAAATTAAAAGTATCTTATTAACATAATTTGGACCCATTGATTCCAAATATGGAATCCATTTTTCCAAATTCAATACACAAAATATGAAGAAATTAAATTAAAATTAATCCCGTTGTCGAAAGAAAACATGTTTTTCTTTAAAACATTGCAAAAGATTGAATTGATTTAACCTACGAATTCAAGGTAAAATCAATGCTAATGACATACATTATATTAAATGGTAAAAATATATTCTATTTATACTTTAAAACCATTAAATATTATAATTTAACCACATAAGATATTACGATGAAAAAAAGTTGTTT